>JAJLSM010000002.1:0-600000 GCA_030567595.1 Kuraishia piskuri
CTGGGAGCTACTACTGGGAAGCAGTCACTGGGGAAGCAACGAGTAACCATGATATCCTCTCGATTGAATACTACGAATATCCACACTACAAAATACAATAAAGGTGATATATGATGTGATTCAATTATTATTACCAATCAAATATTTTAACCATTGGGTCAAGTCTTAACTGGGTTTGAGGGTGAAGTCTTATATAGCCTTCAGTATGCATTGTTAACTATGGAGCCTTAACTATGGAGCCTTAACTATGGAGCCTTAACTACGAGCGTTCACTATGGACACCCTGCAGCAGGCTGAGATGAGAGGCCATGAGATATAATGGTAGAGAAGTTGTGGGTGTTTTACCTGAAGATGTTGATAAAATAGTGCAGAAATAATTGATAGCGACATTTCAAGAGACATACCACTTTCCTATTGTAAAAGCTCATGAAAAATGTTCAAAAGAGGCGTCTTTGATACCCTCAAGACAGGGATTAGGAACAGTAAGTAGATGCAGATATGGCTAGCTGTGCTTCTATCGGTATACAAACAAGTGTTTCCAATCCTCAGTTGTCCTAACATCCGTAGCTATCATTCCACAAGAGGTGTCAGACTCTCTCACTCTGCTAGATTTCTCCAACCCTTATGAACTGCAAAAGGTGATCACGCGGTGTGACCAAGAATTGGGAGGATACTCAACGGTCGACATGGATCTGTCTCGGTTCCCCCATATAAACGAGTCTGGCCAGACAGTTTCGAGGCCATGCGGACATTTCCATGGTGTTTTGAGCCAGCAGCTTCCAACGAGTAACCCTGAAGTTGTCAAATCTGGCTGGGCAATGTGGCGCACCAAGAATAAGAACAACTACCAACACAAGATTGCATATGTGAGCGAGAGATTCGCCAACTACTGGTGGAATTGGACGCCGTACCAGGCGCTAGTGCTCCGTGCTAAGGGGGAGGAGGAGTTTTCACACCGCAAGTTCCTGTTGAACGTACAGACGGATAGCATGTCACGGAGTGACCTATTCCAGCATAGGATCTTTTTGAATTCGCCGGGTAAATGGGAGACAGTGGTGATCCCGTTGGACGATTTCGTACTGACAAACAGGGGCTTTATACAGAAACAGTTCCAAGGGGAAATGGAGAAGGAGAGGATAAAGTCGGTGGGGATGGGTATTCTGGATGGGGTTAACGGTGGTTATGGGGTGTATGTGGAGTCTCTCAAAGTGATGGGAGGAAGAGCTTTGCTAGAGGCAATTCAACAGGCGCGAGAGGAAAACATTGGCTTCTTGCCATCGGAGACCGTGTTAGAGTTGGAGAAGGGAAAGCCGGAATGATCATCCTGTATATAGTCATGTAGATAGTAGTACATATAATATACATACATATAAGAATCACACTGATATCTAGATAAAGAAAACTCCACCAAAGTAGCGAAAGCATTAAGGTCAACCCTCCGTAATACTACAAGATTCCTCTAAACCAAACAACTGCTGGCTGGGAAATGGGTGTAGCGAATGAAAAACATGAAGAAAAGATAAAGTCATCAAGATTATGTTCTAGAAAATACAGAGAGCATCAAAGGAGAGTATCAACGGTCTGTTGAGCTCACCAAAGGTCATTTGAGTGGACCACTCATATCAAATTACAAGCAACGTTGTTGCGCTCAACTCAAACGACTCTTCTTTAGGTGGACCCCCTCCTCAACTCTATGAACATCTGGGTGCAATGGCCCGCCTGATGCAGTCGTAGGCTGGTTGTGGTAATGGTGGACCGACTGCTGTTCGTAGGTAGCCTCTGGCTGGCCTGCCGCCCGCTTATGGTTCAACAGAGTATACACACTGCCGGAAGTAGAGTGTGGTTGGTACACCGGGGGCAGTTGAGGTTCCTTCACAGGGGGAGTGGAGGAGCTCGTTGGGATGTACTGCTGGGCATATGTCTGGCTCGGAGACGACATGACAGAAGGCATGGACGACCTCAAATGGGTCGTTGTCGATGGAGCATAGTTGTGATGTCCAGCAGCAGATGTGAAGTAGTGGCTTTGGGGTTCAGCAGCGCCGTTGGCCACACCAGCTGCTGCTCCAGCTGCTGCACTGCTTGTCTCATGGGAAGGGCCCGTGCCCGAAGGAGGGAGGCCATTGTTAGAGGTGGTGGCAGGCCCAGAGATCGAGCCAGATCTCTCCGTATTCATCAAGCTATGTATAGAATTGGTAGACCTCACAGCTGTTGCGTGTGGAGGTGGAGGACCAGGGTGTGAATGAGACTGCTCTTCCTCTGGATTGGAAGCAGGCACACTACGCGGAGGATTGCTGAAGGAGTATAGAGGCTGCTGCTGTTGCTGTTGCTGGTGCGAAGGTTCGCTCTGTTCCAAAGGCAACTGGCGCTTCCTCTCCAATGAAAGTGGCTCGGGAAACGATAGGGGTTGGCCAGCCGTTGGTGAACCTCCTGCAGGGCTCAGGTGAGACATCGAAGGGATCCCAACGCTTGTTGTGGAAACGCTAAGGGGGGAAAATGGACGTTGGGAGACTGGCTGTTGTGAAGGCTGGGCTGGCTGCTGTTGTTGCTGCTGCTGCTGGATTGACTTGGTGTCTTGAGGGCCAAAATGTGGGATACCAAGAGACGACGAGGACAGCTTCGAAGGATATGAGGAGTTTCCAACTGTTGAAACGGAGTTGCTGGACGTGACAACAGATGGCAATGCAGCCACCCTTGGCAGACGGTGAACAGATTGGGAAGAGGCTCCGGGACTGAGCACAGGGGAATAGGGCCTGCCGACAGCCTTGAGAGGCTGTTGTTGTTGTTGTTGTTGCCTCTGTTGCTGAGACTGCTCATTGAGCAACGAAACAGGCGATGAAACAACTGGCCTTGGCTGAGACAAATGTAGTGGAACACCAGCGTCTCCAGAGTGGCCACGAGACCGTGGCTGGCCTCTGTTGAGCTGCGTTGGAGAAGTGCCAAAATCTGGGAGCGACGACTGCGAAGCATATGCGCGGCCACTGCCACTCAAAACTGGCGGCTGGCCTGGATGGCCCGGTAGGGCTTGCTGTTGCTGATGTTGGACTGTGGTTGAAATGAAGGCTCCTTGGAGACCATGCGATACATTCCCTTGAGAGTCCCTCAGAGACGGAATTGATGTTTCGCTTCTGACCTGCTTAGCAATTGCCGGTTGCTGCTGCTGCTGCTGCTGGGATGGGTGTTGGTGTTGAGCAGGTGCCAAGGGCTGTCCCATTTGCAGGGAACTCACCCCACCAACCTGGGGAATAACGCCCATTGGGACGGGCTGTAAAGGATCAAACATAGATTGATTTCTAGCCCTCGACGAGGAATGCGATAGCCTCATTTCTGGATCCTGCTGCTGTCCCATTCTGGAGGGAGAGTTGATGTCATTCACCAGGGGGTTGCTTTGTTGGGCATTTGTGAATGGGTTGGAGGAGAAAATCGGAATCACACCAGCTGCTGCAGCAGGCGTCACAACAGCCCCACCGGCAGTGGTAGTTATTGCCCCTATGCTGTTGAGACGACCACCACCAGAGGCTGCTGAGTGGACACTGTTGTCACTATGGTGCCTCAGCTCCTGGTCTCTAAGGGCAGTGCGCTGTAAGATGGAAGTACGGAATTTTTCCAATTGCGATTCCAGAGCGGAGGCCGTAGGCGCGGTGGTGCTGTTGGTGGTGGATGGGCCAAGGGGCTGCCTCTGGTAAGATCCACTCGACCGTTGGTAATGAGGCTGGCCACTTGGAGATTCCATTCCGCCATGGGGGTGATGAGGATGATGCTGATCTGTGTTAACAGGGGTACGGGATCTTGAAATTGGCTCATGCTGCTGCTGCTGCTGCTGTTGCTGATGGGAGCTCGAAGCAATCACGTCCTTCATGAGATCCAATAGAGCCACCAAGTCATAGTTGGTGCGTATTAGCTCGTTATGTGCTAGTTCATACTTATACTGCAACGAGTCGTGTTCCCTTTTGAATTCCGCCATACGGGCGTTCAGGTCCAGATACTTGTGATATAGCACGTCCCGTGTAGAGTCAACTGGGTATGGTGCAGCAGCTCCCCCCTGTAGCAAGGAGTTCGTGCTATCCCTCTTGCCATATTGCAGCATATCACTGGCTTCGTGCATGTCGTCATAGTCGTACGGGCTAAGTGGTGGGGCATAGCTATGGGGGGTATAGTTCTGGATGTTGTGGGCAGTGGAGGCACCGGCCGCAGCAGTGTGAGTGGCACCAAACCCTGGGTTGGAGGTGAGCTGCCCGGCAAGCGGGTTCGTGGTTGTCTTGAGGTTGTGCACCTCCTTTTGAGTCGCTGTGTTTTTCGAGGATCTTCTCTTGATCAACTTAAGGGTGTCGAGGTTGCCCTGCCTGAACCAGCCAGAAGCGTGCTTAAACTCCCACAGAGGCAGGCCCGAGGAGGAAGAGTTGGAACCCTTTCTTGACCTCGTGCCATCGTCTCCATCAAGTGGGTTGGATGAAGTGTTGTTAGCCATGGAGTCATTGATCTTGTGGAATCCGTACATGTTGAGCTGCCTCACAAAGGAGGCGATATTGGTATGCTTGAAGTAATTGGATAGAACCTTGGAGAACTCCTCCGTTGGCGATAACACAAAAGACATCTCGTTCTGCTGCCACCAGATGAGATGTTTCAGCTTGGGATCCTCAAGCATTGAGTACAGCTTGTGGATGAATGATGTCGAGGAGGCAGCACCGCCGCCAGCCTGTTTCTTGGCATCGTCTTTGCCTCTCTGCTGATCATCCGTGTCGCTCAGTATATCTTTGCTGTCGTTATAAATGTCGTCTGATTTGAGGCCAGGTGCTTCCCTGCTTGTATGCTGTTGCGCATGGTTGTTTGCTGGGGCTGCTCCACCTTCCCTGCTCACACCGGTACTGGTGCTGTGCTGGGTGCTATGAGAATCCTTTCTGTCGTCGGAGTAGGGACTACTCGGCCTATCCCAAGCGGATGTTGTAGATGCTGGTGCCTCAGCAGCCAACACCTCTGCCAGCACTTTATTCTCGGTGTTTGGCAGGTTGGCATGCTCCATGTTATCACTGATGCTTCTCGGTATGGGTGGACGTGGAGTGCCCTCCTGTGATTGGGGTTGTGCGACTGCTGGAGTATCCGACATGCTTTGTTGGAGTGCCTCTGGTGGTCTTTTTTTTGTTTGGTGGTTGGTAGTTTGCTCTGTGTGTGTGTGTGTAACCTTCTCGAGAGTGGGTTGTGTAGTAACACCTGAGTGGATGCAATGAAATGTTAAAGCAGGTGTATTCCTGTCAAGCTCTTTGGGTTACCGGCGCCTTAGAGGGGTTTCACTGGAACTAGTCAAGGTGGAGAATGAAAAACCAAAGTGGAGGAAGGACCAAGATGCTGGAGCGCACAGATGAAAACCGAGCAATCCCGAACGTATTCCCTCAACAACAAAGAAATGATACAAAAAAGGATGAAACCGGTGGGTATCGCCTAGTCGCTCTACACACAGTACCTCGGTAAGCCAACAACAGTTATACTGTACTAAGTATTGCAGGGCTAGCCAACACACAGTCTCTCTCTCTCTGTGTCTCCCAAGGCAAGGCGCAGGTAGGGCTATCAAAAAGAGCAACGAGATGCAAACTCGCTCAGAGTGGGAAGAGTGGCACCAAGGATGAGAGATTCACTACACCTTCCAGCCCCTATCGAAGAATTAAGATTGAACTACCGATGTACGTGCCATCTTACCCTTCGTATCGCACCCGAATGCAGAGTCATTAAAGCACATCAGCTACAGCATTCAACAAGGTAATAATCCACACCCACCCATCCCACCCACCAAAAACCTCCTCTACACTCCACCGCTCACTCACCGTAGAGCGCAGCGAGCATGCGTAATACCGGTATGCACCATCGTTGCCGGCACAAAACCTGTGACAAGCTGTGGGTACCTGTAGCTTCTATGTGTGTGTGCAGCACCTCTTGTCAAACGGGGAAGACGTTCCACAACGAAGAAAGCCACAGCACACCAGGCACTTGGTGCGCACGCGGTGACTGACAGGGGACCAAACTGGCAATCCAAAAGCTGTGAGGCACTGCAAGAGGGCATGGCATGTCAGAGGGGAATCGAGGTTCACCTTTTATTGCGCAAGAGCTGAGGCAATGTGGAGCGCGATGCTGACTTGCTAGTTAGATCTTGGTTTTAATCGGTTGCTTCTGCAGGACGTTTTACCAAGTTCCAATTGGGGGCAACTATAATATAGTTGTTTTTTTGGAACTAGTGCAAGTCACACCTTGGCACTCGTCAAAGATAACTCTAGTGGCTCCATAGTGGCGGGCACTAGTATACATACCATCAATCACACCCAAGGTTCCCGAAATTGAAGCGGTCCTTAGCCAAGGGCACCGAAGCGCTTACTTGACCCTGTGGGCTATGATGCTGTATACGTGCGTTCACCCTCGCAAATGTGGACGAGTAGGCTTGACCTACAGCTGTGTGAACTGCTGCAGCACGCGGGGGTGAGGCCTACATATCACGTACATCTATCACGCTCACCTTCAGGTTGGTGGCACCGGAAGAGGCAACTTTTGTTACACGCTTTTTCGCTTGCATTAGATTACACACCATTGCCTAAAAGCAGTACTTGACATGACAGGACTCACAGATTTAGATGTAACTGGCTTTTGTTTTTGTTTTCTGCCTGCCTCCATGGCGACGCACACTGCCCAACCCTCTCAAATCATCTTCGCCTGATTCACCTATCTCTCTACATATGTATATCCTCATTCCACTTGACGATGTTGCACTCACCTGCAGGTGCTCTATTCAACACGAACCAGGCATCACCAATTCGCCGTCCGTTCTCCTGCACTGCACCTCTCTCTCCTAGACTGGATGGTCCTCTTTGGGATAAAAACAAAAAAAAGAAAGAGAAATGAAAAGAAAATAGAAATAAAAAAAAAAGAGACAGGTACCTTTCGTGACATCAGCAACTTGTTGCTATCGGTGGGAATTCCATGTTGATGCTCCAAAAAAATATTACATGCAATCGGAGAATGATGCCTGTGGGATGTTGTTTTTCCGGCCCACGGATTCTCCACGCCTGCCTGCCTGCCTGCCTGCCTGCCTGTGCCTCGCCATGTTATGTCCCTCACTCCAAAACCACTGTGCCTTTCCATGCAGTCCAATTTGTTTTTTCATCCGAGAGCCCGCATGCGTGCGCAATGTGCAAAAACTGCCATATCACTTTTTTTTCGCTGCATATGAGTACAATAGGAAGCCGTGCCGCAGGGGAGGGGCTGGCTGGGGAGCTGGGCCCGGTTGCTTTTGGCGTACCTCACTAAAAAAAGTACAATGCCGCAGATGGAGATGTACAGAGCAACCATGTCGACGTCATGATGGGGTCCCATTCTCCCAACAGGTGTAAAGACTGGAAGGCGCATCTGGAAGTCCCGAATGGTGTTTGGCAATTACAGGGGCGCATTTGGCTGCTGTAAGGGAAGAGAGTCCGCTGTAAAAATGCTCAGCTATCAGCTGGATGTAGGCTGTGCTGCTCAACTCTTTGCCAAATGGTGCCGTCCGAAACCTATTGGGGCGGGTTTTTCCTACGATGCGCATTGGTGTATTGTTTGTTCTGTTAAGGTTAGAGTTCGGTCTCTCAGGAGAGGACTCAATAGGTAAGCTCTGTCCTTCCCTCTACATCGGGAAGCGTTAATCCAACATCACGCAGGTGTCTTTGAAGGAATAGCGCGATGCATCAAAAAAAAAAAAAAAACTGCTGAAATCATCATGTTGTATTTACGGGTATCCGTCTCTCTCTCTTAGGCCCGTGTATGTCTCTGCAGCCCTTACCCTCTGCCCTGAAGTGATAATCTAACCGTATCTCCGGACGAATGCCTCAGTCTCAGGAAGCACGCTTCCGGGGGGGGCATCCGTTCCCCCCTCCCCATCGCGGTAATCATGAGTAAGTGATTAGATTGCACCTTGAGAGTTTAGGGAATTTTGGATATCTCGAGTGCGGAGAGGTCAATGCCTCCTTCCGAACCGGTTCCAATGCGCATTGTCTGCCTTCTTTGTCCTGTTACACGGGGGCCATCGATAACAAGCCTCTCGAGCAAACCGGCTCTGGGTGATGATCTTCCCCATACTATGTGATACGAAGGCTTAGCCGCAACTTGAATGAGAATCCACTCTGACGATTTCTGACAATCAGACTACCAAATCTATCCACCTCCTTCTTTTCTCTTGCTATGGTTGTCTGCCGTATCCAATGCCAACTCAATCAGTCCTATGCAGTAGCTCACCACTGCAGTGGCATGCATTAGCTGCATCTCACTGCATGCTCAATATCTTCCTACATGAATATGCACGTCTGATTTCAGGGTGCCTCGGCTCACTGCAAGTTGCCCAGTGTGTGGGAACCCGGCATGACTGCTTTTGGTCCGCCGTTTTCGATCCTTCGTTGCATTTGCTAGAAAACCTGCTTCTCAGAGGCTCGGAACACCAGAACTGACAGTGAGGTACCTCTACAACTTAGAAGGCTGCATTTCTATGTAGGTTCCCCCCCCTCTTGCCAGAATCTGCAGAGGGGAAAGAAGGAAGGAAGGGTTTCAGGTTGTGTTCTATTGTTTCCATCTGGGTTGCTGTAAACCCAATTTCCCAATGTGTGCAAATCTCTGGCAAGTATGGTGCAGAAGCGGGGACTCAAGAGATTCTTCCCTTGTTTTCTCTAGAATGAAAAAGAAACAATGAAAAGAAATAATACTCCGAACAAGATGTCTACGTTGGATCCGTGGTAGCGCATGCCGTCTTTGTAGCCTCAAAATGAAATCTGCCAGCGATGGAGATTTATGTGGTAGTTTCTGCGGCAGAGCACCACCTATTGAACCATGCGTAGGGTCAGTAAATTTCAGTTGAGAGCATAAACAATGGACATTTCTTTTACACCCTTTTGTCAGGGAACATTGTTCAAGGGCTTGTTGGTTTAGTGATGCCTGAAAGTTGAACCTTTCTAGTACAGTGGCTTCCTTTACCATAGCGAGAGCGATGTGACGTACGGACGCAGCGCCCTCGAAAACCTTTGATGCCTCCTAATCATCCGCACGCTTTCGCTTAAGTATGCTTGCTGTCTGACTACCTATCTGCTGCTTCGCAATTTACATGATGATACTTGTTGCGGAACCCCATTTGGGAGTATGTACTGGGGCATATGGAGAGGCAGAAAATTGAGGTAGAGGGTGATTCTACAATTACGAGCCCCATCGAGAACAGAATCTGCCTGAGGTCTATGCTGCAACGAGGTGACTGGCTGTTTTTCCTCGAGAGATGCAGGCGACGCATACTTTCTGACGCACGAAGCTGTATGGCGCCTATATTTTGTACTCCGAGGAAGAAGCTTCTCTGGTCTATATCATAGGCCTGTAGTATGGGTTGCAAGTCATAAGAAACGGCGCGGGATAATATTGGCGGTCCTGGTGGATACGGGTGTGAAGGGATTTGTCTGAAGTTTTTTTTTTTTTTTTTTTTTGGCTCTCAGCAGATTTTTTTTGTTGCATAACACATGATGCAAGTCATCTAGATGTCGCATTTGTTTCGATCTAATAGCCGGCTTTACCCTTATGTTGGTTCACTAATAAAACAAATTGGAGGCGGCATTATCATGCGAAGCACTCAAGCATGTAATGATTGTTCTTGGGATCGGGCATTTTTTACTAGTTAGATGCTCCTGCAGACCGACACCTTCGGGCATACAGCACGCAATAAACTTAACAGAAGCGACTGTTAGTACACAACCGGCAGGTATGTTTTTGCAACAACATTTCACGGCATATTCTAGGAAATGTCTCAGGGTAGGCAAGAGAAAACATGCATCGGCAAGAGGCTGTAGGCACGGTTTGCAAAACGCTCTAGTCCATGATTCTTTGGTCTCCTTCTACAGTTGGTGGCATTATCGTACAGCACGAGAGTTGAGCCGTGCAGCTTGTAGAAGCAGGAGACACATGAGACCGTTGGCTAACTTTCGGCATCACCTGCGCTTGTTTCGGACTTGACACACTACAGCTCCCACCAGTCGGGGATACTATCGAACGTTCTATTCCTGAGAAGTTGGGGAAGTATCTAGATCTCTTCCTTTTTGAGACTTGATAGATAACCTGCCCTCTTCGCTAGCTCTACAGATGACTATCAACTGTGGATGATGTCTCCTATCTCACTCTCTGTTTAGTGAGACTTCCTAAAGATAAGCCTTAAGATGCTTACCGAGACTCTTCACAGTTCATTCTTCGCCCTTCACCGTTTATCGTTTACCCTTCGTGTGTTAGACTCCGACCTCCGCTCCCTCTATGTCTTACACCCTCACTGCACACACCTTAAACGCTCGTGCAGTTCTACTGCACCTTGGGAAGTCCTCGGTTCAGCCATGCGGTGAGAGACGTTTGGCAGTGTCTGTGCACGTGACGGAAGGAGCTCGTCGTGCGAGAAGAGTAAACAAAAGTATGCATGTTATCTATTCTTTTCTGGGGTAGATCGCTCATACGGCTAATCTCGAGATAAAGATATTCACGATCAGGTGCAGAAGAGAAACCACACAACCATTTGGATAGTTCGGAGAGAAGAGGTTTGGTTGTGTTTTTTCAATATCTGATTCCTGTTTCTCCACAAAGTCGTCGCTCTCACAACATGGCTACAAGTGGACACCCTCGTTCGCGGTTCAGGCGACTGATCAAGAAGAAGGCCTCGATGAAGATAAAGAATGACTCGACGGACCTTCTATTATATGTCAATTACATCACGTTCATCAATGGACTATTGGAACATGCACATACCACAGCCATACGAGATGGCTCTTCCACAATTTTACCGCGGCATATCAATGAGGCAGGGCTCTTGATGTTGAAGCAGTTCAAAGGGTGAGGTGATCTTCAGTTGAAAAGAAGCAAACACCTGTTGAAGTGAATAATGACGAATGATTGACTGGGCCCAATCTGGCGAAGGTTATATAGCGTGGTCCGAGGATGCTGGTCATCTGAGATTTCAATTGGATATGTCGTTGATATACAGTCATTATTTATTCATCATATATACAAGTTTTGTAGTGACACCGTGGGTTCAAAATACATGGTGTGGCTTTTTGAGGGTATCTATCATCTTGATGGCATTCTCAGGGTCCTGCTTGTTGTAAACAAATAGGCCCTGCAACTGTGCGGTGGAGACGTCCTTTAGGCCTAACTCTCTATACCGTTCGATGAACTGGTGACACTTGTCTTCGTCACCAGTGTAAAACCTTAGGAACATTTGCTCAATCTGATACTCAGTGGCGTTATCTATTAGGACCTTAAAGTCTACTCTGCCTGGCCTCAAAATAGCAGGGTCCAATTTCTCCGGGTGGTTGGTAGTCATGAAAGTGATGATCTCCTCCGCTGACGATACACCATCCAAGGCGTTCAACAGTCCGCTAAAGGTGACGCCAGAGCTATATCCCTTATCGTTAGACTGCTCTCTTTTATTGAATGCTGCATCGATATCCTCCAAAAGAAGGATGCTTCTCTCCGGAATGTGGTTCATCAAATGATTGAGACGATCATCAGTGAGGTTCGCCTCCGAGAGGTTAAGAATACAAATGTTATAGTCAAGCTCACCGGCAAGTGACTGAATGAAAGACGTCTTACCACTTCCAGGTGGCCCATACAGCAGGTATCCTCTTCTGTATGGTATTCCCCTTTCATGATACCAGGGTCCAGAGCCCAAAAAGTCCCGAACATCATTAACGATCAAGTCTTTAATTCCCTTGTCAAGGACAACAGAATCAATGAGTCTCTTCTTTCTGGGTTGTCCGAATGGGCGCCAGTCTTGACCCCACGATGTGTACAGGACTGTCTTACCCTCTCTGGACTTCAATGCCAGCTTCTTGGCCTCTTCAAGGAGAGGCGCGAACATAGTTCTATCTCTGTAGAGTGTGGTAATTGTAACTGTTTCAAAGGGCGTCCCATTGGTCATGTCCAGCAGCTTTCCAGATCTCTCTCTCTTAACGAGCATGTAAGCACCATTATATCTGATTAGATGATTGCCAGGGCCTGGAACGAGTGAGAATCGCGTCGTGACACTGCCATTGTCGTGCTGAAGATAGTTGGTCTCTACGCTCAGATGTCTCGAAGATCTGTGCTTGTACTGGGACATCCACTCCAGAAACCACAGATATGACTTGTCTTTGCTTGGGATCTCCAGATCAACCAGGAGCTGACGATACGCAAAGCCAGATAATCTCACGACCGAGCTGCGGAGGAGGGCCAATGAAGTGCCCAGCAGCATGAGACCTCCACCAGCAGCAAAGTATGGGTTGCTGGTGAGGATATCAGACATGAGCCCAGAGGCCATTCCTCGGATGGTTCCATCACTCTTGTTGAACTCTGTGAATTTGAGGCTTTGCATCGGGGTGGAAGTTGTGCCGGCAGCCGATTGGGGGTCGGCAGCTAGCCCACCAGACGGGCTATCGGCGTTGGAGTTCATCTATTGTGGGTGGAGTGGGACAGAGTAATCTTGTTGATATTTCGGTGGGTCTACCTGGCTGGTGCTCCAATTACCGTGAAAACAGAAAAACACCAATGACCAAAAGCACTTGGATTATTCTTTTTTTTTACCTGGGTGCTATTTTTCAGCCGTTATGATTTTCCATTTTGGCTCTATATCTCTCTTCGTACATACGCCGCGCAGTGAAATATTCCCATCTGCGGTGAAAGATGTGGGAGAGAATAATGTCCCATAATCAGAGGGTGCAGTAGCAATCGCTTATTATGGGGAAAAGAGAAAAACCATCGATATGCACCAGCTACTACCAACAGGAACAAAGCATGTTGATGCGTGAGATCCCACTTTCTCCTCTACCATATGGATCTGCTCCAATTAGCAGTGTACACATTAGGCACACTGATAACACGAACCCCATGGGCTAGTCATTGGAAGCGTTGTCCATAGGCATGTACAGTATTTGCAGTCTTCTTTCCAAGAGAAAAACTTTCTAAGAGCAAAATCTCCTTAAAGATGGTGAGTAACACGCACAGTGTGTTCTCCTTATAGATCCCAATCGTAGAGCTCTCTGCATTTGGCTCTCTGCGCAGAGCTCCATGCGTGGAGCCGCTTTGCCTGCATACTTAAGCTGTGACGTGAGCCTACTAAGGCAGACTACAGTATGGAGAGCGTCAAGTATGGAGAAACGATAGGAGGGACGATAGGAGGAGAGGTGAATGTAGCATGAGATGAAAGGTTTGAGGGATGTTGTTCATCACAGGTTAGTGATCTTCGGTAAAAAAAAAAAAGCACATGTATATGTTCTGATATCCATATTTATGTACGTTGTCCGGTTTTCAATTGCGTGTCGTATGTTTATATATTTTGCATAGATTCCCATATACACGAGTATCATATCCTTCCACGGGTTCTCCCCCAGTTAAACAGGCCGCATATCACCCAAGGGATCCAGAAGCCGTCTCACATCATTGCATAGTTGATAGATTGAACGTCATCACAAATGGGATACAACGAGTACATCTCAGATGGGTCTGCCCATTCAGACCCTCCTGATCTGATGGAGGGTATCGACCTACAGAGGGCCACTACTGAGAGCGTGGATTACAGCCTCAACACCGTGCACCAGCTGGAAATCCCTCACATTGAGCCTCACCAGCGACAGACAGGCCCCACCGGTGACATTGTATATGAAATTGATGAAGAGGAGGAGGAGGAGGAGGAGGCGGGGAAGGCAGATGTCCTTGAAGAAGAACATCCCCCTTCTCTGCCACCCAGATCAGCACCACCACAGCATTCATTACCTGCATCACCAGCTAACCATGCCATTGGTTCCTCCACCACTTCTTCCTCACATCCTCTTCAGCGACCCACTCATAAATACGACTACCGTGATTCGAGTGTCTTCAAAACAAGCAATCGAGTTCTCGATGATATCAAAAATGACCTCTTCTTCCTATTGTCCTCCAACGAAGATGTGCTAGAAGAGCAATTGCTGCCCGGTGAAGGCGTGCTTTCACTGGAGCCCGTAGACTATGCAGAGCGGTTGGCGGCATTTCTGAAGGACAGAAGGCGTAATTACCAGCTCATCTCACTCAACAATAAGCTGGACTTCTGTCCCAGTTCGGAGACAATACCCATCAAGACCCACACAGATGGTGAAGGGAACCCATGCTCGTCCCTCCAGATTTTCCGTTCCATGCTGGTTGAAGCGGACACCACGCAAAAACCATTCTCTTTCGTCAAGGGTTTCCACGTGAAAATAGCAATCAAAGAGACATTGCCACCCCACAAGAAGCCCAAGGGAGACTCGGGGTCAGGCTCATCGTGCAGCAAGCACCAATTCTATCTCCTCGAAGACACCCAGTTACACTTTGACGATAGAGAGGACCTCATAATCAACGACAAAGAAATCAGGGAACACATCTATAAGGGTCTGCTCACCGAGGGTGATATTCTGGAGCAGGCATTGCCAAAGATAGTGGACTCGGCTAACTACTTCTGCCGTTCCTGTGGTAAGCTCATTAGGATCGAAGTGATCTCCCCTGAGTTTTCAAGTGATGACCTTGCGGATTTTGAGCCAGAAGAGATCAGAGAGAGATTTGCAAAGTATATCAGTTCCATCAACAGCGACCCCTCACAGCGCACCAATAACAGCAATGTCGATCTGCGTGTGCCATCCCAGGCCGAATGCCTGTGGACTCTGCTCAAAGTTCTGAAGGGTCCTCTTGAACATAAGGAGCAGGACGAGCCTAAAACGATCAAGCCAAATAACTCCCCTACTCTGCTGACCCACCTCAATACTGACCTTCTGTTCAACAAGCTGTTCTTTGATAAGAACTCCAAGGATGAGCTTGTTCCACCCATCTTCTTCGAGTTTGGCGCACACGCCCACATTGCTAGGGAGTCCTACATCAGGAAGCTGATGGAGGTGATCTACCTGGGCTGTTGCTCAGGCACCAGCGGCCGCCAGAATGCCTTTATGGGGAGGTACACCTTCTCGACCAACGCCATCCACCTCTGGCAGGCTCTTGGAGAGTACGATGTGCGCAACTGCGTGGCTTCCTTTGACCAGTACTCTGGTGAGCCAGAGGATCCCTCTGTTTACTCGGCTCCCTATATTGCGCTGTGCTCGCTGACCCATTTCCCCGACCAGCTCATCATTGACTGCTACACCTCGTTGACAGAGACAAACCCTGACTGTACACCCGAGTACTTTCAGTACCTGAAGGAGCTGTCCCTGAAAAGGGGCACCACCACACTAGAGCTGTTTGTTGCAAAGCTGCTTTCTCTAGGCACCATCGGCTACGCCGACCTCAAGAGTTACTACCGCATGTTCAACATTGACATCACCGACCCTGCGGTGGTGAAGCATTTGGACGACCAGATGCTCATCTCTGCATACGAGTGTGAGGTTGGCATGGCAACTAATGAACCCCAGAGGGAGTCTCTGCGTAATGCCCTTTCGAAACTGGCCTCCGTGAGACAGAGCAGTGCCATTGAAAACTACTTACAGACAGAGCCGCTCCATGATTTGCAGCAGGCCTACCAGAACCTCGAGATTCCAGAGACAATCGAGGATGATATTCTTGTCACCGCCTATGAGGTGAAGAAGGAGGATTACCCAAGCGAGGGTAACCTGTATGATCGGTCGTTGTTGGCGATAGCCATTGCCAGGAAGAGTCTATACTTACTCAACTATATCGAGAATACCATCCCCCACGTCAACCATATCCTGAGTAGCACTGCGGTGGGGTCTGTTGCTGGCACTGCCACGAACGCCGCCGTGTCTTTGGAGTCGGCATATTCTTATATCGGCGCTGACCCATTGGCCAATGATTTCCAGGTCATCACCATCTTCCAGGAGAGGATGGCCAAGGATCCTAATGCTGATGTGAGACAGCTGTGGAGGAGCCTCTCTGTTGTTTCCGAAGCCCGTGGTAGCAAGCTGATAGAGGGATTCCTCAACAGTGGTGTTGTTGATCCTCGCTACTTACCTCTCGACAGCACACCTGCCGGTCTCAACAACATCGGAAACACCTGTTATCTCAACTCCCTCTTGCAGTACTACTTCGTAGTAGAGCCGCTCAGGTCTGCGATCATTGATTTTGCTGATTCTTTGGATAGAGAGAAATTCGCTGCAGATGAACTTCTCTCCCGTAGACGAATTGGTGGCCGGACCGTCTCCTACAAAGAGACACAGAGATCATACCAGTTTGTCTATCAGTTGAGGGACCTCTTCAAAGAGCTAATCCACGGCAATGCAAGGTGTGTCACTCCAAGACGTGAACTGGCATACTTAGCTTTCTCGCCCAGTACTGAAGAGGTTGAGTTTGAGGAGGATGACGGCAATGAGGGGATTGTCTCTGTTGCCGAAGCCGAGCACAGCGGTGATGCTCTAATCGATATGGACAGCGTCGACGACACCACAATGGTGGAGGATGTCAATCCGTTCAGTGACGCTGCTGGTGTGGCAGATGGTGCAGAGACGATATGGACCGAGGTGGCTAGTAATCAGAATCTCCATAGTCACCTTCCGATCCCTTCGACTGGCGCAGACAGTGCCACAGCCGCTTCTACCGCTAGCCCAGCAAGTTTCCATCCTAGCAATCCGTTTGCTGGAGATGATGACGAAGTGACTATGGCCGAACATGAGGATGATGACAATGCCGCCGAAGAAGAGGCGTTGAGGCTCAACTCCTCTGTAAACCCAAAGAAGGCTCCCCTTCTGCCCTTGCCGCCTCTCCCGCAGGAACAGAATTTGGCTTCTATAGCTGAGCCATACGATGTATCAGGAAGGGACGATGCTGGCAAGGACCAGGATGCGATGCTGGAATCGTCCATATTGCCAGATAGGCCCTCGCTTCCGGCTCCGATTCCCTCGTCCACGACGGTTGCAACGGCTAGGGCCAAGATATCCTCTGATCAGATTGAAAACGCACTGGAGATGGGCAGGCAGCAGGACGTTACGGAGTGCATTGAAAACGTGTTATTCCAACTTGAGAGTGCATTCAAGCCGCTGGGCCTCGAGGACGACAACGAGCAGGTGGACCTGATCAAACAGCTTTTCTACGGCAAGACAAGGCAAACCTTGCAACCTGTTGAGCGGGACACCAAAGCTAACCTGCCCAATTCTCACGTGCGTACCAAGCTCGAGAGGTTTCTCAGCTTGCTGGTGAACATTGGAGATCATCCGAAAGACATCTACGATGCTCTCGATACGTATTTCACCGAAGACTTGATGCAGCTGGACGATGGAGAGGTGAAGAGATCCCTCACCATTGAGTCGCTACCCAAGATCCTCCAGATTCAAATTCAGCGTGTTCAATTTGACAGAGAGAGAGGTATCCCTTTCAAATCCATCGAGCCCCTGCCCTTTAACGAGAAACTCTACATGGATCGGTATATGGAGACGGATGATGTCACTGTGGTGAGGAAGAGGCAGGAGGTGTTCTTCTGGAGAAACCAAATGGCACAGCTCAACAAGCGGCGGGACGAAATCATGAAGAGGGATGCCAATGGGTTCACCGCTTATGAGGCTCTGGTGGCAGCGAAGGCTCTGCTGGAAAGTGAGGTGATTGGCGATGTCTTGGGCGATACTGGTGTTGGTGTGGAACTGACCACCATTGCAACTTTGGAGAAGCAGATCAAGGCCATCGATGAGGAGCTCTGTTCGATCAACAGTTCGCTGGAAACGCTTGAGGCCAATTGTGCCAACCAATTCGGTGATCTCAAGAATATCGGCTACTCCATCTTTGCCATTTTTATCCATAGAGGAGAAGCCAGTTATGGCCACTATTGGATCTACATCAAGGATTTCAAGCGCAATGTGTACAGGAAGTACAATGATGAGATCGTCAGCGAAGTATCCTTTGAGGAAGTGATGAATTTCTCCGAAGGTAACACTGCTACGCCTTACTTTCTGGTCTTCATCAGAGATGAGCTCGAGAAAGACGTTGAACCCCTCAAGAGGGAGCTGGTTGTGGAGGAGTTGGACTAGACTGTCGTTTGCATTCAATTGTCTGGACTTTTTTCATTTAGACCATCATGACATATATAGATGATTTAAAATATACACTATGGATTATTCAGCATCCAAACTTCGTTCACATTCATTATAATCATAGCAAAAAGCATAACAGTCGTAGTTCGCATTCATACATTCATTATAATTATAGTACAACACCAAGCTCATACATCCCCCCTACTCATTGAATGATTTCAGAGCCTGGTCCATATCCTTGATGATATCCTCGTATTCCTCGCATCCAATTGAAAATCTCAATAGATGACCATTGGCAGAATGTCTACCTAAGAAACCTTCGTCACCACCAAAACCCCATACGTCTCCTTCATGGGGAGTTGTGCTGCTGGAGGCAGAGTTGTGTGTATTATCACTGTTTCCATACCCGTCTTTGTGATCAGCTGTGGATGTCATGAAATTCGGATTGCTATTGGTGAATTCCACGATTGTTTCACCACCTTCAGATGTGCTATTGTTGCTGAGGAAGTTGAATCTGGTCAACAGTTGCTCAGCGACATCCAATGACTTGAACTCTATAGCAAACACGGGATTGTAAAACCCGTTAAGTTGTTTCTTCACGAACTGGTTCACCTGGAGAGAAGAGTGATGAATCTTTACGATGATTGGATACCTGTGCAAGTTTGCAATCAAGTACTTGATTACCTTCTCGGTATTGATGCATTGCTGTTGGATACGCATTTTGAAAGTACGCAGAGATCTCAGCAGCAAAAACGCATCAAAGTTTGCAATATTCGTGCCCAGCGAGAACCTCTCCTCTATCAGCATCTCCTTATCGTGCTTACTCCTAGAAACAAGGAACCCAGCCAGTAGATCTGAGTGTCCTGAGAAATACTTGGTGGCCGAATAGAGAATGAAGTCGGCATCGTGCTTGAAGGGATCCTGCAAGGGAGGCGGTGCCAATGTGGAATCCACTATGATGTATGCCCCCTGGGCGTGAGCATACTCTGCAAACTTGGAAATGTTGATACAGTATCCTTCTGGGTTCATGGGAGTCTCAATGAGCATCACATCTCCCTTTTGTAGCTTTTTGTACTCGTTCAGTGAAATCTTCTGAACACCGGTTAGTTTCGAAAGCAGTTTGATCACCTGGTGTGTACCCTGGTAGCCTGAGTTATTTATAGCCAGTCGCTTGGGGTTCAAGTAGGTGAGCACTCCCATGATTGCCGAGGTTCCGGAATTGTAAATGGTCACGTGCCCGTTTGTAATGTTCTCTAAAATCTTCTCCACTTTTTCACTGTTAGGATGAGTTGTTCGCGAATAGGTGAAGTTCTCCAGAACGTATGGCCTGTGGTGGTCGTACGGCAAACGGCTCTGGGCGTTGATCGAGTCTGTCCGCACTTGGATATTGGCAACTTGTGGATTGGCAGCACTACCAGAAAGAGAGATGGAGAGAGCATTGGGTGCTCCCACATTAGCAGGTGTTGCCGTACTAGCTTTTGCGGTTGGCGGTTGCAAGGCTGCTTCTGACGATTTTGCTGCTGATTCAGAGAGTGTGGCCGTCTGAAGTGAGTTGGCAATACCGGCATCCTGAGCCAATGGTGACGGCTGTACCGAATGTTTATGAATTCGATTCAAGAGCTCTACTCTCGGTGGGTCCGGAACACCATCCATCATTGCGAAATGATGATTACCTATCAGAGAGCCATTGAGGCCGCCATTCATTATATCGGTGGTCGTCAGCTCTCGGGGTGGACCATCAGGTCCAAGGTTACCAGGAGCAGTTACATTAGATGATATAATTCCTGCATGATTCTGGTGATGGCCTGTAGACGAAGAGGGTGTGCCCCTGATGAAGTTGGAAAAGTTGTCATCTGAATGGATAAGCCTGGTGTTAAACCCGATACCCCCAAGGTTGAAGATATCATCAAGGTTGAACGCATCAAAAGCGGAAACATCTGCGGTTGCTGTTGCTGTATTCTGAGAGACACTCTGGGATTTGGCATTGGGCTGGACAAATGGAGATGGCACTAGCGAGTTGACGGTTTCATTCATGGAGGTGGTCTGAGTTGTATCAGGTATGCCATCCAGCTGAGGCCTCCTTTGTAATTTTGAAGTTTGATCTGAGCTCTGACTGTCATGCTTGCGCTTCCAGTTCGACTGTGGGTTCATCTGGATCTGAATCTGTTGCCTGGTACCATTCCTGTCAAGATCAGAACTTGAGGTTCCATCACTAGGACTGGCTTCAGTTGACCTGTGGGGTTCATTTGCGATCGCAGTGTTCTTTCTCCCACCTGTGATCAGATTACGCTTCTTGAACGAGTGTAACATTCCTCCAGAGAGCTTGGCCTTCTTTTCATCATAGCCATATATCCTCAAAAAATATGAGAAAGCATCCCTGATGAGTTGATCTGTAATCTGTACGCCCTTTTCAACACTGTCATCTATATAGTTCTCAACGTCGTGTGTGACTTCGGGATATTTCAGCACTGGCTGGCGTCTGTAGTTCTCTAGATGTGGGTTCTCCGCGTATTGCCTTCGTAGTTCATCCTCTTTGAGAGTCCAGTTCGAAACAGTTGCCTGGGAAATGCTGAATCGATTTTGCTTCTGAAAGTGTTTGAGGACTTCACTCTGAATCCTCACCGGAGGTCCTCGGTAGTAGTCCAACACCTCTATCTTCTGCCTCAGGTTAGCCCTGGGCAGCTTGGATGCTAGGTTGTCAGAGTACTGTGTCTCCGCTTCCTCGGTGTCCATTGGTTGGGGTGGTTCCTGGAGCATTTTGTGTCCTGTGCAAACCTGCCTGCTTTTTTTAGACGGCTTGAGTTGTGAGTTGCGGTTGGTGTGGGGATATCGGAGTCAATCTTTTCCAGATGCGGTACAAGTCTTCGTTAACTCCGAGATGTGGAGGGGGGCGGTGAGGGTTGTTCCCATTCGTCTTTGACTGTCAGCCTGTCTGTAATCAAAATGCTATAACCTACCACCTTCTTTTTTTAGTTTTTGAATTTATTTTATATAGTTTTCCACGCTTGAGTAATACGGGGATAGTGTTGAAACCAACGGTAATATGTGTCTCTGTGGCCTCTCAAACCTGATGCCACTGCATACACCCACTTTGAAAGTGTGGTATCTCCTGCCTAAATGGATGCGAGATGTGGGGGTGGGGGGATATGAGAGAGAGAGAGAGAGAGAGGGAGGGAGATGGAGGGAGGAAGATATCCCAGGCATTCAAGCGAGGAACGGCTGACAACTGACGGCTGGTGACTAACAGCCGTACGAACAGCCGTTTGGGAACATTGTTAGAGATGAGCCATTCCCAGCAGGGTGAGGGCATAAACTATCGAGGGGAAAAATAAGCCTCTTCCTTCCTCGCATCATGTTACAACGGTCTTTGCATATGCCCTTTTTCTTACTGAAAGAATTTTTTCGGTTTGCTCAACGATATGACTTTTACCAAATACTGGAAATATCAATTGCACAATATATAAAAAAACACTCAAGTATGGATGTGTCTGAGTTGTGGTCAAGCACTTCTTTTCCTACATAGTAGACATATCAGGTACCACAGGTCCATCTCATCTTGTGCCAAAATGCGCTTAACTCCGTCACTCTATCTTATCTTACTCCAACTGCTGTGCGCCAGACAAAGATACCAACAGCTGAGGCTGAGCAGTCATCAGACGATTTCAGGACGCTGGTAGAATTTATATTGAACATATTTTTAAAAAAAAAATGTAAAGCATACAAAAAAGATGCCATTTGGTGTTTCCCTAGAGCTGTATTTCTGTCATCCTACACCTCCGGGGAAATTCTTCAATCCAAGACAGAGGCTTCCTAATATGCCGCACCTACACTACAAGCCTAGAGGTATGATCTCCGGAACAGAGTTACTCCACAACACACCATTTGCTCATATTCAATTATCTACTCGCACATTCACTCCGATTCGACTTTTACTCCTACTCAAATATTTAGTCCGACTCAAATGTTTACTTCAACTACATTCTCAAATAATTCCTCCAACGTATTCCAACTCACATAGTTATTCCAACTAACTGTTTCCTTGGAAAGCTCAGGCACACACCCCTGGAAGAATAGCGACCCATGTGGTGGGTGGTGGCCTTCGCTGGCATGTTGAGATCTCCCGTAGGCACTCATTGCTACGTGCGTACTGCAACGCGCATATTGCATGAAGGAAGCCGGCCAGGGTGGCAGGCTGAGAGGCACGCGGTGAGTGCACTCCCGTAGTGAAGGTTGGCAGTCTAAGGCAGTCAGTCTTGAGGGACTGAGGCTCAGAGACGGGAAGCCTGGAGAGACTGTGAGGGAGGACGTTTGCAGGGAGAGAGAGAGCGGTGATCTTTACGCAAGGCGTGTAGCAATTGGGCTTTTGGGGGGTGGGAAACAATTTCATTCAGTATATATATATATTTCGTTCAGTTTTATTCCCTGTGGACCCCTTTGTTTCATATATCTATATAAATCTATACATACCATCGATGTCTTCGGGGTTACAGAGACGCCGCGGCGCAAAGTCGTCAACCCCTGCGCCTAACGGTGGAGGTGCCGGTGGAGATGATGAAATAGAGACACATGCGAGCCTGGACTCCCACAAGATTGCATACGACCCAGAAGACCTGGCAACTGTCACCAAGGAGAAGGACTATCCATTGCTCACCTTGATGGAGGAGGTACTCCTCATTGGCCTCAAGGACAAGGAGGGCTACCTCTCCTTTTGGAACGACAACATATCCTACGCACTCAGGGGACTGATCCTTCTGGAATTGGCCTTCAGGGGCAAGATCCAGATGGTGAACGACCCGGCCAGACGCCGTTTTGATCTGCCAGACCGTTTGATCGAGGTGATTGACGGCTCTCTCACCGGTGAGGTGCTGCTGGACGAGGCCCTCAAGCTCATCAAGAACGACGAGTCAAATCTGAGCGTCTCCAACTGGATAGACCTGCTCTCCGGAGAAACGTGGAACCTAATGAAAATAAACTACCAGCTCAAGCAGGTGAGAGAGCGTCTTGCCAAGGGACTCGTCGACAAGGGTGTACTCAGAACAGAGCGCAAGAACTTCTTTCTCTTTGACATGGCCACCCATCCGATCAACGACCCATTGGCAAAGAAGGGCGTCGTCTCCCGTATCCTTAACCTCTTGGTGAACCGCAACTTCATCATAGAGTACGATGAAAAGTACTACCCACAGAGAACAGCATTCAAAAACCTGCGTACCGTGGCCCTCGTGTGCGGCTGCTACGCAGCCAACGTGTTGGAGAACGTGCTCATGGACCTCCACTACGAAGCAAGGGATAAGGCGTTTGCCCGTGCCGACGAGTTGCTCAACGACTATTCAGACTACCCATTCGCTAACACAAAGACATCTCCTCTTGGCATTGGTGTGAACCTGCAAGCCGAGATTGCAAAGGAAGTGGAGACCGATAGCAAGGGCGACCTGGTGTTAGAGGTCGTTGCCGCAGTGATTGATGTGTTCAGCAAGATGGATTCGATTATATAAATGGCCCTACACACAGAAAAGTTCATGTGGTGGAGTGGAGCTGTGTGGATGGGGAATCTTATCAGATATATTCATCTTGGTGATGGTATCGTGTATGTTATTAATATGCTCGGGGATATGGTGGCGAGCCGTTGAAACTGTGTATCTATGAGCATTTGAGTCGTCGTTTCTGTTTTATAAATACAAAATATTTCCTGTGAATTCCCTCATTACTGCCCGAATAGCCTGTTCACGCCTCCAATCGCCTCAACAAAGGTCAATAGAAGAGACCTCGAACTGTCCTCGTAGAATGGATCCCCGCTCGAATCCCACAACATTGCTCCTCCCAATCCGTTCTGTTTCACGAAACGCGCTTTCTGCCTAATCGAGTCGGGTGTATCATAAACCACCAAGAGCTTCTTATCCTTGTCGTAGCAATATGATGCCACTTGGCTGGGGTCATAGTGCTCTGTACAACCTGGTAGAGGCAGCTCCGAGTAGTTAATGATATCATTCCCTGGAGTAGATGAGAATGTGCTATTCAAGCCACTGCAGTTACTGAACATCCTGCCGTAATTGGGAATTCCTAGGATTAGCTTCTCCCTGGGGACGTATTGTAGGTAGTGATATATGGCTTTCCCTCCGCTAGTGAGCGTCACTTCCGTATGGTTAGAATCATATAGATTTGAGTGGAAGTGAGATTTCTCACTCCATGAACCAGCAAAATCATAAGCCATGATGTTCCAGAATGAGAGATATGCATCCATTTCTTCTAGGTGGAGTAGACTAGCATGTTCATATCCTGCTGGGGCAGCAAGGGACAACAACAGAGTGCCCCTGTTCAAGCCCATGGTTTCTTCCAACTGATTCAGACCAACTCTTAGATGCTGAAGTAGCCTATCCAGTAGCTTGGATTCGTATGGGGTGGTGACAAACTCCCAGTCAATGTCCAATCCATCCATACCATGCCTATATACCATTTCCAGACTGCTCTTGACAAATCTGTCCATCTTGGCATGCGAACTGATTACTTTGGAAAAGACTTCTCCACTATCAGCTCCTCCAATTGAAAAGGAAACTTTGAGCTGCGGTTTGAGTCTTTTCATTTCTCTGAGCTGTTCAATAACTCCCGAAGATTGGTGATAGCCATTCAAAAGGCACTTGGCGGGGTTCTTTTTGAGATTCAGACCCTCAAGAGTACCGTTGACCAGCATTGGTATCTTGTCGTTCAATGATGCACACATATCCCTAAAGTGCACCTCGCCTGTTTGTTCATTAATTTTAAGAAATGCATAAAAGATATTGGTCACAGTCGATAGTGGAATCTGGGAAGGGTAATGAAGGGTGAAGTCTTCTGAGTTCTGTGGTGGCTTGCTGGCCCATTCCGGATAGTAGACACCAGTCCTGAATTGTGTATCGTCACTAGTTACATTGCTCTGGAATTCCTCCATTCGTTGGGATATGAAATGAGCATCGTCGACATCAAATCCTTCAAAGTGATGGGTTGTCCATCCTTCTAAGGTTGCACATAGCACAGTGATGCTTCCAGCTAAACAAGCAACGGTGATGAAAGTTGATATTATTTCTGGAATGTGCTGACTGAGGCAACCTGTTTCAAACTTCATGGTGATACAGCACTTTGTGAAGGTAACGTGGCACCAAGAGCAGCAAAAAGTGACGGTATATATATGGATGAAAGTTGAAAGTTCAAAAAAAAAGCAATCAACCTCTCATAGCAGCACTAAATATGAATTTCTATTCTCAAACCATTATATTATAATTACGAATTGCCACTGGTGGATTGCTTAGCAGAACAGAACATTGCCTAAGATCCTAGAAAGATATGTCGCACACTTTATGCCGAACAGAACATGATTGGATCGCAAACGCCAGTATCCCCAGCAGCTATTACATATGATGAATCTACAGGAGCTTAGAAATCTTCTAATGAGATACCTCTGTGAAGTGACATCATATCTCATTATTCATACAACAGTATCCATAGAATTTGTCTCCAGTTGGATACGCCTACCAGAACGACTTGCATATGCATGCATGATATCAGCTTGAGTAGCATACTGAGATCAACGAACATATGCATAAATGCTGTGCGGCTTTCTGCGAGGCTGGCTATCCTCTCCTCGGACACTTCAATAGGGAGGCCTGCGGCGTTGGAGTTGAGCACACCAGAGGTCAACGATAGGGTAACATCACTGCGCTCAGTACGGAAACGATGAGATAGCGAGTATTGATATTTCACCGAATAGAGAGAGTGGATGGATGAGGAAAGGTGACATCAGTAGCCAGGGATAAATCAATAGAGTTGATCGCAATTCCATCACCATAATTAGGCTGTTTGACTCAGATTGTCCTACATAACCCTGTTTCATAGGCTGAATCCCACTGGAAAAAATGTCAGACATAGAAGAGAGCAGTGTCTCAATAAAAGTCAACGGAGAAGGTGATGTTTCGAATGGGGAAGTGGAGAGAGACGAGGATGCCACAGGCAAGGAGTCCACTGCAGGTCTGTTTGATGATGATGAAGATGAAGTGGATGACGAGGACGAAGCCGGTGGTCTCTTTGGTTCGGATGACGAAAAAGATGAACAGCAAGCTACAGAGGAAGGGCAGGCCCCACGTGATAGTTATGGAGAAGAGGAGGATGAGATCCCCGAGGAAGATCTCAAGGTTTTGGATGTGTCCATTGCCAGACACAGCAAATCACACGTTCCCACTGAAGACACTCTAATGTTCCATGTGCCTACGTTCCTGGCTATTGATGCGAGGCCCTTTGACCCCAAAAGCTTCCTCGAACGTACAGAGAAGAACAACGAGTTCGACGACAAAGAGACACAGAAGCACGAAAAACTCATTGCAGAAAACACAATCAGATGGAGATATGCCAAGAATGAGAACGATGAGGTGTATAAACAGAGTAACACTCAAATAATCCAGTGGGACGATGGATCTCTCAGCCTGAAACTCGGTAACGAGATGTTTGATATCAAGGATGCCCCTAACGAGGATAATTTCCTCACTGTCAGTGAGGAACAGCAAGAGGTTGTGCTCACGCAGTCAATCCTCAACAAGTCGGTGAAGGTGGTGCCAGTGTCGATGATGTCACAAACCCACAGGAAGCTCACGAAGGCCATCACTGCCATCCAGCAGCAAAGGAGAAAGCACAAGGTGCAGGCGGTAGTGACAGAGGAAGATCCAACCAAGAGGCAGAGAGATGTTGAGAAGGAGGAGCAGCAGCTGTTGAAGGCCCGCAAGAAGATTGAGGCCAAGAGACGTCTTGAGGAGGAGAGATTGGGCCGTGAGGATTCTCCAGGGTATACCAGCAGCAGGCGTGGTGGATATGGGCGCAGTAACAGATATGACGACATTGATGCCAACGATGAGGAGGCAGGCGCAACTGGGGGTTCACGCGGTGGCTATGGAGATGGGTACGAGGATGATGGTTTTGTTATTGAAGACGATGACGAGGAGGAATTGCAGGAGGAGGATGAAGAAGATGATGATGAACTGGATCTGGCTGCCGAGAGGCTGAGAAGAGTCAAGGCTGAAGGTAGCGCTAAGTATAGGCAAAATGGCGATGAGGAGGACGAAGAGCTGGGTGACAGCAATGGAGACGATGTGGAGAAGGAGGCATCAGCAGATGCAGAGTCCAAGAGGAAGAAGAGAAGAGTCATTGTTGATGATGACGATGATGAATAGGTTAAGTGTATCATTAAAATGGAAAAAAGAATTAACACGAATTGGTAACTGGAATTGGAGCAGTTTTCGCGCTATCAGCAGCGAGAGCCTATAGTAGTAGTCTCGTAATGTTTCGGGTGACCTATGATTTTATGAACCAAACAGAAGTTTCTGTATGTTCTGTCCATGTGACCGCTGATCTCTGGTGAAGAGCCTATAGTGAAGGTTTGGAGATCGCCTTTAATGAGCCGCACGAGACAGGGCCTGTTCTACTAACAATCCAGTTTAAAACACGCAACACTTAGCGATGCTCTCAAGAAACATGCTTGGTGAATTTATTACAGATTAATTGCAGAGCCACTTAGAGTAAGAGTGTCTTCGGCTGATATTTTTGGTATTAACGATGAATGACCAATCCGAAAATATCTCCTCCTAAATTTATCTTAGCCAAAACAAACTTCCATGCCGGGTAATTGGGCAGCTGTCTCCTCTGTGGTGTGTCCGTCTCACATTGCCCTCTCTGTCTGTTTTCTGTGCCTGTCTTCTCCTCCTGCCTTCTCCTCCTGCCTGTCTGCCTCACACCCGGTCCAAGTGCCCACCTGTAACTGCCCACCATACCATCTACTGTGCTGTCCCTCTCGCCGTTGCCTGCTGCCGTTGCCTGTTCCCCTTAGCTGCCTGCCTCCCTTGCTATGCATCAGTAGATAGACGACCATATGAGGCTGTCAATAGGCGCAACGAGTCAATAGACAGGTGAAGCATCAAATAGTATCACTATAAGGGGACTGACAACAAGAAATATCCAGTTTTTGTGATTGCTTCGTAAGATAGTACCTACGTGATTAATTTACAATGTCTTGGCAAGGTGAGTGTTCTTTTGTGTTTGATGGCTCTATGGGTGCTATAGAGGGAGGGAGATCCTGCAGTGCCTGTGACTGTGGGTCTCTTAGATGGCTAGACTGGTAATTGGGGGGGCATTCACCATCATCCTATTGGGCAATATATGGTATATGGCCAGTATTGCAAGGCCAATCGTTTGTTTCTGTGCTTGATTGGTATGAATGTTTCAATGTGTGTTGCCACAGAGCCCTGACGCTACATCCCAGTGTTCTTTCACCACACCACACTGTTTACTAACACATTCCTTCAGCCTACACGGATAACCTTTTGGCCACTGGAAAGCTCGACAAGGCCTCCATCTACGGAGCTGCTGGTGACTCCCAATGGGCTACCTCCAATAACCTCACACTTGCCGGTAACGAGATTGCCGAGATCGTGAGAGGGTTCAGCGATCCCTCTCAACTCCAGGCCAATGGGCTTCACATCCAGGGTGAGAAGTATTTCTGTCTCAGAGCCGACAGCAGATCGATTTATGGTAAACACGTATGTATTTGAAGTTGGTATCGTGCGGCGATTGTGATCCAATTCGATTTTACTAACACGTTTGTTAGCAAGAGGAGGGCGTGGTTCTCGTCAAGACCAAGCAGGCTATTCTCATCGCACACTACCCTGCCAACGTCCAGGCAGGCGAGGCCACCAAGATCGTTGAGCAGTTGGCTGATTATTTGATAGGTGTCGGTTATTAGTTGAGGTTGATAGGGCCTACCTTTTCCGTTTCTTTTACTAGAGTGCTTTGTGGGCCATAATGTATACCAGTGTTTGATTTATGGCTACGTGAATGAATGCGTATAAATCAGTCGTTTAAATAATTGTATGAAACGTGGAACTACACGCAAGTTGTATACAGAGTCTAACTTTTTGATCCAAGCTCCTTGCCCACCCTGTAGGCGCAGCCGTATGGGTACATCTCCACATTGTCCAAGTCCCAAATTCCAGCCTTGGTGTATGGGTCCTCCTTCAAGAACTCGAGAATCTCCTCCTTGGAATCCGCAATGAAGTTGTATGAACTTCCAACAAACTTGGGAGGAACGCCTTCTTTTGGAATCTCACTGAAAAGCGCACCCGCGTTGGTCACCTTTCCTGTGGCCACTGCCTTTGGGAGTGCCGCAAGGTGAGTAGGGCGAATCTGACTCCTGTCCTTTAAGGGTGTTAGTCCCAGATAGATATGATCTGCATTGGATATGGTCTACAAACATCGCCATTCAACTCAATGTAAAAACCACATTTACACTCCTCAACTTACCGCGCCTGGCTTATCTCTGATGATCACTAACCACTCTGTCATTTTCTTTGTTGAATAATACCTGTTCAATGAGAGTCCTCGCCTGAATATTAATGACTTCATCGCCCTCTACACGAAGTTATTTATATATGCTTCGGGGTTGATCCGTCAATCGCATTATTATCGAAATTGCACTAGATTCGGAACATTCCATCATCCCTCTCTCCCTCTCCCTACTATCCACCCCCACGGGTTTACTATGCCCCCCCCCCCCCATCCCTCCCTCCCTCCCTCCTTCTTAGTAATCTTCCATACTAAACTACACTGCAGAGCCGTTAAGGCTTGTTATCGCCGGAGACGCATTGCGGCTATCTATTTGTACAGGTGCAGAGTGCAAGAGAAAGAGCCTCATGATAATTCAGATCCTAAATTTCTACCATTTTGGGAACTTTTATTTCTTCTCCATCTTGTCTGGCGGTGTTGTGGTTTTAGTCATCAAGCTGGCGTGACTTAAATAAGGGAGGAGGTGTCAGCCGGATTCTAACTATTGTCTACTCATTCTGATGCATGTTAACTTGCACCTCATCCTTTTCTCTTCTTCAGCATATACACGCTCACATAAACGAAAATATATAAATAAATTAAACAAATTAGACAGGGATCTGACATCCATTTCTATATCTATCCAGTGTCCCCACTTTCCCCTTTCCATAATATCTAGTCATAGTCATTGTCCTCTGCTACTCACTTATCCATGTACACCTCAACGATGTCTGCCATATGGTAGTGCCATCTATGCCATCTTAGTAGTGCAATCTACCTACCCTCCTAACTAAGCTAGCTGTCCTGCCCCTCTCTCTCTCTCTCTCTCTCTCTCTCCGCACATTCAATTAGTACACTCTTACATAAGGCGTCTCTGACATCAACGCTGCCTTCATTGGCTGAAAACTCTACACGCATTACAACACTCACAATACACAGACCGCTAATTATTATAGAGGAAGCGTACCCAAGGCATCGAGAGTTGCCAACAACGAGACCATACCAAAGACAATTAATTGTACTTTCTAGTGACTGGTATCTGTATATTTGTGCATCGTCGATTCCTTCACTCGATCAGTTCTTTTTTTTTTGTTTATCTCACATCATGTTTCCATCCTTGAGAGCCTCCTCCTTGAGGTCACCACTCACAGCTGGCTCTGTGTCGAGTGCCAGCACCAAGGCCACTAGAATACCAACCACAACCCATTCAATAATAGCACAGAGAGCATATGCAGCACACTCATCAGAACACCACAATGACGAACACCACCACCACGAAGAGCACCACGATGACCACCACGCTCCATTGGCGCCAGCCGAATCCCTGCTCAACAAGTGGACCGTGTGGCCCTTCGTATGTCTCTTTGGCTTCGTAGGCGTTTACAAGTACGACCAATCCTACCGTGCAAAGCATGACGGTCTTTCCTTCGTCAACGGCTTCAAGAGCGTCAACCTCACCGAGGAGCTCAACACCAAGTTTGTGGAGTACCAGAAGTCTGTCAGCTCTGCTGCTGATTTCTACTCTTTGATCAAGTTCACTCCAAAGAGAGATATCAACCACTACGGCATCAGAATTGACGGTGTTCCAGGCCAGCACTTCCCAGCTGAAGGTTTCCCAGGTGCCACTGTGGACTTTTCCAAGCTTGAGCCAAGAAGGAAGCCAGTCAACCCATACGAGTAAAGAATGTAGCATTACGGAGCGATTTAGGAGAGCAACAGACGAGATGGGCCAAGGACCTTTGTGCTTTGTCATTCCTGTTAGAGTAAAAGAAGGTGTGAGAGAGACTATGTTGCATCAAGTCTTTTATTTAGTATAATAAATTCATTATGTGAAATATAGTGTTGATACCTGATGATGTAATTATTGGTGTGGTATAATATCGAGTTCAGTTAACGTCTTGAGTTTTTAGGGGGTGGTCATACACTAAGTATATGGTTGCTATCACCTGTGAAGACGATTGTAACAGCGATCAATACTGGTAATTTTATATATGCCTCTTTAACTTCGTTGTTGTGTATTTAGCTTCAATATCGAGAAAAAAACATGGTTAAATCTATCGGAGACTAGTGTTGTTATTTTATTGCACTTTTGAAACAACAAGTTTGCGGAGAACTGTCTGAATTGTTTTTTGCCAAATAATAATTAAGACAGCTCAATAAAAAAAAGATTCTTGCGCCAAAGAAATTCAAATTTCATTGTTTTCACCTACCTTACAGATCATCACTGTTATACAAATTCCTACGGATTAAACTCCTCTCGGAGGTTCTGGGCTGCTATCCCACCACAATTCAACAATGACCAACGAGCCACAGACATTTATTTCATCATTCTTAACAATGCCAGATGTCACTCAAATGCCACACACCGCTGAAGTTGGATAGTCTTCTCAAGCATTGGAGGCCACACAACATGTCATGCGCATTTATCCGTAAATTTCATTCGACAGTCTCAGCCATTCCGCAGTTGCTTCTATCCAATTCCTTATTTCTCCGGTCGTCCTCGACAGTTCATCTAAATCAGCCCTCGGAGTCTCTGACAAATGCGATCTCTACGTGCTTCATCAAAGGAGTGACTGCAGCACGCGGGGAGCCTCACCACGCAGCGGCCTGCAGTAGGTGTTCTGGTCACCATATGAGGACTACGCTTCAAGGAGATCTCTACACATCAACATAGTCACAACAATTTGCATACCGCAGAAGGTCTGTGATCCAGAATTGTGTCATAATAAGTTTGCGGCACATGGTGCAATTTCAGAAAACATGGTCTGGTGTATTCCTCAGATAGTTCACTCATCTGGACTCCCAATGAAGTGCCAAAGGTCTTTCCTTTGACGCTTACACTAAGCGGTTCGCACTAAGCGACACGAAATATTTCAAAGCCCTTTGCAGAGATTTGACACACTGGCGTACGGGCATTCGTCCACTGGCTGGCCTTTCTCCTTTGCTTGGGAGGCACAACGGCTTACTAGCGCCTCATCCCCCCATCCCCCGCCCCGATGTCACTTCCTTGATGTAAGGGAGTCATAAAAGGCAACGGCATTGCATTTCCGGAAGCGAATTGGTGGTTTCCGGGGTCCTTTTAAGTTCGCATGGCGCTGATATGCAGGGCTGTTAGACGTAGATGTATGCGGAGAATAAAGCTCCTGCAAGATGACTCTGAGTGATTTCTAATCGGAAAAACACAGAGATAGAACTTTGAATATCTATTCAGATATATGTCACGAATCATATATATATATATATATATATACAAAAAGGCTGTTGGTAGATATTATACCAGTGGATTACTTCACTAGACCTGTTTTTCCATGTCGTGCAGGAAAGTCACTCGCTGCTGCGTATTTTTCAGGCTTACTGATAAGGATCCCCTGAACCACATTCTGACTGTCAACGCTGGCCCAGCACATGAAAGTATCCATAACATGAACATATAGCAATGTCTGCAAGTATAAAATCCAGCAAGAGCTCACTGGCCATACAGTCCCTACCGAGAGCTTCTACATACGACGATGGTGCAGCGATTCCGCCACGTTCTGCACTCGAGAAGCTTACTTCACGGGGAGGTCAACATGGTTCTCAACGCCATGGCTCAGCCCAACAGGCAAAAGAAATGCTGGGAGATGATGAAGAAAAGCACGACTCACAGAATGATGACACAGTTCCCGTGCAACGGGTTGTAAGCACAGGTGAGTTCCACAGAGAAGATCTCGAAGACCCACCCCCTGATGGAGGCTACGGCTGGGTGTGTGCGGTGTGCGTAATGTTCTTGAATGCCACATCGTGGGGAACAAATGGAGCATTTGGTGTTTTTTTGGCCTACTACTTGGATAGCAATACCATAAAGGGAGCTTCTAGCTCGGGGTTTGCTATGATTGGAGGTGTGGTGCTGGGGCTGGCAATGCTTTTTTCGCCCTTTGTCTTCTTGCTCGTGAGACGAATTGGGCTCAAACCGGTCCTCATTATCGGAAGTATCATGCAGACCTCCTGCTTTGTATTTGGGTCATTTTCAAAGACATTCGCACAGCTGTTTATTACACAGGCCCTTTTGATGGGCCTTGCCTACTGTATGGTTGCCGCCTCAGCATCCTTGGTATTACCCACATGGTTCCTCAACAAGAGAAGCATTGCCCAAGGAATCGCCGTTTCTGGTGGTGGTCTAGGTGGGTTGATCTTCAGCACCTCTGCCAATGCTCTCATCCAGAAAACAGGCGACCAGAGGTGGGCTATGAGAATGGTTGGAATCGTGTGTCTGTTTGTGTCTGCGATCTGCATCCTGCTCATAAAGTCCAGAAAGCCCCTCCGTGCACCAGGTACTGCTTTCACGCAGGATTTGAAAATTGTATTGGACAAAAGCGTATGGAAGAGTTTCCCCGCCTATATGACTGGGTTCTGGTTCTTTCTCTTCAATTTCGGATATATCATTTTGCTCTACTCCCTTTCGTCATTCGCGGTATCCATTGGACTTTCACAACACCAAGGATCGGTGGTCATTGCTGTGATGAACGTGTCGCAATTCTTTGGACGTCCTCTGATGGGTTACTTATCGGACAGGTTTGGAAGGGTTAACTTTTCAATTGTAAGTTGCGTGGTTGTGAGCCTTTTGATCTTTTGCTTCTGGATATTTGTCGACTCCTTTGGCTCACTCGTGGCTTTTGGATTCGTTGTTGGTTGGCTGATGGGAGTTTGTTGGGTGAATTTTTCTCCACTGGCCGCTGATGCCGTGGGGCAAAGCAGATATGCTGCTGCTTACGCGCTGGTTAACTTCTTTGCTTCTCTCTCCTGTATGGTTGCAGAACTCATAGGGCTAAGACTGAGAGATTACACCCTAACCAAGCCCTTTCTATACTGTCAGATATTTGCAGGGGCAGCCTACATGTCTTCTCTGCTGGTACTGTTTCCTCTAAGAGAGTGGAAGGTGAAGAAGATGTTACGTGCAAGCAGATCGCGTACCCTAAAGGAGCTGGAAATAGCGAATCAAACCACAGGGGTGGAAATTGGGGAGAATGAGCGGATTATCTATAAGTACGACAGGTTTTTGGAGCCTGGTATTAGGGCATATTCATTGAGGATGTTCTATCCCATCAAAGCATAGAGGGGGGTGGAGACCGTTCCAGCATTTAATTATCACCTTGCATATATGCATGGATCTGCCCCCATGAAATCATTCAACTAGACAGCGGACAATTAGGTATTTATTGCATCAGCGTATGATTATACAACTCTCGATCTCTAATAGTGGTATATATTTACAGCAATATACATCAATCCTGACGTGCTGCATGTCAAGACCCCGAGGTGCATAGGTGCATAGGCGCATGCACCCCATGTAGGCCGATTGATCTCCCAAGCAGAAAGGAAGCAGATCTGTTCTCAATAATACTCCATTCAACAGACTTCCTATCACACCAATTAAGAAACACAGTTGAAGCAGAATACATCCATCGACAATGGAGGGTTCAGAGAATTTCTCTCCGTCTCAGCGCGAAAAGTGTGTTGTATGCATCGCCGCGTGCTGAACAGATAAAGAGTTCGGAAAGCCGCTTCCGAAGGCCAAGCCTGCTCCCATTTTGTACCCTCGAAGCGCTCGCTCCTTTCTTCCCCGAGAGTGCAGGCATACGCTAGGCCGAAAAAGTGGAGCTACAGTTCCGGCCGAACACTCCCTCACATACATAGATGACGCATCTTACCCGTTAGGGCTACATCAGGAGACAGAGTGCGTGAAATATTCATGCGCGTTGTATGTAGGGTGATAGTTCGTAGGTAGGGTTGGAGTGATGTGTTTTGAGGATGAGGGATTATTAGACGTCTATCGAGCGGTTATGACTCAAAGCAAATACCAAAAGAGGTGTAAATGGCGACGTTGCAGCGGGTGGTTGTGTAGCTGTGGCGCGATCCAGGTGACTGAGTCTACTGATCGGAGCAGATAAAAATGGAGATGCTAGTCGTTGCGGAGTGATGCTTGGTGATGCTTTATGCGTAGACTGACACCTTGCTATGCATCCTTGGAGCTCGTGTTTTATATATACTTAGCTGTTAGCTATTTGGTTTTTCGCAATTCAATTTTGGCAACATACGAGATTAAACAACAACAGCATCTTAGACCAAATGCCATGTATACAATATTGAGAGCTTAACATCAATAAGTCTTACACAAACTAATGACCACACATTTAACGAACTTGAATGAATTGTTATGAATGCCGTTTATGAATTACAGTAACACCGTTACACACACTACAGTAAAAATGCAGACCAACACATCCTCTGATGACGAGCAGCGGGTGACCCATCACGAACTCTATGTTCAGACAGATGGCAGCAAAGAGAAGAATGGCTCCTCTGATGATGCTGATTTCGGCGTACAGAGCAGATACGAGAGTGTTAGGAGCTCACTTGATTCCGATGAGATCGATTTGGCCGATTACGACAGAGAAAGGAGAGGCAGCGTGGTGTCGAGGGTGTATAGTAATGTGGTTAGCAGAACTCACTCGCTAGTCGAAGCGGTGAGGGATGACAACGCACTGGCCATATACGAGAACACCCAGCCAACTCAATCCGACATGTATATCACACCCCCTGTTGATGAGGAGGAAGAGGAAAGACAGAGACAGATGCAGCTCGAGGACGAGGGGGGGTTCGACAAAGCCGATGTCGAAGATCCCCCACCTGACGGCGGATACGCATGGGTTGTCGCGATATCTGTTTGCCTGCTAAATGCCGCTTCATGGGGATCAAACACTGCCTTCGGCGTCTATCTTGCGTTCTATTTGTCTCATGATGTCTTTCCTGGTGCAACAGTTACGGATTTTGCGCTAATGGGCGGCCTTGTGATTGCTCTGGCTGAAATATGTTCACCATTTGTCCTGTTGCTGGTGAGGCTCTTGGATGTCAAAGCTGTCCTCATCATTGGCACTGTGTTGGAAACAGCATGTTTCATTGCCGGATCCTTTGCAACTACCGTTGCAGAGCTGTTCATTTCCCAGGCAGTCTTGTTGGGCATAGCATATTGTCTGATTTTTTCCACCTCATCAATGGTGCTTCCAATGTGGTTTCTGAAAAAGAGAGGCATAGCACAAGGAATTGGGTCTTCCGGAGCTGGTATCGGTGGCATTCTCTTTACAATGTCCTCCAGTTCACTGATCAGCAAAACAGGTGACCAAAGGTGGTCGTTGAGAATGGTTGGGATAGTAGCCTTTTTCATCTGCAGTGTCTGCATCGTGCTGATCAAGCCCAGGAAGAGCCTCAAGGTGGGGTTTCGCTCGTTGAAGAAGGATGTCAAAGCAGTGGTGGACCCAACAGTTATCAAGAACTTTGCAATTGCCATTCTCGCAGTGTGGTTCTTTATATACTCGTTTGGATATATCATTCTCCTGTACTCATTATCAAGCTTTGGTTCTACAATTGGGCTCTCTAGCTATCAGGGCAGTGTTGTGATCATGGTCTTGAATACTGCTCAGTTCATAGGACGTCCACTTATGGGGTTCGTCTCGGACAGATATGGACGTATCAATGTCTCCATTGTGGGAGTGATCTTGATGACCATCTTGGTATTCTGTTTCTGGATCTTCACACACACCTACGCACAGCTGATCACATTTGCCTTCTTCTCGGGTATGCTGATGGGTGTGTGCTGGGTGAACTATGCCCCTCTTGCTGCTGATGCTGTCGGGCAAAACCGTTTCCCAGCTGCTTATACTGTGATAAACTGTCTAGCAGCCATTGCATCTCTGGTTGCTGAGGTGATTGGCCTGAAAATGAGAAACTACCAGCTGAGCAAACCATTTCTGTATTGCCAGATCTTTGTTGGTCTCTGCTTCTTTGTGGGGCTTGGGCTATTGATACCGTTGAGGGAATGGAAGATCAAGAGAATTTTGACAGCCAGAAGGAGGAACATTGGGGATCTTAGAAGGCTGAAAGGGGCTCAACTGGAGGAGGATATTAACCGTCTCAAGAGATACAATTTGTTACTAGACGGAGGAACGAGAAGCTATATGATGAGAGCGGCTTACCCAATCAAAGCATGAAGGGCTTCAAGTATTGGCGTTTTCGTAGTTAATTAATTTTAGAATATATATGCTTGTATTTAACAGAATCATAAACAACCAACTCAATGTATTAGTCTATACATGATACACTAAAGTGAAAAGAGTCCGAATGGACGTGGAAGCATAAAACCATAATTATTCACCAACCATACCTGATGTCGATATTCCAACATATATACAACCGTTGTGGAACCACTTTAAAAAAGCTCATACATAACAAAAACATAACTTACAAAAAAAAGCCCAATGCACCGGTAACAAAAAAAGCCTCTATTGGCAGATCAGTTCTTCTTTGTAGACTGGGTAGCCAACCTCTTACTCAACAATGAGGTGGTAACCTGGCCTGTCTTCACCTGTGCTGAACTCCTTGTAATGACAAAGTCAGAGACAATGAGGAACACAGGACAGAGGTAGACTATTCCATTGGTGAATGGTCTCATGGTGCATTTGGGTGGGTATAATAAGAGGGGCCAGAGTGACGATGAAAACCGCGGTGTTAATTGGATGGGTGATATTACTGGGTGACTTTGTATTATATGTGCTGATAAATCGAAAGTGCTGTGACTTCTGAGTCTGTCTATATCTATGTGTGTCTAGAGGTGGTGGATGGAGAGCTATAAAAGAGCCCGCAACATGTGTTGCTCACCTTATGCACTCTTAGATCATAGATCGACACTCTTTAAGAAAATACTAAGAATATATCGACTTGAAATCCGTCAGAGAAATATTGTTTTTCAGAATCGGAGTGTTGCTCGGAGCAGGGTGGAGCAAAGGAGCAAAAGAGGCATCAAGCACATACACAGCAAGCAAGCAAGCAGATCAGGTGCCTATTCTTTCTCCCCGCTTAAAAAAAATTAAGGGGACTCGCATATTGAGGTGGGATGCGTGGGGCAGGGGGAAGGACAGGAGAAGAGGAGATGGGACAGATAGAGACGGGAAGGGAGCAAATGCAGAAGGACACGCCCAGTAGAGAGTGGGGACGTAGGAAGGCAGATGAGAGAGAGAGAGAGAGAGAGAGGACTGAGATTGATCTACAGCATATCTCCATGAATATCTCCATGAATATCACCATGAATATCTCGAGTGGATGCTGAAGAATAATTGGCAAATTTTAAGAGACATAACAATAACAAGAACAAAAAAAAACCTAGCAAAAGAAGGACGAAGTCCAAGGTTGTGGTGTCCTCTCCAGCACTGATGCCTAGGTGCAAGGTAGCAGAAGCCAGCCGTTCGGTCTGCAGTGCACAGGCATCATAGTGCATGGGCAGTATCGCATGGCAGGAGTGATAGATGCCTATTCCTACCTACCTTTGCAAGCATCTGTGGGCTACACTGTTGCACTAAGGTAGTGCCATGGTAGTACACTAAGAGTGTGTTGTGGGGAGCGTGTGCTTACGCGCCCTCAGGTAAACAACAATATGCAGGAAATATCAAGATGGGACGGGTGGATGGGACAAGTGTATGGAGCGGAAGTGGAGAATATTGGCGTCTAAATCAGCAGGGCAAGATTGATGTATGGAAAGTGATTACAACTGCACACACATTGTAGCTTTGTTTGCATATCTTGCATTTATTCACACATAGTATTACTGCTAACACATTCACTCATACATTCCCTCATACATATCACTCACTCATCCGTTTTTTCTGAACTATGTTCAGATAACCGAAATATAATATCCGAAAGATTATCCAAAAGATTATCTCACAAAGAAATACACCATACGAAATACACCATCCGCCATGTCGAGCAAATCGTACTTGGAAGTGCGTAATTTTATAGAGCTACAGACTCGCAAGATCCAAAAACCTCTGGTCTTGGACCACAGGCTCAGGGAACTCCTTCAGGACCAGCAACAATACTACGACCCCACAGTGGCTTCACCACAGGAACTCACAGCTGATGATATGACTAAAGTGCTACATAAGGTGAACACGGCCCTCACATCCAGGTACAGAAAGATCTTCACTAGACAGGCCATACACCAAATCTCGTTACAATTCCTAAATGGCCAGCAAGATATCCTTGAACATAAGCTCGATACTTTCCACAAGTTGAACCAGATTCTCGTCCCCTTTCAGCTGGCTGATGTGAACGGATCCGTTGTAGATGAAAATGGGGATACAGTAATCAACAGCAATGTACATGGTTTATTAGCTGTGAAGCAAGAAGAGGTTCTTGACATGATAGGGGAATTACCAGGGTCGGACAGTCTCCTTGTTCAGAAGAGAACGAGTGACGAAATGGATGGTGAGGAACCAAATTCAGATAACCTGGAAGAGATTCTTCAGCGATACGACCACCAGTTAGAGGAACTTCGGACCAGGAGAGCCAAGCTGGTTGAGCTCAAGGGGAAACTGGATCACTACAAGAAGTTGCATCGTGCCATAATAAGGACGCTCACAAAGACACCGGCTGAAAGTGTGCAGAAGAACTTGGTGCTGAGCTCCAACGAGAAACTTGTTTCTGAGATCAGCCGAATGCGGATATTATTAGCCAAGCTGGAGGATAAGTTCAATAGACAAGAGGCAGAAGTTGCCAGGATAACAGGGGCAATATACACAGGATCACAGGCAATAGATATATAATTGAATGGATTCATATGTTTTTACTGTTAGCATGTGATGTGTGCATGCGTGTGTTTGTTCCTCACTGTTGCGGTTGATTACAACGTAGAGCCAACAACCAGATACTTCGCAAGACTATTTCCAATCTCTTGCCATTGAATAATACTATTGTACTACGTGTGCAGACATATCTCAAAGAGTCAACTTTTGATTCATTAAACACCAAAATCTAAAAAACCCGAGTAGCGAACCAACACACCCTATGTGGCATAATCTGTGAGCACTTCCCAATGTTTGTCAAACTTTGACCGCTTAGTCGAAAAGTCCGAAACCCATGTCGTCGTCGGACTCCTCCTTCTTCTCCTCCTCCTTCTCGGCAACCTCCTCCTCAACAGCAGCAGCACCGGAAGCGGCAGCGCCAGAAGAAGCAGCGGCAGCACCGCCGGATGGGACAGAAGCGAGCTTGGTGGAACCCTCAGCAATCAACTCCTCAACTGTCTTACCCTCAAGGGAAGAGAGCAAGAGGGAGAGTCTAGCCTCCTCAACCTCAACACCAACGGACTCCAAGATGGAGGTGATGTCAGCAGCGGATGGAGCGGTGTTACCGCCCTGCTGGAGCAACAAGTAAGCAGCGAGGTACTTCATTTCTGATTTATCTCTGTGTTTCTAGAATAATCACTTTTAAGCCAAAAATAGCAGACTATTCTTTAAAGAATTAAACACTTCAAACTAGAGGGTGCATGAGTGCACACCAATGTACCACTCTCTACTGAAAAATTACTGGCAAGGCCAAGTGTGAGGTTGAGAGAGTGTGAGAGAGAAAGCGCAGTCAGGAGCAGAAGATGGTGAAAGAAGTGAAAAGGTCGTGCAGCGTATCTGAAAGGTTCTTAGCACATACTAAACAGAACGGTGCCTGGTGCAGTGTGTGAGGTACACTACCCAGAGTTTATCCGGTAGGGGAGAGCGTGACTGCTTTTCTGGAAAAGGGAGGCGCAAAAACATGGGGAGGCAGGGCGTGGAATAATCAAAATACAGTAGATTATAGGATGGCAGATGGATTGATGCCCAGCTCATCTTGGTGGGAGGGTGGGAGCCTTAACTATGGTAGTGCATAGAACATACAAGCAGAGATTGGTCTGGAGAGAAAGGCTCTCTGGACCCTGGTCTTCAGCTGGGTATTATGCAGTGTCAGAGGAGAGACCTCTCCATACTGTTGAAGGAGTTGCCGGATAAGGCAAGCGCCATTAGCCGCGATATGTAGTTCTCACTACATAGCGGTAGGAGAAACACTGGATGAGAAGGCGTACTGCTTCACTCATGTAATACGATAATATTGCTTTATCAACTATAAATATTAGTATCTGACTGTGAATGGAGGTGACTTTTCTCCTACTTGGTCATGATAATTCCCAGTGGTTGCTCAGCTCTAACTAGTACTCAATCTCTCTGCGAGGCCCCACGTATGTAGGCTCTGTATACGTTACTCATCTCATCCTAAAACGGAAGGCGCCGATAGATGCATCAAAAATAAATTGACACATCGAAGTGCGTCACCTCTATTTCTCAACGACAACAATAACCCCATCTATTTTTGTGAGAACTTGAGCTCTCGGATATATACATCGACACATGAACTCTCTGTCTTTGGTTATATGACATTTGCAACATGTCAGATGAGCTACTAGCACAGCAGGTGCTCGGTGACCATGATACCAAGTCGCTGCCTGACTCCAAGCTGAAAGATGGAGTGAAGGAGATTCTTTTTGGATCGGTAAGTAAACAGTAGGGCATTGCATAGTTGGTCTTTCTAGACATACAATGTTTGTTCAGAGAGGTGTCTATTGATGCTAACTAGCGAAATCTTAGGTTTCTGGAGCCGTTGGAAAGCTCATTGAATACCCACTCGACACCGTGAAGGTACGACTGCAGTTTTCTCAAACTTTACCGGAACCACTTTTCGTTTCCCCAGTCGACTGCATCAAGAAGACATACGCCAAGGAGGGCTTCTTTGATGGCTTCTACAAGGGCATATCTTCTCCCCTTGTGGGAGCCTGTCTCGAAATGTCATGTTTATTTCTGTCCTACAGCGTTGCACAGGATGCTCTGAAAGCGGTGAAATATGGCAACCATAAGCCAGCCCACGATAAAAATGTTGCTCTTACTCTCGGTGACAAAGTGATTTGTGGGGGTATCAGTGGTGTGGTGACCTCATTCATTCTGACACCCATAGAGCTTATCAAGTGCCAAATGCAAGTACAGAACTTGCACTATGAGGAGGCTGTGAGAGAGCAGAGATTGAGGGGGTCCAACAGCCTGTCAGGTTTAAGCGCACATAAGTCAACATTGGGCCAAGTGATAAAGGCGATCTACAGGCATTCGGGACTCAAGGGCCTGTGGAGGGGTCAGGTCAGTACGATGGTAAGAGAATGTGGAGGCTCGGCGTTCTGGTTCGGTTCTTATGAAATGACTGTAGAGTATTTCAAAAGAAGCAGAGCAATTTCAAACCCTTCGGCCAATGCTGAGAGCTCAGCGATGGATCAGTTGGTAGCCGGTGCCATTGCAGGTATCTGCTACAATACATCGTTCTTCCCTGTGGATACAGTTAAATCAATTATTCAAACACAAAAGAGCAATCACCAGAAGGATGTTCTCCAAGTGGTGCGGGGTACGTTCAGAGCACATGGTGTAAGAGGTTTCTACTCCGGACTAGGGGTAACCTTGGTGAAGGCCGTTCCGGCCAATGCATTGGTGTTCTTCACCTACGAGACGTTAAAAAGGCAGTTTGAGTGGGTATAAGGCCAATTAAGAGGGAATAAATTTTGATAGAATAGATAACATTTCGTTGTTATTGACATACCGTATTTTCGTTAACATTATACCACTAAAGATTTGTTATAGTTATTCACTGACACACCAAATGTGCCTATGAAGATACTCTGTAGGACCTTGACCTTGCTGACCTTGCCAATCTCAATAGATCACCACTAGAGTTCACCAGTTGCTCTTTGAAGAAAAACAGTAGAGCGGCAGAGATGATACTTTGGGAGAGCTTGACCGAAATCCCACTGTAGAAGCTGCTGAATCCCTCATTGCGAGCAATGTGCTGCGTCAAGCCAAAGATGGACTGTGACTGAGAAGCTTCAGCGGGTTCCGAAGCATCGGCTGTAGATTCTTCCAACTTGTCGTACTCTCCCTCAGCAGAAGACTCGACAGATCCATCTGGTGCAGGTGAAGAGGAAGGTGAAGGGGGCTTCGAGGAGGTGGGGATCTGTTGTAGGTGCATTCTGGCCCTGAGCGTTATGTATGGGTAGGTTGCGACGGTGGCCACAAGCTTTCCGAAAGCGCCCAAAATCAGAGCGTCAAAGGGGGAAAGCTTCCCACCTCTCTTACGGATTGTGAGAATGCTCTTGAGCTGTTCAAAGATGGTGTATTGGATGATGGGGTTCATCACCAGAAAAAGGGCAGGAACCACACCGGCAAACAGGGTCTTGAAACCTTCAGTCTTGAAGATGTAGATGATTGCACCAATTGTACTCAGGCCCTTGAGGTCTTTTTGCTCTCTTGAAAGGACCGTCATCCTGGTGTTAGCCACCCAGACCGGGTTAGTAGCCACACGGGAGATTGTTCCTGCAATTGCTCCAGCGATGATACTCTGGACAGCGGTGAGAGCCTTCCTTTGCCTGCCAATGCTCTTGCGAGTGCCGGTCAGGAGGTTCCCAGACAACTCGTAGAAGTAGTAGTATACAAAGTTGTTGAGGGCAATTCCCACAAGGGCGCTTTCCAGACCATTGTAGAGGCCCCTAATGCCTTGGGCATCAAGGATGGCCTTGAGAGTTTGCAGGATGGAACTCCTTTTCAACACTTTTTCAAGGATGGTCTCCTTTGTCTGTTCCGCAGCCTCTGCCTCAGCTTCGCCCTCCTGTGCACTCTTCTCTGCCTCATCCTCCTTGGGTGCTTTAGGCTTTGGTGTGGTTTGGGCATGGGTGGAGAGAGTCACTAACGGGTATGTCAAAACCATGGAGAGGATTCCCCCTCCGGCACCTGCCAGGGCATGAGCGAGTTCCACATCTGACATTGTGATTTATTGTGTGGGGTATAGAAAGGGAGAGTTAGATGAATATCATAAAACCAAGAAAAACACCAGTATTAATTTAACTGCATAAGCAGAATTGTCTGCTGAGAGTATTTACGACAAGAGGGTCTTCGGCTGACAATCCGATCACACAGCCCATATATATCGTCAACGGGAAAAGGAGCAAGGGTGCAGAGGAAATGGGGTAAAAAGGGAATATTCAAAACATACAACTGCATCCTATCAACTCATCTATGTTTAGAGCCTCTACCAAAAGGGGGCATAATGAAAAACACATACAGTCACTCACACAATCAGCAGGGGTCCCTTGCGACATATCATCCCCCGTCATGCCAGCAAACCGTTAGTCGAACCCGGTTATTCAGCCAAGCGCCATCAAACGTTATACAAATTATACCCTCTTTCTCACCATCCCCTTAGTGTTTTTCCTTAGCCGACACTCAACACACGGCTACTCCACTCGGTATCTCCTCATCTCAAACTCAAATAGGCTATCGATGCTCGTTGGGGATTTACTATGTATTACTATGTGGGTGAGGGCTCACGATAAGGCAGAAGATGATGTGCATAGGCAGGATGCATAAAGAGGGTGCATACGGTGCGCATCTGGGTATACAATAATGGGGAGGGTAAGCTGAGGTGACAAGAGTGGAGAAAGAGCGGTTGTTTGTGTCATACCAATTGGTTGGATTATGTTGATATTTTATGTAATATTTTATGTGATGGGTATTTCATGTAATTGGTGTACTCGTCTGTCTGCTCATCTGTCTACTCATCTGTCTACTCATCTGTCTACTCATCTGTCTACTCATATGTCTACTCATCTGTCTGCTTATTCGAACTGTACTTCTCTTAGCCTGAAGTTTCGTAGCCCTTACTCTTAAATGAGTTCCGTAACTCTAGGATATCCTTAACGTAATATAGGAATAATAATTAGTAAAAAGAATAATGAGTATGCTACATCAGTTCGACTCTCGTGAACCATATCGATCAACTCTTTTTGCCTATATCAGATATATGTAGTGGTAGTGTATTTACCGAGTCAGTCACATGATCAAAGGCCGAGAAAGCTTATCCTTTACTCCCAGAAGGATACGCCTAGTCTGGCTAAGAAGTTGAGCCAGTTGGCCATCCGTCTGATAACCATCTCTGTTTGATTCTTTCTGATTTGTAAATAATCAGTGTAGCATCCCACTCCAGAATTTCTTTCAATACGGATACTCAGCCGCTAACACCTCCACATTATATTACCACGATTTGCGCATCAAGCCACTCACATCATCCTTTCCACCAGCAAACGTTTGGAGAGATATAATTTCATCACACACACACTCTCTCTCTCTGCAACTACGATCCCGGGACCATTGGTTAAACAAACAAACACACACGATGTCAAGTCCAATTCCCTCTCTCAAGACTTTCTGGTAAGTAATTACAACTTGTCAGGGGTGCTCAACTATACCCAGCACTCTGCCGAGACAGCTATCTAGCTTTCGAGCCAGCCATGAGTATATCCGATACTAACCGTATCTATAGGAAACAGACTCTCTTGCTGTCAGTGTTGGCTATTGGCACTGCTTACACAGTGAAATCCAAAATCCATTTACGGAGGCAGAGACAGTATATCGAAGCAGAGGATGCAACTGGGCTCAACCCAGCAGAGATAAGGCCCGGTTTCCCCGTTGGGCATAACGATACTTTGGCTGCTGGGAGGAAAAGTGAGTACGAAGGTGCTAGGGGAAGTTACCAGTCAAGAAAAACTGGAGATAAGTTCAGTTCTTCTTGGTTTGACTGATGGTGTGCTCACTATGGAGTACTTTGAGAGACAATGCGAACAGTGCAGAGACCTTCATGTATATAATAATGATAATGTTGGATATGGAATAAGGTATAAAGTAGACAAGAGTAAAAAGTGTCATCATTTGACAATATTGCACATCTCAAATCACCACAATCAAATCACTAAGCAAATCACTACATCTGGATTCCTTATACACAGCCATCGATGGCTAAACATAAAATTACCATATTTATACAAATTACACACACCGTGTGCTGAAAAAACTCTTTTGACTGAAAACTCAAAGCAATACCAGGAGGAGAAACTTCCAATACGTTATTCCTATTTGGCCTCGTTGGTGTTGAAGTAGTCAGCCATCTCCTGGTCGAGCTGCTCAACAGTCTTCTTGACCTTCTTTGGAGCACGGGCCTTCTTAGCACCGGCCTTCTTAGGAGCTGGCTTGGCAGCAGTGGCAGTAGCCTTCTTGGCACCTGCTGAGGCTTTGATTGGCTTGGCAGCAGCCTTCTTAGAAGGAGCAGCAGCAGAAGGACGGGGGGTGCTAAAGGGTGTTAGTATGAAGTGGGGGAAGGGATGCCAGTGGAAACAAAATTGTTGTACTCACTTTGCTACAATTCTAGAGGCAAGAGGCTTCTTTGTTGGATCAATCACAAGCTCAAGTCTCAACCTCGAAGCACCTCCATCAATTGGAGCGCCGTTATACTTGGTGACGGCAGCAGAGGCATTGGCAGCCTTGGAAAAGATAACAGTGGCAATACCCTTAGATAGACCCTTCTCGTTGTAAGAGAGAGCAACTGATTTCACGCCTCCAAGCTGAGATTGGAAGAAGTCCTATGAAGTGTTAGTATGCAACGCTCGTTTTGTTGGTGATCGCTATCATCGTCATATTGGTGAGCTTTTGGTATGGGGTATTGTATGGAATGCGACGAGATATCAATCGATGAGGTGACTCGCCACAGCTTCCTGACGTCATTCGTTACTCATTATGTATGGTTTCATCAATAGTATCAACAGAGCACAGACACAGACAGCTGGATATACAAATCCTAGAGACCTCTGATAGTTGATACATCAACTGTCTCTGTATATCGATCCTCATCGTCAAGCCATGTTGACAACACATTGAAGGCCCCACTCAACAGCCACGGTCAATGGGGACATCATAATGCCATTGATTGTGTGAATGTGCAACATGTTACGCTCAATTAATGTATGACAGTCGGCTATCACCAGATCGTAACCTTCCCTGTGATGACACTTGTCTCAGGCTTGTCTGTGCTGACACTAGTCTATGCTGACACTTTTGACTATCCTATACATTAAGTGCGGAATGGCTCATAGAGTGCCAATCACACATGATCAAAGAAGCACCAGTGTTTATATGTGTTGGGAACTCGAATCGTGTGTCATTCCCACACAATACCTGGTCATCTCATTGGAAGCATTACAAGTGGCACATTCAGGATCTAGCTGAATCACCTCATCTTACTCGGCTCTCCAACATCAATAGCTTCTCGTTGTGGTGAGCCACTCAGTGCTGATCTGACTATCCCCAGGATGCCAGATAGGCGAATTGTGTGAACCAGAGTAATGTCCAACAAAAAGTGGGCGACGGCGTACGGTTGCTCTCACATATTGCTGGCTACCATTTCTGACATCACATTATCGCAATGAGCGTGGATATATCGATAGGTTCTTCCTGATTCACCAGTATAGAGCCAACAACTTGAAACTTGGGTATCAAGTGGTACCAGTCCATAGACTGAATCCAATGGGCAAACGATGGGCGGCAAGAGGTTTCCCTCTGCTAACCACATCACATTTAACCCATGCTATAAGAGTGAGAATACAACTGTGTGATCAGAACGAGTTGAATTCATCCATTCCAATAAGACGGGAATTGCAAAACGATATTTGCACACATCCATCTAAGAGCGGACTGGTAACTCTTCACCACATAGGGAGGTGGTAAAACCTCGCCCACATACAGGTGTTCATGAACGACATTGCTAAATGCGTAATGTGAGTCCACTCAGTATATGTGCAGAGACAAACTCCCATATATATAGTATATATGTATATATATACACATCTTTATACTTTGCAATCTGACGACCTGTATTTAAAAACATACCTTGATGGCGTCTTGCTTGATGTCCTTTGGCTGTGAGATGTGTTAGTAGATAGCGGTTGGAATCCGAGTCTGTGTGTGTCCACTTACCAGATTGTAAACAATCACCTTGGTGGCATAGCTGGCATCCAAGAGGTTCTCCGTCTTCTTCACCTCCTTGACAATCTTGACGGGAGCCTTCTTTGGGGCGGCACTTGGCTTGGCCACCTTGGCACGGGAACGAGGGGCTCTACGGCCACCCTTTGGCTTTGAGGAGATTATGGCGTCAAGAGACTTTTCCAGAGAAGCAGACATGTTGAAAATATTAGTTGAATATGAGATATAGAAGAATATATATGAAACTGTAATAATATCTCCAGAATATGCTTATCTCTCTCCTTTTTCATAGGGGGGGACTGAATCCATTGACGGTTGGCGGCGTATGAGGCTGGACAGCACACCTGGAAAGTCGTGCAAACGTCGGGAGTGCAATTACCAAGGGTGTGCAGAGATCAAGGCGTATTGCTAGATATCCCATTACGGGCATATAGTGCTGGCGGCCCATAGCGCTGGCGGAGAGTGGTGGATTCACGACAAACCGCGTAGGAAGGCGATGAGGTTAGGTGGACGTGTTGACGTGTGTCTCCCATAGATATCCGCATTGGGTAATATTAAATAGGGTGCATATTCTATGATAGTGCTGGACGTTACAATGTGCATGTTGTAGTGTGCAGGAGATGTAGATGACATGCGTGAGTTCCTCTATGATGGGCGTAATGTTCCACACACTGTGAAGGGTGTCTGTGAGGGTCCGCCTCAAACTGTTTTGTGAAATTCAGAAAGGCTCAGAGTGGGACCTGGCTTGCCTGTTATGTAGGTGGGAAGTTTTTCATTGCAACTCCAAGTTGTCTTCGTTAGTCTTACTTCTTTCAGCATTCCTCATACAGAGCGTGTTTTCTCACACCTTTCACGCTGAGGAACGGTGCTCTCACATACGATGGTCATATAGATAGCAGTCATTTCCAAATTCACTCATCATCAGCACTAGATGTCTGGAAAAACACGCCCAGGGGTGGCCCCGCCTTCTTACAGAGACGAGGACGAGCAGGCTTTCAGGTTGGACGACCCTCCAGCAACGAGACACAGGTTGGGTTCTCATCACAGCTCAACCACCTCCAATGCTCACAATCGAACGGTGGACTACATAATAGCATCAGAATTCGATAAGTTCGAGGGGATCGTGGTGAGAGGACAGCATCCTCAAACGTCAGCAGATGTCTTCGAGCACCTTGACGGTTTGCCGATGTCGTTGATGCCTGCACAGCTACACAACTTCATGAATTCAGAAACCTGGACCATTCTGCCGGTGTTCACTAACGGTGTCCGGCTGCAATACCACAACGAAACAAAACAATCTCCAGTAGATCACAACTGGCAGCGAGGAACCCTGTTGACAGTATGCTATTTCCAGGAGGACTCTTCCTACAGAAATGGTACCGCTATTGGGCTCTCCTTTGTTACCACAGTGCCGTTCTTCAACTGTTTTAAACCCCTCATGACTGTGTTACTACACGATTACATGAAACACCGCGATTTTTCCAAGCTGATTGCAGTCTTTGATTCGCTCAATGAACTTCCGTTAACACAGTTAGCTGCAGGGTTCTCTAACCTGCCATATCAGCGACGGTTCTTGCTTTCCACCATAATAGAGTATGAGGATAAAGATATACGCATGAAAATAGAGGGCAAGACAAACTTGAAGAACAAGTTACTAAGGGCAAACGATAATGTGCTACCGGGCGGTATAAACGTTGGTAGACTGCTCCCATGGAGTTCCAACAATGCGTGCTTCAGAGTGTCGGTGCCAATCGGCAAAGGTTTACAATTTCCCATCTCCATACCATCTGTGTCGCTGCTAGCTGCTTCGAGTTCCTTTTTTGGGTACAACCTGGAGCAGGAGAGTCCAATTAAATCTCTTATCGAGGAAGCTGAGAAGCTAACTCCAATGGCATATTCATCTAAAAAGCAGCCGCCGTCCCATCAACAGGAAAATATCTCAATTGCACCCTACGGAATTCAAAATACCCCTCCCCTGCTTCTGCTTCTGAATGCCATGGTAACTAAGAAGAAAATCATCTTCTACTCCTATGACAACTCTACAGACTCCATGACGGATCACATATTGGCACTCCAGTTGCTGTGCAATGATCAGGACGATCCATTTGCAGGTTGTTTCCCTTATTTGGATCTCCCCCAGTTGCATCTGTTATACCCGCTCCATCATTACCTTGTAGGTACCTCTAATATTCTCTTCAAGTCAAAGTCTCTGGGTGATTCTGAAGAACTCCTCTTATGGGATGTGTTTGTAGATTTAGATGCATCATCCATTTCTCTAAATTTGGATTCGTTGGTCGTTAGGGAAGCAAAGGGTCTAATTTCTCCTACCACCCCAACTTTCGGAACTTCGTTTGGTGATAGGAGAAATAGCATAAGGAGGCAATCCAATCGTCTGGGGACTCTTCTCAAGAGAATGAGCAGTGGTGCATCCATTACAACGACTCTGGTGCATAAGAAATCACCTTCATCATCAAGCAGAGAAAGAGACAGTTGGGATAGTTTATCAATGAGCCCTTCATCTGCCAGAAATAGTATCACTCCGGACTCCATGTCTGGAACACCCACCGACTATGCTCGGAGAGACTCTCTTCTTTCTCTAGAAGCAAGGACACCAATAGAAAAGGCCCCCGGCTCCTTACTCTTCAACAAGGCTGAGAGGTACGATCTCACTGAACCTGAACTTCCCAGTTTCTCCCATCCTAATGTTTATCATTTCACCACTCCAGGCAAGAACTCGAGGACCTTGTCGTACGGTGATGCATCAGAACCAAATGTCTCGTCATTTTTCTCTTTGGGGTTCCAGTTTGACTTCCAAGAGGATCCATTTGTCTGTGGGAAGGAGAGCCCTTCACTGTTGTCCCATCTCGACCAATGTCTGATGCAAAACATTGATATTGCATTGGCTGGTCACCAGGATGATTTCTCTCTCTATCAGCTTGTCTCCGGGTGGTTATGGGATCTGAAGAAAGAAGTTTTTCCTGTTTTAGAGGCCCACCAAAATCTGAATTGCCTTGCTTCATTCACTCACTTTTCGGAAAACAAATTGAGAGACTCGCCTGAAGATTACAGAATCGCCAACGTTGACCATGAAATAAGAACATATCTACGGAAACACAAGGTGGTTATACCTCTGCCCTTATTACTCTGCTCTGATTACGGGTATGAAGGTGACTATGACAGTAGCTCACTGTTTGGTAGACACTGCAAAGGCCCATACAATCATATAGTGGAGACATATTCAGTTAATGCTCGTGAATCTGGCAGGCTCTTCAAACTGTACAGAGACTATACGAACTTGTCATCTTGCAACAGCATCCTCAGAAGCTTCAACAAGCCCTCCTTGGCAGCCTCAGAAGCCTTTTGCTGGTACTTTGATCTGCAGTTTGTGATGAAAAGCTGCCGTCTTCTTTTACATAACGAGATTGTAACTGACTCGGAGTTTGTAGATTTTTTGTCGGAAAGATCTCAGCTTTACCTCACGTTCAAACTCTTGAATGATTTCCTTGATGATTTTCAAAACACTGATGAGTTCCTCCTCAAATGCTTGAGATACAACAATTCTTCAGGTTCCCTTACCTTCTCTGTCCTCGAAGACATGCTCATGGTCGCCGTGTATCTCGCATCAGACGAAGAAATGGGCCTGCCGAGCAAATCTGTGAATGATGTCTCAGTACAGTTGAGAAAATTCCTTAAGCGGTTCGGTGAATCTCCGCAACACCAGCTAAAGGATAGTGAGGATCCTTTGACTTCGCTTCTGATCAAGTGGTGCTTCAGGCATTGCAATAACTTTGTTCAGGACTCTGTGAATGACTATTTCCGGTCATGCCATTTCTGAATCAGGAGATATCAACCTGAGACTACATATGAGAGAATGAGTACTAATGTCAATTTGAGTCATATATATATCTTGATATAATTATATAATATATGTGAATTTCGTTAAACTTAGCTAAGCTAAACCATATGCCGTACAACAAGTGAAAAACAAAAACAATGCGCTCTATATATATGCAATGCAGGGGTAAAAGAATGATTTCGCTATCATTCCTTATTTCTTGGCAGCCTTGGCCTTGCTTGCGTTCACCATAAACTCAAATCTCCATGGGCAGTCCATCTGGTCAAGGATAATCTCCAACATCTGGAGCTTATCAGAAGAAGCAGCCTTCTCCATAGCCTTGCAGAGGTCTGTTCTGCTGTTGATGTAAGTGCTCTCACTATTCTTAGAGTTGTAGTCACCAAGCACCTTGAAGAGGTCACACCACTTCCAGTCTGGCATAATGTCGTTATAACTTCTGGTTGGGCCATTGATGATACGCTCAACGGTGTAACCGTTGTTGTTCAGCAAAAAGATGATTGGCTTGAGGTCTCTGTGGAGATAGTTGGCGTACTCCTGGATGGTCATCTGAGCAGCACCGTCACCTTGGAAGATGATAAGACGAGAGGTGTTGGCAATGCCCATGTCCTTCATCGCGACACCAACACCAAGACAGGCAGGAAGAGCGTAACCAATGGACAGGTAGAAGTTCTGGCCAAAGTAGCGAGCACCAGCTGGCAGCTTGATGTCTGGAACACCAAACATAATAGAACCTGTGTCGGAGAGGATGTAGTCGTTTGGTCTGACAAACTTCTGGAGCTCTCTGAGGAGGAAACTCTGAGAGATATCAGTCTTGGAGGGGACCTCATCGATGATGTGAATTCTTTCTCTGTCAGCTGGGTCAACGCGGGCTGGAACCTTGGCAGACTGAATCTTAGCATTCAGCTGCTTGAGAACGTGGATGAAGCTGACACCCTCGTAGAGGTCCTTTCCAACAGAAACGTAGTCACAGTTGAACAGCACAATGTTCTCCTCGGGGATGTCATTGTAGATGGTGTGGTGACCACTATTTGTCTCGTTGTAGTAGTTACCAAAGTGGAGGAGCAGATCAGATGACTTCACAGCCCTCTGAGTTGCTGGGTGGGATTCAATACCGTTGAAGTCACCAATGTAGGAAGGCTCGGTCTCATCGAGAATAGACTTACCCATGAAAGAGGCATAGTTGTTGATCTGTGTCTTCTTGACGAACTCCCTGAGATCGCCGGTGAGACCAAATCTATCAATGAGGACGTCACCAACGATAGCTGGGTTGGCAGAGGAGTAAATTCTGTCAAGGATCTTGTCAACAACTTCAGAGGTGAGAGCTGGGTTTGCATCCACTGGGGTAGCAAGGAACTCATGACCTGGCTTGGTGTTGAGCAAAGAAGAGTCGACAAGGGTGTCCACCAGATCGGATGGAAGGAAGAGGTAGCCTGGCCTTCTGTACTTGAGGATTTGAACGATCAAGTTGTCGATTTGCTGTGGACCCATGGCAGCGTCTCTGACACTCTCAATGTGGCAAGAAACACTCTCGGCCATCTTCTCGTATACTGAGTGGTCTGAGTCCTGGAGGGAGTTCAGCTTTGGCACCAGGTGGTGCATGTTGTTCTTTCTGGTTGGGTGATTGGAAGGACCCTTAGCAACAGTTGGGGAGGTACCAACAATGTGCATAACAGGAACATACTCTGAGAAAGCACCGCTAATACCGTTGATGGCTGAGAGCTCACCGACACCAAAAGTGGTGAGGGTACATCCCATGTTGTTGAGTGCTCTTGCGTAACCGTCAGCGGCGTAGGCAGAGTTGAGCTCGTTGCAGCATCCAATCCAGTTAAGGTTCTCAACGGAGTAGATGTGCTCAAGGAGGTTGAGGTTGAAGTCACCTGGGACACCAAATATAGAACCCACATTGAGAGACTTGATTCTGCGGAACATGTACTCTCCCAATGGGATCATTGGCGCTGGGGCACTAGAGAGGGCCTGAAGGTTCTCTACCGATTGGCTTGGAGAAAAGGTTGGAACTGGAGCCATTGTGATATATTATATGTTTGTGATAAGCTGTGATGTTATGATTTATATGTACCCTTAGTTGAGTCTGAGTGTAGGAGTATGGAGTTGTAGAGTGTAATGATCGTCGATAGTTTAAGAATTGACTTACTGAATACAGTAAGCTAGAAAATGAATTGAAGAGGGGGGGGAGGAGGTCTACTTATATACGAATATAAATCTTGTATCGGCATCTCGAGGTGTTGGAGGAGTACTTTTTTTTCTGCTTCTTTATTCTGTACTATCGGTTCATTTACGTACGGCATTTGCGTCGCTGCATACCCGATTGCTTGCGGATGTTGCAGAAGAAACTTAGCGAAACACGCGGCCGCATAAAAAAAACCCAACGCTTCGGCTATCGATGGGAAGAGAAGGCACTTTGTTAGTAGTGTATGTGCGAACGTTGGAAGAGGTGCATGACGAACTACCCCGAGATTGCCGTGATGTGGTGTTATCGGCTCAGGCTCAGGGGTGAGCGTGCCTGCCCTACAGGAACGGGGAAATGAATGATCTCCTGTTGGTATTGCTTTCCTTCCCTGACTACTTCTTTAGGTACGATATTGGAGAAGGAGAGATAGAACCATGACTGATCGCGCGTCATGTAATAGGGGGATGAAGCTGGATTATGTCATAGGTGCTATCTTGACGTGACTTCCACCCCAGACAATATTAGTGTACGCGATGATGTAAATACAGTTAGGCGATTCGACTGAACGATACCAGATCATGTCATATCTTTGAGTTAAAAAAAAGTCGCCTAACCCATGGAATGTATTTTTTGCTTCTTCGAATAAGAAAGGTTTACCCCACACCTGGTAATTGCGACGACATCATACCTTTGTCTTCTCCTACACGCCGACTGATCAGGCTGAATGACCCCTGCGGTAGCAAACAAATAGTTCGACTTTATTCTTCACACCATTTATCTCCCTTCCAGACATCTGAATTCGCTGTGCGAATCCATGCCATCAACCTCAGCTTCTCCACTTTTTCCCCACGGCTGGTCCCGTAAGTGCCAAGCTACGTAGCTGCCTACCCAATTCTGCACCTTTGCTGCGTGCTCGCACCGAGCATTCCATCGCGGCAACAGTCGGGGGCGCTTCCTTGTATTACCGCTTCATGCCGCCTCCAACCTTTCAAAGTTGTATGTAGGATGCTCATGCTGTGTCGGGTTCAGCAACTCGGGTCTATGAATTGTTGATAGGATTAGCTGATCCGGCAGCATCGTAGCCTCGGCAAATTATGCCGATAAGGCAACTAGATACTACGATGTGTTATCTATCACGGGGTAGGAGAAGATAAACGCTTCTGCTGCGTTCTTTTCCCTTTTCCCTTTTCCCTTTTCCCTTTTCCGTAGTTGGTATAGGTAAGGCACCAGTAACCCGCCGTAATTAGGTCCGCAATCGGGGGTGGAGGTGAGAAGAGGGCAGTAAGCAGCGGTTATTGAAGGGGATAATTCCATCTACGAAGATCCGAGCCGAACCAGATGATATTCCAGATGTCTGGAATATTAGATCCGGATGTTGGGAGAAAACTGGATCATCCTCAGTAAACACCAGAATCTTTTCAAACTTTCCCTGCACAATGTCGTGCGTATCCCCGCATAGATCCTTGTCTAATGCACATGGGACAGAAAAGCTGATAGGTTATCTCAACTTGAATAAAAATTGATTCACAGCAATAAATGTCATTGCTCTATTGAATATGTATCAATATATCTATAATTTAGTGAAGTAGGCAGAGGACCTCCTCTCCATCCGCTACTTAACTAACTGCTGATGGGACCGATGAGCTGTGTTACCCGCCAAGCTGCATACATAATTTTTTTTTATTTTTCATTTGTGCATGCTAAGGCATGGTTCATATAGTGAGTGGAGTATTATGAAGAATATCATATCTTGGGGTGATTTGATTCAAAAGAGACACATTTGTTTCAGTATTCCTTCTCTGTTAGTTGTTCCTATTGGTTTCCTTGGGTTGATATAGATCTAGTTGCAACCATGGAGAGCATAGGCCTGAACCTCTCCTCTTTGAAGGATAAGGTTGCTAGTAAGCTGAGCACTCAGGCTCAGAAGGGCAAGAAGAAACAGCCCAAACAGTCTGAGGTGAAAGACAACAACAACAACAACAGCGATGACAAGGTACAGAGAACAATTAAAGAGTCTAAAGATGTCAACAAGAGCAAGTCTGCTCCTGCCACGAGTGCAAGTAATGGCGAATCTGAGGACGATATTCTTAGAAGAGAGGCATTAGCACTTGGAGCCACTGAGGAAGACCTGAAACTCTTGGAAGGCCTCGAGGAAGGTGAGGAGTCAGAGCAAGAATTTGAATCCACTGGAAAGGGTCTCGGTAAGGATTTTAACGATGACCTTGCAAAGTTCATGAAGGGTATTGGGTTGGAATCCAATGGTCCAGTGGTAGTGGATGATGAAGAGGAACAGGAGGAAGTAGAGGAAGAGGTGGAAGAGGAAGAGGAGAGTGAAGAAGGGGAAGAGGAAGAGGAGAGTGAAGAAGAGGAAGAGGAAGAGGAAGAGGAGAAGATCCCTTCTTACGTACAACCTGCTGAACCCAACAACAACAAAGTGACTGACCTCTCTAATGTCATCACAGACAAACTCATTGTGCCTGCACGTACTGACTGGTACAACGTTCCTCACAAACTCCCCACTGATCCACAGCCGCTCAGTGACTCAAACATAGAAAGACTCTACCTGCAAGCTAAAGAAATAGTTGAGGCCGACAACAAGACATACCTCGAGGAGTTCTCAAAATCTTCTGCCCAGAAGAAGTTCTTGTCTGAGATTCTCTCCAACGGTACTCTTAACGATAAGATCTCTGCGCTGACTTTGTTGGTCCAGGAGGCTCCCCTGCACAACATCAAGGCATTTGAGAACCTGGTGGGTATGTGTGAGAAGAAGTCTAGAACCGCTGCCTTACAGTCTATCAACGCGCTCTGTGATCTGTTCATCAACGGTATTCTCCCAGACAGAAAGCTGCGCTACTTTAAGAAACAGCCATTGACCAATACACTGAGCAAGCAGCAGCTGGCTCTCTTCTACTTTGAGGACGTGGTGAAGAAGGCTTACTTCAAACTCATTGGAATTCTCGAGGTGTTGACTCATGACCCAATCGTGCATGTTAGGATGAAGGTTGTGGGACATATCTTTGAGCTCCTTAAGGCAAAGCCAGAGCAGGAGGCCAATCTGTTGAGATTGGGCGTCAACAAGCTCGGTGACACAGACAACAAGGTGAGTGCCAAGACTTCATTCCAGATCCTGCAACTGGAGCAGCAGCATCCACTGATGAAGAAAATTGTTGTTGATGCGGTCATTGACGTTGTGTTCAGAAAGAACAATGAGTACCACGCAACATACTACTCTGTGTTGACCCTGAACCAGACCATCCTTACCAAGAGAGAAGACGAGCTTGCCAACTCCTTGGTGAAGTGTTACTTTACTCTCTTTGAGAAAGTTTTGATGGAGGGCAAGGAAATTGCCCAGCAAGATGCCAGTGCCACCAAGATGGCCGCTCCTAAGCCTCGTGGTAAGCGTAACTTCAAGAAGGGTAAGAAGGGTGGAAGGAGTGTCAAGAATGACAAGACCGAGAACGAGATGGTTGAGGAGAAGAATTCCAAGCTGTTTTCCGCTATTTTGACGGGTCTCAATAGATCTTTCCCCTTTTCAAACCTGTCCAACTCGGTGTTTGAGTCCCATCTTGAGGTGCTCTACAAGATCACCCACTCCACCAATTTCAACACAAGTATTCAGGCTCTGTTGTTAATCCATAACATCACCGTTGGACAAAATCTCGGCCAAGGTTCAGATAGGTTTTACCGTACATTGTATGAGTCTCTGTTTGACGATAGACTCCTTGCTTCCTCCAAGCAGGGAATCTACCTCAACTTGCTTTTCAAGGCACTTAAGCAGGATACAAACACATCCCGTGTTCAGGCCTTTGTGAAGAGAATCACCCAGGTTTGTCTTAACTGGCTCAATATCGGTACCATCAGTGGTATGCTTTACTTGCTGCTAGAGCTGGAAAAGGCAATCCCTCAGCTGAAGAACCTCTTGATCAACACACCTGTCGATGACTTATATGGCGATGATTCAGAGGAGGAGAACTTCAAAGATGTGAAGAGCGATGATGAGGAAAGTGAGAACAAGAAGGAGGAGCAGAGCAAGCTCATTGCTGCTGGTCCTACCTCCAATGTACTCTACGATCCAAAGCAACGTGATCCTCGTTTCTCGCATGCTGAATCTTCCTCCCTCTGGGAGGTGAACTCCTTCCTTGACCACTACCACCCAACTGTGGCTTTATACGCCAAGAGCATTCTGGATAGCAGCAAGGACTCTGAAGAGCAGTCAGCTGTTGTCAAGCCGGATCTGGGTCTTTACACCCTGGGTCATTTCTTAGATAGATTTGTCTACAGAAACGCCAAGCAGAAGCCCGTTACCAGAGGCTCTTCGATTATGCAGCCTCTTGGAGGCGCTCAGACTGGGTCTCTTTTGGTTAGGGCCACCAACACGGTGTCGCTGAATGAGCTTCCAGTGAACACCCAGGACTGGATCAACAAGCGTGTTGACCAGATCAAACCAGACGAAGCCTTTTTCCACCAGTACTTCTCCACTAAACAGGAGAAAGTCACCAGATCTGCCTTTGACAAGGAGCTAAATAGGAAGCAGAAGGGTGATGATTTTGACGAGGGAAGTGACCTCGATGACGATGCCGTCTGGTCTGCTTTGGTGAAGAGCAATCCAGATGAAGCAGGCGATGAGGGAAGTGACATCGACATCGATGAAGATATGAGCGACCTCGAGGAGATGGACTTCTCTGATGATGAGGACGAGGAGGAAGAAGCAGGTGTTGCTGCTGAGCTGGAACAAGAGTTTAGTGATTTCAGCGAGGGTGATAATGACTCAGAAGCGTTCAGCAGTGATGAACGTGTCGATGTTGGTAGTGATGAAGACATCAGTGACGGCGAAGATGTTGAGGACGCCAGTGATGTGGATGAGGACATCAAGTTCCAGGAGTTCTCATCCGATGACGAAGGTTTGGGTGACTTGCTGGCTGGCGACGACAGCGATGAATTCGACAGCGACAGCATTCCAGAGAATTCTGAGAATGAGGCGGAGGTTGAGACAGCCTCCAAGAAGAGAAGGAGTAGAGAGGAGCCAAAGGGCAAGTCCGCCAAATCTAAGAAGCAGAAGCTTAGAGAGTTGCCTGTGTTTGCATCTGCTGACGATTACGCTCAGTATTTGAACTCTGATGACGAGGACTATAGCTAGATGGAGCGGAAGTTGTAGAAAACATTAGAATGTATGATGGACGTTTATTGTGACTACTGTAGGGATCATCTATGGCACAGGAAGAGCACCTTGCTAGTAATGTAGTATCAAACAGATGGATATCAAGATAATGGGATGGCGGTCACCATCAGAGGAATGATCAGATCTACATCAAAGCGAGCTGAGGTATAATTCTTACAGCGCACCATAAATCCGGACGTGCAAACAGGAATGCCAGTTTATGGCAGAAGGATATATACAGCGGTGAGTGTTTCTTTGATTATCAAGATCCAATAAAGCCTCTCCGCATTATTCCAACGGCATTTGCGGAGCAGGAAAAGGCACTTTGTCCGCATGACTCGAGTGAACTCAGAAGTGACGAATGACTCAGAAGTATGTTCGGCATCCGACAATAGATAAGATGTGAAATTGGAGGTAAAACTTACTGACCAAGGGTTTTGAGAGACTGCACTCCGCAGAAACATCACAAATAACAACCACAGGATGAGTAAAGAGCACGAGAAAGGCGCGATGGAGGGATCTGAAATACGTGAGATGCGTGCGATTGTGCACCGTCCAACACACCCGAATGACCATGAACGGCGCTATGGAAACGGGTCTAAGCACATAAGGCAAACCTCGGAAGAAGTAGATGAAAAAAAACCGTTATCTCGGTATCATATCTCCCACAAAGACTCATGGTGACCGACTGGCGTGATTTCATGTCCTATGCAGGAACAGGAGAGACAATCGGCACTGCAAGTGACGACAATTGCAAAACGTTGGGGTGCCAAGCTAATACAGCGCAGCACAATTTAAGCTTTATCGTCAGCACGTAGCCCTTGACAACCACTGTAGTGGGGGGGGCCCTTTCCAACACCGCCACAGATCACCATATCTGTCCAACCGATAGCTGAAACTCGAAGTGCATATATGAACGGATGAACAAAAAAAATACACAACAGGCAATCCACCGCTCTGACTCTGCTCGTTCAGTGGCTGTTAGCACACACCACCTCTCAGGGAAACAAAGTTCATCTTGCATCATATAGGCAGGCAACGTTTGGTGCACGTTCCAGGGGATCTGCTCAGTTAAACCTTCGTAGTGACGCACACTGCAGGGGTAAAAGGTGAAGGCAATAACGATTGGTACATCAGGCTGCAGAGGGAGAGACACGGGAGTGGGTTGGTGGGGGGGTGGAGAAAGAGTTCACACGGGACAGGCAAAACGGTGTGCACAGATAAGATATCTGGGATGGTTTGATGGTGGGAGCAGGAGATAGGGAGTAAGCCGGGGAAAGATCAAAGAGGTAAACGCCTAACGTATGCACAGTTCAGAGGGCATTAGCTACATCCAGATAAGCAGCAGATCAATAACGCTCTGTGTATTTCTCCAAAGAGGAAGAAGATGTCAGTTGCGTTGGTGTGTGCAACAGGAGGGCCACGCAGCATAAGGTCTGCGATAAGATATTGATCCACAACGAGATGTTGATCAGCAAGGGATTGGAGCAATCTACATAGGAGAAGGAGTGTTTTTGTTTTTGAAAGTGGCTGTCTGAGATGTAGGGATGTAACTCGCAGTAATCTAAGGTACGAAATTGGCGATTTTCAATTGTCGTATCCTTTGGTTGGATCGGACTCATCTCTCCACGCCTCTGAGTAGACTTGTCTGAATAGAGCGAGATAGAGTAACATGGAGATTCTATCGTGGTGCGTCAACCATTGCAAAAGGCAATACACCTGCAGTTCCACCAGCGAGGAGGAAATCGCAGGCAGGCGCATATAAGGGCATTATTTGAACTCACTTCCTGTTTTGGTAGGCTACGTGTTGGCAACGGCGATGTACATCCCTGGTGAACCTTATTCTAAGCGGAATATTACAGGCAATTGGGAAGTGACACGTTATTGGAGGTTGCTGGTCCAGTAGAGAGGGAGTAGGCGCAGAGATGCAAGGGCAGATCTAATAGAGTTATATCGACATAGAGGCATAGAGACAGAGAGTATGGTAGCTGTAGCGTAGAGATGCAGAATACGGTAAGAGATTATCAGTTCACGAGTGACATTGGATCCCAATCCTCAATGGAAGAATCAGGGATCGCTACGATGCAAATGTATGACGCAGGGGTACCCCCCAAAAAAAAATATGTAACGAACAATAGCCTCCGAAGAAAAAACTAGTGGGAAGCAAACACCCTTTGAGACGCGCTCGGTGCATGGTGCTGCTTGTAGATAAAGCCATCAGTATGTGCTGACGCCAAGTGGTCAAACAATCAAGGAAAAGGAATTCATCCACGAGGCGATTGATCAGACAAAGCGAGCAGGATCACTCTGCAGCCGAAAACTGTAGTGGGGAACACTCCCGGAGTGCCCACGTCTGAGATGGATCAAGGAAGCCTCATCTTGAAGTTATGCAGAGTCATGTAGCTGAAATGACTCGGGTATAATGAACCAGCAAAGAGGCATCAGTAAGATGGGGCGTGTTCCGCTGCAGGAGTTACAGGTAGGCGGGCAGGGCAGAACCCCAGGCATCCATCATAAGGCATCTCGAGGTCCTGTCATCCCAGGCCATATCATCCCATGCCATATCATCCCAGGCCGTATCATCCCAGGCCGTATCATCCCAGGCCGTATCATCCCAGGCCGTATCATCCCAGGCCGTATCATCCCAGGCCGTATCATCCCAGGCCGTATCATCCCAGGCCATATCATCCCTACGCCCCCATTATAACCAACCGTAAGCACATAGGCATCTGTTGTTGCCCACACTCCACTAGAGGACTCTGCGAGAGGAGTAGCAATGCACAAGTAGCTGTTCATGTAAGCTTATGACGTTTATCTAGTAAGCGCATCCCAAAAGACGCTGTGTGCTGTGTGGACGGGCGTTTGCTACATGGGGCAAGTGGATTACCATCACCTTCACCGACCACCGACCGGCGGCCGGGCAAGCGTAGGCGTGTCCCAACGCGCTGTAGAGGTGTGACTTCACCAAGCGTTACTCCGCATATGCGCCTTTTTCTCTGTGCATTGCCTGAGCTAAGCTTCAGTGTGGCTAACCAGGCACATATGTGTAGTGCACGCCTGTCATGCTTCCTCTGTCTGTGAAAGCCCACATTGAGTTGGAGGTGACTCGGGCGCCTCTCCTACCCTCCCCTTACCGTCTCATGCCAAACCTTCCTTTTGGGTTTGAACGTGCAGCTTTACTCCTGCGTCTGTGGCGGTGCCGTTATCCGAAAGGGTGTGCGCCTTTTCTTTTTCCGGAAGTGCATAGCTGAGTCGTGCATAACTGAGTAGTGCATAACTGAGTCGTGCTCAGCCTAGCGCCGAAGAGGAAAACAACAACAACGGGCACGCACCACACAATCTCTCATAGGCAAAGCTCATGGGCCATATACACTTTGCTTCTCTGCAAGTGTGAGCCAGGACACAGCAACACATTACGTACAACTCACATATACAAGGTTTGTACGTGTTTAGCGGTAGGACAACTATTATAGGCTGACGCAGTGTATGTGTGTATTTTTTTTTTAGGTTGACCAGACGGATACAGACATACAGATTGTCTACCACTACTGCCGTTGGCCATTCCACGTTCCACCATATTACACCGGCAATATAACAACATACTCGCACAACTAGCTGTACGTACAGAATACATTACATATACACACACAAACACCAGCAGCAGCAGCAGCAGGAGCAACCCTATTATCCTACATTGCTCAACCGTGCGTGTTTTGTGCCTATGTCTCTCTGTGTGCTTGTGCGCTTTGCTTGAATTCGTGTTATAGACACCACCGATCCACACAGGCTGCATACAACCGACCGTTTGACGACCCGTCCTACTTTGTGGAGTTTACGTCACTCTTCATTCCTTTTTCTTGTTTTTTTGGCAAATCGGCATTTTGCGTTTGGTGGTCTTGCCCGTTACACCAACACCGACCCCATTTCACTTGATTTGATTCACAATAACAACTCTCACCGGCTTTGTCACTCGTCACATCACTTATATACCCCGAGGCATAGCCATATCACCATACCTACCCACACAGCCAAAGAAACCAACCATCGCTTCTGACGCCTAACGTTTTACGCCCGCCTCCAGCTTTTTGACTTTTGGCCTGCGCTTATACACCTGTTTATACTTTGCGTCTGCTTGTGCTTGTGCTTGTGCTTGTACTGTGCCTTGCGTGTGCTTCTTTCAAGGCTTTGCGACTCCTGCCTTCTTTTCTTTTGCACTTCCGGGGTGAGGGTTATCCTTCCTTTCTCGTGTGTTGCATGCACTCTAAAACCATCCGTGTTCACAGATAGCGAGACTCGATAGAAGCCTCAACACACACCGAAAGTGTCCACCACGAAACAGCTGCCACCGTTTGATTGTCTTTTTCCTTTGTGGAAATACACCAATCTGCATTGATGGCAGAACCCACACTGCTTCGTTTTTATTTATTCTCAACGGTTCCAAGGAATTGCTCCCCACGCAACCAACACTGTGTTGCAACACCATAGTACTTCACACTCGTTTATCATTCAACCGGCAGGAACAAAACAGAGACACGACACACACATACACACACACACCTATAGAACAACAAAACTGTACAAAACAAAAAGATTACACACATATCCTCACAGCCAATTTCAATCCTACACACCCAACACCGTCACAATGGAGAACACAGATATGACACCTCCTTCCTCCCAGCGAGAGGCTGGTGGTGGACTTCCAATGATTGTAGACATCACATTAGACGAAGCTGGCAAGCGTATCTATCAGGTACACAGCAGCAATAGGACAGTAAGAAAAGAGGTTCCAAACATGGACCTCAACAACGGCAACGGCAATGACAACGTGGCCACTCCCAAGAAGAGCCTGCTGATGGCCTCGCCCCGCAGCCTTGTCAAAACAAAGCGTACCTTCTCTGTTAAACAGGAAGATGAAGAGGAGGCGCTCGCAGAACTCTTGCAGGGACAGCAGCATGGACAGTTATTAGGAGTAGCCGAAGGCGGCGACGGTGACGATGAGGACGAATTGGATGCCAAGCCAAACTTCTTCCCTGCCAAAAAACAGGCTCTGTCATCCATCTCGTCGTCAAACAAGGAGAACGTCAACCCCACCCTCAACACAGCAACACCTACTTGTGGAGGTGATCTCTCCGGTGCCTCCATGATGTCCGGTAACACCAGTTCCGACGACCTGGGCGAGATTTGGTCGCAGGAGGTTGAGGCCGCGTTCAAAGAGGCGCTCACCATCATCCCCAAGAAGGGACTCAACAAGATCAAGATCAGTGGCCGTTCATGCGGACGCAATGAGCTCATTTCTGACTACATCCTCACCAAGACGGGCAAGCTCAGAACGAGGAAGCAGGTTTCCTCCCACATCCAGGTCATCAAGAACCTCGACAAGGACAAGGAGACAATTGAACTGATCAAGAACGGACCATCAGACGTTGATGCGGCTGAGAGGTTTGACGAGGTGTTCAGCAAGATCACCTTTGCCAAGTCTATGGGTAACACCATGGATAAGAGCTCGGGAGATATGCCATTCGACCTGTTTGCCAAGGAGACCCATCCATCTGATTCGGGCAACAACGGCATTGTGGATGTGAAGAAGGAACAGGCGCCACGTGGATACAACAACGGCATCAGTAGGCCTAGTGATGCCGTTGTTGCACCTTCGCCTGCTGCCTTTGCACCCGAGGTTGACGTTATCTTCAAGGACTTTTGTATGAACTATGTCCATTTTGAGAATCCGCAAGACTCGCATGTTTTCTCCAAGCTGAGAGAGCAATTCATGGAGGCTCCGCTGAGAATCAAGCAGAACGCCAACATCTCCAAGAGGTTTCCACAGCTCTACGAGTTGTTGGAGATGAAGGGCGGTGCAGCTGACGGGTCTTCCGGTCCCCAGCCTTACCACCACCCACCCATTCTCCATGGAATGATCAAGATGGTTGCCCCCGACTCTCTCAAGGACCTTGCTGGTGGTCACCAAAACTCAACCTCTACGATCAGCCTTTCCAACCTGCCCGTTTCGGATTCCCAATGGTTTGCCTTCACAGTGGTGTATTCCTTTGGAAAGCAGGTGGTGACCACCTTGGAGGCCCTAGAGCCACGCGTCAGTAAGATTTCCGGCAACCGTCGCAGCGCTTCGTTCGACGTGAAGCTTGCCGCTGACTACTGGGGCGCCTTCTTCAATGGTGTTCATAAGCTCGTTGGCGAGATGGCGGCCGCCGGTGCTGCATCTTCTGGCAATGGTGCTGATGAGGCCGCCACACCAGAACATCTCAACGAGCTTCTCAACAAGGCCATTAGGGGCATCACAGTCAAGCAGGTTGTCTTTGCAAGCAACAAGGGGGACACCGATGTCAACGGCAAGGCCGTCGCCTCGAGCTGCCGCGTGAGAATTCTGTCCGATATCCCAGTTGAGGCCCTGCGTTGTGTTTTGCTGTGGGAGTTTCTCCGTGTTGACACTGTGGATGCTGCCCTCACCACTGTCAGGCGCATCCACATCCCCAGAGCGCTCTCTTCCAAGTCTGCAAATACCAGGGTTGCCAGAATCGCCACCAACAACTCTCTTCCAATGAAGAATAACACTTTGCACAACACGGGATTGTCTGTTGACGTTGTGCCACCTTCTACCTCTACTCATTTCCCCGCAAGCACTACGGTGTCTACTGCTATTTCATCCACGGGCCTCACCTCCAACTCTCCATTGCTCAACATGGGGGGAGCCCCTGGCAACACCAATAACGGCAATGGCAACGGCAATGGCAACACCTTCACTTACACCACCGTGTCGACCCCGGCCAGCGTGGCTGCCTCCGTGGCCGCAATGCAGTCCATGATGGGTGCTCCACTGTCCGCTTCCTCCACCTCCTCAATGGATGCCAACTTCTCTATCCCTGCAGCTTCGCCCTTCACTGGCATGCAGCAAGGGCTCGTGAACTCTTTGGCCATGAACGGCGCATCTCTGGGTGGGAGTGCAGTAAGCAACAACGGTAACCTGGATAATGTCCAGTACTCCCAAATGTCATCGGCAAACTTCTATCCCAAGGAGCTGGCATCCGGTGGCTTCTTCTCCTCCTCAGCAACGGCCACCTCTTCGCTGGCAGCAATGGCTGGCCTCAACTCGAACCCAACGCTCGGCCAAAACATCATCTCCCCCGTCGGGGGCCCCATTGGCGGAATGGCCTCCATGATGGCCAATGCTACTTCGGCACTCTCTTCGTCTTCCTCGTTTGCATCTGGTGGTCATTCTCAGGCACACCTCGGCGCCACTACGGGTGTTCCATCCGGCGTGGTTGCAGACATGTACAACACTCTTGACGGCCAGATGGGTGGCGTGTTGCACACTCCATCAGAGTACATGTCTACAGGATCTGTGAATGACTATTTTTGGTAAACGAGAGCATATGAACTTATGTATATTACCACCATAGGCGTGGATCATCAAACACAGTAAAATGGTCCCGTTTTTTTTTCTCTCTTTTTGTTTTCCACTTTCTGTATACTGTTGCCCGGTATTTTCCTTTTGTTTTTGTCGAAGCTTGTTATGGTCTGATGATAAATACTTGTTTTTTTTCTTCTGGTTTCTTCTCAAGTGTGTTTGTTTTGCCTTTCCCCGTTCCTTCTTCATATATATAGTATGTCTATGTCTCAAGCAGAATATCAGTACTATTGACCCAATAAAAGAGATCAGCGTAAAAGATCAAGACACAAACAACACAATACATCTCTACACCTATCACATATTGGCACTGATACAAGTTATTTTATTAGCTAAATACCCGATATTCAAATATTTACTCGTCATCCCTGAGGAGAGCCTCTCTCTTCTCGGCAATTCTCTGCTGTCTTCTTTCTCTGGCAGCACGGTTTCTAACACGTCTAGCCTCGGCCTCGTCCTTGAGAGCCTTCTCACGGGCAGCCTCAGCCTTGGCGGCGATGATGTGCTCAACAATAGCACGCTTGTGCTTGAAGGTGTTACCCTTGGCGGCCTTGTAGAGGGAGTGGTAGAGGTGCTTGTCGATCTTACCAGCAGCACGGTACTTGGCAAGCAAACGACGGAGGACTCTCAGACGGCGCATCCAGAGGACCTGGGTTGGCATACGAGCCTCAGCAGTACCCTTTCTCTTACCGTAACCGGTGTGTCTACCGCCACGCTTGGACTCGGCAAGAGCTCTGGCGTGAGATCTGGAGTGGACAGTGACAGGCTTCTTGACGATGGTACCGTTTCTGTAAAGCTTACGGATGGCCTGTCTGGAGTTAGCCTGAGCAATCTCGGTGGTCTCGTTAGGGTCGAGCCAGACCTTTCTCTTACCAACGCCAATGACGCTGGCAGCAAGTCTCTTCTGAGTGCGGAGGTTAGCCCTATAGTGTTTTGTTAGTATGTACGCTTCAATGACACAGAAAAAGATGGCAACCCGATGGTTCAACGATTGGGGGTATCAATATCGGACCTTGATAAATCGGGGCAGATAGACGAATGATCGCACATTATTACGGATATCCTTGATTGGCTGATGTTGCGTATAATGACGATGTTCAGTTATGTTCTGATTTCCATGATCTGTTAAAGAGATCCATTGAAATGCACATGTTCGGCCAAACTACAAACCCTTGGCATTCCACATAAACGCGCAGTTGCTCGCGACTCCTATTTAATAGTCATATGTTTATGTAGCTCCATCATCGTTGGTTAAACCACAAGTTGCTGTGTTGTATATATGCTGTGATGGTGTCATGGTAGAGCACATATTCCTCTTTCGATGTCTCCTCCTGGATGGTCTCTTGACATGAAATAATCCCTCTGCTGATATCGCTTCCAATCATCTGTTGATCCATGTATCGCATCACTTTCATCTCTGCCAGTCCTGACAGCAATATCACTTACATTTTTGGTTATTTCTTGAACTCTTGCTACACTTGAGAAGATTACGAGTTCTTTCAATAGTGTTTTAACCCTCTCTTTTTTTGACCAAAGTGAGAAGCTACAACACACACCGCTGCCTCACACAGTGTAGGAAGGAAAAAGCAGGAGAAAGGTGTGGAATGGCGAAAAGGGCCTGGTGCAAACGGTAGTGGACCGGCTAAACGTCCGGAAATGTAAAGCTTCTCACGTTTGAAAAATATAGGGGAAGCGATGACTATGTGAGGCATGCGTGACGATTATTTCTGTAAGCCCTGTGTACGAGCACGTGACACAGCTTTAGGGCTGACGACCACAGGCTAGATCTAATTAAGGAATGACGACTGAGCCTTACACACCACAACCATCTTCCTAGTAGAGATGTGTAGTAACAAGCTACAGATAGATGCACTACATTAGAGGAAATATGAAGGCTGCTCAATACTAAGGCTGCTCTATACTGGGGCTGCTCTACACTGGGGTTGCTCCCACTATGTGAAAGCGATGATCAGCACCAAGAGGACGTCCATACACAAATTCATCATTAATTGTGTTGGTTTTTTTTTTGAAAAAAGTGGTTGGGTTCTTCTCTTTGTATTCAACACTTCCTTTGTATATACTCTCCCTTGCTTATGTGTTAAGCATATCCCTCCTTCCCTTCACTAATAGACATGACATGCCTTGATCTCATATATAAACCTCTCTCGTTAATCCCTTTGGGTGATCCCACTACCTTCTGTGCGGCTTGCATGAGAGGAATTATTTTTTTAGACCCCATTAGATGCACAGACAAGTAAATTAGATAAAGAGAACAAGGTGACTACCAAAGGGACTACCATAGCCCCAGAAACAAAAGAAGATAAACAGCACAAGTATCTCCTCCTGTTTATTAACAGTCAATTTCCACATCCAGTCGATTGTCTGTTCAAATACACAAGCAGACAGGGCACACAAATACAACAGCTGCAGAAGGATCGGCTACTGATATCATAGATACAACCAGGGTATTCAAATACTTCATATCACATTCAGAATGGGAAAGTCTATCAGATCCAAGTCCAAGCTCCGTGCAAAGACAGTGAAGCGTAAGGGTGAGCCACAGTCCGTGGTGGACGCCAGACAGGCAAGAATCGCCGAAAAGATGAAGAAGCACCTAGAAGAACAGCAGAAGGAGGCTGATGAGAAGCCTGCTTCCACCTCCTCCAAGGATATGGATGTTGATGTCATCACCACTGACAAGAAGAGCGCTCCATCCAAGCCTGTAAGCACTGCAGGCTGGAGAGGCAGCCGGCACAACACCTACAAGCAGAACAAGGTTTCCAAGAAGAAGAACAAGAGCTTGAAGTTTTAAAGTACTCTTGTTTTCCTTTTGTTGGCTAGTTAGGTTTTTGTTTGTTTTTGCATATTAGAGGTTGCATGTATCTCGAATCATGTTACAGTGGTTGAGTGTGAGCTCGCCACAAACTAAAAGATTGCTGCATTTGTTTTTCTGTCTTGTTTCTCATCGCTCTTATTTGTTCAGCTTATGTTTTCTATATTCATTGCTTGGTTTCTTAAATAAATATCAGATTGCTAATATGCTGTAGTTTACAGAAGCAGTGAATGCTCCTCTACGGTCACCGATCCTATGACGACCATCTCGTTCACTATTAAATACACATTCTAGAGAATAACAACTAACAAGGACAAAGCACCCAGATTTTAAGCAGTAGCAGCAGAAATAATAAATATGGAACACGAAAACCAAAGCGAGTGCACCAAAAAAAAGCTAATGATGGGGCCACGGCCCTCAGAAATACTTTGCAGCAGCCTGTAGATCATCAACATTCAAGTAATCAGACCCAACTTCGATCAACTGTCTCCACACGGCATTGCGTATTCCAATAGGCCATGAAGGCGTTTCCCAAACACGTGTCTTGAGACCCAGCGAGTGAGCCAGGTCTACTGCCTTGGTGAGCTTGTCCACTTGGTTGGAATCCAATCCAGAGAAGAAGTTGAGCGCACTGGAGGAGCCCGAGACCTCGTTCAACGATGCCGAACAGAATATGGACATCTTATTTGCGGGGAACTTCTCAGCTATCGCTGGCTTGTTCAATGAGGCAAGCGGGCAGTCTATAAAAGTGTAGCGGAGCTCCTTGCTTGCGATGTACTCGTATGGGTAGTTGCCCGTTATGATGACTGTGAGTGGGCCTTGCTTGAACTCGTCGGAGGTACTGTTATACGTAGAGAGGTAGCCATGCTCCAAAAATAGGGCTAGCTTCCTTTCCAGCAACTTGACCGTTGCTTCGCCGTCGCTCTTGCAGTCTATATAAAGGTAGAGGGTTTCCTCTGGAGAGTTGTAGAACACGCCATTTCTCTCATCCTCTTCAAACGCGTCTGGAGTGAAGTCATTTTGGGAGTTCACCTCCTCCAGTAGCTTGAATATGGGGTTCAAATACAATGTGTCGATGTTTCTGTTCTTCTTGAGGAATATCTCGTTGTGTCCCACGTAGAGCATTCTAGGGCTATTCTCAAAATACCACACATCCGCTTCAATAGAGTTGGATCCGGTCATCAGTCCGTCAAACAGCGGGGTGGCTCTCCATTCATCATTATGCGAGTGTATGGGTATCACATTCACGTCTCTGCCTATGGTCTCCACAGAGTAATGTGCAACTCTGAAAGACGCCGTGTCGGCCTCGAGAGATTGTAATTTTGAATATATATGTGCAAGAGCCCCGATGAGCAGAAGAGACACAAAAATGGCCACAAACTTTATAACTTTGGTGCCGTTCTTGCTGTTCCTAAGCGAACTGTACTGGAAATCATGCTCGGAGAAGCTCTCATCTGCACCGGAAGCTGCGGCCTCCGATGAGGCTGTTGTGGAGAAGAGTGACATTCTCATGATGGAGGGCTATGAACCGGGGCCCACGAAAAATATAATTGCGAACTGTACTGTTGATATAGTCGTTCCCGAGACTGTCGTCCTGGAATACCAGCAATTTTCTTTGGTATTCTGACCCCGGGTGTGTTTAGATGACCTCCTGATGTTTCCGGAACACTGAGATGCGCACTCGGGCCGTGCCTTAAAAAAATGTCGCAGTACCCCAGATATTTTGGAGGGTGCGATGTTTTCAGTTTTGTGAAGAGGAGAAGGCGGCCGGTCTCTAAGGGTAGGAAAAAATACCTATTTATTCTTCAAAGGTGGCGACATAACAAAGAAAACGGACGTGGCATATATATGAAGGAAGCGTGTGTACATATATGGGTATTAATGATTTGATTCACGGCTGAAGTGAGGTAGCTCCCTCGCATTCGCATGTCTCTTGTCCTGATGGAAGAGGTGTTTCCTGTGCGCGGAAGGATGTCTTTCCTAATGGGCAGTTTTACCCCCAACGACACGCCCAAGGATGAGCTGCCTCCCCCGTCGCTAAGCAGCAAGTGTCAAAGGCACCATCAGTGCACACCCCTGTATCCTGGACACTTTAAGTGCTAGCATGTGGGTGCAGGTGTGTCCGCGCATGATTAGGTGGTGAACGTGGGCCCTCGTTAATGGTGCATACACATAAATATCCCGATTAGGGAAGGTGCAGCGGGCTATGGAGAAGTAAATTAGGAGCCAGGGACGCTCACGTGTTGCGTTCTAGATCCTCGACTAGCAGGGGCCATAATTGCACTCATACTTCGGCACCCTCCCGGCTGGATAGGAGAGGTTTGCCGAGCTCGAGAGAGAGAGGGCGATGAGTGAAGTAAAGAGTTGGAGAAGAGGCTCGGCTGAGCTTGGCAATAGACAGTGAGAAATTTATATATATATATACATATGAACGATCAATTGTACAAAGCAGGGGAAGAAAGTGAGTGCTGCATGAATTAAAGAGCAATCAAAGAAAGAGGGATATATATCAATTGAATAGGTTATGTCTTTCCCAAAGTGGAGTTTTCTATAGAACTCACTGCAACGGCCCTGCGCTTTAATTGGATGTCTGTCCCTGAAAGAGGCGGAGCACACTGGAGACGTTGGGGAACAAACTTTTCATCCATGGCTTTTCTTGTAACAGTTGATGCATCGCCATGGTTCAAGGCTCTCCTATCCGTAATCAAATGAAGAGTGTGGTCTCACGACTGATTGATGTCTGGTGACACATTGCGGAGAGCATATGTAGCAGCATCAGCTGGTATTGGTGTGGAACCGCCAATTAACATCAGTCTAAATGTAAGATGCTTCTGTAGACAGAATCATGCCGCTCGTGGCATAGCCTCCTTCACTCCGTATACTTTATTGATTCGACCCACCCAATAACGAAATAGAATTGCCGTGTCGTGTGAGGGGAACGGGTAGCTGGATGCACATCTGGGGAAGATGAGATGCGAGGAGGCGCAGCCAAGGACTTAAATGTACAATTGCATTCATCTTCAATTAAACCCGTTTCTAGATAGGTGTTAGATGAAAACTTCATTAAATTTTTATTAAAAGAAAAGTTGAAACCTGTTTGTGACGATGAATTTCTCTCATGGTCATCTCTTGACCCGATATTTCAAATCTGTTAACCGAACAGCCGAGAAAAAGTATAGAAAGTGAATCGCGTTAACTTCGGACATATCAAAACAAAAAACAAACTACATCCCTGGACTGAGCAAGAATATTCGCCAATTAACTTTAATCTATATAAAAAAAATCTCGTTCGATGTGAACTAGAAATCGCCAGTATCTGAATTCATGTTAACATTTAGGAGCCTTTCACATACACTTCTATATTAGTCCCCCGTTCCACATAACGTAATCAATTCAAGCTTACCAGATTTTATCTTGGCGGATAGATTGGTTACTCCACGCAGGAGTACCACCACTCTGCGGAACTCATAGTGTGTATGTGCTTATGTTGTGCACGCTCTTCTTTTTTGGCTGGGCAAGAGCCCTGATACTGTCTTGCCTGCAGGATCGTTTTGAGTACTCTTGGCAGGAGTACCACATAATCAGACGCACATAGGCAGTGGGGATGGATAAGAGGGTGAGACAGAGAGCACTAGGGTTCAATAGTATTCGCGATTAAGCACTAGTCGAAAGGGGCTAACAGTCACCAGTTTGGTATACCAGCCTTACTGAATTCGTTCGAGCAATATGTACTAAGACACCGACGGAAGCCGAAGTAAGCAAGCCGAGGCACGGTGAAGCTCGCAGGTGAGATGCAATGCTGGTCAATGTGGGTAGCACGTCCAACTGTGGGGGCTTGTATCCACAGTTCCCTACAAAAATGGCGGCTGGGCTGTCTACGGTGTTTTCCTGTAATTTCTTCGGAAAAACATCTGTGATCTATCTCTTATGATGCTTTTCAGTACGCTTCAATATTTTAAGGTTCTGGAAAAGCGCTCCCACGTCTGGTGAGCGCATATTTGCCATCGACCTACAGAAGTGGGGCTAAAATTGAAGGGTACTCAGGGGAACAGCCTCGATGATTCCTGCAATATTGGAAGAAGAGGCATTCATTAATGAAAAGGGATGCTTACTATTTTACATGTGTGGGATATTTTGGAGCAGTCTGTTCTCGTCAAACAAGCTTTGAAGGCGCTGACTGCATTTAGCCACAGTATATAGAGGACCCCGCGCCCATGATGCACTGCAGCATTAATGCGATGAACAGGGTATGAAGTAAACACCGTGACGACACTCTGGTGGCCTATTATTTCGCAATTCTCTTAAATACTTCCAAGAAGCGGGGATGCGAGTAGAAGAGCCGCAAGCAACTTCACCTTGCGGGTCTCCTAAATTGTAGTGGACCAATTGCTTCCCACAGAAGTCATTGAAACAGGTATTCAAAAGACATCAATCGCAGGTGACGTCAGGTATCGCTTTATTCTAGCCTATGCATCGGTATTTCCTCCCAGGAGGAGAGCTTCATGAATAATACTCCGGAATATCCAAGATTGGCCAAACCAGAAACCGGGTATCTGCCATTTGTACTCTAAATAGGAGGTGAGGAAATATTACATCGTGCAAAGTGCAAATACGCATCTTGTTGAGCCGCACATAAACGGCATTCTGAGCCGCACAGGCACGGCTCCAAATTTCTCCGGCTAAAAATCCTCCCTCGTACATTAGCAGGGGACGAGCAGCATTCGAGAGGAAACCAGCCCAATCCACCAAGCAAATACGATGTGTCTCTATGGCAAAACCAGAATTTCAATTCAATTGCCGTGACGTCTCGCTTCTGTTATCAGGCATGGACGAGGCAGCTTGTGCGCTTTTTTGTCCAATAGCTCTAATGGCACACGCCAATGATGATGCCTAAGAGACGCGCAAGCGTGGGAGCAAGTAGGCCCCTATCGGATACCCTGTGTGCAGCCGCAAGCAAAGCTTGTTTTTTTCGGTGACACAGAGATGGGACATATACAAGTCGATCTCTCTGTAACCCGATTCAGAACTGCGATATGTGATCTCCAGGTTACCATTGCTGGGCTGTTGTCACCAGAAGTTGTTGTATTGTGTGCTAAAATATAAATTTCTATTGGTTGTATTTCTCCGTTAGGGCGAATTTTGACAGGGGGCATTTTCCTGCTTCTAACTGGACTACTGGTGATTAAGCGTTTCTTTTTCATGCATCCATGCGCAAATTCTGCATATCTCTCCACTGAAGTGTGCCTCCAGCACCGACCACATCAGAAGTGATCAGTGCTTAACCTAAATGTTAACACATGTGATAGTACGAAAACGGAGATAGGGCAGACAGGCAGTGAGTTAGTTACTCGGGCAAAACGGCTGTATGTCCGCGTCACCTCATTGGCGTTGGTTAGCAAGTGTGTTTTAGGGATGAAGCCTCGAAAAATCGCAACTTCATCTGACAACTTGGTCTACTTTGCGACCATAAGCCAAAGGCCATCCCCGGACTCGTACTGCGTATAGTCTACAGATATCTTCGGTCTCCATCCGGTAAGAAACGCGGGTGCATCAAAATGCTCGGAGATCCTCAATAATTCACAAAGCTTTTTACTCATCTGGCGACTGTATTGCGTTTCTCATGCGTCCCATCGGATGGGATGTACGTACGCACGCCTTATGTGTGCACGCCGCGGAAAGTACATAATGCCGATGTGCATATCTGCCGTTTCACCTCTTATTACTCACACCTCGCTCCAGCACCAACTCACCTGTTTTCGCTGGAGTTTGTTGTATATGCGCATGTAAGATTGAAAAAAATCTAATCGGCCCCTCCCCCCACTTCAGGCTCGGTCTTCCAAGCACTGCATAATGCAATAGAGGCATGCTTTTTTTGCTGGTCCTCGCTCTCTCTTCCTCTTCTAGTGCTTCATGCATACACACACATACATACCCACCCGTCTACTGACTTCCTCCCGTATTCTCTCTCTCTCTCTCTCTCTCTCTCTCTTTACGCTGGATTTCTCTACCCCCCCTAAGCCCCGGCTGGAGCTGTATTTTCCCTAGCGATTGATTGCAATATATGCCGTGAGATTAGCTCTCGTCCTAGCTGCCTGGTGAAGATAACAAACAGCCCACCGAACACCCTTCACACTTTTCATATATCCACAGCAACGCCTACCTGACAACAGTGTTTGCTACCGACTAGTTATTGGTGCCAAATTAGAAAGCATACAAACGACTTTGCAACAGCTAGCAATAAACAGCCAGAAAAACAGCGTTTGCTCTGCAACTTCTCTCCTCGTTCACATTTCTTTTGGTGAACCAGTAGCAACAACGATATTGCCTGTCCTACACACCCCCAACTACCACGCGAATAACAGAGACTGGACTGTAGATCTCCCGTTGTACACAGTCTTATATATCGGTTTTCAGGGTTAAACAACAGTTTCCCTTTTCTCCGTCATCGTTCTAGGTATACAAACAAAGCGACTATTCAACAACTTTTAAGTGCATGCTGAAGTGTTGATTCGCAGCGACCTTCAGCAAACCTTTAGAACCTGAACCTGTTCAACCAAAACCAGACAAAAAAAAAACAAGAACAATGTTTTGGTTCATCGGCGGCTACTATGGTGAAAGGAAACCCGAGCGCATCGGCGTTTGGTCGCCTCTCTCCAGGCTCTCCCTAGTGAGCCCGGTGTTTGAGAGCGTGTTTTCCAGCTTCAAGTCCCTCTTAAACACGGGCATCCTTGGCACCATCAAACAATTCAAAGCTTTACAAGACAAAACTTCCATCCAAAAAAATGCTCACAAGCAGTTTCCAAAGCCAATCACCAACGTGGTCGTAGAAGAAGACGAAGATGACGCGGATGCGCTGTTTTCCTCCAAGGGTTTGGTGATGAATCTGAAGTCGACCCGCAGCGCTGTTGTATCCTCATCGGCCCCTCTCTTGCCCACCGCTTGTGCTGTGGACGACTCTGACCTCATGTTCTCTAACGACGGAGTTTCCATGTCCAGCCCCTTTGGCTGGGATGTGAGAAACATCGTTGAGGTGAATGACCATGCCCTTTCAGGGGCTCTGCCCGGGAGCCGCCCCCATGGATACAACCGTTTCCATGGATTTGCCCCACAGGCTCAGATGCATCATCCCCTCCCTCCAAAGCCAGTCGACGCCAGTGGTAGCATGAACAATATGCCAACTCCATACTATTACGACGAACAGTTCAACCGTTCCTCATATCCTTACAACCGGAGTGTCAACAGTTCCTCCACCGAGTTGCAGACAGCAGCCAAACCAGTCCCAGCAGCCACCTCTCAGAAACGTCGCTATGATGCTGCTATGTATGGTGGCCACTACAACAACGATAACAGCCTTCCCCTCCAACCTACCTCATCATACCCTCAGGTTCAGGGCAACATGTCCAATGCCGGTGTCGTCCCCGTTGATCTTTATGAGGTCAACCCTGTTGAATGGAACCGTAACATGAACGTGCCTGGCTCTGATATGTCACCTCCATTATCGAGCACATCTTATTTTCTGCCCTCTGCCGTAAACCATGGTGTTTCGAATGAATACGATGACGCCGCTTCCGACTACTCTGGTGATGAGGATGACTGTTTCGCCGTTGCTCTTGATGAGGAGATGTGTCCAATCTCTTCCAGGAGACGTCGTATCAGACAAGCCTCTGAGGCTTTCCCCACAGAGCAGCCCAGAAACATGAAGCTGAAGAGAAACTCCCTTTCTGTGAGAGCATCCAACGAAGCTGCCAAGGGCGGAGTTGAAGAAGACAAGTGGTTTTCACACTCGCGCCTAGGTGCTCAGATGACTCCACCAGAGGAGAACTTCTCCTCCATCTCCCCTCGTTCCAGCGGTGCTTCGGATGGCCTTGCTACCCCTGGTACCCAGGTGACAAATCTCAGCCAGCACAGCAACTTTCACAAACAGTCAGGTGCAGATGAGTCAGAGGATGTTGAAAAGAACAAGAACAACAGCAGCAGCAACATTAACAACACTAATAACAGCAGAGCTAGTTTCATCGATACTACTGAAGCCGAATCCGGTGCTGCTTCTGCTGACTACGACAACTCTGAGTGTGCTGATCTTTCAGACGGTGAGGCTGACCAGTCTGGCGAGGGCCACATCTTTGCTTGCCAGCACTGTCCAGCCTCGTTCAAGGTGAAGGGGTACCTCACCAGACACATGAAGAAACACGCTTCCTCTATGGCGTTTGTGTGCCCCTTCTACAAGGATTCTGAGCCTGGTCTCAAGTCAGAGAACGGCGAGAATGAAGAGGAGGATGCCAATAACATTCATGATTGGATCACCAGAACTCACGCTGGCCTCCCTCATATTAAGGGTACCAAGTGTCACTCCACTGGTGGATTCTCCCGTAGAGATACCTATAAGACCCATCTCAAGGCTCTGCATTTCATTTACCCTCCAGGAACCAAGTCTGCCAGTCGTAAGGAGGTTGGTGGCCGTTGTGCGGGATGTTTCGAGTACTATGTGAGCAATACCGTCTGGATGGAGGACCACATTGAGAAGGGTCTCTGTCCTGGTACAGTGAATCTTAGAAGTAACAACTGTCACATGTCGTGAACGGATAAATCCACGGCCAAGATATATGCATGGCAAGGCTAAGTGAAGGTGAAGTGAAGGCAAAGGTTTGTTGGGATTTTTCGAGCTGAAGATGTTTTTATTGTACAGAGTTTGTGTGCGACCGGAATTGTTTTTTGATGTTTTGGGTTTTTGTTTCAAATTACATACCCTGCTATGGTGTCGGTGCCAGACTAATTTCTATTTGATCTGGCCAGGAGATGCTCTCTATTTTTTGAAGGTACTGAGGAAGGTACGGTGTTAAGCTTTTGTTTTTTGTATATCGTTTAGTCTTTAAGTTTTTTTTCCATAACAGTTCAGTTCTGTTTTTTTTTTGCCCATTGATTTGTTTGGATCTACTTCACTTTCTTTTTGGGTTATCTATCTGTTCATTTCTTATGAATGCCATTGCACTTTGCTTTGGACATTTGTTATCTGCCTCCTACTCAAACGGGTGGAGTCTGTTCATGTATTTGGCCAATGAGATACGAAGCCCATTGGTTTCACTCTCTTGTTGTTTGCGTAAAAATTGTGGCATATTTTCAAGAAAATAATATTTATTTAGTCTAGAGCTTGTGTATTAGGATAGAGGGGTATAGAGCTAAGTGGTACATAATGAACTGCAGTGCTTTGAAACGTGACTGCGATGTTAGAATGAAACTGCATCATCGTGAAACAATAGCACCTGCGAAGGAGTCACTCCCGTTTTGTTTCACTCTCTTTTACAATAAGTCTTTACGGTTTGTTTCTACAGAAAGCTACGCACTACAGTACACACTGCAACTACACAGTTCACTTATAACCACACTCACCACCACCACATTCACCACCACACTTCACTTATCATCACACCGCACTTCAAATACACCATACAGATCATGATACCCATCCACACACGGAGGGAGCCGTGGCCAATCTCCTCATCCCAATTTATCGTCAGTGCCTATACATCCGATACGTGATTCCCAACCTAATATCTTGAGCCCTTCTGGTTAACTCCTCCTATCTTGGATTTGGCTATAGGTAGCAATGGCAACAGCAGCAGCAGCACAGCGTAGGGTGGTGTGCATACGCCCAGCCAAGCCAAATCGCCCAGCGCAGGAACTCAGAGACATGCGCAGAGGGCATTGCATCAGATAAGCGCTTGGGCCGCAGGGGGAGGGACACAGTTGGGTGCCCCTTAGGTAGATAGAATGAGGCCTGAGATAAGGAGAGATAAGCCGTTGGCAACTAGAGCCGCGTGTCATGGCACAGGTACAACGGTTACACCACTCAAGACGTAGGAATGTGTGTATTAGGCTCGACGGGCAAGTTATGGGGTAGATCTAACCGAGGGGAGGGGGGGTGGAGGCATCGATGGGCTTGTAGGTATTGATGGACACATGTCACTACTACTACTGATTTGTCGAGTCTACCATGCCAACCAGAGAATTATACGCTCATTACGTGAATATAGCATATTCATGCAAGTATACAGGATATGTATACAGGATCTGTATATTGACAATAAATAATAAATAGTGAAAACAGCCCTTCTTTCGCGTGGTGGTTTTGTCTGGCACAATGTGTCACAACATCTCTGTTTGTTGTTTTTTTCACAGCACAGCGATGCAGTAGACATCACAATCACCCAGTAATAGAGTCATTAGGACAGCTTGGCAATGATCTCCTTGGCAAACTGGCCAAGCTGCTCAAAGTCGGCATCCTTTGCAGGCCACCCAATGACCAGTCCGGTCTTCTCATCCCTCTTTGGAATTAGATGAAAGTGCACATGGTCAACCACCTGGTGAGCAATTCTTCCATTGTTCTGGAGAATGTTGTATCCGTCTCCTTCGGGAGAGTCGATGTCCAGCTCCAATGCCTTAGCGAGCTTTGAGGCAAGGGGCAGGATATCTGCCAAGTACTCGTCTGGGATGTTGTGAAGCTTGGCACCATGATGCTTTGGGATCAACAGCAGATGTCCCTTTGAGAGTGGCTGGATGTCCAAAAACGCATATGTGAATGGAGTCTCGATCAGCTTGAACGAAGGGATTTGTCCTGAACAGGTAGAGTGTTAGTAGTCGTAATCAGGTACGCTATCCTCCTACACGAAACATACCCTTGATGATCTTGCAAAAAATACACGATGCCTCGGATGCCATTTTTGATAATTGGGAGTTGAATGAAACAGAAACTTGAATTGGATCTCGTTGGAACAATTGAATCTTTTGGATATTGGGCATCATGGCTTCTGACACCACTCTAATAAACTATTAGGGTGGGGTACAGATGATGCCATTCAATTGAGTGATACACTATTGGATGGTGGAGTGTGGGGTTAACCTCAACTAATATATGTCTATATATACACGTTGCAATATTAGCTGATTATTAAAATATACATCTCTCTTCTCTATCATTTTCTGACAGCTTCAAGTGAACCTACAACCCAATCAAAGAACTAAACTGTCGTATGCCCAAACTGGTGATCATGGTGAATCCTTGTGCGCCAAAGGGAAAATAGCTGAGGGTATAGTAGAGCACTGCAAACACCTCCACAATCCCCGTTATCAGCGTCAGGATGGTGGATTTCAACACCACAGCACAGTATATAGTGCTGATTATTGAAGAAAAGAACACAATAGTAAATGGTAGTCTCTCCCTGGATATGAGATGCCTACAGTAGTCTACAGGGCCCTGGAGAGCACCAAACGAGAGGACAAACAACAGGGAACCCAGTGTCCACAGCAGCGCAAACTTCCGCGGCCTTAAACTGAGTACTGGAAACAAGACGATGCCCAACGTGAAGCATATCACCGATCCCGCCATCAAACAGAAAAAGGCAATGAGCCTTTCAAAACGGCTGAGCTTGAACCACGAGGGTTCTTCGTACCGCTGCTGCTCCAAGTCTTGATTTGTCATCGGCAGTCTTGTGTAAACCTCGTTATATCCTTGTGAGAGGGTGGAGCCCACATTGGAGAAGAAAGACTGGACACTCTCCTGTAATGTTTCCTCGCCACCACTTCCACCACCAATAGGCGTTGCGCCTGCTGGTCTAGAAGACCTCCAGTTTTGGAACTGTGAAATAAATTGTGACTCGTTATCTGCGCTCATCGAAGTGTGCTTTTGATATTGTGATCCAAAAAGACTGATAATCTATAACTATATTTGCATCCACTAAGACAATATAATCAATGGAGTATTATGGAGTAATGGATGGCGTGCGAACCAAACAAATCAATGTAAGGTGAGACGACGTACGCAACAACGTGGTGCAGCCCGAGTATCACTTATCCGCTTGAAACTCTTGCAAATTCCCACAAAATAACAAGTGTATACATTTTGAATAGCTGGTTGATATATATATATATGTATGTATAAATGTTCCTCCCACTCGGTGCCACTCTCCCTCACGATATCAGTTCACACGTCTCCCTACACCTGCATGTGTTCACTCGGTCCATCCTGACAGCAATGCCCCTAGTGGTAGGGCCATAGTAGCTGGTGGTAGGACTACAGTAGCTCTAAGGTGAGGGCTGAAGATGCGAGTTCTGAGGTGACCTTTGGCAGGCGTGGGAGGGCCCGATGGAAGGCGTGTCTTTCCTGGGCTGTGCGGAACGGCAGGAAGGGAGAAGGGCAAGAAGGGAGAAGGGAAGTGCAAAGCGTAAGTAGATGGACGACCAACATAACCTAAGATTTTGGGCTGAAATAATGAAGATTTTCCAAATGTGACAGCCCTCCGATACCCAATGGTTCATGTATACGTAAAAGAATGCTCAGGGAGTTCTCAGAGTGAGGACTCTGGGTGGAGTAGTAACAGTGGAGTACTCACTGTGGAATGCCTAGTAGATGCTCGTCATGGGGCGTAAACAAATATAATATCATTAGACGTATCATATACACGGCATTCTTCAAAGAAGTAAATCCATACCAGGAATCATAAATAACGAGAAATAAAAATGTAAAGAAAAGAGTTATGGATACGAGATCCATATGTAAGCAAACAAAACAAGCAAACGGTAAGCATAAGCAAAAACAAAACACGAGAATCTGGTTAAACGTCTAGTACAACTTGAGAGGCATCAATCGTTAGGTCCAAGAGGAAAGAGTAAGAGAGAAAGAAGAACACCAGGCATATTCAACTGGCAAGATCCGCCCAGAACTCTCCACCATTGGCGTTCTCCGGTGCAATAGCTGCAAAGTCGCCTGGGGTACTTGATTTACTACCTGTCACCTCTGGGAAAAAGCTCAAAGGATCTTCCAGCCCACCCTGTGTCCCAGCCTGAGATAGGTAAAGCTGCTGCTCAGCCCCTGCCTCACTCTGTGGGTAGGGGCTGATACTATTGTTGTTGGTGGATAGGTCTTGCTTCATTCCAGTCGGGGAAAGGAGCCCGTACTGGCTGGCGCTCGCACTGCTGCTGTTGACATTCAACTCTGTGCTATCTCCGATGCTGTAAGCATTGGCCTCCATGTTCACTCCTCGTTGCTTGCCCATCATCTCTAGTTCATAGATTCGCTGTTGCAGAAGTGCCAGCCGCGAGTCCTGGTTCTTCATGATACCTTGCAGGTGGAGTGTGTACTCTACAGTCTTGTTGAGAATCACACTTTTGTTTGCCCGTACTTCTTTGGCCTCCTTCGAGTCCTTCTTAAAACCACCGTGCAGTAGCGAAGCAGGAATGACCGCACCCAGCTCTTTTATCCTCTCCTTGATCAAATCACGCCTTCTCCTCTCCACGGCATTGTGTAGCTCTCTCCTTCTGTTGAGCTTGCCCTCCTTTGTAAGTGGGGTCTTTGGGTTCAAGTGCGACCCCACAGAACCCGGAGACCCTATGGCCTTGAACGAAGGCGAGTTGATCGGCGACCTCAGATATGCGTCATTGTAGCTATTATTGTATGACCCATATGGAGAGGTATCAAAATCGTAGGTACTGCCGGGAGAGACAATGTTGTTGAGCGACGACGCCATATAGTTGGAAGTGCTCAACCTACGTGTGCCCTGGTTGCTGATGCTCGTGGCACGTTGTGGAGGGGTATTGCCAAAAGAATTGGACAGCGTGGGCTGAAGGCGAGGCGAGAAATACTGTGAGTTCAGCATCCCGGAAAAGTTGCCCGGGTTATTGTCGTTACCGTTGTTGGTAAGAGAGGTGGAGTAGGCATCCTCACCGCCGGCTGGGACCAGCCCAAGGGCATCTAGGTCATCAGAATACAGCTGTGCACTGATAGAGCCATAGCGTCCATTTGTGGATTGAATACCTGTTTCCGCAACATTCGGAGGTATCACATTTAGAGGTGGAGAATACGGGGAGTTGGCCTCGTTCAAAGGTGAAAAGTTCTCCGTGGGGTCAAACCTGAGAAACTCGTCCGGCTCGGTGTTGCCTACAATTGCTGCAGAGAACCTATCGATGTCCTCGGTGTCATAAGAGTACAAATTATTGCCCGTAGTGTTTGTGGTAGCGGTGTTATTCGTGTTCTGTGAATTAGGCGCATAGTTTCTGCTCGAAGTGGGTACGGTATTGCTAGCGCTGGAATTGGAGGTGGTGCCGCCGTAGGCCCCAGAGTCTCCGGGCACCGCATCTGACCTTCCACCAGGATAGTAGTTGAAGTTGTTTAATATAGGTAACGGAGCATCCTTTTCGGATGCATAGTTGTATTGGTCCATTGTGTGTGTGAAATAATTGTCTGTGGCTATCTCTATAAATGGAAGGGGTGTGTGTGTGTGTGTGGAAGGGGATGGTAAGAAGCAACAAGCAATGAGAATTGTCCTTTGTTGTTGAGACAGCTTAGGTGCTTATATCTGTTGAGCTAACCAAAAAACAAAAAAACACACCTTATCGCGTTGGAGGGTTTCTATCCACTGTAGCTAATTGGCCCTAGGTATAGATTGATAGACCGACTCGCTTGGTGCTGCTGGCAGTAACCCTTCGCCGCAACAATGCGCAATAGATGTATATATCGCCTAGCAGGAAGAGTGTCGAAACACAAAGGAAGTTGCAATAACTTGGCACTAAAGTAACACGGGAAATGGTTGGCACCAAACAAGTGTCACAATTGGTTTTCCCTAGGGAAGTTCTTGCGCTCTGTGGCTTTCGCGCCGTTCAGTATTATCGTTTAAGCTGCAACGTTCCGGGCTTACCCAGCCAAAAGAAGGGGAAGCCAATGAGTGCATTAACCAGACGTGGAGGGACAGGGGAAGACGGAGGAAGTTGTGGCAGCTAACAGTTTTGGTAGAGACACTCTGCTGTTCATTCCTTTCTCGGGCGTAGGTAAGCTGTGCTTGTCTGTGCACGGAGTCAGGAAGGCTAGTACTTCTTGATCGTTCAATGGCCAAGCTGGGTCAAAAAGGCAGTCGGAGAAGAGGGGGATAAAGAGATCAGATTATGCTTAGTGGATGATTTTAAAGGCATTGCTTTGCCCTTCGATATTCCCTTTCCTAGACAGTGTATGGACGACCCGGAGCTATATGCAGAAGTAGTGCGGTAACTATCTCCTATGAGACACCTGCAGCCGTATCCGGTATAGCATATGCCAGTGCTAAAGCCTAATGGTATTGCTATACTATGGCCACTCTAGAAGATGAGGACAATATATATTGACCGTATTGAAATGGTCTTATAATGCGTCTTCATGTATTGTGGTGACAGGTCTTTTCCAGAACGGAGATGGAATATATAATTGGTTTTGCCACAGATGTTGTACTATCTCCACTAAAGAGTAAGTACATCAGCCGCAAGCATATCTCCATCTATAACACTGTAGGAAACTAAACTTATAGAACTAAACTTTTAGAATCACACATCATATAGGAGCCCACCTTTTTACCTGTACCGAAAGCGTATCTTTTGTTGTGTGTTTTGTTTCTCCGCTTTCTCACAGGGAACTATCACGTAGCTCTATACCCATCCACTGACAAAAATGTATGCCAATTACGGTGCGGACGATCGGGATACTAACCACATCAGTGTGCACCATACGACGATCTTTGGTTCTACAACACCACATGTCGATTTCGCGCTGTCAATGATACCTGATTCATTTCCAACGCATCCCTTTCCAGCGCATCTGTTTATTGAGTGATCGTAACGGTTTCTTGTAAGAACGACCGTTTGCGACTTGGAGCTGACTCCTACCCCAAGTACCCCAAGTCTCCAAGTCTCCAAGTGCTCTATTTGTTATAAGATGCAAGGCAGAACACTACCCCAACCAAGCGCTTGTTCCCCCGGGATGCCGCGGTACGGACCATCTGAGAGGTGCTTCTCAGACCGGCATGGATCTGCATGGTGTGCATGGAGATTGCATGTTGCTTATGTCCTGTGGGATGGATATACGAGGGTCCAGTATGCATTGAGTCTTCCCGTCTTACACGCTCCAATTTATTGTTCCACTCAATGCACAGATCATTTCTGAAATTCATGGCGCGTTATGTATGTATTCAGCACTTGTTTAACTGGGATGTCGGTTGCTCGATCACACCAATTGGCTAGTGTCACGCTTAATCTCTACATGCTAGGAGAAGCAAGACATAATAGTCAGACGCGCCTATTGCAAGCCAGCCTTATTCAAAATGCCTTTTCTGCAGAACCCATATCTAAATAGACATTGAAATAGACATTAGACATAAATTGAGAATACATATTGATCCTCACCACCCTCCCCCAAAAACTGGTAATCAACGGGACTCCTTAAAAACAAATATTCAAAAGTGTCGTATTATGGCCCTAACACATCGTGTGTATGCATCTTAACACAATGACATGCTTTCCATGGTGTGCATATCGTAGAGCAGATTCAAACCCTCGCTATTCTTCCATGCGCGCTTCAACACCTGTAATGCGGCATACGCGTTCTCCTCACTGTGGTGAACTGCGGTCACGTGATTACAGTAGGCAATCACAACATCTCTATCCTCCTGTTTGACTGCACACAGGCCAGCAATGAATATACTCCACAGGCCAAAAATCTCCGCAACATCTGACTCGGGACATACCCTGAAATCCTCCATCATAATCGCAAGTATAGCACCAATAGGCTCATCCGCTGCTGTGTTGAGACTTGGGTTCTGTAATTTTTTCATCAAAATCAGCGATGCGTACAACACCGTCCTCTTCACAATTAGATACCTCTCACCAATAGGCGTGAATTCGGCTGACTTGAACGACGATACCGACTCCAGGCTATCGCTCCTTGCCCTCTCAGTCTGTTTCTTTAGGAACCGAGAATGCTCTTCCTCAGCTATCCTCCTGTCCAGCAGGGTGATCATATGGTACATGACTCTTGTGCGGTCAGCAGAAGGAGGCAGTCTGAACACGAGAGAGCATTGAGCCACTACTAGAAACGCTTGACAGCAACATCCCAGAAGCGCTGTGTCTTCCATGTTTCTATTGGCATGGCTGTACAGAGAGAGGTACAGCTGCTCAAATGCGAATGGTGACGGAATCTCCTTGAGGGCATCCGGGGAACACGTCAACACCGCAACAGCGTAGTTGTAAATCAATCCATCAAGCGCGGCCTCCAAGTCATCACTCAAATATGACGGAGTGTGGGGGACCTGTGCGGCCACGTGTTGTTTCAGAACGTTGTAGCAGGCGCTAATGTGCTTTGCGGTTCTAGTGGTGTGGCCAATTCGAATGTCTCTCAAACACAAGAAAATAATCGCAGACATCACTGACACAGATTCTGTAGGAGTGTGTTCGGTTGCTGTGGAAACCGAGCTGAATTCTTTCAACGCAGCCATATACTTCTTCCCGAGGAACGACTGCATGGTTGGCTCATCCTCGTACACGATAGTTGCGCCCAACGCAACACCAACTTTTGAAACCAATGCCGAGGATTGTGCCAACTCCACAAAGGCCGCAATCACATTCCTCTTTGCAAACTTGGGGAAGACAGTGAAGATATAGTGACCCAGAAACACATCCAGAAAGTAATTGTCATTTTTGCGCACCGGTATTCCTTTCAAGATATTTAAAATACCCGAAGACCATCCCTTGCTTATCTTCTTTTGGGTCTCGGCAACCTCTGCTAACTTCATTGCAATCAATGACTGTTCACGCTGTTTTTGCTGCTTTTTCTTTCTAACGGTATTTCGCGCGAGAGTCATATCTTGAGGATCTACAGCTGCAACCTGGGAGGCTGTCTCCATCAGATGTGACATAATGACCAACGGAGATTTCCTCTCGGGCTCCTTGCTGGAGGATCCATCTGACTCCTCCGATCGACTGGTAGCTGAATTCTGGTATTCGTAGAGTCTCAGGCTCTGGTTCTTGAATTCGGGCCAGGTGCACAGCCTTGAGTTGCGCTGACAACTACCACATATGGGTTTTATCTCGTCACATTTCTTCTTGTGAGCACGGCAACTGAAACAACCCGTTCTGCTCCTCCTCTGCTTTGGCTTAGGTAAACCCGCAGTTGGCGGTGTTGGGTTAGAGTCAGCCGTCTTCTGGCTCATTGGTTGGCGCTGCTACGATGTACTATGTGGCTTCTGCGCTCAGGGGGCTGCACTCAAAGGGCCGCACTCCTCCCAATCTATGTTATTATCTGAAATGTTGAATTGAGTTGTATGAGAGAGGGAGAATCAACTCCTAGAAGCTGTTGGGATGAGACACGGGGGAAAAAGGCACTGGTGGTGCTGTTGTGAACTATGTCTGGGTGCCTGTGTGTCCGTGTTCAGCGGGTGAGTAACAACTGGCCTTCCAACGGGGAAATCCCTGAAAACTATATACACATATACAGCTGTCTCGGATAGCGAAAGGACTCTGTGACAAATATGTCCAGGGTTGGGCACTGTGACCTGCTCCGAGTGCTCTTTTTTTCGCCTCTGCAGGGATCTCACGGTTTATATTCGTCTTCTGCAGCTACGGCTTACGCTGCTCGATGTGTGAGAAATTGGTTGGCATTTCGTGTTCTACGCCGTTCCAACTTGCAACCGGCGGCATCAACTGGGGGCTCCATGCAGAAAACCGGGCATTTTTTGCTCCTTGGTGCGCCTTGCGACCTGCAAGCAAAGAGGGGATATAAGGGCTCGCGAGGGCTGGAAGAGAGAATTATGCGTCTTTACTGCAAGTCTAGTGTACGTTTCACGCGCGAGAGCTGAGACTTCATGCACCGAGAGGCATATCGCCACAACAGTGACCGAGGAGGGAGCAAAAGAGTAGAGTGCTGATTCCCCTTTAGGAGGGGAAAATGCCACTAGGGGCCAGGCTAGCAGAGACATAAATCAATATACTCTCACCTGAGGCTCTGGGCCTGGCCCAAACCCTTGGGGTGCAAAGCAGGCTTATTGCATGCAATGCCTTATGGATATAGATAGGCAGCTGGCTGCTGCGAGAAGTAGGGCTGCAGATGAAAGGATTAGTTGTTTTCAAGACTGTTGATTGTAAATAGTCTTGTGAACGAACAGCTGCGTAAATAGGCTTTTTTTTTGTTTTTTGCGGCTCCCGCTTTGGCTTATTGGAGAGCAAGAGGAATTGCATAACTAAGTTGGCGACAATTGGGTCACCGAAGTGTGGGGCAATGGGTCGAGAGATAATTTGATTGCCAGCGAATTTCATGCCAAACAATATAAACCTGCCAAACAATAGCAATCTACAGGCAAAGTAAGTTTGCGTACGCGTTATCTTGCAGTAACATCAGAGAGTCGAAGAGGAAAACATACAGCGAGTGCATGACTGGGAATTGTTTTGAATAAAGGTGTCACTGTTTGCTGCACATGTGGGGGGTTGTTGACCTTGCGGAAGATATGCATCGGTTGATTGAGCATCAACTGGAGGTTTGGTATCCCAGTTGTCTGTGTTTCATAACAATAGGTATTGAGTCTGGCCTGACTGAGCGTCGCCTACTTGACAGTCACCGAGACCTGACCGTTACCGACGTGTGAGGCGGGGAGAACCCTCCTATGTAGAGGTGACTAGCTGGATCGATTGCATCTGGCCAGCCAGGCACTGCAATATGCGCATGCACTGCTGCCACCGGGTGCAGCCGCTTCTGCGACCAGAGGGCCCTTTACGTTCCCTCTTGTGTGCCTCTCTCCCTCCATCCCGCAGTCACACCGTATACTATTCACCATCCCAGAAAAAAGAAGCTACACGTCTGAAGCCACACGGTTTTGCGCTTTGCTCAAGCGCTCAAAAGTAGCACACTCCTTGGCATTGCAGCACTTCTTAACAAGAGCGCGATGCCTATCGGCTAGCTAAGCCCTCGTAGCGAGGCATCTACAGCTAGTCGGGCATTTTCCGACAAGGCCTGGGGCATTCTCGTCAAATAGGGGGCCAGTGAAAGACCGTCCACGGGATACTAGCGAGATACGATGCACAATGCCCATGCATCCAGTGCTGTGCATGCAGTGGTGCAGCTGGTGGGGGTTTCTCTATGCGTTTGAAAACTGTTGCCCGAATCTAGTAGCTAATCATTTTCAAAAACCGCGAGTAATCAGGTTAAGGGTGCGGAATAATTTTATGGTTGTTGAAGGGTCGGTGCAAATCGCACTAGTGATTACCTAGGCGTTGTCTCTTGCATACGGACATATTCAGATCTACATCACCAGTCTATTGCCGTGCGCGAAACTAGTGGAGGCTCTAGTCATGAAGAACGTGCGAGCGCTTCCTCTATATCTCTTTCTATCTCTATCCTCTAGCTCTACTTATCGGTCTTTTGGCTTAATAATGGACAGCACACACAACACACAATTTAGGCATTGGTGGTGCAATCGGGCCCAGTATGTGAAATATAGTTAAGCGCGATCCCTTCATGCATATCACTGCAAGTAGCAGTGGACCGATCCTCTTTCCATCTGTTCCTTTGCACCGTTTGGTGCTTATCTTCTACTTGGCAGCAAACGGTGCATCTGTCGTCACCAATGTCACAGGGAAAGAATAACACAACGCTCACCCTCATCATGAATTATATAGGCTATCTATCTTGTTCTGAAGACTCGCAACAATGACAATTCCAACCTCGGGATCACCACACTTTTGCCCAATTAATCCAACTGCATTTCCTATCCAATTGCCCAAGAATTCTCTTTCTCTCTTTGGAAATCAAGGGATGGGATCGTCCAGTCCTCAATCGGAAAAAAAAACCCTTGCGCATGATTAATATGCAAACCCTTCTGCCGCATCTGAAAGCTTTCGCCCATCTCCGCTTTTCTCCGTGCCATCAACGGGGACATCAAAACAGTATAGGGGCCATCTTGGATCGGGGAGTGCACGACTCAGGCGACACACGTCTGATGAGGCAGGTGCACGGCGCGTTGTATATAGTCAATATGAATAAGTAGAGTTGGGATGATCTATAGAAGTGGTTAACATATCCACGGATTGACAATTGGTGGCCGTTGAGCACGGCATCGATACAATTCTCAGTTATGCGGAGCGTGTGTATATATCTTTCAGCGCACAATGTCACGAAGTGGAGTGAGTAACGGCCCCAACCGTCGCGGTCGGGCTGGGGTTGGCTCAGTTGGTAGACCGCGCTTGGCTTCAGCCGCATCGAGTCAACCACCAGCCGTGGCCAATTCTGAAAGCTCCAAACCAAGGGAAGAGCTCGACTTTGAGGAGTTCTATCCCGACCTGAGCCAGGAACGACACTTGCCCGTGTTCATATCACACAAAAGACACTCTGACCCGGGTGCCAGAACAGCACCCATACCGAACCTCAAAAAGCCATCCTTCAGACCGCTACCTGCGGAGACGGTGGAGAACAATTTAGCCACCAAGATACCAAAACAGCTAATGCAATTGGGGTATCTCGAAATCAACAATGCTGCTGGAGCCAACAAAAGAAGACTACCAGATACCTATTTGCGATATGACTACTCGAACAATGCGCTCGTGAGGAACTCGCTCACCCCAAAGGATAAATTCCAAGTGCTGTACGATATGGATGAGCAGGACCTCTATTTCCTCAAAGCTATCAATGTTCAGAGGGAGTCCATGCAGTTGAACCCCATCTCCGAAGAGCTCTTTGAGGTGATGATCACATTCTTGGAAATCCAATGGTACTTTATGGAGAGGCTATTGCCCCCAAAGAGCAAATCTTCGGACGCCTTCAACAATGACGATATGATCAATAGCGCGTCACTCCACACATCAATATACGGATCCGATGATGGAACAGGCGGCCTTCCAGAGGAGGACCAGTGCTGCGCGGTGTGTAACGAGAGTGAATGTGACAACTCCAATGCCATTGTGTTTTGCGATGGCTGCGACATCGCCGTTCATCAGGAGTGCTACGGTGTGGCTTTCATCCCAGAAGGATCTTGGCTTTGCAGGAGATGTTTGATTTCGAGGAACCGGCGGCCGCGGTGTTTGTTCTGTCCTTCAACGACTGGTGCGTTCAAGCAGACCGATACCGGGTTCTGGGGTCATGTGATGTGTGGCCTTTGGATCAACGAGCTCTACTTTGCCAACCCAATCTACATGGAGCCCATTGAGGGGCTTGCAGCCATTCCAAAGGGCCGCTGGAAACTCAACTGCTATATATGCAAACAAAAGATTGGTGCGTGCATCCAGTGCAGCAACAAGAACTGTTTCCTTGCCTACCACGTCACTTGCGCAAGGCGATCTGAACTCTACCTTGGCATGAAGTCAGGCATGCAAGGTGCGCTAGCGAACCCGGCATCTCTCGTATCCTATTGCGATAGACATGGGCCTGGATGGTGGAATGCCCAACACGATTCCAAGACGGGTGTTGAAAAGACGAGGCTGTACTATGCCACGATTGGAGCCATCAAGGACAAAAGCACTCGGCTCAAGATCAAAATAGGCAAGTCGAAACAGAAGAGTCAGAACGAGTCAAAGACGGATCGGTTTGGCTGGAAGACCCGCGGTGGAGCTCCCATAGTGCCAAATATCACTGCACAGAAGCTCGTTGCGTTCTTGGCCCACTCTCGTGTCCTGTTGGACAAAGCGCCGTTGCTCGTACATGACGTGTGCAAGTATTGGACTCTCAAGAGAGAGCAGAAGCGCGGGGCCCCTCTGATAAAACGCCTCGATGCGACACAGTATGGCCTAATGTCAGAAGAGGAGGCGGAGGAAAGAGTGAGAGTCCTGGACATATTCACCGCTGATATTGACAGGCTTGTGGAGTTGACCTCTGCCATCACAAAACGCTCAGAGCTAAAAACACAGCAACTTGATGCACAGCTGGCGATTATGGAGCTCGTATACCTGCCTCCCCATTATGCCATCTCAACGATTCTCGATAGATTGGTTGAAATAGATCCGTCTCAGACCTTGCTGAGACTGGACACTGCGGCTCTCATGCAGCAGGCTGGTATTTCTGGGGTGTTGACATTTTCAGATATTGTTGCCAAGCATGAGTTGTACGGATATGTAAATGTAAAGTCCTTCATCGATGATTTCCAGAAGCTGCACGATTTCCTCACCTCCACAAGCTCCATGTCCACCTCGTCAGCTTTGAAGGTGTTGAAGAGGTGGGGTAAAGAGTCCGCGCAGAGGTTTCAATATGCGATTGAGATTGAAGAGGTTGCGAAAGAGCAAATGAAGCGGAAGAATGAGCCTCTGGCAAGCGTATTGCAAGAGGATTTTGAAATACGAGGTTTGGATGTTGAGGTGTGCCAATGGGAGGGATACTCCATGAAGGAGGAGCTGACGGATGCTGAGGAATACAATATAGACATAAGTGGCATTCCTGATTTGCCCGTAAAAAGAGAGATTCGGAACCAGGTCACCAGGCCAAAGAGAAAGAAAGTGAGGTAGGCGAATAACAATATAATCCCTCTTTACAAGTCTACGATGACAAAGCCTTTATATAGATATGTAATTGGTTATAAGATTCAAATACTATAAGAGAAAACAAGGTTTAAAAAATAACCAAGAATGCTCCGAACAACGATATGTCCAACCTGCTTACAGCTTGTCGTAGTACTCCTCGTAACCGGGGACATCCTCCTTCATACCGTGTCTCTTTCTGGTGTTGACGACAATCTCACCTGGCTTGGAGGTCTTGTCGAGTGGGTCACCGTTCATGGTAGCCCAGTGGTCGAACACCATCTGTGGGAAAGCCTGACCACCGGTAGCCTGTCTGAGCTCACCGGTGAAACCGAAGGACTCGTTAACTGGCAAGTAAGCCTTGACGGTGAAGAGAGGGGTACCTGGTCTCTGCTCCTCGGAGATGACCTGGCCTCTCTTCTTGTTAAGGACAGAGTAGATACCACCAATGGCGGACTCTGGGCACTGAACCTCAACGAGGAAGACTGGCTCCTGGATTCTTGGCTCAGCAAGGAGAACGGCAGCGTAGGTGACTCTTCTCATGGTTGGGATGATCTGTCCACCACCTCTGTGGATGGCATCAGCGTGGAGGGTAACATCGAGGAGGTTAACTCTGACGGATCTCATAGCCTCACCGAGCATTGGACCCTCCTTAGAAGCCCACTGGAAACCAGCGTTGACAGAGTCCTTGATCTCAGCAAGGTACTGGACAGCCTTGGTCTGGTCAACGACAAGGTTGGCACCGGTACCGTCTGGACCGAAACACCAGATCTTTCTGGCGTCGGTGACATCCCAGCCGTACTCGTCAGCCATGACTCTGGCACGGGCCTTGAAATCGTCTCTTGGAGAGATCTTACCGGTCTCAATAGCAGCGGCAACCTCCTCATCGATAGGCTGAGCCTTCACGTAGAGACGGTTGTGCTTGTTTGGAGACTTGGAAAGAGCAACCATGGAGGACTCACCCTCAACGGTCTCTCTGTAAGCAACGACTGGTGGAGAGATTCTCAATGGGACACCAGCGTGGTCATTCTCAAGATCCTGGAGACAAATCTCAAGATGGAGCTCACCGGTACCGGCAACGATGTGCTCACCAGACTCGGACATGGAGGTGAGGACACATGGGTCGGACTTGGAGAGACGCTTAAGACCCTCGACAAGCTTTGGCAAGTCGTTGGCGTTCTTGACCTCAACGGCAACCTGCACGACGGGGGAGACGGAGAACTTCATCACCTTCATGTTGTGGGAAGTCTCGTTGGTGGTAAGGGTACCAGACTTGAGCAAGAACTGGTCAATACCGACAAGACCAACAATGTTACCAGCTGGGACATCGTCAATTGGCTCGACGAAACGACCCATCATGAGGACGGTTCTCTGGATAGCCTTGAGGAAGAGGTCATCCTTCTTACCTGGGACGTAGTTTGGACCCTGGATTCTCACCTTCTGGCCAGATCTCACGGTACCAGCGAAAACACGGCCGAAAGCGTAGAAACGACCCTTGTCGGAGGTTGGCACCATCTTGGAGACGTAGAGCATAAGGTCGGCCTTAGGGTCACAGTCTCTGATGGCAATGCAGGAGGAGTCGTCGGATGGACCCTCGTAAAGGGTCTCAGCTCTGTAGAACTGAGCGGTAACTGGAGATGGAAGGTGGATAACAATCATCTCAAGAAGGGCGTCAGCAGCTGGCAAGAACTTTCTCATGACAACCTTGAGGAGGGCCTTGCCCTCGAGGTCCTTCTCGTCACCCTTGAGGTTGATCTCGAGCTTCTCGAGGAGAGTTGGGATCTCATCCTTCTTGAAGTTCATGATAGCAGCAAAGAGACGGAAGATTGGGTCAAGAACGAACATGTTGAAAGCACGCTCAAGGGACTTTCCATCAGCGTCCTTCTCCTTGTTGGTCCACTTCTTGGTCTTTGGGTTGAAGTAAGAGTCACCCCAGAGACGCTCCATCATCTTGGAACGGTCAACACCGAACTTCTTGGAGTAACGGATGGCGAACTGACGGACGGTGAAGGCCCAGCCGTGGAGACCGGAACCGAAGGCAACGGTACCCCTCTCTGGGTACACCTGCACGTCACCGATGGACTTCTCAGTGTAGGTGGAGATGATAACGTTGACGGACTCAACGGTTCTGGCAAAGGACTGGTAAAGGTCCTCCTTGGTGACCTGGAGCTCGAGAAGAGCACGGTCAACCTTGTTGATGACAAGAACTGGCTTGATTCTCTCACCAAGGGACTGTCTAAGGACGGTCTCGGTCTGGACACAGACACCCTCAACACAGTCAACGACAACAAGAGCACCATCGGTAACTCTGAGAGCGGCAGTAACCTCAGAAGAGAAGTCAACGTGACCTGGGGAGTCGATAAGGTTGATCAAGAACTTGTTACCGTCGGTCTTCTGCTTGATCTCCTTGACGTCCTCGTCGTCCATCTCGGAGTAAAGGGAGATAGCGGTAGACTTGATGGTGATACCTCTCTCCTGCTCGTCCTTACGGGTATCCGTGAAACGAGCTTCACCGGCCTTGGCGGCGGAAATAATACCGGCACGCTGGACCAGGGAGTCGGTAAGAGTGGACTTACCGTGGTCGACGTGAGCAATCACGGACATGTTACGAACGTTCGTAACCTTGTCCATGAGCTCACGCATCTGATCAATAGTGAAGTTAACTATACAAGCATGTTAGTATTCAAATCAGGATAGAAAATGTCCCACCGCACAGAGTACCATGGGTTGTGTGTATTATGGGATGGGGTCTACTGCAACCGCTCGCCCCCTTGCATTGAGCTCAATCCATGACACCAGGCCATGTTCAAACAAGAGAAACCTTCATCTTTGTGAGCTTGCTATCATCCTGATAGCGCAATGGATGTGCGCCCGCCCAAGTATACACTTCATGGTCCTCTATGTAGGTCCTCATCATCACCCTGATCAACGAGTGGAAATCCAGAGCGGGGAGAGGCAGCCCAAACAGGGGTGGGCGAGGGAAAGGATCGGAAAAAAGAGTAATTGCACAACAGCAATTATCGACACCGATCATATATCGTATACATACCCATTTTGCGATATTAGTTGAGACAAATGGGCTCGTTGCTGGAAAAAAGATTCATCCACAGTTATAGGAAAATATATTTGTAAGCCCAGAAATCAACCTCTCCAACAAAGAGGCTCCCATCCACAGAGCCTGCCTTGGTAGGGAGATTGCGCAGAGAGCACTGAAAAATTTTTTGTCCTGCGTATAATGCAGCACGTTTACGCTACCATTACCCGGCTACGTGCCTATGTACGGGCCTATGTGAAGCCACCACCACCCACACCCACATTGTCCTGCCCACCCATGCAGCGATGTTCCACCCCAGTAGTGACAGTGGGAGCAGCAGCCGCAGCAGCAGCAGTCAGCAGGCGGGAAGGAGAAGCATCCCACATACCTCTCTCCTCTCTCCTCTCTCCTCTCTCCTCTCTCCTCTCTCCTCTCTCATCGCTGCCATGCCCAGATGAGGAGAGGGAGCTGCTTCCACTTTGCCCTTAATGGGTGCAGCACTGCAGCATGGGGCTGCAGGATTTAATTCGAGGGCCAATTCAGTGCGGGCAAGATGAATTTGGCTCAAGGCTTTGAAGGTGCTTGTAAGGTGCTGTCCGGTTAGAGTGTATGTAGTAGTAAGTACAGCGTCAGGGTTGGAGTGGATTAGACGGAGAGGTAGTGAATGCTAGAACCGACTCTCTTAGTGGAGCAGAAATTCATCTCTTAAACACAAGGTAAAATAGAGGTTGCATTATAGAGGCATGAGACGACAGTCTATGGCTTCGAGCCTGCGAGTGCAAGTGGTTAAGCAGCACTACTGTCAGCACTGCTGAAGCACACGATGGAAGGTGGCCTGGTTTTGCAGGCAGCACAGATTCCATGCGGGAAGTGCTGAGAAAGGTCAGGTATTATGTGGGCCGCGCAGGGAAACCTGCCCATGCGGCAAGAGGTGCAGCGATGGTCCGTGCAGGCATTGCATTGGGGAGCTTACAGTGAGATGCAAAGGTGGGGTCAGATCGTGTAATGGATGTTGTGTAGATGAGAGAGAGATGTTGAGAGGTAGGTTGAGAAAAGAGGTTGGGAAAAGAGGTTGGGAAAAGAGGTTGGGAAAAGAGGTTGGGAAAAGAGATTGGGAAAAGAAGTTGTCAACCTTGATTCCTTCGTTCCTCTCTCTCAGTTTCACTCCTTAACTCATTGAATTATCTCGTTGATTTACCCGACGTATCTGGTCAATCAACCTCTTGTATCTGGCCACTACCCCATGTATCTGATAATCAACCTCGTGTATCTGGTAATCAACCTCGTGTATCTGGTAATCAACCTCATGTATCTGGTCAATCTACTTCATCTGGTCAATCTGTATTACATGCATTAGAAGCACCAACCAAAACAAAATATTAAATAGCCGCGTAACTTGGAGACTCAATACTCTCTCTAACACCCCTACACATTGGCGTCGCCAACATATGTAAACCCTCTAAATTGTTCCTGCATCGAGAGCGACAGAATAGAGTTGACCGGGGTCAACTTGGCTGCCTGTGACGTAAACTCGTCGTCAAAAAACGAGGTATCCCTTGGATCCCTCACTTCTGGAACATACGGTGGTTCAACCTCGCAGTTGAGAATGGCCTGGAAATCAATGTTCCTGAAGTATGGGTGCTCCATGATCTCCAGCGCATCCCTGGGCCCAGCACCTAGACGTCTCTCTGGATCACGTGTGAGCAATTCCTGCAGAATGTTGACCGCCTCCTTCTCCATATTGATTGGGTACAGAGGCTCATCCGTCAAGATGGCATTAAACACCTCATCCTCATCATCTCCCTTGAAAGGAGACTTGGTCAGCAGCATCTGGTACAGAAGAACACCAAATGCCCACCAGTCAACAGCCTTGCCGTACTTTTGTTCCTTCAAAATCTCCGGAGCCATCAGTTCAGGTGTACCACAGAACGTGGAGGTGGTGTTTCCATACCACATCTCCTCCTTACACAAACCATAATCTCCCAGCTTGATGTGACCATCCGTAGTGAGCAGGATGTTATCCAGCTTAAGGTCACGGTAAATCACACCGTTATCGTGGAGAAACTGAAGAGCCAACAACACCTCAGCCGCATAGAACTGTGCCCTCCTCAGTGAGAAACGCGCCTTCTGCACGTGCCACATCAAGTCACCGCCAGAAATGTATTCCATCACAAAGTAGACACGATTCTCAGTCTGGAAGCACTGATGAAGGTTCAACAAGAAGGGGTGTTTGCCCTGGTTGGCGATCAAAAACACCCTCTTCTCCGACTTGGTGCTCTCCACCTCGTCGTTCTGCAAGATGAAATCCTTCTTTAACACCTTAATCGCACACAGCTGTTTGGTGTGCACCGACTCCGCCAACATCACCTTACCAAAATTACCCTTACCAAGAACAGACAAAAAGTTGAAGTCATCGAGGCCATACTTAGGGCGGTGTCTCCGTCCACTCTTCTGTACTTCATGGTGATGTGCTGCCGATGTTGCTGCCGAAGGCTGAATAGGAATGACAGCAGCATCAGAGCCATCTTGTTGGTATGAGTGTTTGAAGTCCTCCTTTCTACGGCCAACGGGAAGTGCTTGGAGATGCTGTTGCTGCTGCACAGCTTGAGCATGTGGCTGATCACGGTCCTCCATCCTATCAACACCTGCTCCGCCTGCTGGATAACCATACTGTTGCTGGCGTTGCTGCGGCTGAGGCTGCGGCTGCTGCTGCGGCACCTGTTGCTTCTGTTGCTGTTGTTGCCTGTATGCTAACTCCTTCTGTTGAGCCTGCTGCGCTTCATACTGCTGCTGCCTCTGGTGCTGGGGTGAAACCTGCGGCCTCAGTGTGGGCTCGTGTTGAGGGAACCCCTCTTCTCTGGGGGATTTCTGCATAGATGGAGGAGGACGTCTTGGCGGCATACTGGAAGCTTTGCTCTGAACGGGAGTAAGCTGTGCCATCTCGGCCGGCGCAGCCTGGCCAGCAGCCAGTGGCAGGCCTGGCAATTCCTTGCTTGTTTGATATGACTCAGTGATAGTTGAACCAGATGAATGTGACGAAGGAAGAGACAATTTCGATGCACTGTCGTCCAACTTCTGAGTGCGTCCGGTCTGTGCAGACTTGATGGTCATGAGAATCTTACTAGCCATGGCCATAGACATGCCACAGAAATCTGGAACCAGATGAGCACACTGAGCATGGCACATGACACCACACTCGGAACATTTGCGCACGCTCTTACGACTCCATGGCAAGATGTAACCACAGTGGCAGCACCATTTTGTTCCACGGTTGGCCACTGGCTCGAAACGGTGGGGGATCCGGTGGTTGAGCTTGGCCTCGTCGGGGTCCACGTCCGTGCTGGACTTGGAAATACACTTGGTGACAACATCCTTATAGCACTTCTTGTGACATAGGAATCTACAGTCCTCACACTGGTAACCTGTGTAACGCAAAAAGTCTCCACACATCGCGCAGGCCATGATGTTGTAGAACTGTTTCTGCACAAATTTATGGCCATGCTGTTCGACAACCTCCTCCTTGCGCTGCCTGATGGCACCATGACGGCCCAGATCACCAATTAACTCACGCCTGCCACTCTTTGCGCCTCCGGTCTGCTTGGTGAAGGAGAATGAGAGCAACACCTGGCCCGCTGGCTCAAGAATAATCCACGAAGACGACACGATTGGGCCTGTGGGTTCGGAGTCCCCATCGGAAAGGATGCCATCGATGTCAAAGTTCTTGTTAGTTCCATTGGTGTGCGGCGCGTTTAGATTATTGAGCGGCACACCGTTGGCACCATCGTTGCGATTGGGAACGACATTTCCCATGTTGCTTGCGGCATTCTGCAAATTGGAGGCGGAAATCCAGCCTGTTGTGCCGAGCTCCTGCGTCACCTTCTTACGACGGATCTCCTCTGCAACATCAGAGAGGGAGATCCACGTGAGACCAACGGGCGTGAGATGATCTCCATTCTTGTCGTACACCGTTATGCCAATCTCGTTGGCCTTATCGACCGAGATGTTGAACTCCTCATTCCACCGGTCAACCCTAGAGGCCTTGGTGCGGGCTCTCTCAAAATCATCGATCTTGATAGCAACCACGGTCTCTGGCTTGCGGGAGAACATGGGGGATGCAATGTGATCTACATCTCTAATGGCGGTGACCACAATTGTCAGGGAACCAGACAATGGGTTTTTGCGGAATGTGTTCATCACCTCTGTTTCCCGTGCCACCTCATTGATGTCGATGTGCATGGCCTGGTAGCGTGCAAGGGCCTTCTTCATCAACTGGATCTTTTGGTTGCTCTCTATACGGCCCCCCTCAGCGGCAGCAGTGCTGCGACGATCGCCGTCCATCTGGTAGAGCTTCGAAATCTTCTCATTGGCATCACGGTACTGCTGTTCCACCTGTATTTTAAACTCTAGCTGCTGAAGCATGTACTGGATCCTATGGCCCAGCGAGGGGCATTCGTACTTCTGCAGATCAAGCACGGTGAAGGAGGGCATGCCATTGCGTGGCTCGCGGCTTCTATCACGGCCTCCAGCGACATCTGATGGTTTCTCCTCTTGCGCCACTTGTTTCTGTAGAACCAGCTTCGAAAGTGTTTGTTCCAAGTACTCGATGTTCTTCTGAGACTCGCGGATCGATGTGTTGCACTTTTGGATCACAGCAGAATTGTTGGTTCTCTTTTTGAGGTTGGCCGCACCCGTAGCGATATTGCGCTCACGCTCGATCTTGCGTAGGATATCTGCCACCACGGGGTCTTGAGAGTCGGCCATGTTGAAAAACAAAAAAAAAAAAAAAGATGTGCGTATCAGATCAGTGATGTTTTAACTCCACGGTGTCACACCAGGGCAATGATGCTATCTGTGTGTTGTATGGAGAAATATATATATATATATGTATATATATATCAATAGATCAATGGTGACCCACTGTTGCCTTGCACCTCTATATTTCTGCTCGGTGCGTAACAAAATAGCTCTCAGGCAGCCCAAATACGAAGATGAAGCCAAATATAAAAATAGACCATAATAGAAGGCCCGATCCAACAACCGCAGGTAGATGTGATGGAACTAGATCAACACAAACAATGACCGTGAAATCAAAAGAGAGAGAAGAGGGATAATATATATAAATAGATCTATCTATATATATATTTGGACAACACGAAACAAAAGAGACATAGACAGATAAAACACAACCTCAACACATCGAAACGGATATCCCACTCATTCACCAACTCGTGAGACACACCATCCACTGGATCGCTCACCCTCCACTGTACGTACGATGTGTATATGACATTCCTCCTTCTAATCCGGCTCAGATCGCTCCTGCCGTGAGTGTTTCTCCTCCCCTTCTTCGTCCCTGCAAGTTGGGGCTGAGGCTCTGTCACACCCAGCGTAAGGCAAGGCACTCCACGGTAGGCCATGCGGAAGGGGCGTCCTGGGCGCAAGCAGAGTAAGCCTTACAAATTCTTTATCGAAACGACACGTCGTTGCGGGTGGAGTCTCCTTCTGGGGGAGCCTGTAGGGCCTGTAGCACCTGTAGGGCCAGCACAACTACTGTGTAATACCAGGGTGCACGACCAGGGGCAGGAAGAGGGTGCACGACCAGGGTGCAAGACCACTGCATAAGAACAGAGAGCAACACCTATGGTGTGGGGCTCTATTAATGCCTATACGAACGTTAGTGTGCTAGGGCCGGTGTGCTTTAGCTGGTGTGCTTTAGCTGGTGTGCTTTAGCTTGTGTGCTTGGGTCCTCTTGGGTTTGGTTTGAGGGCCCACCGCAGCATAGCCTCCAGTTATTCTGAATACAGTTGGTTACCGTAGGTATGCATTTATCATTGTTCATTGTACCGAGATGACATCTCGGAGCTTAGTGGAGTTATGGGAGTTATTGGAGTTATTGGAGCTTCTCGACCCTACAGCGTGCCTGGCTGACGCGTGCAGGACTGCAGCCAGCGAGTGGGTGGATCACATTTCATGGGGTCCGATGAGGCAACAGCAATAAGGCTACCGGATTGGGAAAGGTTCACATGACTGTGGGGAAGTGAGTGAACCGTGAAAATATTTGATAGGTGGAGACATGGCACGTCTGTGTAGAGTATTTTTGTTGCTTCATTAAAATTACCTAGAAACTCCTTCATATGACTACTTGCTATTACACCTGCAGTTGCAGTCTGGAACCGCACACACGTAGTGCTTTGAGAACCACTCCTCAGCATGTCCGGCATGCATTCCATGGTTACACGATAGACAGAAGCTGAACCACTCCTTGAAGTGGCTGGAAGGAGCACCACCTGGTGACCCGTCTTGAGAGCCATGGCCCCGCAACATCTCTTCCGGAAGCGGCACGCCTTGTGAAAGCAGACATATCGCACACCTTGGCAGAGAGGCACCACAGTGAGGACAACAGCTGGAAAAGTTGGTCTTTTGGTTCCCAAACCTTTTAGGACGTGCCTTTTGCATAAGCGCCGATGTCTCTCCAGAGCTCTTGGGTTTGGATATGTTCTTGTTGCACCGGATGCACTGCAGATACACCTGTCTGGGAGCGATCTTGGTAGTGATCTTGCCAGCGTATGTACGGGAGAGCCTGCTTCTAGCCACGTCAAACTTGGCCCGAACACTAAACAGGTTCCAGCTGTTGAGGAGGTTTCTATACTCAGAGGTCCACTTCTCAACTCGCGTATCTTTGAAGTACCTCGGACACCCAAACGCCGCAACCAGCGATGCCGTCTGCACATCACTGGTACGATCCACAAACGCTTCCAACAGGTCAATGCCCCGGGGGGTCAATCCTGTGAGAATGACACCCTCGATTTCTCCCCTGGAGGTGACAGAATCGGCAATACGGTTCAGGTAAAAGGTCAGATCTTTATCCGGCAAGAACCTCAGTGCCACCCCCAACCTTTCTCTTAGAGGCAGCGCAGCCTCATCCAGCACGTCCCACCAATCATTATCGGCAATGAATGCAAATATCACCCGCAAATATGGGTCGTCAAGGTCGCTCGCTAACTTCCTACATTGGTCCTTCCAAGGGCTGTTGTTCGGCAGATCCTTGTAGGCCAAATATCCAGCCACCGCAGTGGACATGATCCTCAGTCTCTCCTTCTTGGCGTTGCTGAGGATCTGCACCGCCTTTCTGACGTCTCCGTGGAAGACAGCCCAGCCTGCTGCCCGCTCATAGGAACCTTTCTCCATCAGAATGTTGATCTTCTCCTCCAGCTGCTTGCGGCTCAAGTCCCATCCTGCCGCATACAGACAGAGACGTCTCTGAGCCTCTTTTTCACCCTTGTGCTCGATATCGATACTGGGGCCCTGTCTCTCTGCCCTGATGCTGACAATCTTCTTGACAGCCTCCAGGAACTCTTGCAGATCAGCGGAGGCACTTCCTCTTTGTTGGCCCTCTAATCCTCTGACACCCTCCCATATTCCTAGCACTCCGAGATACCCAAAGTCAAACTTGGAGGCTATCTGATTGCCGTTGGCCTCGATCTCCTTAGATAGAGTCAGCCATTTCCAAGTGTTTGTCACTGCCATATTAGTACCAAGAGTGTCCATCTCCTGCATGATGTCAACATTTATCTTGCTCTCACTGCCATAACCGAGGGTGGCCCTCCTCCGGATAATTGAGCAAATGTCGTTTTCCAACAGCAAACTAGTATCCAAGAGCATATTATATGGGGATGCATACAAAACACCATCATCCTTGGCATCGCTATCATCGTCCCACATCTTCATCTGCTCCCCATTTTGGTTGGCCTCCTCAGATCCATTGGTCGACTGCTCTTCGCCTCTCTCAGACGACTTCAGCTGCATCATATCCACACGCTTCGCAATATCTTCTTCGCTCATCTGAGCGTTCCTATCAACAAGCTTCTCCACCGTATCATTCACCATCTGAGTGTATGTACCACCAGTACCGGTATATGTTATATCGTTGAAACTGTTGAACACCACCGACTTATGACTCTCCACAACAGTCATCTTATACACCGAGCCAGACTGTCTCATGCACACCAGGTCAATTCCATAGCTACTGTCGATGTTTGGAGTGTAGTCAAACGATATCACTCTTTCGTACTTGGTTTTCACATCCAGCACCCTGGCAACAAACAACGCTTGGGATTGGCCGTTCGTCACAGTCTTCGTCTCGGATGTCGTGGTGTTCTGGGATGGCGTCGCCTCACGCGTGCTGATGCCAGATGGCTTCTCCTCTGGTACAATGGCAGGCACAACTCCCAGCTGCCACCTCCTGATCAGCTCTCCATTGAACAATGTGGAGAATTCACCTCTGCTTAGCGACGAGTATCTCAGGCATGACGAGTTGGATTTTCTAGTGTCGCTGAGCAATTTGCTAAATGTGAGAACAGGACCATCCGAGGGGATATTGACGCTGGAAGACTGTACACCCCCAGCAGACCTACTGGTTCCAAGCATCTTCCTCCTATCCCATATGGCCAAAGTACCATCCTCAGCATAGGATGCGAAGTAGTTGGGGTCAAAGGGGTCCACTTTAATTCCAGAAGTGCATCTGCTGGCTGTCTGGAACGCTATCTGCTCCGTTCTCACATCTACCTCTCTCAGAAACTTGTAGCCACCAACCAACAGCCTATTTGGGTCATGGTTGTAGAAGGCTGTGGACAGCACTACCTCGTTCTGGATGAATGTGCAGAGCGGCTTCGTTATATGATCATTATTGCTTGTTCTCGAGTAGTGTTCTATGTTCCATATCTGTACGCTGTTATCCTGTCTTCCCTTATCGAAACCCAGGGCGATCAGACCGTTGTTGTTGAACGACACAGAGTTGCACGGTCTCGCCTGTCTTGGCTTGAGCCTAAGCAGTGAACTCTGTGGTGAAGTTATGTCAAAAATGTATGCATTTCCATTCAATTGTCCCACTCCTGTGAGCCCCAGGTTCACGCTCGAGTAGTCAAAGCATTGGATACTATCAAACCCACCCTTGCCTAACACCTTCACGATATTGTCGTCCTCGCTCTAGACCGTGTTAGTCAGATCAAAACCTACTGTATCTGCAGAAATGTCTCCACTCTATTATACCTACTGCCGCCGTATGATCTGTCTGGTATAGACAAACCTCTTCACCGTTGGGCTGAACCGCCAGATACCTCTGTTCCACCCCCACATCCCAGCCATGGGCTCTTACAATTGAGCCAACCATCTATGCAATTGGAGTGTACACGAATGCAAAAAGGCCCGCAATTAATCCCAAATATATCCAATGGCGCTGAAAAAAATACTGTCAGTGATCGTTTTCAAATATATCATGCATTGGCATACAATTATATGATCTCTGTTCAACACCAATTCTCCTCGTATTCATGTCCTGCTTAGCCCTGCGTATCCCAGCCAAATATCGGAGTCACGTGCAGCTCGATGGCCTCAGTAGTATACGGAACGCTTACTATGGGGGTGAACTCAGATACTTAAGTGTGAGTGTGTTTTATCATTTTCAATTTTTTTTCGATCTATAATGAGACCTTTTTGTTTTATTGTTACGGGCTGATCCATTTAAGGTCATTTATTATCATAACTCATCATTTTATCTATGCCCTCGAACTAGACGGACACGAGAGCATTAGAGTTCATGTACATGTTCTCTTCTGGCGTCGTCAGGAAGCATTGTCTTGCTTCAAACCTATTATTGTCCAATATCTCTGACTGAAGATTCAATCAAGTCACCTTGATCAACAAAGGTTGTCTCTGCACGTACTGGCTGTGTCTACCGTTGCTCTTCTCTGCAATATCCACCTCGTCAAAGACAGCCCCCCACTCGTAGTCTCCCCTTTCAAGGAATGTGACCCCCAATTGAAACAAACGAGATTCTCCTGGTTGAACTTCTGCCCCGATGCTGAACTGTAACACCCCATTGTATAATATCCTTCTGTCGATGGAGACGCCCGAGCCGCGCAGCAGAGGTATATGCCGCAGCATGCCAGAGAGAGGCTCTATTGATCGGTTGATAAGTTTAACCTCCACGATATAGAAACTGCTCCTCTCCAATTGGTGGGTGGCATAGCCCAGCTCTGCCTCTTTGTGGTTGTTCTGGGCCTGTGTGGTGGTGGAGGCACCATTCTCACGCTTACCATCACCATTCTCAACGGCGTAGTTTGCACACGGGATGAGACCAAGCTCTATGCCAACTTTCTCAACGCCAACAATCGACACCATCCGCGAAGAGAGCCTTATACCCCTGAGGTCGATCTCACCATGGCGCACATCTGGCTCGGACGACCCTACCACTTTGGAGTCAACCACCTTCCAACTGCCGTGCAGTCTCTTGAGCAGCTCATCCCTGTACCAGAAAGATGACTTTATAAAGGAGAGCTCCTGTTTTGGTGTCTTGGAATCCACAATGAGCTGCTTGTTACGCAGGCTTGGGACAGGTCTCTGGAGGTCATCGGAAGGTATGCTGATTCGCTTTGTGGGAAATAGCAACCTTTTGGTCTTCCCAGGTAGAATCGAATCGCCTACAGAGTACACTCCATTGGAGGCACCACCCTGGTCAAACCCATCAAAGTGAAACTCCAGACCCACCTCCATGGTGGACGACCAAGAGTTTCGCAGGTCCAACGCTAGCAGGCAAAAGTCAGAGTTTTGGCTGCCCTCCCTGATCTCGGAGGAAAGAAACTTCCAACACTGCTGGTTCACATCTTCAACTGGTGACTCTTCCCCTGCAACGGTGTTGGATGTACTATCACCAAAAAGTGGAATGATATCGCAACCGAGTAGCTCAATACCAGGATAAACTGTGACGTTGATGGGGATCGTGAGCTTCCTCACAAAGCTGGGGAAGGATGTCCTATTGTGGATGTCTTCGTTGGAGTACTCCAGAATGACACTTGCCTCCTTCATTCCCCTCTTGCCAATGATCTGCATATCGATGGTCAACTCGTTGAAGCTCTTGATCTCTCCCAGGTTATCCTTGTTCAGAATTCTGAATGCTGGTTTCTTGAGTAGGTAGTACTCAAATTCGTACACTTCATTGGCAGGCAGCCTCTTCCTGTTGAGCAGTGCTGAATTCAGGGGCTCAATTGTGGAGTCCGTGAATGTTGACAGAAGATGGTTAACATCTGTAGGTGAATTGTTCTTGAGCAACACGGAAAATGGCCTTGACTCGCCCTCCAGCAACATTATCCAACTGTTGTTCAGTGTCACATCTAACAGGGATAGAGAGGGCTGTGGTCTGAGCACCCTAAATGCAAGCGACTTGTATTCGTCAGTTGACTCATACGAAGCTGTTTTGTCACTACCGTTCACTACTGGATCAGTCCCTCCAATAAATACGTCCGTTCCATACACTTTGATCTTCTCGAGGCTTTTGGTTATAGAGCGATTCGACACTCGGAATTGTCGAGGCTCACACCCGGCAACTGATGCCTCGATACCCGTTATCACCAGGCTATCATGGGAGATAGGAGTCACTTGTACAAGCACCTTAGCAAGGGACCTCGCTCTCACGAGGATCACATTGGAGCCATCTCCCTGCGAGAAATCTGAGTCACCATTTTGGGGTCTGGTATTCACCACTGTCGAAAGCTTGAAGTCAGGGTCAGCCACTGTGAACTTGAGGTTACTCACATCAATATCGAATGCAAAGGGGTTTTCCAGGATCACGACAAACTCCACTGGCTCCCCAGCCACCAGAACGCTCTCCTGTTTGGCATCTCCTTTCTTCTGTGAGTAGGGATTATAGATTCCAGCAGAGTTACCAGTGTTACCTTCCTGGTCAGAAGCGGTGGGGGCTGAATACTTTCTCGGCAACTGCTGGTTGCTTCTATTTGTAAGCTCAACACAGAGCAAAAGATGATCATCCCAGTACTGAGCGACAGGATAGTGCACTGTAGTGAGTGTGCCGTAGGAGGCGTTAAGCCCAGGCTGAGAGGTGTCCCCAGCGAGCTTAGAGGACATCCCCCGTCTGACGGCCTTGTAAACTCCAATCTGTTCCTCCTCAGAAAGACGAGTGCAGAAACGACGCAAAGCCACCGAGCCAAATCTAACGAGACCGGCATGGTCATCAAAGATGCTGAACAGCTTCATACACCTCAACAGAAGCTCACACTGCAGAGTGACCCAATTGAAATCATTCATGCCTTCCTCTGTGTCCTTGGAGAGCACACCATAGGTGACCAAGAGAGATTCAAGCAGTTCGTGGAGGCTCGCAGTGCTCTCCGCAAGGGTTGATGAAGCCCTTAGTGTGTCCTTATCACCTGATCTAATGGAACTACCAACAACAGGAGTCACAAGGTCCAAAAGCTGTTTGAGGACAAACGATCTCTTTCGATAGAGCTTGAGATCAGTGAATATCACAACCAGACAGCTTAATACTCTGCATCTATGAGGCAGATCAAGGCTCTTCAGTTCCGGGGTGAGGATCTCCTGCGAAAACTTGAGGATTTCAGGAGTGCCTGTGTTCCCAATGGAATCGTGTGTTGGAGATGCTTGGCCTGAGCCTGTATGGTTTCTAGTCCCCTTCACCACAAGGTTGAGAACAGCAAAATTAAAATCACCTTCCACGTGAATGGCTGTGATCAGCTTCATGTATCGGAGGATGGTCTCGCAAAACACGAGTTGTGGCACGTAATCGTCATAATGAGAGACGGAAAGCTTGTAGTAGAATATCACACGAGTGAATATGGACGAAATCAGTTCCGGGACCAAAGCCATACTCTCCTGTGGGTTCGATGCACCTGATGAGACTAACACCCCGGTGTTGGAGTTGGAAGTTTGCCTGGATAGTGAGCTCATTGATTGCAGCGAAGGCCTGGGAGAGTTCACTGGAGACTGTAGGAGCGGTGAGAGCGTAGACGACTCCTTCGTACTGGAGATGATACCCTTCACCTGGGGTGGAAGGGTGAACGGCACCTCTAAAAATGTGATCAGTAATATACACACAGCCAATCCTTCCAGAGCCGAAGCCAGCCATAAGTGGTCATTGCATGACTTTAACAGCACTACACTGTCACAGAATTCCCTCAGTGCCTCATTGAGCAGTCCGGCCAAGAGATAGAAACTGCCCATTGTCTTTTGCTGCCGTCCTTTGATCCTCGCCTGTTTGGCCCTCTCTTGATTTACTGTGTTGCTGATCTCAAAGGATGCAGAGGACATACGTTTCTTGGTCTTTTCCACCACCCCGGCAGGAGGGCTCAGAACGGTGCCTATGATCTCCTTGTTGCTTATCGTACCAGGGGATCTGAGCGTCACGTGGTGGTAGGAGGACGCGTATATGCATAGCTCCTTCAAGAAACCCAAGGTGAGATCGCACACCACGGTCTCTATGGCTGTGGTTGAGTTTTGGGAGGGGAGGCAGAAGATGCCTGTTGTATGGGATGTGGAGAAACTAGCCGGAGTATCAAATACTATGAGTGCATGTGTGATTGAATCGGGCCGTGACTTTTCCAAGCTCTGCTTATACTGTGTCAGCCTGTCACTCGTGAGCCCGGGAACATATTTCACCAGACCCACCACCATGAAAGTCTTTCTGAAAGGCTCAAAGTCATGGAGGAATAACGACTCATGGTCGTTCTCCACCTGACGGTAATCATATATTATACGGCCATGGGGAAACCCTTGAGGGTTGAATTGACCCGCTACCGGCGACAAGTCCACCAATCGCACCTCGTAGGCCGAGCTCACAACCTGGTAGTAGCGATCAAACTCCTCTCTGGTGAGATCATTCACCGGAACCACGAGAGTCTTCACCCTGGCAGGCGCAGTGAAGGAGTATGGGTCCAACATGGTCACTTCAGCAACTTCGAGACACTAAGGACTGTGACCCTATGCGATTGTAGCCCTTCAATGCTGTGTTATTTTGACCCACGTAGTGCAATTGCATTCTTCTCGATCCTCTATACCTATCTCTTCATTTACCAGATGTAACACCCTCGCTATGTGCGTGCAATGCATCAAAGCGTGTGCCGTGCCTTTCTTAGGGGCACCTGGACGCGTGTCACTATGAGACGTCGTTGTGGGAGGGCTAAGTCAAGTAGAAAAGATAAGAGGAATTTTCTTAATTGTGGGTTTATTTTTTTTATTGCTATTTTGAGTCATTCTTTGAAGAAAAAAAGGATAGTAGAGAAGATTCAAAAGATTCAGGTGTTGAGTTTCCTAATGATTTTGTAAGGCACTGTTCAAGGAATCTCATTTTGTAGGTTATATCTCGGAAAGCGACTTTGTGAGATAGGAATAATTTGACCAAATTAAAACTAAAAATGAAAAGGAAACACAAAAGAGAAAACAAATATCCCTTCTGGTTGCGAAAGCAATGATGGTTATTTCTTATTATGGGATTGTCACAATAATTGTTTTTCTTAGGATAGATCCCATGAACAGTCTGCTCAACCTACTTATGATGCTCTAATGCATACAAGTGGAGTCTTATCTCTACTCATAAGAATGAAGATGAACACGAAAATTAAAACACAACCAGGAAGAATAATACTCCAATTCTGATAAAACATAAAGAAATGAACATGGTCATGATATTTTATTAACAGAACTACAACCGGTTATTTGATATTTGGAAAGCAAAAAAAATTGGACGAGACCGGAGTCGAACCGATGACCTTCTGCTTGCAAGGCAGACGCGCTACCAACTACGCCACACGCCCATAGATACAAGATTTTTTGTTCCTGTACACTATCAATGACGAGCCAGAGTGCTGACCTCAAATGATACCCCCTACTTGGTGCGTACTTTTTTTACTAAAACCAAGGCATGGAGATTACGGGCTTGTACAGTTGATAGAATGAATTCTTTACAATGAATGCAAATTGCTGTAGGTGATTCCTCATGGCAATGATGCAATATCCTCAACCACCCCTTCTACCCAGTAAAGCCTATTACTGGATTGCAACCTTTGGCTGTTGTTCCCTCCTTGCGTGTACCGCACACCATCTCCTCGGGACAGCTCGAAGGCAACGGCGTGCCCTCACTACGGATGGTGTGCCTGATAGTGTAAAGGGTGGTGGATGTTCACATGAGTATATGTGGAGTAATTGATTACAGTTGCAAAGTAAAGGAGCAAATTTAACACCATAGTTAGTCACACAATGCCAGGACTCAGCTTTGAAAATTACCAGAGAAACCAGTTTTTGGCCGCAAAGGGTTATGCCCACCCCAAGGCTACCTCCACGGGTACCACTATCGTTGGATGCAAGTTTGATGGTGGCGTTGTGGTAAGTTGGAGTCGATTGGAGGAGGATCAATTGCACGCTGATTTATTGGTTTTTAGTTACTAACATACGCTTAGATCGCCGCTGACACAAGAGCCACTGCCGGGCCAATCGTGGCAGACAAGAACTGTGAGAAGCTCCACCGTATTGCCCCTCAGATATGGTGTGCCGGTGCAGGTACCGCTGCAGACACTGAGATGGTCACACAATTGATTGCATCAAACATAGAACTACACTCCCTTTCAACCAACAGGAAACCAAGGGTGGTGACGGCGTTGACCATGCTCAAGCAGCACCTCTTCAAATACCAGGGCCACATCGGTGCCTACCTGATCGTGGCAGGTGTGGACCCCACCGGCTCTCATTTGTTTTCCATTCACGCCCACGGATCAACAGATGTGGGTTTTTACCTCTCGCTGGGATCTGGTTCTCTTGCCGCCATGGCAGTGTTGGAGAGCAACTGGAAAGAGAACCTCACCAGAGAAGAAGCCATGAAGCTTTGCGCCGACGCCATCCAGGCTGGTATCTGGAACGACCTCGGATCCGGTTCGAACGTTGATCTGTGTGTCATGGAGGAGGGCAAGGATGCCCAGCTATACAGAAACTACCTCACGCCCAACGTGAGAGAACAGAAATTCAGATCCTACAAGTTCCAGAGAGGCACGACTGCAGTGTTGAAGGAGGACATCTACAAGCTTGTGGATGTGGAGGAGCAGGTGGTCAGCCTGGACACTATGGAGGTTGACAGCTGATCTATATGGCCGAATTGGATGTGTCTTTTTATAAACTTAGGCGATGGAATAAGTGTACATTGGTCTATGAGTAGATGTAGAAAACAAACACTAGAGTTTACCCTCCTGCAGCTGCTTGAGCGCAATCACCGTACCGTCCACAATGGCATCGTGCTCCAAATCGTGTATCCTTTGCTCCCAGCTCTCCACGGACTCTCCCTTGATGACATCAATCTCTCTAATAACCAATGGCTCGCCTCTATCCACCTCCTTAATCACCTTGTGGATCATGCATCCTCCCTTGGTGACCAGGCCATCTTGGCCCGCCTGGTGGGACCTCTCGATCGCATGGGTGCCTTCAAATGCACCGGGCAATGAAGGGTGTAAGTTGATGATAGGGATATGGTGCTGCTCCAGAGGTGTCAAGAAGTCTTCTGAGAGAATTAGCATCCACCCAGCACACACAATCAGACTGGGCTTGATATCCTCCAGTATCTTTGAAACGAGGTCTCTGTTGAACTTGGAACGAGCTGCCTGTCTCTCTGTGGCGTTCTCTTTGGGGATTCCCTTGTAGTAATCTTTGAGCTGGTGGGTGATGGTTGGAATATTGCTCTTGGCTGCCCTCTGCAACCCGTAGGCCGTTGCCGAGGATGATACCACAGTGGTGATCTCACCTGGTATCTTACCGCTTACGCATGAGTCAATCAGCGCTTGCAAGTTTGAACCGTTGCCCGAGATGAGCACCAATATCTTTGGAAGGGCCATTCTGTGCAATATATATACGATTTATGTGTGAAATGATAGTATTCCACAGTGCGTGTAATAGATATAGCTGTTGTTTTTCAGCAACCTCTCAACCCCAGGTTTCGCAGTAAACCTCCTGCTGCTATTTTTCATTACACTTTTTCATGCTGTGCATTAACTAATTGACTGCAGTGACATAATTTGGGGAGGGGTCAGGCTCAGGGTGCGAGAAAAGTAGATGGTAACTGAACTTTAGAATATATTGGGATAATCATGGAGAGAGTAAAACAGATAACTGTCATATACCGGAAATATATAAGGGGCTTGGATTATACATGAGATAGTCGTAAAATTTTATCTATTGATCTTTATATATAGTGAACCTTCCCGCATTAAATAGCCGAATGATCTGCTTTGAAGAAAAGCGATGCAGAGGCTACTACACCATTTGAACTGACTTACAGGTTGGAGATAACCTGCTCAGTGAAGTGGCTGGTGGAAGCGGTACCCTTGAGGTCTCTGGTTCTGTTCTCTGGACCAGAAGCGATGGTCTTGAGAACGGCACCCTCGATCTTGTCGGCGTACTCGTTGAGAGACATGTGTCTCAACATCATGCATGAAGAGAGCAACAAAGCGGTTGGGTTGGCAAGACCCTTGCCGGCGATGTCTGGAGCAGAACCATGGACGGCCTCGAAGATGGAGACGTTGTCACCCATGTTACCGGATGGGGTGAGACCAAGACCACCGATGAGACCGGAGGAGAGGTCAGACATGATGTCACCGTAGAGGTTTGGCATGACCATGACGAGCTCCTTGTAATCAGATGGGTCGGTACAGAGCTTCAAGGAGGTGTTGTCGAGAAGCTCGAAGGAGAGCTCAATGTCTGGGTACTCCTTGGAGAGGTCCTCAGCAACCTTGACGAAGAGACCGTCGGAGAGCTTCTGGATGGAAGCCTTGTGCACCACCAGCACCTTGGTCTTACCGATGGATCTGGCGTACTCGAAAGCGTATCTGATGACTCTCTCAGAAGCCTTCTGGGTGATGAGCTTGATGGACTGGACAACACCTGGGACAATGGTGTGCTCGATACCGGAGTACTCACCCTCGGTGTTCTCTCTGATCAGGACGGTGTCGACACCCTCGTATGGGGTCTGGTAGCCAACAACGGACTTACATGGTCTGACGTTGGCAAAAAGGTTGAAGGTTCTTCTCAAAGTCAAGTTGAGAGAAACGTGACCCTTACCGACGGGGGTAGCAAGTGGACCCTTGAGGGCAACGAGGTTCTTGTTGACGGACTCGATGGCCTCCTTTGGAATGGTGGTCTTACCGTTGACAAGGATTGGAGTCACATCAACAGGCTCCCAGTCAATTGGGACCTGGGCAGCGGAGTAGATCTTCTTGACAGCATCAGAAATCTCAATTCCGATACCGTCACCCTCGATAAGGGTGACGGTGTACTTGCCAGCAGCGTTCTTCTGGCCCTCAAACTTGGCAACAGAGGTTGCATAGTTTCTGAAACCACGCAGGCTGCTCTGCAAAGCGTTTCTGGTGTATGCACTGAACATTTTGAATATCAATTATAACCGCTGGAAGGAGACAGAAAAAAAACCTAGTTCGTCACCTATGCTGCTCCTTGCTATATACAAACAAGTTTTAAACCTCAACTCCCGATCTCGTAGTTTGAACGATCGCATCCACTCGGAGTAGCTGCTTTTCCGGTCACTGAAGAAGCAGGCCGGAAAACTGAAAAACAGCTGCGCCAGGGCTCCTATCATAGCTCAGAAGCAGCTCCGGCTGCCGCCGTATCGGGTCCGAGAATATTGGTTGGAGCACGCATAGGGCTCTTCTGAACCGAGAGCCGATGGTGCATAGCAATATACATATATATGTATATATATATTCAAACCAGTGGTAGTGGAATGGGAATAAATGGTACAAGGTGGATATGGATGAGACTATTTAGTGCTTTAGCATGTTTTGAGATTAATATTATCCTCCTTTTATAATGAACGGTAGCGATTCGCTTAACAGTTTATCTGAATCAAGTAGTATTAGCGATTTTAAACAGTAGTGAAGAGATTCCATACGCCCTTGACATATCCAACCACTTCGTCACCTCCCAGTTTACTCTCACCATAGAGTCTGTCGACAAAGGAGATGGGCACCTCTCCAATGGTGTAACCAAAAGAACGGGCTCTGACCATCATCTCCATCTGGAACACATAACCCTTTGACTTTGTAGCGCCAATGATCTTCTCCAACGCGGGCTTCTTATAGAGCCTGAAAGAACCAGTCAAGTCAGAGACATGAGGTCTCAATACCACAGTGGCCAGGAAGTTGGCTCCCCTGGAAATGAGCTTCCTCTTGAGATCCCAGCCATACACTCCACCGTCACCAGCATACCTAGTGCCTGTTACGATATCGAAGTTGCCCTCTTTCTGCTTTTTGATGAACTGTGGAATTGCAGATGGATGATGGGAGAAATCCGCATCCATGATGATCACAAAGTTACCAGTGACAAACTGGAGACCATGGATGTATGCAGTGCCAAGACCCAACTTGCCTGCTCTTGGCTTCAGCAGGATATGGTCTGCTCCATAGAGAGTTATCAACTCCTTGGCAACCTCCTGTGTGCCATCTGGCGAGTTATCATCCACAATTACTATCTCCCAACTCAAGTTGCTAGATATGCAGTATTAGTATATGCAGCTACAGATCCGCGCGCCGCCTATCTCTTCTCCCACTAAGCAGTAAACAACAAACGCCAACAAAAAAAAGAGTATCGCTCACTTTTCCTTGAAAGTCTTGGCCAAAAGATACGTAATAATGGGCAAGTTCTAACGCAGAATTGACATGTTAGTAGATATTTCTCTATTAGAAACCCCCAGAACGCATATACCGCGCAACCTCCGTTGTGTATGCGTAGCAGAAGCGGGGTCACTGGATCAAGGCCCGCTACTCACCTTCCTCTCGTTGTAGGTAGGCAGAATAACCGAATATTTGTCCACCATTGTGATTATGCTTATATACTTGTCTAATCTTGGCCTCTAGTCCTCTCCAGAAACGTTCAATAGCTTCCCAAATACCGTCAATTTCAGCGCCTCAAGTTGTGTAGTGTCATCACCCATCATAACACGAAGAGCGTACAGGACACATCTATGATTTCATTCCCTTAGACGTGTCTGCTAGCGACCCGTGTGTAAATGGCAGTATAGATTGCCAAGTAGCCAGTGATGTATGTACGGTGGATGCCTCTTACTATGGCTCCTACTATGGATGCTCCTACTATGGATGCTCCTCCTTATGGCTCTTAGTATGGCCTCTGTTAGTATGGGCGTACGATGTGTGGAGCAAGAGAGATAAGGTTGAGCTTTGCATTTTTCATCACACGTTGGTGAATGGCAAAATCAAGGAGCAGGAGGGTGCGAACGGAGTGAGTTGGAAATACAATTCTGTGAGCATATCATTCATGATGTCGCATGATCCGTATCTTCAAAGAATCCTTGGAGAGGAGACTGTGTCACAGATCCACAATTCAACGGTGCTGCTGGTGGGGGCCGGAGGCATTGGGTGTGAGCTGTTGAAGGACCTCATCATGATGAACTACGGTGAGATCCACGTGGCTGATCTGGACACAATTGATCTGTCCAACCTCAATAGGCAATTTCTTTTTAGACAGAAGGATATCAAGAAGTCAAAGTCCATGACTGCAGTCAAGGCCGTGGAGTATTTCAATCATTCCTCCAAGCTCATCTCATACGATGGAAACATCATGGACACCAAAATGTTCCCCCTGTCGTGGTTTTCGCAATTCACCATCATTTTCAATGCACTAGATAACCTGGAGGCGAGAATGCATGTCAACAAAATGGCCCTCTTCACCAGGACCCCACTCATGGAGAGTGGCACCACAGGCCTCAAGGGACAGGTGCAACCCATCTACCCATACCAGACGGAGTGCTTCGAGTGCACGCCAAAGGAAACTCCCAAGACCTTCCCTGTTTGCACCATCAGATCCACTCCTGCCAAACCCATTCACTGCATAACATGGGCCAAGAACTTTCTCTTCCTACAGCTATATGGAGAGGACGCCCAAGAGGAGCTCAAGGCTACTGATGATGACTCTGACGACAAAGAGGAGGTGGCTGCTCTGCTGAAGGAGAGCAACGAGTTATTGGAGTTGAAGAATCTGATCCTCGCACATAGCAGCAGCACTGCAGAGGTCAGCAACAATGAAGACTACATATACGAGATCATCAAAAAGATATTTTCTTCCGATATCGAGAGGCTGTTGCTCATTGACACATTGTGGAAGAACAGAGAAAAACCAATTCCACTGCAGTATGAGACTCTAAAGGAAGAGCTTTCGCAGAACCCTATTTCGCCGGCAGAGATCCTCTCCAGAGATCAGGCGCTTTGGTCCCCAAAGGAGAACTTGGTGGTGCTGATAGACTCAATAAAGAGGCTCACCGTCAGGTATGGCTCAGAGAAGAACATAGCATTTGACAAGGATGACGATGACACGCTTGATTTCGTCGTTGCTGCCTCAAACTTGAGATCCCACATCTTTGGCATTCCTCTCAAGTCTCGCTTCGACGTGAAGCAGATTGCTGGTAATATCATTCCTGCTGTTGCCACGACAAATGCCATCATGGCCGGATTTAGCGCTATCCAGTCTTTGAATTACTTCACCCAAAATCCTGTCAGCAACTCTCGCTTGGTGTACGATTCTGCATACAGCAACAAGTTCATCGCTCCTTGTGGACTCTCTCCAGGTAAGCCAGAATGCAAGACGTGTTCTATTCTCCGTGCAACTGTAAAGGTGAACCCACAACAAGCCACGGTAGAGCAACTCCGAGATGCCATTATCGGCAAGTATGGATATGAAGACGATGTGTCGTTGATCCTTGGTGCCAGTAAATTGATCTACGATTGTGATTTTGACGACAACCTGGCTTCAACTCTGAGCTCACTCGAGGTGAAGGCTGGCACTATCATTCTCGTCGGTGACGCGGACGATGTGCTGGAGGATATTGAACTGTACGTTGAAGAAACCGATGGAGAGTTATCGTTGCCTGTTGAGATGCAAATCCCCAAGAAATTGGCCCCTGTTGCTGAAGGGAACGGAGATGCTGCAGATGACGACGGGGACGTGATTGAAATAGAGGATGACGACGAGTTGCTGGAAATCAGTGATAACAACAACAACAAGAAACGGAAGGCAAGCGAGACAGGGGAGGACGAGAACTCTGAGGAGCTCAAGAAGGCTAAACAGGCCGAAGAGAGCAAAGATGGCGTGATAGAGCTCGATTGAAGTTGTGTACATGTGTGTAATATGTTGATGCGTTTGGCTAGGAAAGGCACAGTCAACTAATCATTGTATTATTGGCCAACACAGTTGAATAATTGTAATAAGCATGTCAGTAGAGGAACGAGAAAAAGTGAACCAAACTGAAGTGAACAAAAACGATAACATCGCAATAACATAGAAATATGGATGTCTTGGAATATGACATTCCACTATGGTATCAACTCATACATATAGAACACGAGACATTGAAAGAAAAAAGAATGCAGAAGCAAAAACAGAACAAAAAAAAAGAACACCGCCGATTCAAACGTGGATGATCATATACCATACATCTCCATAGATCATGGGGGAGTGCGGTGCTATAATGTTTTCTGGATGCTTGACGCCTCCCCCAAAATATTGACACCAAAAGCCACACAACCCCCAGAAGTCAACCAGACCAAAAACCACATAATTGGACTCTTCACAACAAGAGCCATATACAGATAAAAAACGAAAAACAGAAGGATAATAAATATATACGGCAGAAGACCGTTTAAGATTTACGCGAAGGGGAAGCGGTGGATCTCGACCTCGAACGCAGCCTTGAGAACCAGCCATCAGACTTGGGGCTCAACAGGTTATCCTTCGAACTGCCATTTCCCTTGGTGTCTCTAGCCCAACGGGAGTTGCGAGGACGCTCATCCTCATCTACCACACCTGTCACTGCACCGGCTGGAACGATTGGGTCCAGAACAACCACCTGGGAGGGAACGTCGGCAGAAGCAGCAGGTGCAAGATCTGGAGAGAGAGGAACTGGGCCCGTTGACGGCTTCTTGGTGCTCTCATCAATAAGACCATCAATACTCGATGAACGGTTCCTCTCTCTGCTTCCAAACTTTGGCAGCGGTCTGGAGAGGTGGGAGAAAAAGTGAGCATGACCATGTGTGGGCGATACGCCAGGAGAGCCGAAATGGAGGCTATCAGCTCCACCATTACTGTTACTGCTTTCAATGTTAAACCCTTCCACTTTCAACGAAGGAATGGTGGCATTCATGCTCGGGGAGGTGACATCTGAGGACTTGCGCCTGGAAAACTGTTGCCTTATCCTCGAAGAAGTGGCGCTGAAAGATGATGAAGGAGAGGAAGCAAGATCACTGGTGTATCCCGCAACGGGCGGTGGTAGCTTGCGCATGTTGGTATCGTCAATGGAGTGATGGCGGAAGCCGCTAGAAAGCTCCTCCTCAGTCTCCTCAGCCGTATCGCTTGGCTCATCAAATTCGTCGTTTGTATGAGAAGCATTGGACACGGTGTTATGCAATGCGTTGACCACACCTTTCTCATTGGGTGGAAACTTCTTGCTATTGATACGCAAAACGTCGGGTGGAGTTGTCATGCTCGAGAGCGACTTACTGTGTTTTCTGACCCCGTTTGTTCTGTTGCCACCTGTTGTTGGAGGCAAAGATGAGAAAAGCTCTTCATTCGTAGTTGGAGCAACATTGCGATCGGCAGGGGAAGGTGAATCACCTGGCGCAGAAGATGCAGAGGCGGTAGAAGCAACAGCGGTATCAGTGGTAGTAGCAGTGTCAGTGTTAGTGGTTGCAGCCACAGCAGCAGCAGTAGGAGCAACAGGAGACAATTCCATTGCTCTCTGATCTGATGCTCCAGCAGCGGGTAACAGCTTGTAGCTGTATTCTATCATGAACTCAACCACTGATTGCGAGAGGGCGTACTCCTTTGGAAGCATATCGTGGTCTGGGTGTGTCAGAATGGAAGGCTGGAAAATGGCAGCCAGGTTCTTTGCTGGCATCAAGTTCTTCTCAGAGTGGGCGGCAAAAATTGCCAAAAGATCCAGAATGTAAAACAATAATTGGCGTGATAACACTGGAAGCTTATCGAACAATAGTGCATACTCATTGAGTGCTTCGCGTCTTTCGGCCCTGTAGCGCTTGAGCCTTTTGGCTCTCTTCTTCTTCTTCAACAGCGAGGCATCATTGGGTTGCTGTCCATTGGCATCATTGGTTTCTCCCTCCACCACTTCTGATTGCAATTCTTGCTGAGGCTGTTCGATGACTTCGCTAGGGGCAACAGAGTGCTCTTCTTCCCTTGGGTATTCAACAGCAGGAGCTTCCAATGTGGTATCTGCATCCAGAGTTGTTTCTGTGCTATGTTCCGGTTCATTCAGGCTGGGTATCTCCTGCGCCTGTTGTGGTTGTTCTACCTGTATCTCATGATCTGTGGCCTTTTTAGTATTGCCGATGCTCTTCTTGGATTTTTCTTTGCTCTTCCCCTCTTCGTCCTTTGTTTTCAGGTACTTTGTTAGCAGCGGTCTTGATAACAGAGGCTGTCTGAATTCGTCGTATAATTCAAAAGGAATCAGGGGTTCCGGTAAGGATCCCAAAAATCTCCTGAGGAGAGAAGCTGCATCATGGACAGTGTAACCATCCCAATCAACCTTCTTACCGTAATCTGGTGGAGTGGAGAACACCAACTGCAACTCCTTGATTCTTCTTGAAGCACCAGCAACACGAAATATTCCTTCAATGTCCAACCCATGTTTCTTGAGGTAGACTCCGCATAATGCAACAACCACAGGGATACGGCCGTAGCTCACAAGCCCTCCTGGACCATCGGAGATATAGATACGCCCCTCGGCAAGGTCGACCGACTTTTCAAGAGATACTCCAAAGACCCTGGAATCGCCAATGTAGTCCCGCTGACGTGCCTGGACGAAGGAGTCTCGCTGCTGTCTAAGAAGTCTTTCCTGTGACGAGCTCTCCAGAGAGGAGACTGGTCGCACCGACGCTGAAGAGCGCGACTTATAGCCTATGGTTGGTCTTGACACAGCCAAGGAAGACGAGGACACCAAAGAGACGTTGCTATCATTCCCAGCAGAGAGTGTGTCCTGTTTTGCTTTGAACTGCTTCCACCAAGAGACAAGCGATGACTTGCCTGTGGGGGAGGCAGAGGAATCGAAAGAGGACATTATGCACCGGGAAGATGGCCTCTCTTCACCATAGACAACAAGTTTATAAAAGTGTTATATAAAGCAGTAGGGTGCTGCTTATCATAGATATATGTTTGTTGCGAAGTACTTTTTTTTTGCTGTGTTGTCCGTTTGTTGCACGTTTGTTGTCTTGTATCTGAGTCAGAAGTGTGTGTTCAGCCAACCAGCGGAAACAGTGGAGACGTGATTTTTCAATGCACACATACACTCGGGTATTATCAGAAGAGGCCCGATAATCAAATATTCAGCAAAGTGTAATCAAAAGAGTGTGTAGTTTTATATTTATTATCTCTCACTATGTGTCTCTGTCTTTCGTGCACTCTTGCTCTTAAAGCGTGTGAACTTGTTGGTGGAGTAGAAAAAAGTGGAGAACGGCCACGACGCGTAGTCACACACAGTTCACCCACCGACAATGTATGTAGATGACGTATAAATGGTGAGCACGGGATACCGTTTCCTAGCAACGAGAGGAGATGTGTATTTATCCGGAAGGCAAAGCAATAAATGTCAAAAAAACAGACAACGAAGATTCACGAGGCCAAAAAAAACACAGCTGTGTTAGAAATGCTCATTCGCAGCTGATAGGGGAACCCTTTCTCATGACAACGGCAAGTGACCCCCAAAACAGGAAATGAATTCTGTTGCATTTGGGAAGATGGTTGCGTAGTACGCAGTGTATGTAAGTAGCATGAGGTCTATTTTTAAATAAGGGGCATCGAACTGCAGACTGCAAAGTGGGTAAGAAAAAGAAGGGCATGGCTACGTGGGCCAGATGCAGGAAAGCACGACAGGGCCAGTCTGGCAGAAAAAAGGGAAGCCTCGCTTAGGTGCTGTGTTTGGGAGGGCAAGTGTGCGCACTGCACAGAGATACGCAAGGTTGTGCATACACTCGGGGACTAAAGCAAGGTGTAGGCAGGAAAAACAGGCAAGAGGGGCAGGAAAAGCAAGGCTAACGCCCCATAGGAGAGAAGAAACCCACTAGCGGGAATCGATATATGGGGTATGGGCGATTCCCAGAGATAAGAGGAGGTGGGGGGTGGAGGGGAATCCTAGAAGGAGATGAGAGGTGGAGAAAGAAGAAGTGTGAGAGAAAGATCTGGGGATGGAAGAATTAGGAAGAAGGGACAGGGCAGACGACCAGCCTAGCCTATTTATTCTGTCCATGCCAGTAGGGGGCAAACTCCCAATCAAAGTAGTCCAGCGATAGCAGTGCAGCGATAGCAGTACAGCCTGCCTATGTATCTCTTGGTCTGAGATGTAGGTGACTCCTTACAACATGCACGCCAATCAAGGAGCACACTCCATAGGCATGGAGATTAATATACCAGAGATCAAGCGATCAAATGCAGCCTGCGATTGCCACGTCACTTGGTGGATACTTTTCCTGGGCCAACGAGACATGCGCGAGTATCGGCCAGCAGAATACGAAACTCGACAGAAACAAAGCAGACAGTTGAATTTATTAACCCTTGGAAATAGATTGGTCTCGCCCCTCCCAGCTGAGCCTCCAGAGAAGCAGCATCCTGCTATAGGGTGAGGCTGAGAGATAGTCACATGTGGTCTCCCATGCTCGGCTGGCTCCCGCAAGATCCCAAGTCTGACCTTTCTCTCTGCGCCGCTCTGTGCTCTCTCTCTGCGCCCCATCTCTTCCCTCACCACGCCCTCACAATGCCCTCTCTGCTCCTTCTCTGATCTCTCCTCTCTACTCTCTCTCTGCTTTCCCCCTACAGTCGTGCATTATGCCTAATTGTTATCTCAGATAGCCCTGTCTGCTCATGCTTTTATGCCGCCTTCTTCCCTACCGCCGCTTGCTGCGCACACAATTGAGGCACTATTTTGCCCATCTACCGTACCTCCCACACTACCCACACTGCCCATGTTCCCCACTGCCTGCCTGCCTCTCCTCTGAGTGCTGCACATCCGGATGCCCTCGGAAACCTTTCCATACACTAACAGTTAGCAGCTGCATCTACGATGGCTATGCGAACAGCCTTCATATCCATCCACTAGTTAACTCCTCTGAGGGTGTATGACCATTTCAGGTGAAGGTTAAATTGACAAGCCATTGCCCAATCACCCATAGAAGTGTGTTTTTGTTTTTGGAGATTCATTTGGTTGTGTTAAATTTTTTTCCATCTTTGGATTTGATACGTTGTTACCCCTTTTGCACCAGCCATGAGTTTCAAGGGGTTCAGGAAGACTATTGTCAGAGCTCCGCAGTCGCTGCGTCAAAAGCTCAACATGGGTGAGATCACCTCTGATCCCGTCTATGTTGATGCCGAGCGGAGATTCAAGGAGTTGGAGGATGAGACTAAAAAACTCAGCGAGGAGAGTAAGCGTTATTTCAACGCCGTCAACGGCATGCTGACACACCAGATTGGTTTCTCCAAGGCCATTGAGGAAATCTACAAGCCCATCTCGGGCAAGCTTTCAGATCCCAACTCACTCATCCCAGAAGGTAACCCTGAAGGAATTGAGGCTGCCGAGCAGTACCGTGAGGTTGTGGCAGATCTCCAGGCCACGTTGAAGCCCGATCTGGAGTTGATTGAAACGAGAATCGTGGGGCCCGCACAGGAGCTCCTCAAGATCATTCAGGCCATCAGAAAGATGGCCACCAAGAGAGGCCACAAGCAGCTTGACCTCGACAGGCACAACAATACCTTGAAGAAGATCCAGGATAAGAAGGAAAAGACCGCAAAGGACGAGGAGAGGATGTACAAGGCAGAAGCGGACGTGGCCATCGCGCAGCAGGAGTACGACTACTACAACGACATGCTCAAGACAGAGCTGCCCATCCTGTTCCAACTGCAGTCAGAGTTCATCAAGCCACTGTTTGTGAGTCTCTACTACATGCAGCTCAACATCTTCTACACTCTTTCCAGCAGGATGGAGGAGATGAAGATCCCATACTTTGATCTCACCACGGACATCGTGGAGGCATACACCTTCAAGAGGGGCGACATCGAGGAGCGCGCGGATGCAATTGGAATCACCCACTTCAAGGTGGGCCATGCAAAGGCAAAGCTGGAGGCAACCAGGAGACGGTTTGCCCAGCAGGATCCAAACGCCCCACCCGGTACCCCAGGTGCACCTGCCTACGGTGGTTACGGCGCCGGTGCCCAGGACTCCACCCTACCAGCATACACTCCACCAGCATCACAGCCCGGTTATGGCCAGCAGCAGCCAGCATACGGCCAGCAGCAGCCAGCATACGGCCAGCAGCAGCCAGCATACGGCCAGCAGCAGCCAGCATACGGCCAGCAGCAGCCAGCATACGGCCAGCAGCAGCCAGCATACGGCCAGCAGCAGCCTGCTTATGGCCAACAGCCTACCACCGCATATGGTCAGCAGCCAGCCGCCTACGGTCAACCAGCATCCCCCTATGGCCAGCAACAGCCATCTGCCTACGGTCAGACCCCTCCAGCTACACAACAGGCATATGCCTCTCCCACATCATACAACTCCTCCACTCTGGCCCCTTCAGCCAGCTATGGCTCGCCGGCATCACCAGCTGCCCCGGTCGCCCCGGCTGCTGCTCCAGGTGCTGAAACCTGTACGGCGTTGTACGACTACACAGCACAGACCGCTGGTGACCTCAGCTTCACGGCAGGAAGTATTATTGAGATCGTGGAAAGAACGGCTGACGCAAACGGTTGGTGGACAGGCAGGCTAAATGGAGTTCAAGGTGTTTTCCCAGGTAACTACGTGCAGCTAAACTAATGGTGAGGTGCAGTTGAATTTTATCTGAATGTATTTTTATTGCTGCTGTGTTGGCTTCTTCGTGCTGTCTTATCATGTTTAACCTTCTCATAATCAGCCTTCTGCTCGTCTGACTTCTCTCTCATCTTACTTCTCTCTCATCTGACTTCCTCTCATCTGCCCTGCCCCCTGCTCCTGGCGTGCAGACACATTTTCTCAGAAGGCGTTCGTTTCGCGCCCGATGCTTTCCTTTGTTTGTGTACGTTGCATGGAGTTGAAGATTATATTGTGGTGTGATGCCTCTCTTGTATTTCCGTTGCCATCTGGAGTTGATGGTGTATTTTTATTAGATCATCTTGCGTCAAGTCAAGGGTGTGGGGCAAAATATTGTGAGCCATATACACATACTCTATACAAGAATTGAAACGGACAAGCTATTTCAAGGCGTTTTAGACACTGACCATGAATAATAATTTCCCTCACAGATACTCCATGTCGAGAGAAACCTTGGACTTTCTACATGATCTTTATCATACCGTCACCACCAGTGCTGCTCCTTTGGGGTCACTTGTGTTCCTTCCGTACGTGGGGATCACCACCGTTGCCCAGAGCTCGCTATATACCGCATTTGTCATATTTCTATGGCTCGGAAACTATATACCCGCTATAGCCCGTAGAGCACTCTTTCTGGAAGAGCCAAATGGTGAGCATCACCAACAGCTTCAAGAGCTCTTTACCATAGAGAGACAGAGGTTCGTGTCATCAACAAGACCAATTGCAGATTCTTCCAAGGAGATCTTTTATCCTGCTGCATCCCCCGAGCAGTTGATCAAGAACATATGGAAACGAACCCATTACTACTACGACGTTTGGGTCATAAATGGCCCCTCACGGCTTGTCATACGGCTACGCGGCGGTTCACCTTACATATACGCTCAAGACGATGGACCAAGCAACCCACCCCCACCCCTCAACCAAAACAACCAACAAAAGGAGTTTGAACCGAAACCCTACCATCTCGCAGCAAACATACCCCGGTTTGATAGTCAGAGTACCACCTCTCTTCTATACCCATCAGTTTCTCATTCTATAACCTCACCACTCTTAGAGCTCTTTGAGAAGACAGAGCGAACGAGCATAGAGTTTCCCCAGATTTCAAATGATGTGCATACTATGCACGCCTCATCGGCTCAACCCGATGTTGCAGCATCCAATATGCATGGGGACGATGTTGCAGAACAGAGTGTAGTTGAGATCGTTCCCACTACAGTGCAAAGAGCCTCATCTCCGCCACCACCACCAATAGATGATCAGTTAAGAAGCAACTTGGCTATCGTACAGAATGACGGGCTGAAGTTTGTAGCTCCGCCCATCAAGGAGGTGAACGGGCCCAAATCTCCAGGCACTGCAAGGCGTAGTCACGTCTATAAGATCAAGGTATCCCGAAAGAAGTTAACAAAGGCTGCTTCGGACTACGGTGACTACAATGCTGTTAGAGCTGCCATAAAAGATATACTAGTCCAGCCAGACTTTGACGATGGCTCAATTGGCCCTGTTCTTGTACGGCTCACATGGCATGTCTGTGCTACATACAACCCTCAAGACGGTAGTGGGGGTTCCAATGGTGCCACAATGAGGTAGGTAAAGTAATACTTGTTTTATCTTTTTCTTTTCTTTCCTGATATACTGACATGGACGTAGATTTCCTCCAGAGTTGACAGATGATTCCAACACTGGTTTACATACGGCAAGGGCATACATGGAACTGATTAAAACAAAATTTCCATGGCTTACCTACTCCGATCTCTGGACTCTAGCTGGCGTCGTTGCGATAGAAGCAATGGAAGGTCCCACAATTGATTGGAAACCAGGAAGAGTCGACTTCACAGATCGAGCAAAAGTACCTCCCAATGGTCGGCTTCCTATAGGGTCTAAGGGAAGGGAGCACATTGAGGAGGTGTTCATGGCTCGGCTGGGCTTTTCTGCTCCGGAATTGGTTGCTCTGATTGGGGGTGGCCACTCAATTGGAAGGTGCCACGCAAAATACAGTGGCTGGGATGGGAAATGGACGCCCAACCCTGTTCATTTCAGCAACGTGATGTTCAAATTGTTGTTAGATGACGTGTGGAAAGAGGGGGTTGTGCCGCAAACGGGCATGCATCAATACTACAACGCGGACAAGTCTCTCATGATGCTCAATACGGATATGGAGCTCATCAGAAACCCAGAATTCGTGGTATGGGTGAAAGCTTATGCTGAGGATGAACAGCTCTTCTTCGATACTTTTTCTGCCGCCTTTGCCAAGTTGTTGGAGTTGGGGGTGCCAAGGAGTTGAGGATGGCAAATATGTGTGATCCAACACTACACGGGTCTTCAAATAGGTTTGCTGTGGCTCATATTATGTCTATACCAAAATGAAGCATAAGTAGATATCTATGACATTAAATACATGTTGAAAGTGATTAGATAGAACTGAAGAGGACGCCGGCTAAAAAAATAATAAAAGAAACCACACGGAAGAAAAACAAAAGTTCAACAATATATGTATATATAAGCGTAGGACATATACCTCGTGCCGATATAAATTAATCGGTTGTCACCATACGGCATAAGGTCAAATGAAACTGTTGTCACCATCCATATCGAGGCTTCCGGTAATGGAACTGGGAAGATTATCAGTATCAAGCAACCCAGACTCTGCGGCATTATTAGCAATATCGTTGGTGAAGTTATCGTCGAAAGTGGATGGTCCACCAAGGAAGTCCAACATCATGTGCATTCCTCCACCGCCAGAGTACTGTTCCACATCCACGGGCAACACGTTGGAAACACCTTCAAGGAACCAAACACGGTCTTTCATCTCTGCGGTGAAGTTGCGCAGGAGCTTATAGTAGGAACGCATGATTCTCATGGCCGAAAGGTCGCAGTTGATGAGGAGTGATAGGAAACGCTTGTCCAACAGTGCAGGGAAAGCAAACACTCTCAAGATGAAGTCTGATTTATTGCGTTCAGTGTGTAGCCTGTTGAGATACGCCAGTGTCGTGAGATATGGTGATGATAACTGCAAAGGGTATAAGTCGGCGATTTCGTCATCAAAACACTGGAGGTTGGCATTCATTACGCTTGCCACGGGGTCTGTGCTTGCTGAGGCCATAAGATCACCATAGCCAATATCGCCGAGGTTGCCCAAGTCCACAGAGATAAACTTGTAGAATCTGGAACGCTCAGTCAGTGGCCACACAGCCGTCAGGATGGTAGCCGCACCTTTCACGTGGAAGATCCAAGCAGAGGGGGGTAGCGATTTTGGAGATGTAGAATCGGGCAAAGAGGCATTTGCCAGAGAGTCCATGATGAGAATAAGAGCGGCAGCAACCAGTGCATCTGTGTTTTCTGGTGACATCTCGAGGACAGCTTCTCTCAAAAGGCGGAGTGCGTCTCCTCTATGGCATGTGACACACTGGTCCAAGCCTCTCTCTGTCCTTGATAGATGCGTTGCACTGAACGCAAGGACGGAGTGCATCAGAAAGGGGTATTTGAATGCAAGCATGGGAATATCCTCGCTCCAGATACGCTCCTCGGATATTCCAGCAGCTGTGATAGTAGGCCACACCTTCGTTGTGTAGTGATACATTAGACGTAGATCAAGCATGTTGAGGGTACCTGTATATCCAAAGGCAAGTGAAGGGATGGATGAGTTAAGCGGCGATGCAGTGATGGGGGGAGAGTTGGGCATGGTGGGGGACAGGTTGGGCTGCTGCTGATCGAGATGAGAACCCATTCGCGACCTAGCAGACGCTATGTTGGAATCTGAGACCGGTGATAATGGCGGGATAACAGACGAGGCAGCAGCAGAAGCAGCAGCAGAAGCATTAGCCATTTCCTGTTTGATCAGGGGTTCAACGGCGCCCTTGGTGGTGGGTGGAAGATAGACGCACTCAATGCCCATATGCTCACACTTGCTGCAGATGGGCTTGAGCTCATCGCACTTGACCCTCCTCCTCTTGCAGGTGGCACATCCCTTCCTACTCTTTGGATGGTACTTCCTCTTCCCCGTGGAAGACTTGTTGACCTTTGCGGTGGTTTCAACCTTGATCTCTGGTGATATGGCCATTGTGTCTGTTAATCACGAATTGGCTTGCCGGACGGACTTCACGTGGTGGTGTCTATGATGGTTGAAATCTTATGTAAAAGTCACGTTTGATGCATGAGCAGTGATGATAGCAAGATCCGTTAAAGGAAACGCGTGAGATCAGTCGGCCAGTGGGTCACTTGGAATCGGCTCGAAATTTGTTGAAAATTATTCGAGACTGCGACCGGGCAGCGTAAACTCGCCTCCCCGTTGTTGATAATGAGGAAACACACAGAAGTACGCGAAAAACGAAAGAGAACAATGAATATATATTTGCACAGCTCAAAGATATTCAATAGCCTAGCAAATCATATAAACCATCAACACTGTGCGATACGTGACCTGTATGTATATCTTAGCTAGTTACCCATTCGTTCCCGTCGTTTCGGCCTCTTTATATGCTATGTGGCTCATCCCCGTCCCCAACGGGGTCCCCCCATCGCACACTGTGCGTCCTCCCTTTTGGGTCCCTCACGCTATAATTGCTGTGGAAAAAATTGGCTCCCCTTTTCTTCCGCCTGCATGTACACACGCTACAAAAATGCTCGGGCAGCAGAGGTTCTAAAAAAAGCACCGTGCAGACAGAAGCGGTGGAGAAGTGGCCCCATTAGGCGTGCATGCTGCACGGTTGTTTCGGGATTCGCCTTAAGTCACAACAACTTCTGCATGCGGTGCTTTATTACCAGTGCTAAGTGGAGGTTTCTGTTGGTGGATCTTGTCGGCTCGCCGTTATTCAAGTCAGGCGGGATGTTGCGGTTTGTGGTGAACATGATCGATAGCGAGCACAGCCGAGCGATGCCGTTCGGAGTTGAATCCATATCGATGACGTAGACACGAGGATGCCTTCGGCGACTGGCCGTTATCACGAATGGTTGTTATGGCTGCAGCAGCAAAGCAGCAGCAAAGCAGCAGAGGGGCTTGCTTAACAGTTACGTCATATGGTATCACTGACTACTGTACCAGGGGGGTGATCATCTATTTATATATTTGTATATATATGAGCGGCATCAATGGGCATGGGGGTCCTCTTTTGGTGGTTCTGGATCCACGGTGATCATTGTATCGATTCTCAAAATAGCCACACATGCCTCAAGCGCAGACTTGAGAGACTTGATCTTGCTCATGGTGGGTTCCAGAACACCGTGGGCAACCTCGTCAATCACCTTGCCCTTGATCAAATCCAATCCGTAGTTTCTGTAGTTCTTGCGCTTGGTGTCTGTGAGTGGAGCCAGCTGAGACGCAGCGTGGTATGAGCGAAGCTTGGCAACGAGGTCGGAAGAATCCTTGGCCGCGTTCACAGCAAGTGTCTTGGGGATCACCAGCAAAGCGGAAGAGAACTCGGCAATGGCCAGCTGCTCTCTAGAGCCCACGGTGGTGGCGAACTTCTCGAGGTAAATGCTGAGAGCGGACTCAACAGCACCACCGCCTGGCACCACATTGCCGCTCTCCAGAGTCCTCTTGACAACAGAAAGAGAGTCGTGCAAAGATCTCTCCATCTCATCCAAAGAGTAGTCATTAGCTCCACGAAGGATGATGGAGGAAGATGAGTGCGCCTTTGTGCCCTTGATGAGGATGCACTCGTCGTCAGAGATTCTCTCCTGCACCACCTCCTCGGCATAACCCAAGTAGCTTGCCTCAAACGTTTCTTCACCTTCCAGATTGGACATGCTGCCTATGAAGGTGGCACCGGTGGCCCTTGCAATTCTCCTCAGATCCTCCTTCTTGCACCGCCTCACGGCCATCACCTTCGCCTCGACAAACTCCTTCAAACAGAGGTCGTCGATACCCTTGGTGGTGAGCACAACGTTGGCTCCGGCCGCGATGATCTTTCTGATTCTCTCGATGATGATACCGTATTCTCTTTTTCTGATCTCCTCGAGCTGCTCTGGATCGTCAATGTTGATCTGAACACCCATGGCCATTCTAGCCTTCTGCAAGTTGATGTCGATACATGCAATCTTGGCACCTGTGATCTTCTTTATCATAGCCTGGGAAGCAACAGTACAGTTGAGAGCATATCCGTTCACAAGAATGGATTCCGTGGCAGACTTACCATGTGCCTTGAGAATATTCACAGCTTTGACGGGGTATTTGGTCTCACCCTTTGAGTTTGTGGTTTGCACGGCGAGCATGGCGTCCACGACCATCTTGGAGAAAAACTCAGAGTCTGCTCCAATGATCTTGGAAGACATGGAGGTCCTTGCAATGTTGATGATGGTTTCCTTTCCAAGGCTGTCCACGGGCTGGGAAAGCACTTCGTTGATATATCTGACCGCCTCCCTTAGGGCAAGCCTGTAGCCTGTGATGATTGTAGTTGGGTGTATTTTGTTCTTTACGAGTTCGTTGGCACGCTTGAGAAGCTCAGACGCCACAATCACCACAGAGGTTGTTCCATCTCCCACTTCTCTATCCTGCTGTTGTGCCAACTCAACGAGAATCTTGCCGGCCGGATGCTGCACATCCAAAAGGCTCAAGATGGTAGCACCATCGTTGGTGACCGTGACATCTCCAATGTCATCCACGAGCATCTTATCAAGACCAACTGGGCCAAGAGATGACTTCACCACATTGGCCACGGCCTGTGCAGCCAACACATTCTGGTTGCGGATATCATCACCGGACAACTTCTCTCCGCCCAGGACTAGAGCACAATGTTAGTCGTTTTTGTTGTTCAAAGAACTTATCTATTGGATGAGGAAACTCAACCACACTAATCACTGCACATCGATTAGCGCCTCCACCGATTGGCACATCCACCACTTTTGTCACCCTCCACCATTACTTACACAGAGTGTCTGAACGAGCAGCTGAAAATAATTGAGACATGGTGACTTAGCTCTATTACGACCTATGTTATCCAAAGAAACTAACTAACCACCACTTATTAAAAACTGCCACAATATACAATTAAGCAACCTCTATCGTGCCCCACCTTCATCCAGATCCACCTTCTCCAGTCACCCTCACACAGTGTACTTTTTCAACGCGACCTTCGACGCGCAAGGGGTTACCCGCATCTAAAATGCTAGCGTGGCAGGCTCAGCTAGACTCTGCACTTTATAACGGTGCACACAACAGAAGAAAGCCCTCGATGCTCTCCAGAGGCTCCAAACGGTGGTCTCACCTGCTTCCTTCACTTTGGCTGGCACTTTGGCTGGCACTTTGGCTGGCACTGGCTGGGCCTTCCAACTCTGTCTAACGCTCTCGCTTCGCTGCGCTCCTTACATACGAGGGAGGCCCCTGGGACTGGAATGCTTAGCGATGATGAAACATATAACAAATGCTGGTGGTAGCTGAATAGGGCTGTTTATGAGTAAGCAGAGCTGGATATGATTTTACCAAAGGAAAATTAAAAAAATAAAATAAAAATAAAAGACTAACAAACAAAACTTCGTTTATTATGTACTATGTAGTTCAGGTGCTGTTGGGAGAGATAGCGATAGAGTATCATAGAGGGAAGGGAGGACAAGAAGGACGCGTGCGTGTGACAGAGCTGTGAGAAAGAAAGAGAGAAAAAAAACACACCCTTTTCACCTAGGCTGTACCTGCTGTAGAGCTCCTCATGTGGTTATCGCACAAACTCAGAATTGCCCAATATTGCGGATGAAAGCACAGGAAAAATTCATCCTTGGACAACGGAAAACTATGTGATGAAAAAAAAAAACTAAAACGCAGATCCTTGCTCTCTATGTTGAGCCCGCTCATAAAAAGTGTAGATTGTGTTGATGCCTGAATCTTTTCCTTCTTTTCCCCTCATAGAATAGTACATTTCTTGTTCTTCTTTATGACTGGTGGTTCCAGGGCAGCAACGATGGCCTCGTCAAACACGTTCTTCAGGCCCTTCTGGGTCAGGGCCGAGCACTCAACGTACTTGACACACTTGAGCTCCTTGGCCAGTCTCTCACCCTGCTCGTAGCTGATTGGCCTTGTGTGCTGTTTTGCCAACTTGTCTAGAATCACGGAATCGGTTCTCAAATCTATCTGGGTACCCACGATAAGGCATGGTACCTGTGGGGAGTGGTGGTTTACCTCTGGGAACCACTTTTCCCTGACGTTCTCGAAGGATGGAGGGGATATAACAGAGAAACAGATGAGGAAGACATCTGTTGATGGGTAACTGAGAGGACGCAGACGGTCGTAATCTTCTTGACCAGCGGTATCAAAGAGACCCAGGGTGTACGGCTCGTCACCAATCATGACTGTGACGGCATAGTTATCAAACACGGTGGGGACATAGTCCAATGGGAACTTGCTGGTGGTGTAAGAAATCAACAAACAGGTCTATATAGGATACAACGGTTAGTATGAAACACACACGGCAATGATAGAGTGACACGCTACAAATTGTGTCACAACGCCAGGCGAACCAGCATTTCAACGGTGACACAGCCAGGTATATTATATATATATAGATATATATCTGGTTGCGTATACGTTTGTGACCTGCTTACCTTTCCGACGGCACCATCACCGACGACAACACACTTCAAAGACTGCATTGTACGTGATTATCTGATGTAGAGACTGACAGCTAAGGAGACTTCGACGCGATAGTTAAATGAGCGAGCAAAAGATCACGCAGACTGGTAACGCGAATTCGGCAAGTGGTGTTTGGAATATTTTTTCTCTAAATTTCCACACACTTTAACAAATGATCGATAGAGTATTATTCATCGAGAAACAAAAATAGCCATCCAAAAAGAAAAGGTGGCTCACATCTTCTCCGAAGAAGAGCATAATAATCAATAACCACCAGCACCACCAGCACCACCACCCGACTGATTGCAACTGATACCCACCGAGCCTCCCTTCCTTCCTTCCTTCTGCCAGTCTCTGCCAGACCACCAACCTGTCTCTTTCTGGCACGCGCGACCCGTACGGGCACGGCAGACATGCAAGCGACCTCCTCCCGAGAAGCACCACGAGGAAGGGAAAAGGAAAGGGGCCATTGAGGAGGAAAGGATGGGCGTGTCTGCGGCAAGCGCTTATCTATCTTAGGCGCAGCACACTCACAGTAGGGGATATCTATAAGTGGTAAGTCACCAAGAGTGTCACCTCACCCATTCATTCACAACGACATGTCGTTTTCTCGTACGCTGTTGACAGTGGTACCGTCTGGGGTTACTCTGAATAGGAGTGGTTTAATACTCGTTGTAGTGGGTTCACGGCGTTCCTTAACTTGTACAATCTGCTGCTATGATGGAGGTTGTGCTGAGACACCTCTCCCTCTGCATTTCGCTGGAGAGGCCCCTGGCAGGCGGTGTCTTCTCAAGGGCACCCTTTCACAAAAGACACCAGTTCGTAGGCAGTATGAGTATTTGAGTATTCGTATGCCCCATGCAATGTCAGCCTATTCAATAAGATGACTGGACAGAGATGGTCGCGCACAGAAGAGAGGTCGTAGTCTCTCTCCTACTGCTTTATGCGTGCTGTGTTTTTTAGATGCTCGGGTTATGGTGCCAGCTGCAGATGTTAAGAATGTCTGAATGTTTCATCCTATTAGTACAACCCTCCTGTCTACCCAGGATTCAATAAAAACGAAAAGACTCCGAGCCGAGTGTAAAATATATAAGAAAAAAAAAACGCACACACACAGGAAAACTCGCAAAAAACTTGTCCCGCAAGTCTTTGCATACGCACACAACCTCATTCTCCATACTTCTCCCTTTGACAATCCAGCAACACCGCTGCAAGGTCCTCTGGTAACAGCGGTTTGGACAAGAAGCCAGACATACCACATTCTAAACACCTAGATTTGTCTTCTCCTGCCACGTTTGCCGTCAACGCTACAATCCTAGGTAGCAGATCGTTCGAGTACTCCTTCTTCAAATCGATCGTTGCAGCAATTCCGTCCTTTCTGGGCATTTGAATGTCCATGAAAATGACATCGTAGTTCTTTCCCTTTTCCTCAACACGGGAAACACATTTCTCCAATACGGCAACGCCGTCCTTCGCGTGATCGGCTATGTACCCAAGTCTCTTGAGATGTTGTAGAGCAACTTTGGTGTTGACAAAGTTGTCTTCGGCCAAGAGAATATCAAGCGGCTTGGCGCTATCGAGGAGCTGCTTCACATCCTTCTTAGTTGGCTGGCCATAAGGCTCAGACACGCTGGAACGGCCTCCGGTTTCTGCATTCATCACATTCTTCAACATTTCATGCAGCTTTTTCCTGTGGAACGGAACAAGCAAGATGGAACCAAAGCCATACTGCTCGGAGGCAGCAGGCAACGTTACTCCAAACTGCGTGGTGAGAACAAACACCGTGGGGAGCACGCCTGTGGCTGCCTCTACCTGGCCCACCAGGTCCCCAACAACCTTCCCGCTTCCGAAAACGTCCTTCATGGTTTTGTAGTCTACAAACACAACGTCGTACGGAGGGTCATGTTTCAGCTCCTTGAGAATACCCATGCACGCCTCCGCCTTCTCCTCCATATCGTTTGTGGAGGCTGCCATGCGACTGAACCGACTCACCACAACTTCAAACCCTATCCGTTCCAGCTCTTCCTTCAGCATCGTGGAGCTGAGTTTACGATAATCCAGTAAGAGGATACGCTTGCCAGCGTACTGTTTCGAAGTGGTTTCGATGTTGGAATCAGTAGGCTCCTCGGCCCTAGTGACAAAGGAGAAATAGAAGGTAGACCCAGCACCTTCCATGCTGTCAAAAGTCAGTGTCCCTCCCATCAGGTCGGCCAACCTCTTGGAAATCGCCAATCCTAAACCTGATCCACCGTATTCTCTCTTGGAGGAAGAGTCAACTTGGCTGAAAGCACCAAACACCTTACTGTGGGAATCCTTGGGGATACCGATTCCGGTATCTTTCACTGAGATCACAATCTCGTACCGGCTATCGCGTGCCCTCTTTTGACAGGTCGCCTCTACAAGAACGTGTCCTTCAAAGGCAAACTTGACGGCATTTCCTGTAAGGTTGATGATGATCTGGCGTACACGCGTGACATCGCCTGTGATCACATCAATGTTACCACATCTGTTCAAGAACACAAGCTCCAAGTTCTTGGTTGCGGCCTGCTCTGCAACCAGTTGGATGGCGCTCTCCACACAGTCGTTCAAAGAGAAAGGCTCCGACTCAAGCGTGATGGAGCCATGCTCAATCTTGGAGAACCCAAGAATACCGTCGATGATGTTGAGCGTCACCATTGCAGATTTCCGGATAGTCTCCACATACTCCTTTTGGATATCTGACAACTCCGTCTCCAACAGGAAGATAGCACATGCCAGCAGACTGTTGAAGGGAGTGCGAATCTCGTGCGACATGTTTGCCAAGAAGCTCGCTTTCTCAGCCGTGGCATCTTCGGCTGCTCTCCTGGCTATGTCCATCTGAGCATAAAGCCTGGCCTTATCGATGGAAACTGCAGTTTGCGAGCACATCAGCCATACAACTTCAATCTTGTTGGCGTCGAAAACCTTCTTTTTGTCCGACTGATCACTTTCCAGGTACAAGGCTCCCAACACCTCTCTCTCGTTACGAATGGGCAGACACACAGCAGCACTACTTTGTGATTCCTCATAGTAAAAGTCCTTCTCTGTGTACGCAGAGTCGAAAAAAAGCGGGTCTTCTTCTCTGGATATCACGCGGTTTTGGCTGATGGTATCCGAGATCAAGGTCACGGGACACATATAGCTTCTTGAGGAGAGACTCTCGTGCGCCAAAAATTTCACTTCTCCCACCATGCCTACTGCCTCTAACTTTATCTCCCCAGCCTCATCTCTCAGGGCAAGAGCACAAAATGTGGCATCCGTCAACATCATTGCGCTCTTGATCACCTTGTCTACAATAGGCTTGAAATCAATTAGCTCAGAGATAGACATACATGTCTTGATAGCCGTAGCCAAGTACGCAGCTTGGTCCTCTTTGTCACTGGAGGATAATGACTCGTCAAACGGTTTCTCTAGCACCTGCTCCGGTTCTGCTGATCCCGTTTCAACTTCAGGCACTATCTCGGGTGTGCGTTGTCTCATACTCTCGTCAATCATGTTGTCTAGGGACTTTATGGCGGTGATAACCCCCACAGGATTACGGGGCTCATCCTTTGCCTCCGGTGGTAGCGGACCTAGCTCAAAAACGGAGGAGGATGGTCCATCAGATAAAACACGAGGAAGGGCAAGGCCGGCTATGGGACTGTGGATGATTGCCGGCGATGTCAACTGGCTTGAGCCAAAGGGAGATCCGACTGGAACGACTGGAGGCTGATAGTTTGGATAGTTTTGCTGGCTGAAGGCGAAGTTTCCCAAACCGGCCCAGTTATAATTGTGGTATATCTCAGAGAACTCCCTCGAGAGAACTTCCACTTTGAGAATGCAGCCCCAGCTCTGATAAATACGGATAGCTTCCTTGACGAATTTGGCTGTGCGTCCCTTGTCTGTACAAATTCCATTGAGCCATAAAGCACACTCTTCATTGGCAATTGCCTCGTCGTATGTCATTCCATAGAGTGATGCCTTCTCGATTGCCCGCTCGTAGGTGTCGAGTATATCCAGCTGAGATGCAGTGCCACTTCTCTGCATCAACATGGCCGTTACAATGAGATGTTTAGACTCAAACGTGGATGGACTGAACTTGGCAAACACCTTCAGGTCGCTCACCAGCTTGTCAAGTTTCTTCTTCAGGCTCTTTGATTCTGTGTTCTCCTTGATTATCACCATAGCACCCCAATAAGTAATGATTGCGTCACACACAGTGATGAGAGAGTCAGCAACTCTGCTTTCCCAAATCTCATTGAGTATCTCCACAGCTACACTGGTACGTCCAACAAGAGCAGCGGTGAGAAAGCGGAATGTTAGGTAAAAGAAATTGGACACCTGGCGCTGAGCAACGGCATCTGGAACAGGTGGTGAGGTGAACCCTGCAGAGACCTCAACGCTGGTAGGCACAAAATCCTCCAGCTTTTCTTCTCCTTTAACACATCTGATTGCGAATACCACCATCTGCTGAATCTCCTTGTTCATCATCCAAAGCTCATCAGTGTTGGAAGAGCGAGCTGATTGCAACCTCTGCAATATGGCATCCAGTGGGTCTCCTCCCAGCAACCAGCAGGCAATCATGATGAGCGACGACATGAGTTGACTGAAGGGATCATCCCTACTTCCGGCAAGCCTCTTCGAGGAATAAACGAAGAGATCGTATGACTTGATCACCTCTGGAAGAGGGTCGGTAAACAGAGCCAGCGATGTACAGTACGTTTCATACACGATCACTGACGTCTCAGATAGAGCAAATACATCCGCATCCTTCTCAATGAGTCTGAAAGCGAGCCGGCTATATGCCGTTGCAAGCTCCAGTCCACCAGAGGGTGAACTCTTCGCTAGATAACCAGCAGATACAATCAGAGGAAGAGCATATACCCCCGAAGTGCCGTACTCCATCAGGTTGAGGATAGAGAGGTTTGCCAATACCTTTGAAAGCATTTTTCTTCGAAGAGCAGCGGCAGGGATGATCATCTCGTTGATGAGCTGTTGAACAGACATGATCCGTCTATCGGCTAGAGGAGACTGGTTTGCTAGGTTCTGTATTTCCGTCACCGAAACTGGCAGCCTTGGCTTCAGGAAACTCTCGTGATGATGACAGTTCCACTCCTCGTCATCAAACACCTTCACCTCAAGCAAATTCAACGCCTTCATGGCAACAGCAAAACTTTCATCTGGTCTCTGTACTTTGAGCAAAATACGGAACTTGGATATGAGCAGCTCAGCTTGGTCAGATGGCTCAGAGTATTCTTCTAGTAACTTTTCAACCAGCTTCAATGCCTCATCGTATTTGGACATGATGATTTTGATTCGAATGATGTGGTTGTCGATGTCCAGGCGCAGATCGTGATCCTTTTTGGGAGTGAGAACACGAGCTGTCTCAAAGTACTTGAGAGCCAAGGCATAGTCGTAGGCTTGATACGCTAGTACACCAGCCCTGGTGAGTACATCGGTGTAACTGGCGTGGTCTTCCACAGATGCTATCATCCAAGAGTTGACAAAATGGTGTGCGAGCGAGAAACATCTTGTCTGTGTGATGTGTTCCATATCCTGGTCTTCCTTGAGCCGCAGTCCACACGAACGATGATACTCCGCGAATCTCCCCGAATCCGATAACTCCATCAAGAGCACATCCTGATAGGCGTCATGTTGAAACCTGAAAGAGGATGCATTTGCCATTATCTTAAGCTCATCATCTGTAAAGTTTGCGGGGAATTTCTTATCGCCGATCAGCGTGAAGGGAAACTTGTAGTTGATACTAGAAGGCTTCAGAATCAACACTGATGAGATTCGGTGCAAAACACCAGCGGTTGTCGCTAATGACAAACCCGTAGCCAGCGCTAAATCAGCCAAGGTGAAGGAATCTCTTCCACAGATACACGCAGCATAGTACAAAACGTCAAGATCACCGTCTGAAAGTAGCCCAAACTGGTACGAAGCGATGTGATTGAAATCCGCATTCGTCGCACTGGAATCAAGAGCCTCCATATCAAATACAAAGCCACCTACAACATGGGGTGACGACGAGTTCGGATGAGCCTGGGCCGGGATTTCCGGTCTAATAATCCCCTTGTGGTAGAACCCTGCCAACAGCCTGATCATGTGCAAGAAATTGCCCCTTGTCTCCTTTGCAAAGAAATACGAGAGGTTGAGTACCTCGGACTGTGCTCTATACAAACGAGACGCCGCTTCCGATGGAGGAGTATCATTCGCTATCAGCGTTCCTGCTGCTAGAGACTCGTTGATTGAGACAACCGTTTCAACGTTGAGTACAGTGCTGCAATGCTCAACCAGACCGTCAAACGATAGATTGTCCAACTGAATCTCTCTCACTGGATCAAACGAATCTTTGAATAGATCCAGGCACATAGGGGGGCGGAAACGAGGCTCACTCTTGTCATTGATGTCCGATTTGGTTTCATAGGTCGCCAAAAGGACAAACCGAGATTTTCTGTCAGCAATGGAACCTTGCTTCACAAACTCAATGATCTCCTCGAGCATGCCTAACTCTGCATCAGAACACCACTGCACGTCATCCATGCAAAGAGCCACACCCTCGTGGCTGAAGAGGGAAAACAACACCTTGATGATGTGCTTGAATGTTGTTTCCAACTGCATGGGCAAATGTGATGCCGTGACACGTGTTCTCGGTAGCAGTTGTGAGTACTTCCGGCCGAGCAAATCCTCCAACTCCGGGACAGCATCAAACATCACAGAAAGATCGATCTTGATGGAGTTGGTAATTGTCTCTCTCCACCTCGCAATGTTCTTCTTGGAACCAGACATGATTTGTCTCACAGCTGACCTGATCATGGATACGAAGCACTGATAAACTGAACCGTTCTGTTGGAACCGGTTGTGTTTCCAGATCATGAAGAAATACTTCCTGGCAACAAGGACAGATTTCATCTCCTTGATGACCCGTGTTTTGCCCACACCTCTCTCACCAGTGAGCAGAAAAGTGTGCGCGCCACTTTGAATGTGGTCAACCATGTCAACCAGCTGCTTCATCTTCTGGCCCTGTCCGAGAATTCTGCGTCCGAAATGAAATGATAAGGAGGTAGGCAGCCGCACTTTGAAGAAATCCTCCTCTATTTCAACGTGGTGGTAAGAAATCTCTCCCACAACGAGTTCTATATCACGGATCACAAATGCGGCATCCTGATATCTATCCTCTGGCCTTCGCGCAAGCATCTTCATCACCACATTGCTCAGAGATATGGGTACCCAAGAACACACCTCATGTGGTGGGATTGGCTTTTGGGATACATGGAATGTGTTGAGCGTCTCTGCACTGCCCCCTACAAAGGGGAGTCTTCCCACGAGCATCTCATACAAGACAACTCCGAGCGAGTACAGATCCGAACGGTAATCTGCAAGCTGTGAGAAGTCTCCCGCTGCCTCTGGGGATATGTAGGGCAGCCAATCTCGCGTTATGCGCTTATTCTGAGTCCTGTAGCCATTCTCCATGTCTTCTACGATTGAGGAAAAAGCAAAGTCCCACCCCATGATATAGACATTCTCATCTTTATCCATCACGATGTTGAACGCCGTTATTCCGTTGTGTGTAAAGCCAAGAGTATGGATCTCAGACAATATCCTGAGGCATTTCACCGCAATGGTGAGGATATGCACTATTTCATCCGAAGTCCTGCTGAATACCTCCAGTCTCAGGTTTCTCTTGCTGGCCAGTAGGAAATCTAAGTAGTTCATGTTTGCATCTATTTGCAGATTTTCCTGTTGTTGCTGATGTCTGGAGCTTGCGCCAAGGTTGAAATAGGTAGAGAGAGGCAATAGTTCCTGGTCGCCCGGTAGAACGGTAACCAGTGCTATTCCCTTATCCTCTCCCATATAGCATAGTTTAGAGGCATACAGGACACCCTTGATCCCTAATGGGAGAGAAGGCAGTACTGGCACCAATATGTTGTAGAGACGATTGTGGCCGAGCTCGAACTGTGGCAGTTCCTCGCGTGGGTTTATCCCCGATGTGATGTACCATGCATTGCTCAGCCTGGAGACTGTTCCCACGGTAAGATGTGGGGAATACCGCACAAACACCCTTTGCCTTGTTTCGTTCTCAACTCCCATATACACGTCGACTATGTCGCTGTGAAGGGGGAACAGCAGCTTGGTGAGAGTGTACCCAGGCACTATGGACTTGAAGGTAGTGGCGCCCTTCACATCCAACCTGGGGACAGCACCGTTTGCATTATGGTGCGCATTAGACAGGAGTGAGTTGAGATCATACTGATCTTTCAAGTCTGCAACGTTTAGGTTCGCTGTGCCGTTCATCTCTGTTGATGAGGTGGTATGCGGAATAGTGGTATTGCAGAGAAGGAGTGCTAGTGGTGGTGTTGGTGGTGCTGCTGCTGCTATGTGAGGGTCTGTTTGCGCTGTGGGGTTAATGATAGACTAAAGAGCTATGCACAAGGGATAAGAAGGCAAGATGAAGCGATTCTGTCTGTTTTGCCTGAGAAAGGTACTCCACCAAAAAGAAAAAACACAGACACACAGACACACAGAAAACTAAAAAATACCAAAGCAGTAGAGGGCTCGACTACACAGTATAGCCAAAGAGAGTGAGTAGTTGCCGCTAGTACCCAGCCAAAGAAGTCACCCGAAGCGATGAAACAGCTGCCCTAGACAATAAACGTTGCAAAACCCTATTACGAGCTGAACAATTGATAGCTGGACGGCAACGGCAAACGAGTTTAACTGCCGGCTCGGTTCCAAAATGGGCACCTGTTTCAATAAATTGTGTTAGCCCTACAGAATGCTACCGATAGCAGCAGCAAGCAGTAGCAAGCTTGCCCGCCTGCACCATAATGTATCATGCACGCCAAACTAAAACGTTGGCCGGTAGTCGAGCCGAGGCGGATGGGGGAGTACATAAGAAAGAAAGGCAGTTGAGGGTGCACCAGGTGGAATATCGCAGTTAAAGGAGTGGTTATCCATGATGCTCACAACTTTGCAATCACTCTGACTCTCATTTCCGAATTTCATTCAGTCATGGATATTTATTTGCTTCTCTTTGCTGGTGCTATGGTTGCTGGTCCTTTAGTTGCTAGCCCTCCTATCCCCTCTGCTAATCCTCCCTTACCCTTACCCTTCTAATCTCTCTGCGGGTTGCACTACGCAGACATCGCAAGGTGCATCTGCCCGTGCTAGTGATGAGACGCAACTCATGCAGGATCTGCACGCTGGGCTGCAGGCGTTGGGTGGAGGGCCCAAATAGCCCTGTGCATACTGACAGATGCACCCGGGTCCAGATGGGGGATTAAGGGTGACACACAGTCTGCACGCTGAAATCTGGCAGGCTCAGTGTCTTCTCCTGCAGGAGGCTAAAGACTGGGAGGTGTTGATATGTATAATAACATGCCTTTGGTTGAACTTTGGCTGCCAGTACCATGTATGCCATAATACTCTTGGCAATGTTCAAATACGTGTTCTGCGCATTTTAAGTGGTATAATCTACGTGTTTACCTACACCATATATAGGAACCAATTTGTTGTGTGTCTGCTGATCCCACTGTCTGTCTATTAAGTACAGCATCTATGTATTCATTCGTCGTCGTCGTCGTCATCGTCATCCTCGTCGTCGTCGTCATCCCCCTCTCCACCTTCGCTTTCGCTCTCACTCTCTGCTTCCTTGAGCCACGTAATCCACCGCTGAGCATTCTGTCTCACGGCAACCATCTTGTCGTTGAGAATACTTCTCTCGCTGTCCCACCAAGAAAAGATCTGGGCCTCTTGGACAATCTCCTCGTCGTACAAAATCATCAGCACATACATCAAGATGCTGGATCCACCAGCGGGCAGCTCAGAACAGATCTTCTGAATGATGAGAAGCAGATCAACCTCCTCGTCAGTCTCAAACACCTGCCTATGGAACATAGGACCCCATTGCCTAAACACCTTCTCCACAGCATCCTTGAGCTCAAGCGTCTTGGTCTCAACAAAGTGTCTCACACGACGGATGAGCGCCTCCGATGTGGCAGCACGCACCTCATGGTATGTCACGTTCATGGACATTCTTAGGGTATTCAGCTCCAACAGTGCGGTGTCAAGGTCGTGGTTGTTCTCCAGTGCACGCTCAACGGTTGCAATGGCCTCTCTGGTGAAATCCTCCTCGTCCTCCGAGTTGGACACATCAGTAGCTATGCTGGTTGTGGACTGCGTTCTTCTCTTTCTCCTGACAGTGTGCTCCGAAGCGGAAACAAGCGAGATATCGGAAACGTTAAGCGACTTCATCTGGTAGACTATGCCGTTGTAATGCCTGCTAGAACTCTCATCGTCCTCCTCTGTGTCGGATTCATACAAAAATCCCAACCCATCTTTTCCAACCACGGAAATATCTGCATGGCCAACATCCTTCTCCTCCTCTTGGTCATCTTCCTCCTCGTCCTCCTCTTCCTCGTCAGAGGATCCTGACAACTCAACCATCGAATCAGACAGGTGCTTCACAGGAGTTTTGACGATCTTGCTGTTGTTGGGCACAACGATACCCTCACCAATGGTAACACCAAATCCAATGACAGAACCAGCATGCAAAGAGGCACCGCTTCTGATGACGGAGTTAGAAGCAATGATGGAGTGGTCAACCGTACAGTTATCGGCCACGATTGTCTTGTCCCATATATACGAATTCTTGATGGTTACGTTTTGGCCAATCTTGCAGCCTCTACCTATGACAGAGTTCTCAATGACCGCTCCATCGCCAATGAAGGTGTCTGAGCCAATCACCACGCTGGATCCAATCTTGCAGGACTGGGAGAGGATAACGTTCGTACCCTTGTAAATGTGTTTGCGTTCTCTTGTGTATGTCTCAGAGTCCAACAGGTTACTGTCAGGAGTGATTGGGTAGCACCATCTTTCCATCACATCCTGTGAGATGGCATCGTATGTCTGCCAGCTTTCCACTCTAGCAGCGTAGTCCTCGTCCGTAACGTAGGCATACACACTTTTCTTGAGCAAATCGGACGACAAAACACCACGCACAAAGTCGCCTCTGAGCTGTTGGTAGTCAAAATTCTCCTGGAAGATTTGGGGCACCTGTGGCGAGCAAATGTCAACATGACAGTCGATGAGGTCATTTCTAATGACAAACTCGTCGACATCCTCGATCAGCTCGGGGTCAATGTTCACAGCACCGCGCGAGCCGTTCACAGGTGGGATATCCTGGTAATATAAACACTTGTTTGTCTTCTTGTCAAGAATGAATGTTGCGGGCTCTGCATGTGAGCGAGTTCTGTGTAGAGGAGAGGCCTGTGTCAGTACCATAGTGACTATGTGATCCTTATCCAAAGCCTTTCTGCGCTTGTGGGCCGCAAGCACCTTGTCGAAACGGATATTCGTGACCACATCTCCAGACACCAATAGGAAGTCACCGTTGATGAGTCCTCTGCTGTCAAGATCTCTCATGGCATCACCGACGGACCTGGACTCCAATGACATCACCGTCTGGATCTTCTTGAACGGCGACAGGCCATCGTTGTCGTTCCACTTGGAGTTCTCAATGTACTCCTGAATCTGGTCGGCATGGGCAGAACACATCAAATACACCTCGTCCACTTTAGCCTTGGCCAAGAATTCGAGCGTATATTCGATCAGTGGCACGTTCGCAAGGAGAAGCAGACACCTCGGCCTCTCTGACGTCAACGGCATGAACCGTGTTTGGAACGAGTCCGTCAGCACGATCGCCTGGAACCTCTCGTCCTGTGTGATCTTCTTGCTCTTGGGTGGCATCTTTAACTGATCCTGACAATCCTCCTGTGCCTCCTCTCTCTATAACAATTTGACAAATCAACTCAAATATTTCACTCTCTTTTCCCACACCTTTACTTCTCTCTCGCTCTTCCTTACTCACTACAATATGGCAGATGACTTTTTTTTGTCGAGGTTCACTTGAGGCACACACTACTCAATGGGGTTAGGGGGATGGGCCAAGGGCACGTAGAGATGAGATGAAATGCAGGGTGGTATACTGGAATCAGATGAATATCGTAAGTCAAATAATTAACGATAATTAAAGTGCATTGGATTGGATAGGTTGGTCTATATAACTCACTGGGTGCGGTGCGAATCTACTTTTATCATGTTTACTCTTCCTTGGCATTCTCTGCTTCTGTCTCTTCTGTCTCTTCTGTCTCTTCTGCTGTGCTCACAGGGGTGCCCTCCTCTTCGACAATTGTCTCTGGTACCTCTACAGAGCCAGTTTCTAGTGCTTGTGGTGTTGCCACATCGGTCTCCATGTCATTCTCCGATGCCTTAATCTCAGCCTCTGTCTCCACCTCTGTGTGTGTATCATCATCATTCTCAGTCTTGGGAGCCTCGCTCTGAGTCTCTTGGGTGACAGTCTCGGTCTCGATCTCTGGTGTCACGGTCTCAGTCTCGATCTCTGGTGTCACGGTCTCAGTCTCGACCTCCGTCACAGCCTCGGTCTCTGTCACAGCCTCGGTCTCTGTCACAGCCTCGGTCTCTGAGGTAACAGCCTCTGCAATTTTCTCTGAGATAACGGTGTCTGCATCTGCCTCTGTCTGGGTTTCTGGGGTAGCTGAATCTGTCAATGGAGTCTCCTCCTCCTCCTCCTCCTCCTCCTCCTCCACAGGTTTCACATCTGCCGATGAAATAACAGGCTCCTCAATATCAGTGGGGCTAGGAACTGCAACGGTCTCTGAAGAAACGATTTCCGAAGTAACTGCAGTAGCCTCACCAGCAGAAGCAAACGCACTCTCGATTTGCTCAGCAGCTGGGGGAGGAACAATCTCGGTCAGATTGGAACCATATTCTGTATCGACCTCAATGGGAAGAATGGTGTACTGCTCTTCCTCCATATCATTTGATGAACTGTCAGTGCCATTTACCGCGCCAATAATTTGAACAGTTTCAACAATAGGTTCCTCAAATGAAGCCACTTCGTCAGCTGTTGACTCCTCTATGTGCTCGTCTGGAGTCGTGTGCTCCTCGTCTGCAACAATCTCCGGCTCCTTTGTCTCTAATTCCTTCTCTGCCGCCGGTGTAGGAGTCTCAATTTCAGGCTCAACAGTTTCAGTCACCTCTTCCTGTTCTTCAACAACTTCAGAAGATACAGTTGGAGCTAGCTCTGTGGTTGAAATGGTAATATCTTCACTTGCAGTCAGTGACTCCTTTATGGTAGATACCACCTCCTCAACACTAGACGAAAACTTCGAAGTGGCGGTCTCTGAGGCTGTGATGATGTCTTCGGCAATAGTAAGTTCTTTTATGTCTTCGAAATCTTCAGAATCGTCAAAATCGTCAAAACCGCCAAAGACACCATGGTCTCCACCTACATCATTCGAGAAAGCCTCTGCCAGAGAGTCGGCAGTCTCGGGAGGTGCGGAATTGATATGATCAAGCACCCATGGGAAAAATGCCGCGAAAGCTGCAATCACAACGATGAATAAGAATGACTCCACTATGGACATGAGACCAAAACCAGAGCCGGCAATGTTCTTGGGCAACTTGATGAAGTTTATGGTGTTAGCAGCTGAGGTGCTGGCCAGGATCTCGCCACTTGGCGAGAATGTAACGCAAGTAACGGCAAAGTTGTGCGCCTTGGGGATGGTCTTGACCAACGTGAGATCTGAGGCCCTCGCGATCAAAATAGAGGTGTCACTACCAGCAATGGCCACCAAACCATTGGAATGGACATCCATCGATGTGATACCCTTCACCTTCTTGGAAATGACATTTGTTTTCACCATGGTTGACTTCGATATCAAGAACTCACCCAGAATAATTCCCCCTCCCTTCTTCATCGATGCTCCTATCAGGACTGTATTGTCATCCACAAACTTCACTTTGCTAAGGGAGTAGTTCTGGAAACCATCCTTCTTGAAAATTGACCTCCCTGTAACTGTGGAAACGGCCTCGATGACCGTTGGGGTGATATATAAGACGATCTTGCCGTCTGGAGAGATGGAAACGTCCTTGACATCGCCTACAGCACCTATCTCGAATTGGGTCTCCATATCCTCTGTGTCCACGATGTAAAGAGACGAGGGAGTACTGGAGGTGACTATGACAGCGGTAGATCCATCGCTCGACAGAGCAGTAAGCTTCTGATACACAGAGGTGTCCTTGGTGGTGTAGATTTGGGAGGCCTGTTGGAACTTGAGATGCTCATTTATGTAACCGTACTTGCGAAGGTGCTTGTTGTCACCATTGCGGATCTGCTCAGAACTCTGATTCACGCCAATCAGAATGGTATCTTTGCTAACATCCAAACTCATTGGGGAGTCCTCATCATCTTTGAGCGCAATCTCCCTAAACTTCTTGGCTGGCTTGGGCCTTGTGAAATCAATAGTCACCGCAGTCAACTTATTGGGGATACCATTGCTGCCTTCTCCGCCGCCGCCCGCTACAATTAGAGTTGTGTCGTTGATAAACTTGGCCCCAAATACTGGGTAACCAACATCATAGGTGGTGCTCTTCATGTTGCTCTCGGCAATAACAAAAACGAAAGGAAGTTAAGCCCTGATACCTGGTTTTTTGACGGCTGTGTGCGCCTTTCTATCTGTTTTTATGACAGTAAAATCAGCTTGGAAGAAAAATGTTCCGAAACCTCATGCTAATCTTTCACACCCATCTGCCTCGGGCATTGCCTGCCTGTCTCTCTGTTTCTCTGTCTCTCTGTCGCTCGCTACGTCCCCACAGCCTTCCACCGTACACGTATTAGATTATGCACGAATAGACGCGGGTGGTGAGCCGTACGGGAAGAGGGCCAGTGTCAGTAGATCTAAGGATTCCGATACGAGATAGTGCAGAAACTTGTGCAAAATATTTTTTTTCTTTAAATCGTATTTCATTGAGTGCAATAGTTTTTAGATCAATTTCTGACATTATTCTTTCTACACAGAGAAAAAAAGCTGATTGTAATTTGATCAAGAATCGAAGACAAAAAAAAAAGGGACAAATGCTCCAGGAGGGGTTTGAACCCACGACCGTCGCGTTCCTCACACGACCGTGACATCAGCATAGACGTCAATGAACGGCTATAAGCACGAAGCGCTAACCTCTGCGCCACTGGAGCATCTGCTGAACACACTAAGGGCCGATCTGGGGTCATATGGTCAATGCCTACCCCACCCTCTTTAAAGTGAAGACACATCAATTATTGTAACTAAAGATCCAGATGTCAAGAATTTATTTGCGGTATTTTTCACAATTTAAACGTTTGAAAGACTATAATATATCCCAGGTTGCTTGGCAGTAGTATGGACCCGATTTAGGTTGTATTCTATCAGTTGCTGTTGGTAGTTGCAGAGCCTAGAACGACTGGGACAACAAGCAACATTCAAGGGCACCAGAGCCATTGGTTCCATTCTCCTATCTCGCGATTCCTTGTGTATGTTGTTGTTTTCTCTAGTTTGTAGAATTATAAGCTTTTTTCCTGGATTTTGCAAAAATGTCAAACATAGAAATAATTGCTTCTCTCTGATGGTACTTTTTGTTGGCTGTTATTGGCTGTTCCGGTAACCTTCGTTTTCTGTTATATTCTTACAATTTGCAAAGATTCCGAGACCAAAAAAAAAAAAGGGAAAGAAATCTACGCTTTTTTCCATACTGTGTTGGTAATTAGACATTTCTAAAATAAATCATATTAGAGACTCCAATATTTCAAAGATTACACTGTAAGGTGATCAAATAGCGTAATCAGAACGGCTATGGTCTTTCACTCTCACCCTTCATTATTCTTGGAGAACTGTTCACCATTCACATAAGGAACAGTACAAGAATATACTTGCATCGCTTCGTTCCTCATGGCCCAATGGTCACGGCGTCTGGCTACGATTTGTTAGTCACTTCTGGAACCAGAAGATTCCAGGTTCGACTCCTGGTGGGGAAGCGTTTATTTTTTTGGCGTCTTTTTGATGTGAAGGTAGGGTAACAGGTATCTGTCTATTGCAAAACTGTGAGCGGTGATTGGTTTCCGTTCTATAGGCTCGAAATGCTAGCGATAGCATATAGAAGAAATAGGAGGAAACCAAAGGCACATATTAAATGAATTAACATCAACAATTGGCCATCTTTTTTGCAGTGGCTTATAAGATTTATATTCCAGAATGGAGAAGTACGAGGTATGTTGATGGTACATTCTTTCTTCGATTTGTTGGACACGTAGGGCGCAGCTGGATGGGCTTCTCCGCTTTCGAAGATGGATAGGATGAGAATCTGGAGGTAGTGAGGAAAAAGGCCGATGTCTCAGTCATTGTCCATTCATGCTGGCAGCAATACTAACAGAGTGTCCAAGCTGATTGATAGCGATCCAAAGGCATCCCGTGTGGTAGGCTATTTCAGGGCTTCTGACTACCTCACTTGGGCAGCAGCCACCGCTGGAGCACCAGGATTGTTGGTGCTGTTCGAAAAGCTCGAGCCGGTGCAGGGAAGGACCTTTAAGTTGCCACCGGGTGGTATATTGAGAGCAGCCACCACTCTTGGTTTTGTCGGAGGCTTCTTTTTGGCATACACATCATCTACCAAGAGGTTTTGGGGCTGGGCCGAGAACGCTAGGGAGGTGTCCAAGGACAGATATGAGGTGAAAAAGTTGCTATCACAGAAGAAGAGCCCATACGGATTGTCTGAGCTTTCTCCATACCATCAGGATATGGCTGCCAGGAATTCCACAAACTCACAGCTCCTGTCAGGGTTCCTGCCATGGTTCAACTTTGTCAACCACCAGTCACACGGCATTGACCTGAGAAAGTACTACGAGGTGAGACCAGGCGAGGAGGCTTGGGGATTCGTTCTTCCACCTCTTGAGGAGGTTGAGGGTTTGGCTGTGGGCAACCAGTTCAAGAAGTACTCCAACTACCCTAACCAGGCATAATTCATAAACGATATACGATAAGACAGAGAGAGAGAGAGGGAAAGAAAAGAGTACGCACGCTATTTGTTGATAGCCATATATAACTACAGCTATTCATTTCAATTTGATGCTACCACACCTATGAAATAACAAAGCTAATTTTTATAAGTTTTATAACTTGGTCATACCTGGGAGTATCACACACCCGTTTAATCCTACCTCAGACATCCCATATGAAGGTCTCTCTCTGTAAGGCCTCTCTCTGCAAAGGCCCCGCCATAGTAAAGGCCCATTCGCATACTATCCATGGTACATTGGCCTTGCTCCTCCTGCTGGCTCCTCTCTGGTTTTCGCTGTGTAGTGCACGGTTCAAACGAGTGTTGTTATGAGATGCGCATGCCTTTCGAAGAGTAAACAAACTGGCGCGCCAGATCATTTGCATATCCTCAATGCACCAATATATGGTGGAATACACGGGAATATATTCGAGCCAGAAGAGAAGCTTTCTCTGTAGTGTTGTCCTGTTATCAACACATTATCATAATGGAGTCTGGGGAACCAGACTACTCGTCACTTCCTTTGGAAGAGAGACTAGTGCACAAAGTGAGTATTTGATGCCGCGGCGTCAGTTGTGAAGTGTCATGGGTGTTCGATGGTCGTTGACCATAGGTAGATGCTGTTCTGAATAGGGCTACGGTACTCATAGGAGTATTTTTTTTTGCTAAACCCTGGTTGGTGCATCTATTGGTGCCAAGTTTACCATACCGTATACTAACTCCATGTAGGTATGGAAGGTGAGGCTGGGTGCATACGAAGAGGTGTCAAAGAGCTTTCAGAGTTCGCCCGACGAAACAGCCGAGTGTTTCCAGCCATTTACAAACAATCCTGAGTTGTTCAAGAAGATAGTAACGGATAGCAATGTGGTTGCACAGGAGGCCGGTATCGTTGCTCTGTGTAGCTTCCTAGAGTTTGGGGGTGCGGGTGCCTGTCTCAAGACGCGTCAGACTGTTGTACCGGCCCTGTGTGAGAAAGCATTATCATCTACAAGGTCGGTTACAAAACAAAAGACCACTGATGCCCTGATGTGGTACATCGAGCTCGATACCCCTGAGCCTGTGGTGGAGCAGATTGTGCCGTTCTTCACCCACCGTTTGCCCAAGTTGGTTGCTGCTGCTGTCAAAGCCACTGCCGAGTGTTACAGGGCGTTTGGCGCAAAAACCATTTCGCCCAAACTTGTGGTACCTTCGATCCCCAAGCTCTTTGCTCACGCTGATAAGAATGTGAGAGCTGAAGCTACACAGCTGGTGGTTGTTCTCCGCCACTGGATCGGACCTTCGTTTAACGACCTGATTTTCCCTGATCTCAAACCAGTCCAACAGAAAGATTTGACAGCCGCCTTTGATAAGATCGAAGGAACTCCCACTCAGACGAGGTTTCTCAAGTCGCAACAGGCCCAAATGGCCAAAGCAGGCGCCGCCGACACCACAGATGTGGAGATGGGCGATGCGGGACCTGAGCCAGAGCTCGATGCCTATGACCTCATGCAACCCGTCAATGTCTTGTCCAAACTACCATCTGATTTCAACGAGCGTGTGAACTCTGCAAAGTGGAAGGATCGTACAGAGGTGCTGGAGGAGGTTCACAAAGAGTTCAACGTGCCCAAGATGGAGGATGACGACTTCCAAACTCTTATCCGAACACTTGCCAAATGTGTCAAAGATCCCAACGTTCAAGTGGTGCAGCTGTCTTCTAATATCATAGAGTTCATTGCAAAGGGTATAAGGCAGCATTTTCACAAATATGTCCCTGTTGTTCTGGCTGCGCTTTTGGAGAGGACAAAGGAGAAGAAAGCTTCTGTCTTAGATGCTCTCAACGGCGCGCTTGATGCCTGTTTCACATATTCCTCATTCTCAGATGTGCTGGAGGAAACTCTGATAGCCATGGGCCATAAGACGCCCCAGGTCAAAGTGGAATCCTGCAAGTTCCTCAAGCGTTGTTTGTCCAACACCACCGTGGCACCCACAAAGATTGAAGTCGAATCGATAATGACCACAAGTGGCAAGCTACTAAGTGATTCCCAGGCACCTGTGCGTACCGCTGCCTCCGAAGCCATTGGAACTCTCATGAGGATAACTGGCGAGAGGGCTTTGAATCCATATATGGAGAAGATCGACAACAGGCTACAGGGGAAGATCAAAGACTCTTTTGCTGCTGCCGAGGTGAAAGTATCTTCCCAACAGCCTCCAAATGTTGGGGTGGCTGGTCAAGTTGCGACGGCTGCTGCCGTTACCACCACCTCCAAGCCAGCATCGTCCCACACCTCATCAACCTCAAGAATATCAGCCAGACCTTCAGGCATCTCGAGAGCAGGAAGTTCTTTGGAACAATCTTCACAATCCTCTTCCAGCGTATCGAGCCGTCCTGGTGTCAGTAATACCCAGCTGCTGAGGAAGAAGCCAGGGCAGACGCCAACCATCCCGACCAAGAGGGGTCCAACCTCCCCTCTTAAGAGATCAACAGAAGAGTCTCAGATCGCCAAACCATCCCAAATGGCTCCGCGGGCTGGGTTGACTGGGAGAAGCCTTGCCACCTCAAATGTCTTGTCTCATTTCGGTAGCACTCTACAAGGAGCACTCTCTGCGGAAGAAAAGACTGAGCTCGAGGTGTTGAGAGCAGAGAAAGCAGAGTGGGCAAAGGAGCGCGCAAAGATCCAATGGCAGGTACAGGAGCAGCAGGCAGAGAAGGCGAGGTTGATGCAGGAGATTAGTAGCCTCCAGATGCGTAATGAAGAGTTGAGGGAGGAGCAGACGAAGTTGGCACTGGGCTCAAAGTCAAGAGAAACCCAGTTGGCCCGTTTACAGGGAGATCTGGACCTGGCGAGGAGCAGAGCAGCAGATTTGGAAAGAGAGGTGGATATGCTCAAAAGGGGACATGCATCATCTGCCACCCTCAGCGGTGGATCTCCAGTAAGGAGGGCAGCAGAGCCACATGTCATGAATGGACCCGCCAACCATAGCTACCCCTTCCAAAAGAGGTCGCCGTTCATGGGAGGTGAGAAAGGCGATTCAGGCGATTCATACGGCAAGTTGGGATCGGACCTCAGCTCGCGTGTGAGTGGTTTATCCATAGACAACTCCTATGAGCAGAAGGAGAACTTTGGGATTTCCTCGTTCAGAGAGGCAAGGGGGGACATTGACTCCGGAGATGATACATGGAGGCGTGCGGCTGAAGTGACTTCGCAGCTCAAAGCTAGGATAGAGAAGATGAAGGCCAAATCGAGAGCCAACGTCTCCAACTTCAGGGTTTAGAAGAGAGTTCAAAGTGGGTAGACGGGCCCTGAGCTGTACACGGTTAGGCTTGTGTGATAGCTACTGTAAACCAACACTACAGTGCTTGTATAGTAAATTATGATAATGTATATTTAATGAGATGGATGGGGGTTATATCTGTCCAAGGCTTGTTTTTCTTGCTCAATGACCGGCATCAGCAGTGTTGCACAGCTTTCAATCTTAACACCGGCCCTAACATTCGTACTGTCTCATCGAGCGGAGTTCGTCTTCCTCCCACATAAAGAGAGAATTGTATGCTGGCCCAATAGCCTGTGTACACACTCACTCGTTCTCTACCCATCACACACCCACAAGGTAACCAATCACAATCGACACTGCTAGAAGCTAATTAAGATCCGGTTTTCCTTTTTTCAAAATAAATGTTAACTTCACCCTCCTTACTGCTCCGTTGTATGCGCATGCCATGCTATCGGCTTCCGTTAACGGCATCCCTGCATAGTGGGGGAATCAGTCACCGTGAAAAAGATGGCCGGGCCATCGCAAATGCTAGCCATAACCGTTGGAGCTCCTGCTAGTACATATTGGCAGTGTATAGCAATGGAATATTGACATTTTCTTTTAAATTGTGGAGAGTGGGATTGACACAGAAATTGAACCCTATTTCATTTTACTTGGATCGGTACATTACATATAGTTGTATATTTCACGAAGCGTTACCTTCAGCCATCCATTTTTCATCTCTCCCTCCCATCTGTAAGATAATCCAAATATGAGCAGCAAGATTAGGATTCTGGTACCCATCAAGAGGGTTGTGGATGCCGCCCTCAAGCCAAGAATAAACAAGACCCAGACGGGTGTTGACACCAAGGGTATCAAGTTCAGCATCAATCCATTCTGTGATATTGCGGTGGAGGAGGCTTCCAAGATCAAGGGCGCTCTTGGTGATGCGGTGGAGAAGATACATGCCGTTTCCATCGGACCATCCAAGGCACAGGATATCTTGAGGATTGCCCTTGCCAAAGGTGCTGACACATCTACACTTGTTGATGTTGGCGAAAAGGAGGTTGAGCCACTCCAGGTGTCCAAGATCCTCAAGAAGATCGCGGAAGATCAAGGGTCCAACCTCATCATCATGGGCAAGCAGGCTATTGACGACGATTCCAACCAGACAGGCCAAATGCTGGCTGCTATGTTGGGATGGCCCCAGGCCACAAATGCCTCCAAGGTGGTCATTGAGGGTGACAGCGTGACTGTTACCAAGGAGATAGATGGAGGTTCGGAAACTGTAAGAGCCACTCTGCCAATGCTCATCACCACCGACCTGAGGTTGAACGAACCGAAATTCGTCGCGCTACCCAAGATGATGAAGGCAAAGAAGAAGCCATTGGAAATAGTCAAGGTGGACTCTCTTGGAGTCGAAATACAAGACAGAATTGAAGTGCTAAAGGTGGAGGAGCCACCTGCCAGAAGTGCAGGTGTCAAGGTGGGCACAGTTGACGAGCTGGTTTCGAAACTTAAGGAGCTTAAGGCTATCTAAGGCCGTATATAGAGAAACTCATTCATCCATAACCCAATTAATAAAAGTTGACTTTCGGAAAATAAATAATTGACAAATGTCCCTTTTTTTCTTTTGCTTGCCCACTACCCGGTTACCGTTGAAAGGTGTCCATTCCAATCTACGATAAGCCCTGTGGTGTCTCTTGCCGCATTGGGCTGAGCTGTTCCCCCACTTTTTAACCCCACGCTTTTTATATGCGGGATAAAGCACAGTCAAAGTTGACTCGTTTCCCCCCCAAAAATCATAGTTCACGTCCAATGTCGCGATTGCTCTCATATATATATATGTATATATGGCTGGGTATGGGTCACTGATATCGCATTTACATTAGCAGTGTTCCATTCAAATTATATACGATGGCGAGTGTTGCAAAGGCGACTGAGTATCTGTCTCCTCTGGTTGGAGAGCACTTTCTGAATGCCAACGCAGATGTGCTCATAATAGGAGTGAGTGGACCACAGGGATCGGGAAAAACATATCTCGCCGACAATTTGGCGATCAATTTGGAAAAACAATATCCAAATTTACGCGCTATCAGCCTATCCATTGATGACTTTTACCTGACCCACGAAGAGCAACAGAAGCTGGCACATGACCATCCCGATAACCCCCTCATATCAGGTAGAGGACTACCTGGAACGCATGATTTGATCATGCTTGACCATGTGCTGGACCAGCTAGTGAGGAAAAATGTTTCAAGTGGCGGAGACATTCTGATCCCTCGCTATGACAAGTCTGCGTTCAAAGGTGAGGGTGATAGAGCTCCTGCGAGCAAGTGGTTGAGGATTGGTGCCAACGACAAACAGGTGGACATTGTGATTCTGGAAGGTTGGTTCACAGGTTACCGTGCAATTGGTAGCGATTTCCATCTCACATCATTGTGGGAGAAGATACAGCAGAAGAAGAAACCAGCCTTTGACCACATCTCGAGAGACAGCGTACGTTTTGTTAATGAGAAGCTGAGAAACTACGATAGAATATGGAGCAGATTCAACTACTTCATCTATTCCACGACTGATTCCATAGACAACGTATACAAATGGAGGATCCAACAAGAGCACGCTTTGATCAAGGAAAAAGGCATGGGAATGTCTAATGACGAAGTTACCGCGTTTGTGAACCGTTATATGCCGGCATACTATCTCTACTATTATGATCTAGAAAAGAACGGCTACATAAAGCATAATGAGAGGTCATTAAAGATCAAGATTGATCTCGGCAGAAATATAATAGAAGCCAAGCTCATTAGCCACATATAGAGCATCGAGTAACGCAAAGCTAATAAAAGTACAGTTTGTTTGCTCAAAATTCAAAATCTCCACACAAGAATTGTGCAGTTTATGCCCAAAGCGAGATAATCTCTTGCATGTATAACCCAGTGAGATTCACCCTTGATCTCGTTCTTTGGGAAACTAGATGGCCTAAGCCGTATTGCTCAACAGAGGTGGTTTTAGCTGCTGCGGGGGTTGGTGCCTCTTGAAATGAGTTGGATACTTCACAACATTGCATTTCGGTATCACTGCCGTCTACATAAGAGTCAGACTCCTGTGACGTCTGAGCACTCGAACAAGCTGCTTCAACCATGTAGTCGAGAGACAAGCACCAGCTCTGAGAGGTTTCTGCCTCCTCGGTTATTTGTGTAGAATCAGGTGTTATTTCTGCAAACATATTACCCCCATAGGGAGGCCTGATAGCATACTTGGTGGGGGCTGGGTCGTTACACTGCCACTGTGAAAGAACGCTAGGCTGCCTTTCATCCATAACTTGCAAACGGTCCAAGACTGCTGTGTGGAGTTTTGAAAGGTTGTCGATTCTCGAACTGAGACCCATCACCTGGCTGTTATTGTGATCCCTTTCTTCCTCTCTACTAATTGCATCATATGATGTAAGTTTGCTGCAGATAGAGTCAAGCTTTGTAAGAATTGAACCAAAAGTATCCGCCAAGCTCTGGGACATAATTACTTGCTCTTCCCTCCACTGACTCCATTGCCTCTGGAACTGATCATAATAAGCCTCGTGGCGTTTACCACTCTCCACCACGGCTTTCTCGAGTTTATTCATCTCGGTTATAATCTCGCCATCCCCACGGCTATCCTTTTTGGCGTGTACATTACCCTTCTGGTTCAGTAGACGAGACATCTTGCTTATTTCATTTTCGATTTTTTTGTTATACTTGACTGCATTGACAGTGTTAGAAGTTGGTTCATCACAACTTAGCACTTAGCATCCAAACAAATACATACGATTTTTTTCCACTGCAGTCATTTTCTCCAAGTATAATTGGTTCTGTTTTTTCCATTCTTCCCTCTCCTTTTCAAAAAGGGACAGGGCATCAGCAATGGAGCTACTCCCAACATTATGCTGGGATTCCCAATGATTCAACTTAGTTCTCAACTCTCTGCTCTCAAGCTCAAGACGTCCAGCCCAGGTAATGAGATTCTCTCTATCGATTCCCTCATTTGAGTCACATTCATGGACAGCAGAATGTGTCGTACCAGCATTGGAGGAAGAGAAAGGTTGTGCTTCGTCATCGGAATAATCCGTGTCGCTATGATTGACAGCTCTCCCACCGACAAGTATATTCTGCATTTTTGTAATAATTAAGTCCACTGGAAAACTATCATACGATTCACCATATAGATGAAATATCGGAACATATATACAGGTGAAGATATAAAATAGAACCTTCAATCTGAAAGTGGGAAACGTGAGAAATCTTCCCGAACCCTTTTATTGGCTTTTCTCCAAAAGTAATTAAAACATTGTTCACTTCAGCATGAGTATTGTGGTGGAACTTTCCAAGTTGTCTTGTTTTCCTTTTACCAAATGCATAGCGATGGAGAATATGCTAGGCATAAGTTTCAAATACTTAGCGCTCTCTACACTTAACTTAGCCAACACATGCATGGGCAGACAGCTGACAAAGAGCACTCAAGCAATGTGCACATTACACACCTGAAGAAAGCTATTTCCTCAACTGCACTTTATTTTCTGTATTTGAGATATAAATAACATTATTGAACACATCACAAGCCCGATGGGACATAGATCCCTTCTGTTAGGCATCTCTCTCGCGACATTGGCCTGCCCTGCCTTACCCTAATATGGACAAGCTCATCGCCTGTAACTCTGGAAGGGAATAAACATGGACTGCAGGTGTGTGTATGAGTGTGCAGCAGAACACCAGTAAGTAGCTAAAGAAGATAGGTGTAAGGTGGGTAGTAAGGACTGTTGAATTGAAGAACCGTTGTGTAGCGAATATTGAACTCTTTAGCAAGCGAGCAGCTATCCATGTCGTGATGTCGAGTCTGAAGACCTTTATTGAACGTGGGTATCCAGTGGTGTCTGATTTTATGTATCTATCTTCCTAGTGACTAACCCCATCCTACAGATAAGGTGAAGGTGATAACAACTGACGGCAGACTCTTTGCAGTAAGTAAGAGCTTTTTAGAGGCGAAAACAGAAGAGAAATTTTACTGACATCGCAAAAAGGGGAAACTGGAGGGTTTTGATCAATCTACCAACATCATACTTTCTGGCGCTGTCGAGAGGATATTCGATCCTGAAGACGAGACCGAAGACATAGATCTGGGGCTGTACATGATACGAGGAGACTCAGTTGTTTGTGTTGGTCTGGTTGACGAGGAGGTTGAGAATGAGATTGACTGGCAGAAGGTGAGTAGAACAACGTTACGATGGCTTGGTTGAGAGGGACCTTCATAAATACTAACATCGACGCTTTTAGGTGCATGGGGTACAATTGAAGGGCACCAAAAATCCTTTATAGAGAAGGTGAAAACACACACACACACATACACATACACACACGCATGTATCATAGTTTCGAATAAATACATTTAGTAGTGATAGCAAAAACACAGAGTCCAGCCTACACATCTACAAAGGCACAGTAGGAATGTTCATACCCTTCATCTTCACGGCCAACTCCAATAGATAATCAATGGCCTCGTTGTACACCTTTGCCTTCCACACGGTCTCTCCCCACACATAGATGCCGTGCCGCCTGACAAGCACAGCTGTTGTACCTGGGTAGGCATCCATGGCAGCCTCAAGGGTTTCGGTGAGATCCTCTTCCCTCTCTGTGTTCTCAATGATGGGAATAACCAGTCTGCTGGAGTACATGAGGTAGCCAGGCACGGTAACCTTTGGAATGGCCTTGATCTGCTCGATGTTGGAGATTTCAAAGTACTTGTCGTAGAGGAGTGTAACCATCACAGCAGCCTGAGAATGAGTGTGGATACAAGCACCTGCACCTCTCTTGGTGTAAGCAGCCATGAAAAGAGGCGTACAAGCAGATGGCTTGAACACCAATGGGTCCCTCAGCACCTTTCTGGAGCTAAGGCTCATCACGAACATGTTCTCCGGCACCATCCTCTCCTTCTGCACGCCACTTGGTGCCAGAAAGATGTTGTCCCCATCACGGATTGAAATACCACCTCCTGTGCCTGTGACCCATCCGTTGTTATAGAAGTTGCGGCACAGCTCACAGATCAGGTTGGCCGGGTGGTGTGGGTCAGACGAAGTGATGATCTCATCCTCTGGGGCTACCTGCTTCACCTCAGAAATGGTATGGCCACACTTGCATTCACCCATCGTAGCTTCGTTTCACTATAATACCGTTGTTGCACCTGTTGAAACAACAACAACAATTCCATACTCCAGGAAAAAAAAAAAAACACACAACCGTGGTTATAAAGTTCCCCGGGAACATCCCCGTCAATTCCTCCTCTCCGCCAACTGTGGCATCGCACCTCGTGCCTGCAGCCTAACCAATTACGATTTTTCAGCATGTGCCTGCAGCTGCGTGCTGTACGTTGTTTAGGGCCCTGGCAAGATGGGCAGAGTAGTATGGGCGAGGCGAAGACTATGGGGAGATGAATTTCAAGCGTCAACCAAGATAATTGCTGAATTTACCTTTGATGTGAGTCCACTTTGTAGTCACTTACGAGTGATTTATAGGGCTACATCGGCCTCGGGCACGTCAGTGAATTCAATGCATGTAATAATGAACTATATATCTTAACCGGTAAGATCCTGGATTATGTCTTTTGATACGGGTGAGTGTTTGAGCACCCTTGATGTTGAAGGAGACGATGTCCTCGTATCCTGTGTGCCCTTCTGTGAATTGAACGTTCCTGACTGGGCCCTGTCCCATTGCTCAACTGTTTCCTGCACTTTGTAAACATGATGGGCATTATCTGGGAAATCATACACCCAGCCCTTAGATTCTAATAGGCCCATGAAGCTATCAAAGCCTCCCAGCTTCTGCATTCTCCTCTTGCTGCCTAGAATTATGAGCTTGCTCCGCGCTCTGGTGAGCGCAACGTTTATCCTACTCCACTCCTTCAGCAACTCACCGGCAACTTCCGTGTCGTTGGGCCGCCCCAGAGAAATGATGATGCAGTCCTTATCGCGGCCCTGGAAGCGGTCGGCAGTGAGTGTCTCCACCTCTCTGAAAACGGGGTTGAACCTTCTAAGCAAAATACGCAGCTGAGCTCTGTAGAATGCCATCACACCAATCGAATCCAGCGGCACCCCACAATGGAAGAACATGGCCACCATCTGATACACTAGCTCCGCTTCTATCCGGCTCTCTTCATTGATATGACTATCATCACGAGTGGCAGAAATACCGTCCATGTTGAAGAAAAGAACCCTATTCTCTCCCCTCATCACCTGTTCCATCCAATCGTTAGCAGATATCAACAACGTATTTCCCTTGAAATCCTGGAACATCTCCCTGTGAGGAATAGTAAGAGTCTGAGACGCCACAGCTTCATTACCACATTTCAACATGCCTTTGTACACCAGTGTGTTGGAAAGTGACATGATATCGGCACACATTCTGTACTGGTAAGTCAGTTCAACCACGCTCTCCGGGAATCTATCATTCAGCATGCGGAAGATGGAGTGGTCCAGGCCACCCTGTTTTGCTTCTGGGGAAAGCACTAGCGGCGGCAACTGGAGATGATCACCAACAAGTACAAACTTATCACAAAACCTCAGAGGCCCCAAACAGACAGGCATAGACACCTGGGATGCCTCATCCACGATGCAGTAGTCGAATCTCTGCCTGTGATTGAACACGATATCATTAATACCCAGACACGTGGTTGCTACCACTCTGGGTTCCAAGAACTCCCTTCTAAAATCCTCTGGGGTCTTCATCTCCACCATAAGACTGCGGGTAGTTTTAGCAAACTTTTTGACATCTTCATGAACCCTGGATGCTGCCCCCACTCTGAGGATGGAGATATCATCATTTGACAGCTTGAGCAGAATATTATCAACAGCAGTGTGAGTGTAGGATGCCAGCAAAACCGTTTTGCCCGCGTCCACAAGCACCCTAATCAACTCCGCAATGACAGTGGTCTTTCCAGTACCTGGCATTCCGAGGATCAAGCTATAGTCTTCAGCTCTGAGCACCTTCTCAAAGGCTCTCAGTTGATCACTGTTGAACTTATCTGGAGAAGGAATTGGGATACTAAGAGTGTGAGGATTGAAGCGAGGGTTGCGCTGTTCCACAATTACATTCCTTCTCAGGGTATCACCATAAGGCAAAAACAAGTTCAAAAGGTTGTACCTTGCTAGCGAAAGGCCGTGGAACATTTCATCTTTGTCCAATCTGTACTTCCTGTACTTGACTTCATCTGACATCTGGCTATAGTCGATCTTGCTGAAAGCACTTTGGAATGTCTGATTGTGCTGAGCTTGAAATCCAGGAAGACGAACCCGAGAATTGAAGATCCTACGATCACTACGTATGGTGATCAGATCGGATCTGATATTCTCGACCCAAGCAGTGGAAAGGGCAAAATGACCACTTTCATCGCTGACAACAACCCGGTCATACTTGGAAATCTCACTACTGAGGAACGAGCGGTGGTCTACTGCAGAATCCCTCACAAGGGTATAACAAATGCTACCATTATCGTCAACACCAGGCTCTTTGGCTCCAGAAATGATGAGATCGCCTATCCCTTTACCTCCATTCATTTCTCTTTCCTTTGACGTGTACAGCCATACGTTACGCTTCATGCTGTTCAAAACTGCTTCTTCCTTCGTGAGCAATGTATCCCACGTATTGAAGAATTCAGCGTGAGCAGGGTTGTTCAGATGTCCAGTAAGTTCTGTATATACCCCTGGCTTCAACCCAGACTCTTCGTCGCAACCTCCCTCCATCAGTTTGTTATACGTCATACATCCCGCTATCATACTGCAATTATCACAGATCGACTGTTTCTTCAAAGGGGGAAGTTCACGCATTCCATACTTTAGATATTGGGAGAGTTGATTTCGTTGGTTCATCAGCAGCTGCATGTCATGTCTATTTCTGCTGTGCACCTGTGTCTGCCCGAGCTTTGTATACACCAGCATGAATGACTCAACATCGATCTCATACCTATCTCTAATCAACAGGGTGTATAGCGATATCTGCGCACGGTGCGCCAGAGTCTCCCTAGCACCTGTCTTGATCTCCATAGGCAGCACGAATTTACCTTTAAATGGATCTGGAGCTTCAATATTTGCTTCAATAACCACATCGGCAAGCCCCCTTAACCCAAACATAGGGGACCAAATATTCTCCTCAACATCAAGCACCCTGGATACATCAAATGTCAATTTTTCACGTCTGGGGCCTATGAAGGAAACGGGCAGTTGCATGCCTGTCGAGGGCTTCCTCTTGTGTACGAATACATCTACCCATTGCCTTACAAAAGGGACATGCTCCTCAATGATTGGCTTGATATTCTCCTTGGTTTCATTTATACTCAAGATATCGATGAGGTGAGCATCCAGTTGCTCGTCAATGATCTTGTTGGTGAATTCTTTCGATGTGTTTTGTGTTTCCAAACAATCTTGGAATAGCGAGTGTGTGATTACACCAACAATAAGAGGAATAGCCGACTCCCCAGGGCCCATTAACTTCGTGTTCAGTACAGAGCGCCGCTGGCAAGAGAGAGAATCACTGATCAAAGTCGCCGAGAGAAGAATATCTGGATTCCAAACTAGGATATTATGGTCACGATCTACAATCGAAGGATCAACACCTATGATATGTATGATATCTTCAGGTTGGAAATCCAGCTCTGCCCAATGGTCCCTTACGGTTACCGTTGTTACAGATGAATTTTCTGTGAGAACCGTCAGAAGCTTCTCTCTTCGCTGTCTAAGATTAGTTGCATCGGAGACGACTCGACAGCTACGGACCTGATATCTATTGAACCCCTCTCTGTTTATAGCCGACTTTGCATAGTTGATGATCGTGCCTGGACTTGCTCCGCGTCGTATATCATTTGCCGTGGAACGTAGTTCGACATCCTTAGTAATGGCTGTATGGTCAGGTTGTGGAGCAGCCTGACTTTGGAGTTTGCTGAAAAGCTGATCCATCTCTTCTAGATCATCATCGCTTCCGAAATCAGATTCCAGTTGGCTGTTAGATTTCTCTGCGAGGGTTAACCGATCGCTTTCTCCATTTGCCGGCTGCAAAGGCTCTGGATTTATCATAGTGTTATTGCTGACATCTTCCTTGGGTGCACTCTGAGGTTGTGTCTTCTCTAGAATGTCATCCAGCTCATCAAAGTCAAGGTCATCACTGAACTCCCCAAGAATGGGTGCATCCGATGCTGCTGAAACTTTATCCACAGTGGGTTCCTCTTTTATGGTCAAATCATCCATGTCATCGTTGAACAAGTCAGAGAGATCATTGAGGCGGCCAATGGCCGACTCAGTAGCTGCCTCATGTGCACGGTCTTTGGATACAGATACATCTTCTTCTGAGCCAGCTACAGGAACCAAAGCAGCTTCGGCAAGGGCTCCTTCGCTAATAGCGCATGCATTCGGGCTACCAGAATAAGCATCTAATATACTGTCACTGGAGATGGGCACTGCAGACACCTCATCCAGAGTTGCCGAGCCATCTCCCCTGCCATTGAAACTGTTGCCTATCATATCCAGCAGTTTGTCAATGTCTCGTTTACCCACCACTGATGGTATGTCACGTGCATCTGCCTCGTTACTACTCCTAGCAGCAGCTGACGCTGCATATGATCTAAATTTGGAGAGCCTAGAGTCACCTCTTGGTCTGCTGTTCATTGTTGTTTGATTCGAATCATCTGCCAGACTGTCTTGTAACTTTGCCAGCAAGGGCACCCCCTCTGAGGTGATATTCGGATTGAGCGCTGAGCTCTCTGCATCGTGATTCTTCTCTAACGATGTGGGATCTGACGTGGCGCGCCTAACTGCCCTGTTTTGGGGAGTGTCTGATGACAGATTATCCAAGGTTGTGTTATACTTATTGACAAGAGAGTGTAAGTGAGGATCCAGGGGGGTGTCATTCAGGGAGGGATCGAGGATGTCCGTTGTCGGCGAAGACGGCGTGCTGATTACTCGCTGGATGGCTTGTATTCCTTTTGCAGAATGGCGAATTCTTGGAGTGATCTCCCAAAACACCTGATCGTCGGAACCTGTGTTGCTTCCATGGTTAAAAGACTGCCTTTTGTGAGGGGTGGCTGCCGGTGCTGTGGAGTTGCCCAGAGGCTGGTTTTCCTGACTGCTGCTGAGAATGCTAGAGAATGCTGATTTTGCGTGTTGATTAGAAGTTGTATTGTTTCGTAATTTTGGTGCTTCCGCTGCTATCTGGGGTTTCTGTGCTGCGGAAAGGTTATCAGATGGCTGGAAAAAGTAAATCTTTTTTGGTTTTGGTTTGTGGGCCTTGGGGTCATGAACGATGTTATCCTGATGAGTATCCACCAGTGGGTGCTTCTGCTTCTTATGCGATCTGGACGGTGAAGACCGCGGACTTATAAAGTCCCTCTTATCCTGTGGCATATCTCGCTCATCAGCTGATGGTCAAATTCGTGGCACTGCTGGGAGCCTGGTTCTAAACAGTTTATGGGAAACCAGTGAGAACACATAAAGATTATTCCGCAGAGATGATGAAGCACACTCCCCGTCTTTTACTCGTGGGCAGTCCAAAATCAACGGCAAGCGCACTCTCAAGGTAAACCAGAACCGCCTGAAAAAAATATATACAATGTTTCAAAACCTCCACTCGCAAAAGCACCTCCATTCAAATTGCCAGTGCCACCAGGACTCACTTCAACTATTCATTTCCGTACCCACCATATGTACGTACATGTGCCTACCCCAAAGTGGCTAACTGTCCACACTGCAATCGCGTAGGGACACGCCAAAGTGTGTGCCCTGACACGTAAAAAGATTTGGTGCATAAAAAAAAGTATGGAGCTCTATCAGCAGTGTTACAGTCTCAGTCGGTGTGTATGCACAGCTCAGGCATAGTAAAGGCAGACCTGCGCAGCTGCCAACACCTAACGATGATCTACGAATTTACCTTTGCTGGACTGGCAAGGCTACAGAGAAGGAGGATACGAGCAAAATAATTCTTTTTATAAACATAGCGTTCCTTGTTAATTGATAATTGATAATTGCAGATGGTTGCATTTTGCAGGGGGGATGAACCAAAGTGGCTTGGCTCCATATTCCTCTGGGTGCAACGGGCGTTCTCTTTACCATATATGTACATAAGAGAGCCATATTCGCTATTCAGTATGATGATGGGCTTGGTTGGTTCACAATTTTCAAGCATCGCTACTATATACATATTTGTTTTTACATTTCACCGAGTAGATATTCAAATTTCCCAGGATTTTTTTTTAGTTTCGAAATCCCAGAGGAAAAGATTCCATGGGTCTCCATGGGTCTCTACCTCATACTGATATACTTAGCAGTTCTCTCTATCAACACTCACCAAGAGCTTCCATCTGGCACGGCACCTTCTTGGTAGCCACTACAAGCGCATGCACTCCCTAAGTATGGCTAAGTGCTCTTCTGATCTGGTCTTTCGCATCTGCCTCCCCCATCTAACCCTCGCTTAGCCAGCCAGCTCTCTTTTAAGTGCGGCAGACGAGAAAAGAACTCTTTTCTGAGTTGTTCGACCTCACACTACCACAGATCCTTTGGCAGCATTTGGAAGTCATCCATCGTACACTGAAAAGAAAGAAAAACGGCTTCAGTAGTAGTGGTGGTAGTAGCATCAGCAGTAGCGGTAGTGCATGATACAAAAAAAATTATCCTAAAAAAAATTTACTGCGTCTGGGTTGCCTAGTGAAATATTCCAGAGAGTGAGACAGAGAGAGAGATATAGAGAAGTAATACCGGGCTTTTCCAGTTTGAGTGATTGTATTTCACGGGAGCAACAACAGCCATCATTATTAGTACAGCAAGTTTATAACTCGTTGTTGTGATAATTGTGTTCTGGTGTAATCTGAAGACTCAAGACCTGTGTTGTGTTGTAGAGAACCAGGAAAGAAAATGGCTTTCGTTCTCACAGAAACGGCCGCAGGCTATGCCTTGCTCAAGGCCTCAGACAAGAAGATATACAAGTCGTCTACCCTGATTGCCGACCTCGACTCGGCTGACAAGGTGTTGAACCAGTTCAAGGTTGCTGCCTTTTCCAAGTTTACCTCTGCCGCAAATGCCCTTGAGGAGGCCACCGCCGTCATCGACGGTAAGGTGTCGGAGACTCTCTCCAAGTTCCTCGAGGAGGCCAAGTCGGACAAGAAATCCACCTTGATTGTTTCCGACACCAAGCTCGCCAACGCCATCAACAAGCTCGGCTTCAACTACAACGTGGTGTCCGATGCTGCCACCCTCGACCTCTACAGAGCGGTCAGAGGCTACCTCCCAGAGCTCTTGCCAGGTCTCAGCGACAAGGACCTCTCCACCATGTCCCTCGGTCTTGCCCACAGCATTGGCCGTCACAAGCTCAAGTTCTCTGCCGACAAGGTGGACACCATGGTGGTGCAGGCTATTGCCCTTCTCGACGACCTTGACAAAGAACTCAACACATACGCCATGCGCTGCAAGGAATGGTACGGATGGCATTTCCCAGAGCTGGCCAAGATAGTCACCGACTCAGTTGCATATGCTAGAATCATCCTCACCATGGGCATAAGATCAAATGCCGCCGAGGTTGACCTCAGCGAGGTGCTTCCAGAGGAGATTGAGCAGCAGGTAAAGTCTGCTGCTGAGGTCTCCATGGGTACTGAGATCACCCCTATTGACTTGCAGAACATACAGGCTCTTGCAGAGCAGATAGTAGACTTTGCTGCCTACCGTGAGCAGCTTTCCAACTACCTCTCCTCCAGAATGAAGGCCATTGCTCCAAATCTGACAGCCCTTGTAGGCGAGCTCGTTGGTGCCAGACTCATTGCCCACGCTGGTTCTCTCATATCCCTTGCCAAGGCTCCTGCCTCCACCATCCAGATCCTCGGTGCTGAGAAGGCGCTCTTCAGAGCTTTGAAGACTAAGCATGACACACCAAAGTACGGTTTGCTCTACCACGCCTCCCTTGTCGGCCAGGCCACCGGTAAGAACAAGGGTAAGATTGCCCGTGTTCTTGCTGCCAAGGCTGCCGTTGCCCTTCGTTACGATGCCCTTGCTGAGGAGCGTGACGACTCCGGAGATGTTGGTATCTCCGTGAGAGGCAAGGTGGAGAGCAGATTGAGTGCTCTTGAGGGACGTGACCTGAGAACCGTTTCCAAGATTTCCAGAGAGCAGTCCAAGGTTGAGATTTCCGACTCCAAGTCCTACAATGCAGATGCTGACACCGTACCAGATGTGTCGATGAAGGATGAGGACTCCGATGACGAGTCAGACGAGGAGTCAGAGGAGGAGGAGAAGCCAAAGAAGGAGAAGAAGGACAAGAAGGACAAGAAGGAGAAGAAAGACAAGAAGGAAAAGAAGGACAAGAAGAGAAAGCGTGACGACGAGGAGGAGAATGACGAGGAGGTGAATGGTGAGTCCAAGAAGGAGAAGAAGGTCAAGAAGGAGAAGAAGGAGAAGAAGGACAAGAAGGAGAAGAAGGAGAAGAAAGAAAAGAAGGAGAAGAAGGACAAGAAATAAGTGTAGAGAGAGATAGGAACCCTTTAGCATTTCTGTACTATTTTTCTCCTCCTCTTTCCTGTTTTTGAAGATTCGGCATGCTACACTATTGGGACCACTATCCCTCGAGTTACTGTTAATGTTTAGCTTTTGTTTTTATAACCCAATACAACTTTATGTTATGTGACATTGTCTTTACTTAAGTAGCATATGATCAGGCCCCAACTCGTAGATACTTTCTCATAGTATCTGGAGCCTACAGCAACAGTTCTTCACGTCTCCTGACTGCAGCACACCATGCATGTTTATATCATCGCAGGTGACCCCACCTCAAGTCGATCTAGGGGAACAGAAGAGAGTTATGGGAAATGACGGGTACATATAAAGGAGATTGTTTATCAGACTATTATTAATATATATATTAATGTATGGGGATTGATTGTTTCTCCTCGTTTAAAATCACAGCGCTCCATCACCAGCAGCAGTAGTAGCTGTGGCTACCTCTCCGCATACCCTGTGGAATATATATATATGACCACCCAAGGTCAGTATCCTTATTGGCAGTATCCATCCCTGAACAATGAAGCATTCCAAGGCAGATTTTCCGTCTTTACTGCCTCTTTTGGGGAGGTTAACCACGGTTATTTCAGAAGAAGCGGCTGTCAATGCCTCTATCGAAGAACATATAAAGCAACTGGATAAACAGATGGATCAGTTCCCCCCAGATGCAACAGCGAAAGACCAAAACGCAGCAGCAAGCGGCGAGCTCAACCAGACACCTGATGGTGATATTCAACAGCATGTGCTGCTATCACTGTCGGAGGGAGAGCGCCGTGTTCTCGAACTTGAAAGAGAAAACGCAAATCAACTGAGCAGCCTACAGCGGCTGGAGTTAATGAGCTCGCAAGCAGAAAAAGTCATAGAGACATACCAACAACTGCTGGCAGTTGTCCGGTTCAACCTCACCAAGAAAAGGCAAAAGGATGCTCAAACAGAGCTGTTTGAAGACCAGCTATTCAAGCAGAAGTCACAACTACTTTCCTACGAAGTGGCCAGGCTGAAGCAGCAGGTTGCAGAATCCCAGAGCCAGTATGATGAACTGGTGCAGAGGATAACGAGCGAGGCAGTTGACCTTGATCAGGAACTTGATGATTACGACGACACAGCGATAAACAAGGATATACGTAATATTCAGGAGAAACTGCGCAGGCTAGGGAGCATAGCTGACGAGGTTGGCCAGTGAACTCCAAATCTACGGGGCATGTATATGTATATGACACACATCCAAATCAACCTTTCCTAATACCTAAACCCTATAAAAAGCTCAATAATATGCAAGCTAAAAAATAAAAATAAAATAAAATGAAAAAATATGATATGCCCGAAGCTCAGCAAGGGGGTTTCCTCTGCTTCTCAGGAGCTTGAACCATCAGAGGAGTCAAGCTCCTCAATCTTGTCGCTGTCCATTTCCGCACCATCACTATATAGGGCCCCTTCTCCCTCGAGAACTGCGTCAATATCAGCATCGGCATCATCTTTGGAGCTCGCTTTTGTTGCGGCTGCGATCGCGGTACCTGTGACCCTTCCAACTTTGTCGATATCAGAACACTCAGTCGCGCTGACCAAAAAAGCAGCTCTGAGGAACTCCGAAGCCCTGCCCGAGGGATCAACCTTATTCCAATACGTTCTTACACGTGTGTAGTCAATACCAGGAAGCACCCTCAACCAAACGCACACCATAAACCTCACAATCATGCCAATGATGACCATGGCTTGGTGGCACATGTAACCCGAGAAAGAATCACGGTCAGCCGCACAGGCATGCGCTTCCCCTGGCCCCATGAGATCTCCATCATAGGCCATCAACTGTTCTGGTGAGTTTGCACCCAAGTTGAGGTTTGCGAGTCCGTAGGCAAGAGAGTGTTTCCCTTCGTAGAAGTGTAAATTATCAACCAAGCTCTTAATCTTGAAGTTCCTCAACTGCATGAGGTTCTGTTCAACATCTTTCACTTTGGTGTTGAGCACACGGAGTTCATACTTGAGCCTGGCATTGATCGCCTCGATATCGTTGAGCTTCAACTCAAGCAGTTGTTGCCTCTTCTCAACGGACATCACCAGGTCGTCCAGGGTATCGCTGGATATATTCTGGTTTAGCCTAACGCAGTGCAATGGATTGACAGCTGTCGGTAACCGCAACTTCTTTTGAACATTGGCACACTTGTTTCTGAACTCCACGTCCTCATTCACAAAAACGGTCTCATACTCGCCTCTGAGCTTCAAGAACTTGACGGCGAGCCACTCTGGAGATGGGCTGAACGGATAGGCCCAGGTGGACACAGACTCCTCCACCATCGAAAAGCTCTTTGACCTCCGCATCATCACCGGACAATCAGCAGCCGGGATATCACTGCTGAAGGGTCCATCTGCAATGGACATGGTGCCACACCAAAGGGGTTTTCTCTGCGGGTTGCTTATCAGCGAGAAGTTGACCTCCTTGTCCACGTATGGGAACGAGGATCTCCTCTTGAGCCTGCGGTAGAAATCTCTATCTGGATTGGATGCTGAATTCCTATTAGAATCAGAACAGACAATCACCTCAGAAGACAGCGGATGGGGCCCCGCTGTGCGGTTGCCGTTCCGATGATCCACATCAACAAACCTCCCTCCATCGATGAGCTTTGTGGAACCACGACGCCTCATAGGAGGATCATTGTAGGAGGTACCATCACGATGGTCGTGGTGGTCACCCGGAAATGACGAGGGCAAAAGATAGTCAATGTTAGTGTCAACAGATTCAGCTGCACTTGTTCCGAACTGGCGGTGTGCGGATCGGCTATAATCGAAAGAAGGATCAGTTTTTCGATCTCCAACGGCCAAAGAGGATAAGGTGGGGTTCAGCGAGTTGTTGAAGAAATTGAAATCTTCTTCATCCTCGTGAAATGTACCGTTGAAATCATAATATGGATGATGGTTATGCTGTGTTCTGGTATGGACAGCATGCTTTATCCTTTGGAGGGTGACCGTGGCAAGACACTGACGAGACAGATCTATGGGCTTTCCTTTACCCTTGAACAGGTATATGAGACGTTTTCCTTGGACGTACTGAATCACTCGCTCCAAATCCATGCTCTCCACCTCACATACAAAGTTGCTGTCGGAAGCGAGATTGCCTGCACCAAGTGGCTCGGCCATGTTGAGGCTCTGTAAAGTCCTAGAGGCAGACAAGTCGGAAACAGTGCTCTTGAAAATTTTTTTCACCTTCATGAGGTCATTCTTAAAGTTTTGAATGTTCTTTGGTGCTGTCATGCTAAATATATTATCCATGGTTGCCTGATCAAGGTCCCATGTAACCTCACTCTGGGGAGGGCTGATTGACGGTTGTGGGGGCATGACGTAGTTTGCATTGCTTGCATTGTGTGACATCGTCAACGCCTGCTGTGGAGCTGGTGATGTTGCTATTCTGTTTGCGTATTTCTGGAACTGACCAATAGCCATCCTGAACTTCTCCATGTCGAGTGGGTCCTTTGGTGAAACAATGGAGTTGCCAAGCATATCCAGCCTGGACCTGATCAATAGGACCAACCCAAGCATGGCGGCAATTGTCGTTGGGCTCAGCATATCACACTGTTTAGGCTTTGTCCCATAGTGCTTGAAACCAATGGTATCCCACCAACGGGTCACGGCCTCTTCTGTCTTGCTGCACAGGAGGCCGTCGCCATGGATTGGGTTCAGCAGATGAAAATAATAGAGAAACGTCTGCAACACCAGCACCATCTCCCTTGAGGCATATGCAAGTGGGACCGTCACGGGTATCTTGAACATCTGCTTGAACTTGTCCTCCACGGCCTTGGTGGGTGCAGTGAGCATCAGCACAGCACGACTACCGCACCCCCATCTTTTGAGGTTCAAATTTACTGTGAATATCTCCCATATCTCGCGGATGTCTCCGTCAGAGACCGGTATGAGGTTCAAATTGGGGAATAGTGATAGGTTGGTGATAAAGATGGAGCCGCTGTCTGTGTCTTTGAGCCTCATATAGGGTGATTGTTGTAATTCTCTAATGTATATCCTCAGACTGCGAGGCCAGTAGTTCTCGTCCAAGGTGAGCAGGGTCACCCTGTATGCACTTATCGTATCTGCCGAGTCACCTGTATACGTTGTTATGACTGAGCCGATCTTTCTCTGCGAGACCCATTGTTCAATGATGTAGATTTCGTACCCAACGAGTTTCACCTCCTCAACAATGGCGAGCTTGGGCTGGAACTCACATTTTAAAAAGTCTATGGCCCTGAAATCTGGGAAAATAAAGCTCTTGAGCTCCGGCTCAGGTGCATAGTAGTTCTGGAGGCTGGTTGTTGACCTTTCGTACTGCAACTCACCGGTATCACCGGACATGTCAGAAATCATAGATTGCACCACTGAGGGCTGCCTCTTCTGCGAGCCTGCTGGCGCCCTTGAGGGGTCGTAAAATGGACTGTACGCATTCACCACCTCCATAGTGCAAGGTTAGTTACTTTGTGCACTCTATCTCATATCATGAATGATAGCATCTCATGCACACTGATGCGCGTATATATGCCAATATATAGAGTTGTGTGTAGACTGACAACTGTATGTCTAAATGTGTATTGTCCTTTTCAACAGTCCAGTGGTCCTCTCACCCTATATCTGCTACTGGTTATAGTGGTTTGGTTACAAATCATTGACACTCTCACCACTCATCACACAACAGGTGCTCTGCGCATAGCAGGAGGTCCTCTCAAGGGAATTCTGTTGATGCACTCACTCTCACTCCCCAGCACGTTTGTTGTAGGGAGACAGAGAGTGGAAGAGGCAGTGCAGATGGTAGGCAGGGGGCAGGCAAACGGTAGGCAGGGGGCAGGCAGGGGAGGCAGAAGAAACAGGAGGCCGGGATAGGAGGCCGAGAAGACAAGTGGGACGGAAAGCAGTTAAAGGAAAAAGCAGGGGGGGGGAGGCGGCGGGAAATGCAGGAGGAATGAAGAAGTGTGTCAGAAAGACGTAGAGGTATTATTGAATGGTGATAGTGTGACGGAGTGTTATTATAATAGTGATATTATATTATAGCGACATCATTACATCATTGTATAGTGACGGTAGAGCATAGTAATGAGGGTGTGTTTGGAAGATGTGGTACATACTGGGTAAACGGAATAGCATAGTGACGTTGTGGCCTGGAGAGGCGGCAGCTTATACAAGATTCCTAACGTTATCGTACAGGAGGCCGGCTAGTTACGCATGCACTGCCGTTACAGTTACACGCAGACGTCCTCCTCTGCTTGCGAGCACCTGCCGGGAACGTCTGACAGCAGCTGAGAGGAATAAAGAAGGAGTTGGATATTAAGATACACTCTCTTCTGTAAAGCTCATTCACGAGTTTGGAAGTGGCTGTATAGTGGGGAAGGTACATAGCTAGATAGATATATATCTACAGTTAGGGGTGTGTTGTATACTGTGTGCAAGTGTGCAATAGTCATATAGTGTAGGTGAAATAGTGTGCAGGTATGAAATTTTCACGGAAGGGGTGTAGTAGTCTGTAGGTCTCACGGTATCAGAGTGGCAATCACAGGATGGGTAAGTCATTTACAGAACACCCCCTCCATAAAACTACCACCCTCCGCGGGATCACCACCTCCATATGATTACCACCTCCATAGAACACTCTCCACGGGATCACCATGCCTCTTCAGTAGTTCTCTAACTGCATTGTCCTTCCCCACTGCGGGATCGGGCCTGCGTCACCTGCGTCCTTCAGCCTCACAGAGAGATTACCGTGGCAGGATGAGGTATTTCAATGACGATTTCGGCCGTACACTACCGATATAACCTGATATACCCCGTTCGGATCGCTGCATTCTGCTCCACGCTGCCGTTTAGGGGAGAAGTGGGTAAGTAGTAAGCTGTGAGTGAGTGGGTGAGAGTGCGAGAGGCGTAGTAAGGCTTAAAGAAGATGGTGTGTTGAAAAACATCCATCTAGCACGGTCTGATCTGTATATCTTCAACTTTCGGCTTAAGCTCACCAAGCATACCCACACAATTAAACCTCCATTGAACTGTGGTGATCCTTAGGACACATCAGTGCGACTTGATAGATATGGGGTCCAAGGAAGCAATTTTCCGTAGGTATTATCACAACCGGTTGCCTAGAGACACTTCAGGTGAGGTGATTCTACTTCACAACCGTTCACATCACTAACGAGATCTTTATCTAGGCTCAGCGGAAATGGTGCTGGTGCAGTTCTACATTGCCAGTGAAATAGCAAGGGATGTGGTGTCTGTGCTAGGCGATCTTGGAAACGTCCAGTTTAGGGATCTCAATGATTCGATCAGCGCTTTCCAGAGATCCTTCGTCAAGGAAACCAGGAGATATGACAACGCACAACGACAGATCCGGTACCTGGAGTCCGTGATCGCGAAACAGAAAAGTAACATTGTTGTTACGGAATACTCCCCCTCGCATCTCAATGGCAATGAACCATTCTCCATTGCCTCCACCCCTTCCACCTCCCAGGTCGCCGATATGTTGGCAGTTATTGATCAATACGAAACGAGCATCAAACAACTGGATGAGAATTATGACGAGCTGACAGCTCGCAGCGCAAAGCTCATCGAGCAGCGACACGTACTCAACGGCTCACGCCGGTTCTTTGATAATCCAGGCCGCAGTTTCGAAATCACCGAGGATGCTGGTGCTCTTCAGGATATCCGCCATTCAATAGATGAGAACGAAGGGCTTTTGTTTAGTGACGACAGGGCCGAGGGGGGTTTGGGTCCTATCCAGATAAACGGGTCTCTCGGTACTGACATGAATGCGCTGAGCGCAGTAATGAACCTCATCAGCGGTACCATCGAGAGAGAAAAATACTACGTGCTGCAAAAGATCCTATGGAGAGTGTTGCGTGGAAATCTGTTTATGAGCTTTGTGCCCATAGAGGACCCAATTATCAACCCTGCAACTGGTGAGGAGTCCTACAAGTACACCTTTTTGGTATTCACCCACGGTGAGATGCTGGTTCAAAGGTGTAAAAAGATCATCGAGACCCTCGGTGGCACTCTTTTCCACGTGAGTAATGACTACGACGTCTTTTCGCAGCAGATAATAGAGGTGAACAACAAGATAGATGAGGTGAACCAGGTGCTGGCACATACAAATGAGAGACTCACCCTGGAGCTCAGAGAGATTGGCCATGAACTGGAGAGGTGGAGGGTGGAGGTGAAAAAGGAAAAGGCCATCTATGTCACGATGAATATGTTCAACTACGACCAGACGAGGAGATGTTTGATAGCCGAAGGATGGATCCCCAAGACCGACTTGCCACAGATCAAGAATGCCTTGAGAGACGTGACCGATAGGAGTGGTACAGAGATCAACTCTGTGGTGAATGAGCTTCACACCAACAGAACACCACCAACCTTCCACAGAACCAACAAGTTCACCGAGGCATTCCAAAACATCATTGATGCCTACGGAGTTGCTACATACCAGGAGGTCAACCCAGGGTTGGCTGCTGTTGTGACATTCCCATTCATGTTTGCAATCATGTTTGGTGATGTCGGCCATGGATTCATATTATTCCTTGCCGCTCTGGTTCTGGTGCTGAAGGAGAAGCAGATTGCCGCAATGCGTAACAGAGACGAAATATTCGACATGGCTTACAGCGGAAGGTACATTTTGATTCTCATGGGGGCCTTTTCCATGTATACGGGTTTCCTCTACAACGATATCTTTTCACGCTCCATGACCATTTTCAAATCGGGTTGGGAATGGCCAAAAGGGTTTTCAGAAGGTGAGTCAGTGGAGGCCACCCGTGTTGGCACCTATGCAATTGGCTTGGATTACAACTGGCACGGAACCGAGAACAACCTGATTTTCTCCAATTCCTTCAAGATGAAGCTCTCAATCCTGATGGGGTTTGCACACATGTCTTACTCCTTGTATTTCTCCCTTGTCAACTACAAGTTCTTCAACTCGCGGGTGGATGTCATTGGTAATTTCATCCCCGGTGTCCTGTTTATGCAGAGTATCTTTGGTTACCTCACTCTTACCATCGTGTACAAGTGGTGTGTTGACTGGATAGCCATCGGTAAGCCTGCACCTGGCCTGTTGAACATGCTGATCAACATGTTCTTGTCTCCTGGTACGATCGACGAACAACTCTATCCTGGCCAAAGTTTCGTCCAGGTAGTGTTGTTGCTTATTGCTCTAGTGTGTGTTCCATGGCTGTTGTTGTATAAACCTCTGACTCTGAGGTGGAAGAACAGTAAGTCTGTTGCTCTGGGATACACAGATCTCCATGAGCACCATCATGTCAACTCCCTCGTACAGACAGAGGAGGAGGCCATGGACTCACCGGATGATGACTTCTTTGTAATTCAGGATTTCGAGGAACCGGGCGAGGAGTTCAATTTTGGCGATGTCATGATCCACCAAGTGATCCACACCATCGAGTTCTGTCTCAACTGTGTCTCTCATACAGCCTCATACCTCAGATTATGGGCGCTTTCCCTCGCCCACAACCAGCTGTCAGCTGTCCTCTGGGATATGGTGATCTCTAACTCGTTCGTGTCGTTTACGGAGAATGGCTACGCCGGTGTGATCTTTGCCTTTTTGGTGTTTGGAATGTGGTTTGTTCTCACGGTGTGTATTCTGGTGGTGATGGAAGGTACTTCTGCAATGCTCCACTCCTTGAGATTGCACTGGGTGGAGGCCATGTCCAAATTCTTCGAAGGTGAGGGTTACCCTTACACTCCTTTCTCATTCAAGAAGATATTGAGTGAGCAAGAGCCTTAGTTGAGAGGTGACTATACATTGAGAAATTGCATGCCGGGGACATCCGCATCCAGCTCACAGGCTCATTATTATTAGGTTAACCAAAATTGAATACATCTAGATTTATATCATTCTTATAATCAAGACAGTTACATCCCATCCAAAGTTTTTAGATAATATGCACTTTCTTGGTGTTCATGCAGGTGTCACATGGATTCATGCAGCATGTATGAAAGGGTTAAAGGTAAACAACGCCTAGGAGATGAGGGATCAGAGATGGAGAAATATATATCACGACGAATGGTTTGTGAGACCACGGAGTCATCTACTCTTGATGACACACTATTGACTATATATATATCATTTTTGCGATTTAATTCTCCTCGGAAAAAGGAAACCAACTTTACCATAGTTTCTACCGATGTCTGCACTGGGACAGTCAACGCCGTCTTCGAGACTTCTCCACCATAAAGCTTCCACGCTATCGACAGTTGAGAGGAGAGGGCGAAAGAAAGATGCGATTGAGAAATTCATATCCGGAAACCAAACAATACTGAAGTCAGGGCTGTCGCAGTTGAGGTATATGATCCTGGTGGAGGGTCTCGGCCGGCCTGCACATGGAACATGCTCCTACAGAGCATATGTCTGGTGTATACTGCTGAGGGTGCCTCCGTTCAACACCAATTCATACTTGCAGCTTGTGGCCAAGGGAAAATCAAGCGCCTACTCAAAGATATTTAACGATGTGGGCCGGACTTTCAAGCGAGACCAGGAATTCGAAAAGAAGGTGAGCAGGGAGATGTTGACACGGTGCCTGAACTGCTATGCGTGGATGACGGAAATACAGCGCGAGATTGATAATGGAATATCACCGGACGACCCAACCTCACAACTTTCCACCTACGTCCAGGGGATGAATGTGCTGCTCGCACCGTGTTTGTTCACCTGCAAGAGCGAGCCCCAGGCATTTGCACTTTTCTCCAAACTGCTCACCAAGCACATCCCATTGTATGTGATACCCACCCTAGACGGTGTACACACTGCCGTCAAACTGCTCGATATCAGTCTCAGCATTGTGGATCCAAAGCTATCGGCGCATTTGAAGTCAAAGATGCTCCAGCCCCAGGTATATGCTCTGCCTTCGATTCTGACCCTCTCTGCCTGCACGCCTCCGGTGACGGAGGTGCTTGAACTCTGGGACTTCCTTTTTTCCTATGGATGTCACCTGAATATCCTTTTTATCATAGCACAAATGGTGCTCATAAGGGAGGAGTTACTCTCATCGAAGAACCCAATGAACTTGCTGCGAGATTTCCCAAAGCTCAGAGCAAGGGAGATCATTAAGTTGGCCATAAGTTTTATACCCAAGTTACCAGAGAATCTGTATGATCTCATGGCCAGACACAACTACGACCCTGAAGTTGCCACATTGATCAACCATTACGAAAACTAAAACCTGAATTATGTATATATGCACGTATCCACTTTGTTCACGTTAATTTTAGTAGTATACATATACAGCTCAGAATAGCTCCAAGTCAAAATCTCTCTCGTCAAAATATGCTGCCAATACTGTTCTTCCCGAAAACTTGCGGCCTGCCAATGCATTCATAGCATTGGTGCTCTCCTCTTCTGATGAGAACTTGACGTATATTTTACCCACACCTGGTTTCACCTCGTCATACACCTTGGACTCATCAGCAGGACGTGGGATCAACAGCGTCTCAATCTTACCAAACTTGGTACACTCCATGAAGAAATCCCTCTTGATACTCTCATATACTGCTGGTTCGAGAAGCTCAGATCCTCCAACACAGTTGATAAACTGTACTACCCGTGAAGGGCGATGCTTTGTCACTTCAATAGTCTCCGAAGATGCCACCGCCACATCAGAAAAGTTATCGTAGGTGATGTCCACGTTCTGCGTGGAGCCTACACAGCATCTGAAACACTTCAGTGTGGTTGACTCGTCTATAATGTGTGCGTCCAATTTTGCTATGCTCTCATCTTCTATGCTGCTGTCGCTGAATTCAATAAATGCGATTCCCTTGTTTGTTCCATAGTTCAGCTTATCCTCTACCAACTCAAAGGCTTTGAGCTTGCCGTACTGCTGTACAACAGATAGGACATCTTCCTTACCAAAATCCACAGGTATATTGGACACCACTATTTTGTGTGGTCCCTCATTAACCGATGGTGCGGGTGTTGTGGTGGAGGCGTCTGTCTCAGTATCAACGTTCTGCGAAAATGGAATGATATACTCCGAGGGACGGGTCACAACCATTTTTCCTCTACCCGGGGCGAGTTCCAACCCATTACAAGCAATCAGCAACGAAGCAATGTATGCAGTAGCCATTTCCAAAACCAAATGCTTTCCATCTCTGCTGATCTTGTGTGCTGTGATAAGAGACGGCAGTGCAGCTTGGGAGTCTGGCAGCTTCACACTCATGATGAAATCCTCCACGTGCTTCAACACCTCTCTAGGAGGAACCTCTCTGAAGTCCACATCGGAGATTATGCATCTCTTTGAGCTTCTTGAGTTGATGGAGGAGAGTCTGCTATTGTCTATCTGGAGATCTTTGAAAAGACTCTTGCCCGAATTCACCAATGTTTCTATCTTCTCCACATCAATTCCCTTTGTTCCCGATCCTGGAGCACCAAATAAACCAGAAAGCTTGGCTCTGTGAGCAGGCACTTGCTCATACCCGGGGGCTGGCGTATCCCAGAGAGACTCCTTTCTCTCGAGTTTATCGAGGGATACAACATCGGTCAAGTCGATGTCATCTCTCGATCCAGAAGATCTCTCCCTATAATGATCCCTAGGCGGTCTGTTATTTCCCCTCCTATCACGGTCACCATATCCACCACGGTCACGATTGCCAGAATATCTTCCATCCCTCGAGCCGTAGTTGCCTCTGCCGTTGCCATCTCTTGGATACCTTGGCCCTCTGAAATCTCTCTGGTCTCTTTGATCTCTTTGATCTCTTTGATCCCTATGATCTCTCTGATCTCTCCGATCCCTCCAATTATCCCTATCACGGTAATTATTGGGACCCGAAGGGCGAGGGTCTTGGTCTCTACGATCATGGGCCGGTCTGGCACTGTGGGGAGGTCCTATAACTTGTTAGTCGCTGCAAATAAAAATCGTACACCAGATGAACTCTTCAGACTTACCTCTATTATTACTATTATACATCTTTTCTTGACTAAGCATACAATCCTCGATATACTCTCATTTTTTTGTCTAATCTCAGATATATTTCACCTGCAACATGCCATACATACATACATTATCAACTTCCGCTCTAAAATTTGTGCATACACACAGGCAATATAATATGTACAGGCAGAGCAGAGCTCACAATGTGCACTGCTCTATAGGCATCCTACTGGCGATTTACAATAATGGAGTCACCAAGTTCATCTTCCATCAAAGTCAATACCATGAAACTATGAGCACTATAAATATAATAACTCTACATATCACTAGATATCACTAGTTGTAGTCCATCCAGTATGCCATCTCATAGTTAATGTCAACCAGTTGTAGCCCATCCAGTATGCCATCCCATAGTTAATGCCCACTAGTTGTAACCCATCTTAGTTAGGCTCCCCTCAGCCATGTCATCTCTTGGCAGATGTGCCTGCAAGCAGTGAGGAGGAAACCCTGCATACTCTACCGTGGCCGAATTAACACGTAGTCTCCGCGTAGTGAGCGTACTGAAAAGTTGTATGTGATTCGGAGGGTACACGTACACGTTCAGCAAGTGTGCCACGCAATGCACAGTGCCAAGCAGAGGGTTACGAGTTGGCATGGTGTTGACATGGGATTGATTATCATCTGAAGACGGCTTGCGATTGAAAAGCGACAGAGAGGGAGAGTTCAGCACCGATTTAGTTTTGTTTCTGTTTCTGTTTCGTTTTTCTTTATATAGAGTTACGCTGTGATACTTGCAACGAAAATGCGCGTGAGCAGTATTGCGTCACTACTCTTTGTGATATCCACAGTGCTGGGTGCCATCTTGGGTATCGACTATGGCCAAGAGTTCACCAAGGCGGTGCTGGTGGCCCCAGGCGTGCCATTTGAGATCATACTGACCGCAGATTCAAAGAGGAAAGACCTATCTGGGTTGGCCCTCACGCACGTACAAAGCACCAAGGACACCTACGAGAGGACATACGGCTCCTCTGCGTGGTCAGCTTGCACCAGAACCCCAAAGAGCTGTCTGATCCACCTCAAGTCGATCCTTGGAAAAGCCATAGACAACGCTGCTGTGTCCGCATACCGCAACATTCACTCCGGTGTGGCAGTGGTAGCAGCCAAGCCAAGGGACACAGTGAGCTTCTCGGTGGGCAATGGTGCTTTTCCCGTAGAAGAGGTGTTGGCCATGTCGATTGCCGACATCAAGGCGCGTGCCGAGTCACATCTTCAGAGTGCTGTCCCCGGTGGATACTCAACCATAAACGATGTGGTGATCACCGTTCCTGCCTTCTTCTCAGAAGCACAGAGAGAGGCTATAGTGGATGCTGCTGAAATTGCTGGCCTCAAGGTGGTGGGACTGGTGGATGATGGAACGGCTGTGGCCATCAACTTTGCCTCCACGAGAGAATTCACATCACAAAAACAATACCACATCATATACGACATGGGTGCCGGTTCTACAAAGGCAACGCTTGTGTCCTTCTCCCAGAATGGCACAACGGTCAACATCGAGGTTGAGGGATATGGCTACGATGAGACATTGGGCGGTGAGCTGCTCACCACTTCTGTATGGGAGATGCTGAAGGAGAAGTTCCTCGCTCAGTATCCCAAGGTGTCACACAAGAAGTTCATCTCCAACGATCGTGCCATGACCAGACTTTGGCAAGCGGCAGAGAAGGCAAAGTTTGTGCTCAGTGCAAACACAGACACCAGGGTTTCCGTGGAGTCCCTCTTCGAGGACCACGACTTCAAGACAACTCTCACAAGGGAGGAGTTTGAGGAGTTCAACGAGGATCTCATGGTTAGAGTGACCAAGCCAATCATAGATGCTTTGGCAACCCCATTGGAGTCCACTCTAGACACACCCTACCCCATCTCCAAGATCTCCTCCGTCATCCTCACCGGTGGGTCCACACGTGTCCCATTTGTGCAACGTCACCTCTCCTCCTTGGTGGGAGATGAGATCATCGCCAAGAATGTCAATGCAGATGAGGCTGCAGTGTTTGGTGCCACCCTCCAGGGGGTTCTGCTCTCCAAAATGTTCAAGGCTAGAGACCTCAACGTGACAGAGAGAACACTTAAAGACTACGAGGTGTCCTACTCTGCAGGCTCAGCAGACAGGTCAGAGATTGTTGTTTTTCCAAAGGGAACCCCCCTCACAAATTCCAAAGTTGTCGAGCTTTCGGACGCATTTAACACCACCAAGGACATCTCCATTGATGTGTATGTCAGCGGAGAACTTCATTCACAACACGCTATTGATGTTTCCAAGCAGATCCAGCGCCTCAGCACCCAGGAACCAGAATGTGCAGGCGGGGTGGCCTATTATGCCACTTTTAGCCTCTCTTCGGGCCACGTCTTCACTCTCTCCAAAGTGGAGGCTGAATGTGTTGCTAGCAGCCCTGAATCTTCCACCCAGGATGCATCACCTGCTACTGGCACGCCCTCTGCGGAACCCACGTCCACAGGTGCTAAAAAGCCAAAGGTCATTTCCAAGATCTCACTCACAAAGAAGAGTACATCAGTGGGAACTAAACCTATGGCGAGGATTGCAAAGGATAATGCCAACAACAGACTGAAGGATCTTGCACGCAAGGACCGTGCACGCAAGCAGAAAGACGAAACCAGGAACGACCTGGAATCTTCTTTGTACAGTCTGAGGTCCTACATCGACAGAGACGATGTCCAGGAGAATGGTCCCCAGTCAACACTACAGGAGGCTTCCACCACTGTGTCTGAGTACTTGGAGTGGCTTGACTATGACAGTGACAAGGCCACTCTCAAGGACTTCAAGGATAAGTATGACCACATCAAGGCACTCCAGGCCAAGATCGAGACGTACATGGAACTCGTTGACACACCATTAGATTCGGCAGAGTTTGAGAAACTCAGGCAGCATGGATTAGACACAATGAAGGAGCTCCAGCTGCTGATGATCACCATGTCTGAGGATGCTGCTGTGCTCCATGACAACTACACACAGTTTGGCCTTGATTTTGAAGAGGAGAGCAGGAAGATCAAACTCAAGGTGAAGCCGGTCACCGACAATGAAATCCAGTTGCACTTCATGGGGCTCAGCGAAAAGCTGGATGAGATATCCCCATACGCAGAGGAGGAGACCGGAGAGGCTCTTATCGCAACACAATCCAGAGAGTCTCTGTTCGCGGTCAGACAGGAGATTTCTGAAATCATCCTGAAGCTGCAGGATATCCTCAACACCCTCAAGCAGGCTCATGAGCAAAGGATATCTGCATTGGCAGATAGGCTCACAAGGCATGTGAGGAATTTAGCTAGGGAAAAGCTCAGGAAGCAGAAGGAGCAGGACCAACAACAGAAGGCGGAGGTGGAGGAGCTAAAGGATGACCATAAACAGTCGGAAACAGAGAAGACCTCAGAAAACCCTACATCCACAGAGACTACCGCGGAAGAACCTTCTCCAGAGGTGGAGCACGATGAGTTGTAGAACGATGGCCACACACATAGAGAAAACTAGATAGGTCCCTTACGCGCGCATGCTAAGTGCGGCTGTAGAAAAATGTATCATTGATAATTACAAGTTGCTGACATTTGAGTAAGATCCGGGCTAAATTCATCAAGTATCGTTCTATAAGACGGACAAGTGTATAATCTGAACACATTACACTTCATATTAAATCCTTCATTCCGGATATCGGTAGTGCGATTATCAACATCATCGGATCAGCACTGCTGCACATTAACTATGCGAGCCAGCACCCTGTGGGTAGTATAGTAGGGCGCGTATAGCAGGTGTAATAAAGCAAGTACAAAAGTGTGTGGATGAAGAATATTTGAATAGGTGGTGGGATGTTTGTCTAATTGGACCGCCATCATTTCTACTATTACACTGATTGAACCTGAATCGTTGGAAACAATTAGTCAGCCGTCATCATCTGCATTCTGCAAGGACTGGAGTAGGATAGGACAGTCATAGGCAACGAAGTGACCACACACAGACACCATAATTATATGATATAGAGATAGGATGTTCGGACTGGGCAAGCTCATCTACTGTGAGTAATGTGTTGCAACTTAATCTATAATGATGTTTCCTATTACTAACACTCTCAGGTGTGCTATTCTTTGTGAATGCAATTGCTGTGCTGAGTGAAGATAGATTCCTCAATAGGAGTGAGTATATTCACGGTGTGTTTTTCATTTTGCTTTTGATATCTCTCTGTACTAACGCCTGCCAAGTTGGATGGGGGTCGTCTGTAGAGCAGCAGACCTTTGGTGCTTCAGAGACCTCTGCGGTCAAGCAGAGGGTGGTGAACCTCATCAGTGCCACAAGGACATTGCTAAGAAGTAAGTAAAGGCTTATGTTGTGCACCTTCAATCTGTGCCTCTTGCTGATACAATTTTAGTGCCACTCATAGTAGTGAATACGGTTGTCATATTGTATGAGTTGGTTTTGGGCTAGGGGAGGAAGGAGGCTCATGCGAACCCATCCATCAAGCAGGGGCAACTCTATATAGGTGTAATGAATAAATAATGCGTTTGAATCATCATACACGTTACTCCACTACTGCTCTTGTTAGACCAAATCACCTTTATTCTTTTTATGCACTTCGGAATACAACAAATGAAAATCCCGGATTCCCGAACCGTATGTATACTTTTCTTTAAAAAACATAAACCAACCAACCAGCGAAAAAAAATCATTAAAACCACACCACTTCGATAGCTGTCATACAGGGTATCTATCACTCAATGGTTAGGACTATCCTTGATGGAAGAGACAAAGTGTCTCACAATAGACAAGTTCCTGTTTCTGTCACACAGAAGAGTGGCGGAGTCTCTCTGGAAATCATTGAGGAACTTGAGCACCGTACCATAAACCAACAAGTACTGCCTGATATTCTGCACCATGGAGACACGCTGACCTCTGAATTCCCTTACCGAAGTGTATATTGGATCATACTCGTCATCGGGTGGAGTAGAGGGTAGCGATGCATTCTCTTCAGCAGCATCAGACTTATGGAGTCGCACCGGATCGTGCAACAGGATGTCTATCACAGAGTCAATGGCACACAGAACACCTGTTCTTCCACACCCGGCAGAACAGTGAACAACCACCGGCAGTTCGGGGTCAGGGCAGCTAGCCATCACCAGACGTTTGATGGACACCAACGACAGAAGGTCAGAGCACTCCACAGTGGCACCATAATCTAGCCACGAGAGAATATGCACCTGTAGAACCTCATGCTGTACTTTGTTGTTAACAATGATGCGAAGGCGACGCATCACCAGGCTGCACCGGCTGTCATGATTAAGTTGAACGTCGCGCACGGATTCGATTTCAACAACCTCAACTGGCTCATGCTGAGAGTAATACACACCTGGCTGCCAGAAGGGAGCACACTTCTCAACGGCTCCCTCATGCTGTGCTGTAAGGGAGATGATCATGGGCGTCATGTGGTTCACCACAATCCGCCAAAAGTCACCAATGGTGTCTCTCAAGGGCCCCTGTGTTGCTATGTACTTGGTGGAAGAGCCCGGCGCCGATAGATAACTTGCGTTGATGTAATCATCCTCAAGGACACCGAGAGGGTCATGCGTGAACGACAGACCATACTTGTTCTCCTTGGTCTTTGTCATTACTGTGTTAATTTTCACCCTGGTATGCTCATAGGGATATATATCCTTGTACCTATTCTTGCGACCCAACTCAACACCTGCAGAGAAGGAGGGCATATCGTTATCGCCAACCTCGCTTCTCTCCTTGAATGCGCTGCTCCTGCTCAATGCCGACCTCAGCCTTTCTCTCTCCTTCACTTGCAAGTTATAAAACTTAGCACTAATTGAACTACACCCAGAGTCACTGCCGATGATCTTCAACATCCATCTGGGCAACTTGCGCAGATCCTCCGAGGAAATGGAGCCTAGGGTAGAGGCGAGGCATATGGTAGAATCAGGGCGGCTGGTAAGAACCTCATCATAGTGACGAGACTTGAAGATTGGCACAGCAGAAGCATCTGGAAGTACAAACCTGGACAGAGCAGGCGACTTATTGGTGTGAGTGTGACTAAGAGTGAATGGTGGCCTTACACCGCTAGAAACATCAGATGCAGAAGAGGAGCGCTTGTACTCGGACCTGGGACCAAAGGTTGGGGGAGGGAAGAAACACCCAGAGTTGTGGTTTGTTACCTCCGTCCCACCTGTTGTGGAAACCATGGTTGGAACAGAAGACATCGTATTAGCATCACCGTTGGGAGATGCCCTTGTGGTGGTTGGAGAAGCACCAGACTCAAACAGCTCAGGGTGAAGAACAGAAAGAGAGTTGAAGCCACCTTCAACGACAAATATAGGTGCATCCCACTCAGCAGACTGCACAAACTTCTGTGCAGTGCTGCTCAAGGACAGAGAGGCCTTGCTCACATTGGAGGATGAACAGTCATAGATGAGAACTGCAGGCAATCCGTGGGATCCACATGGAAGACCCCTGTTCAAACAGCCTGCAACAATCCTACCTGCCGAGGCATTTGCGGATGCATTAGCCAAGTGGCCCAATAACAAGCTGCTGTCGTCTTGCGACAGACTAGAGATACATCTATCCAGAGTGAAGGTGGACCTCTTCAGAAGAGTAGAGGGCAACGAGAAGTTGACAGCACCCTTTACATGCGATTTACAGAAATCAGGAAACGACCGCACATCCATGATGAGGAGATTTGGAAGGCTAGTGACTGGGTCCTCCGAAGCGGTCTTCACCAAACGAGATGCCTCTGCGACAGACACCAACTTACACTCGCTCGGCAAGGGGTATCCGATATCTTTGAATCTACTACCCCGGAGCATAGAGGCATCAGGAGAAGGTGGCCCCGTCTTGGAGGGAGAGAGAGCCTTAGCAGTAGTGGGAGAGATGGGGTTTCTCTTCTGTGCAAAGAGAAGTTCTGAAGGAGAAGGTGTCAACTGCTGACTATGTGACCTCATAGGCATCGCGGGTGGTTTAGGAATCACGGGTAGCGCTTTAATCTTTGACCCTTCGCTATTGCTCTTGCCATGACCTTGGCCAAAGCTGGGCGCTGGAACTGCCCAGTCATATAGCGTTTCAACGCTGCCCACCGATTGGTTTCTGTCAGCTCTCGAATGCATGGTAGATGGTGGGTCCACTAGAGTCATATCGCTTGTGAATGTTGTTATTGATGAGATTGATTGATTGGTTGTAGGGTGGCCGTGTAGTATGCCAATGTGGGGGGAGGTTTGCGTGGGGAGGGCCGTGCCATATGGGGAGGATGTGTGTTCACTGTGCTGTATGTGTAAATTCTGGTGACTAACGGCACTGACAGAGCTGCTTGAGCTGAAGGCACTCTGTGCACTGTCAACGCTTTGGGCAGAGACAGGCGACACCAAGGAGGAGGCGTCGAGGTTGTTTGCACTATCTGTGATCTTTGGAGGTGGACATGTATCGATGACTATGTTATGTGGGAGGTTAGCCGAGTTATTTGTAGTGGTGGAGGTGGAGCTCTTGCAACTGTTCTTCCTCTGAACGGAAGGACACCTCGAGATGCCATCTCTCGGGCTCTGTATGAAATAGTGTTGCTGGCTAGACCTCACCTGTGGAGAGCTCAAACACGAGTTGGGAGTGCCCACGGAGAAATAGTCCCTATCCGACCCAGCATGCTGCGAAGGGGATGGGGGGAACTTGAAGTGGGGGGATGTGACAGCTGCTGTAGAACACATTATGGAGAGTCGCAGCCAACCATCAACAGAGGATCACGACGTTTTCATGTATTGAGGGGGCACAGCAGTGTAAGCGACAACGACGTGTGAGTGCTTGTGGAGATGTTGTCTTTTTAACACGGCGACCAGCTTTGAACAGGATGGCCAAGTTTGCGGCAAAGGGGATGTGTGTGTGTGCTATAAGGAAACAGTCAACTTTTCTGACGCACCACCAACAGAGTCTCTTTTGGGACACAGAGTGGTTTGGCTGAAAACGGCGCAAGCTTTAAATAGCAACACACGTTATACAGGAAAAGCTTCTCTCAAACGCACTAGAATGGTGTGGAGGTTAGGTGGTGTAAAGGAGGTTTCGACTCGTGGTATGTGGCGAAGGCCCAGTTGAACAACTTTTTTCTTCTAAGGATGATTGATGGATGGAGAAAGAGGTTCCAGACCCACTCAGCAAGAGATGTCAGTTCTGGGGCACAGAAACAGGGAGAGCAGGAACCAAGCAAAAAAAAAAGAATATGCACCACAGACAACATAGAGGGTGCCCAGCGAGCATAATAGGTAACCCTGAGAGACCCCTGTCGTGTTAGTAAAGGCCACAGCGGCATGCACCAGTCAAGTACTCCTGTGGGTAAATATCCGGGAATCGCATATAGAGTTTGTGGTAATGCATGTGCTGTGTGCTTGAGGGGGGAACAAATAACGACAACGGCCTCTCGTCATAGTGCAGGGTGCATGATCTAGACCGGCCGGGTGCACCAGGGCCTAGGGGGGGAAGTGCGGCAGGGGAAGTGCGCCATGGCAAATATGAAGAGATGCGAGGGCTGTAGTATGGGGAGCATGCGATGTGGAAGGCGTGTGCCAAGCAGCCTGAGGTCGTATATCTTTGCCGTGCGTTGGTCCCCCCCCTCCTTGGCCCCCCTTACCTTCTGTCTCCACACGCCGTGCTAGCGTGTCATGCTTGTCGAGGCCGTTTGGCCGGCATCTGGAGCTCTCGACGTCACAGAGTACACGCAGAGCTCATGCCAGCCTGTTGCTGAGGCTGCTGACGTGGGTGAATTTAGACTTCCCTCGTACATATTATGTGAGAAATTGGTACAGCTCCATTGCCTGTAAGAGGAAATGCCCACTGGCTTGGAGAGCTCATAATGGAGAGCCGAAAAATCAGGCTAACAGAATGGCTTGCACGGGGCTTAATCATTCCGGGTTTTACTGAGCAGGCATAAAGCTTAAGAAAAAAAACAGAGGATACTCACAGTGCCTAGGTGTGCGAACATTACTAACGAATCGTATTTTTTTTTGGCTCGTCACAGCTCGTTGTTTTGTATAGATGTCTGTCAAAAAATACCCATCCAGTCGTGTTGGTGGTGCCGTGATGGCTGAGGGGTCCTCCTGCTTCTTCCATAACTGTGCAGGTGTGTGCCTGGCAGAGAAACATCGGAGGGTGGTCTGCTTACAGGCAAAGGGGACACGGAGCCTGGCCGAAAAAAGCAGGGAACGGACGGCAGAAGGAAATCAAGGCAGCAACAGCACGCACAGAATCCGAGATGCCCTTCCCCGGCACTTCATTGGTGTAGCTGGTAAAAGCGAGATATGGGTGCTGACTGGAGTATTACTACATGACTGCTGTCATCACATCCTGCTGGTTGTGACAAATTGCGGGGGAGGGGAGAGCCTACACACATCTCATTTTCCGATGAGCCTCGCTTCACGATAACACCTGGCCGCCTAGATATTCAAGGATGCCAGAACTGCGCACCAACAAAAAAAAGTTTGCCTGGATAAGTCTGACCATGATGTGTTTCAGAAATGATGAACAGAGGGCTGTTTAGAGGGAGGCCCAGTGTTTCGTAAGCCTGGCTAAATGACTAGACTGTACTGTGACCCCCCTGAGTCTAATAGAGTTTACCCTCCTAGGTTTTAGTGCAATGTTTCACAATAAACAATGCAATCATTCCACAGCCAAGAGAATATCTGCTTGCTATTTCCTGCACGCCTGTTATCTTTCAAAGCGGCCTGCTGTGCAACAGACACTCACGTAATATACCTTGTTCTGCTGCCTGCATTACATACTATAAGGTGTCCTCTTTGCGGAAGCAGGAGGCGCTCATGCATACGCTCACTCTGCGTACGTATCACATTATGGTCCAAAGACTTCTTTTTTTAGAACTCCAGAACTCCAAAAAAATAGGTGTTCCGAGACACGGGCCACTTCTTCATGTCCAAAGGCAATCTAGAGCCCTCAACCACTTGTGGAGTTCTAAGAATAAGGCTGCACATCTAGGCGAATTCATCGTGGAGTCCCCTTACATGTATTGTCATGTGCAGAACACATGTGGAGCCATACCAGTGGTACTGTTCTCTCTGGGAATGTACAGCTGTCCCTTTCTAGAACCGATTACTATTGATTGACCTTCACGTTGTATCAGGTGATTTTGAAGATCTTGATCCGAATTTATGATTTTTACATAATCCATTGGGCGTCTCATAAGTAAGGGCGTCGCCATAAGCCTGGACGTTCCAATAGGCCTGGACATCCTCATAGGCCTGGATATCCCCATAGGCCTGGACGTCCCCATATGCCTGGACGTCCCCACAGGCTTGGGCGTCCGCCATAAGCCTGCTTAGGACGCCCACTAATATTCGAGGCCGTTCCGCTCGTAGAGCTACAGCGCTTGCCCGACGCCTCACCCTTTCGGCAGACGGGAGATGGAAGATGCACTGACACAGACAATAAGCGCTAAAAGGCTACATTGGACTAGATGCACGTGATATATGCTTAGTAGGCTGCATCGCCTGGGCAAGCAGCTTCTCCACAGATCGTACGAAGCCAAAGCTTGTAGAATTACCTGCAATATTTCATCAAAATTGGCTCGAAATCCAATTTTTATGTAATAAACGTTCAAACTATTTAAATCTATGGCTCACTTTTTCTCTCGCTATGTGACGCCCGGTTTTGGCGCTGTAAATTCTCCGCTGGGCCACTTTAGAACGGCAGCGTTGGTATAATCACTGAACGTCTCTCCCTCCAACGAGGCTCTAGCGACTCTAAAATATATATCTATGGTTTTATTCTGCGCGGCAGTCACCAGCCCCAGAGATTGCTCCACCGCGCTTCCCAACTCCTCATGAGTCCTGAACAATTGCGGCAGGTCAACCGAGGTTGCATTACCTCTGAACCGTTCCACGTCGTTGATCAAGAGCGAATAACCATGCAGTTGATCATGTGGGCTCACAAGTTCTCCATCCACAATTTTTGGTAGGTCAGCATCTGTCACCTTCTCCCATGATAGAATTCCAGTCGAGTTGTCGTAGCCTATGAAGAACGGTGGCTTCACCTCTCCTGTAGGATCTGCTCGTCTCAATGACCTTGCCGTTTCGGCAATACTGGCCAATCCCCACCTAGAAATACCATTGACAAACAAACCTAACAGCAAACCTTGGAAGAGCATAGCTGACATGCCTCTTGTTGAGGTTCCCGGTATCAACAGCATGGCCAGAATATAGTGGTGGATCCGAAGTGTCAAACCCTTGAGCGAGGCTATGAACACTAGACCTCCAATGAAAATTAGGTACAAGAATAAATAGTTTTTGAATCTGCCCGATAACCATAGTCGGTATGCCTGAATGACCGCACAGGTGAAGATCAGGGTGACAATACCCACAAAGGCTGATGCTGCTCCCGGCTGAGTTTGGAGATCTGTGAGCGTGAGCCTATCCATCGGAAGCCTATCAAAAGTAACATTGTTTAGGATCCCCACCCAGAACAGGGGGTACCAAATGAGTGTCTTGCATAGAGGCGAGCAGCGCATCACCTGCTTGATAGGTCTGCCCCCCGGTAGCCCCATGTAGTGCGGATCGGTTACAACCTCAGCTGGTTGATTGTCATCAAGAGTGCGCTTGACAGCGAAATGCCATACGACGTAGAGCATGAAACAACAGGGCAAAAACCTCTCCAGGCCAATAGATATCAGTGTGGGAAGTGCCTCTACATCCTCAGCCCTGACAATCATTGGAGGATCAAAGGTGAGAAGAATAGTCCAGAAACCTACGCTGGTCATGACCCAGAACGCTAATGCACCCGAGCCAAAAAACATCACCGGCAACCCGAGAAGGAAATTCACCAGGAAAACAGCCACCCTTGGATCATAGCAGTTTGTGCTGCCTTCCGGTATTTCCACAAAGACAAACGAGGAAGGGAAGAAGGAACTGAAACCAATGGAATCACCATAAGGGCCCTTCTTAGAAGGGAAGTTGCCTTGAGATCCCCTATATGATATCTTTGCACACCCACCAAAGAGAGCGGATACGATTCCTGCATGCGCTGCGGCCCCGCAAGGATAAGAGTCTGCCCGATAAGGGTACGATAGATCATTGGTGTCTTCTTTCTTTTGTTTGGACCCACCGCCAACAAAAAAACCGCGATACTTATAGTTGCCAGCTCCCACCGTGAGCAACGAGTAAGTCCAACTCTCAGTATCGCATAAAGCTGGACAACGGAAGACGACCTCCCTGTCTTCGAAGGGCCCACACTTGTACCCGTCTAAACCACACTCGGCGTTCTTTCCCTTCCAGAGGGAGGGTTCACCTCTGCATGATAAGTTGACAATCTGCACATTTTCACCAGCATCATTTGTATATGACGGTACCTCTGTCAAGCTTGGAGCAAGGATCTGGTATATGGCCCATGCCCAAAACAAAAAATACAGGGCAGAAATTGGGTAACGGATCTTTCTGGGAAAGTCATTCACGATGCGTGCTGGGAACACCTCAAATTGTTTGAGAAATGGGCGTGTCAACTGTGGTGGTTCGTCGTACGGCACTGCAGGGCCTGCCCACAGTTTGTGAAAGAAAAGCCGGGTTCTCTCCCTTATAGGTGTTCTCCCCCAATGGAGTCGCCTCATATATTCTCCACCCTCCTCTTCAGAGAGTGGAGATCCCGAAGCGGAACCTCTCGAAGGCATAGAATAGTCTGGCGTATCGTTCTCGTCCTCATATGATTTGATGGAATCTAGCTCTATGTCAAAGCCGGAATCTCGGCTCCTAGAGTGCGCTTCCAAAGCTCCGTCGGATGAGCTCACACCAGTACGGTTTGATTCCCGAGCAGGAGGAGATATTTGTCTATGATCCATACGAAAGTACTAATATCAGAAAGAGAACCTCTTTCCTTCCCTTTCTTCGTACAAATAAACTTTAGCGTGCGAAACCCGTGTCTAAATTTAACCCCACGAAACCCTTCTCTGCGGCCAGTACAGGCACTTCTCGGTACCGCTGTAGCCGAGACGGCCGTTGGAGATGAGATAGAGGGCGTGTAACATGCAATAACTTAACTAACCGAGCTTCTTAGCATGTGTTGTGCGCTGTAATGCGGGATAGGGTGAGTAGAGATGGATAACTGAAGATTATGGTTGTTTGGTTTTGAGGAGCAGGGGAGGATGGTTTCAATATTTTGACACTTAGTTATATGGTGTGTGTGTGTGTATATTGTTTAGCAAAGAGGAGGGATGATGAGGGCTAAGTTCCACATACCTGAGCAGGGGAAGAGTAAAATGATAAAAACATACAGTATGAACGATAAAGCACAAGAGGAGTTAACGGGCCGAACTCTCGATATGTTCGGCGTCTGAAGAAGCCTATCAAGAATTGCTTACATTAAAAAAAAGAAGGAGGATGCCGCAAATTCCGAAACCATAGGAGCTAGCTAGTCAGCTACCATTTGTGATTCATATCCCTTGTGAAGATTTCAACTCTACAGAGTGGGAACGCTAGTAAACACACCAAAGTCTATGGTGCCATGCAGCATGTGCCCTTTGCTCAGGTACGTGCTTGGATTTCAGGAGGGTTGCTTGTAACCAACAAACCCTCCTTGCCAACACACAGTGTCGGTAGAGCCGTTCATGTTAACTAGATGGATTTCCCAGTTAGGACCTGATCCTAGGGACAGACTGATAGGGGTGAAACGCCGGCGTTTTGTTTCATGTATACCGTCATCTTCCCCACAATCTCCACACGCCCATTGCTGAATTGGGTTTAAACCCCTAGACAACTTGCGCTCCTCCTCCGTTGAGGGCGAGCGCAATCCCACGCATTGTGGGTGCCTGAAGGATATCAGTGATGGCTAAGCTCTGTTCTCTATAGATAAGAGATCAGCTTCGCCGTTTGTCCAACGTACAGCGGCGAGCCTCCGATGGCGCACGACGACATCTCCGTGGCCCATAATGCAGTGGCAGAGGCTACCCTGTTATCACAGAGGCTCCGACAAGGCTGTTTGAGCACTACCAATCGCCTTGGGATTGATCGTGCTGGTGGCCCAAACGGGAAATCCAAAACCGCCCAGCAACAAAGTACGATTGGAGGCATACTATTAGCCTAGCTCGAGCGCAAAATATTGTCGTAAGGAGTAATGACAGATTGTGTCTGCTCCCCACGACAGCAACGCACTGGGAGGCAGCCGAAGAAACGTACGGCAGTGGCATTGCGAGACTCGAGGGTGTGGGTGAGATGCCAATGCGGGAAACCCGGTTTCGGAACATTGTTACCAATTGTTTGTGCAATGTGAAGGTGGAATGTTTATTTTCCGGCGCTCTACAGACATACACCTTATCTTTGTGTGGCCAGTTGACCAGCCAACAAATGAGTATAGTTAATTACTGAATGAAATTACCGGTGACAACTACACAAGTTCTTTTTTTTTTCACCGTCGCTCACACCCCCCATTCATTCCTTCATGGCGCTAACAAAGCTATGTACCGTCCAACCGCGCCTACAGCCTATATAGCCTGTGCCTGGGGAAGGCGCGAAGGGGCAGGGCAGAACACACAGGGTTCTTTAGGAGGGGTGCTAGCTGCGGCATCCCTCTGCAAAGCCGCCCGGTTTTTGGAGGGAAACGGGCACTTAAGCTCCGTATCGTATACGCCCTTCTATGAGATCATGCTATAAACTGAATCCCGTAAGCACCTTGAAGCTTTCGGCGATGTAATGGGGCAGAAAAAACCCTATCAACTATCGTCTAATCCCTTTCCAAAAAAATCGTTCTACTTGCATCTCCTGTGGGCCCCTGCAAGTTCTGTGCATGAATTGCCGTAATAGGACGGGACATTAACGTGAGTGTAAGCACGATATCGCAGCGATAACTGCACCCGCAGCGCCATTTCTTTTTGCGCATACTTATCGGGTGCAGCAACTAAACATGATAGGTAGATAGTGAAAGGAAGATGCACTGAAAAATCACCGAGAAAGGATACAGACGATTAAGTGAGGGTAAGGGAAAAGAACATTTGTGTGCGACCGGTATTAGACCTACCAGCATTTGGCGAATGTACATGCATCGAGATTATCTACATATCCTAGTAGAAGAGATTGTATATATAAGTGTTGGTTCTTCTTTCCTTTTGAATGAAATTTCGGAGAAACACAGCAAGTGTGTTTTCTCTACTGTGTCTATCAATTGAAGTTTTTTTCCCCTCTTCTTGCTTTTTTGTAGATTGGATCGACTAGTCGACATATACATATATATATAAGACAATGTCGGACGACAAAGAAAAGCTCAAGCTCTCAGTGGCTTCCTTTGAAGAAGGAGTTGCCGAGGAAGGAGTTGTTGAAGATCAGGAGCTCAGTTGGTTCAAGAGGTTCATCAAATGGTTTGAACTCGAGCACTCAGATGCTGGGTTGAGTACTGCACAACTGTTCCTCTACAACTACGATTTAAGACCTGTGGAGTCGTCCAGACGTCGTTGGTCATGGTTCAACTATGTCTTCTTCTGGATTGCTGACGCATTCAACGTCAACACCTGGGAGATTGCAGCAACAGGTGTCCAGGCCGGTTTGTCCTGGTACTGGGTGTGGGTATCTGTGTGGCTCGGATACTCCTTTACCGGTGTGTTTGTGCTTCTTGCATCCCGTGTTGGTACCTATTACCATGTCTCTTTCCCAGTCTCATGCAGGAGTTCATTTGGTATCTTTGGTTCCATCTGGCCCGTCATTAACAGAGTGGCCATGGCCTGTGTCTGGTACGGTGTGCAGAGCTGGATTGGTGGCCAGTGTGTGCAGCTCATGTTGAGAAGTATCTTTGGAAATGACTTGGACACTCGTATCCACAACCGTCTCGGTTCAAGTGGCACCACGTCCTTCCAGTTCCTCTCATTCTTCCTCTTCTGGTTGTTTTCTCTTCCTGCTATCTACATGCCTCCTCACAAGGTGCGTCACCTCTTCACGATCAAAGCATATGTGGTTCCTGTTGCCGGCATTGCGTTCTTGGTGTGGACCATCAAGAAGGCTCATGGAATCGGTCCAATCGTGCATCAAGGTTCTACGCTAGAGGGGTCTGCATTCGCATGGGCATTCATCAACTCCACCATGAACAGTCTTGCCAACTTTGCAACTCTGATTGTCAACGCCCCAGATTTCTCCCGTTTTGCAAACACCAAGAAGGCTGCCCTCTGGTCTCAGCTCTTGGCTATCCCTATTTGTTTCTCCATCACTTCGTTGATCGGTATTCTTGTGTCTTCCGCTTCCACCATCCTTTACGGCACCACATACTGGTCTCCGCTGGATGTGCTTGGACAGTTCTTGGACACTTTCCGCTCAGGAGAGAGAGCCGGAGTTTTCTTCATCTCGTTTGCATTTGCCCTTGCGCAGCTTGGTACCAACATCTCGGCAAACTCTCTGTCTGCGGGTACCGACATGACTGCTCTGTTACCAAGATACATCAACATCAGAAGAGGTGGTTTTATTTGCGCTGGTATTGCTTTGTGCATGTGTCCATGGAACCTGTTTGCTTCCTCCAACAAGTTCACCACTTATCTTTCTGCCTACGCCGTGTTTCTTTCATCCATTGCCGGTGTTGTTGCCTGTGACTACTACTTTGTCAAGAGAGGCTTCATCATTCTTGAGGACATGTACACAGCCAGGAAGGGTGGCGCATACACCTACAACAGGCTCGGTATCAATTTCCGCGCCTACATTGCCTACTTGTGTGGTATCGCTCCCAACATTGTTGGTTTCGTTGGTGCCACTGGCACTCACCATGTTCCAGCAGGTGCAACTTATGTCTACAACTTCAACTTTTTCGCCGGCTATATTTCCTCATTCTCGGTGTATGCTGCTCTTTCCATGATGTTCCCACCACAAGGTCGTCCTATTCAGGGCAGATGGTTTGACAAGTCGGCTGGATGGCACGAGGAGTGGCAGGATGTAGATGACTTCAATGAGAGAATACACGCCAAGCACTCTCAGGTTGAGGAATCTTCTGGTTCCAGCTCTAGTGTGGAGGCCTAAGAGCACACGCCACTGTTTTTTAAATGTCTAGTTTTTACCTTTTTTCTTATGAATTATTTCTATCATTTTTTTGGGTGTCTCGGTTCTCTTTATACTTCAAAGGACAGCAAAACGTTGCCGTTACAAATGTCTTTTGATAAGGTGCATCGATCCTTTGCGTCCATGCCCAAGTGCCTTTGAATATACAGCGATTTTTATAGCTACTTAAACTCTATGACCATGCTGAGGTAACTCAGTTGTAATTATTATATTTCACAAATTCTTATTTCCAAACGTCTCCTTCTGAACTCCCCCTTTTGACAGCACCCCCAACACTCTAATATTGCCAGAGAGTGCATGGCTCAATCTTCATCGCTCTTGAGAACAGGTGTTGATGTACGTGAACGGCAGGTGGCTCGTTGATGGATCAAGACGTGTAGAGAGGGAAGTGGCAGGAACTGGGAGTATTAACGGCCAATTGCAGTGGGGTCCATATTAAATTGCAAGAAGTTAGATAGCTTGCATCGAATATCGAAAAAGTTTCTGCGGTTATCTACTATCTCAAAATGGTACGTAGTGGATATATGTGTTGATGACCACACTGTTCATCGTAGGCTACACACAGGCATAGAATGGAAGCTTTTCTGATTGATTGACCAGTGAATAATCGAGTGACGATATGCAGTGTGTTAATATCACGGAAAGCTCTCCACCTGCCTTATTATGTGGCAAAGCACTTGATTGACTGATACTAACTGTAGCAGGTAACTATTGGAAACGCGCATGACGATCTGATCCACGACGCTGTGCTGGACTACTATGGTAAACGTCTGGCAACATGCTCATCAGACAAAACCATCAAGATCTTTGAGGTTGATGGCGAGTCGCACAAGCTCGTAGATACACTCAGGGGACACGATGGCCCAGTCTGGCAAGTGGCATGGGCCCACCCAAAGTTTGGTGTCATCCTTGCTTCCTCCTCCTACGATGGCAAGGTTTTGATATGGAAGGAGGAGAACGGCATCTGGTCAAACATTGCAGAGCATGCAGTGCATCAGGCCTCCGTCAACAGCGTGTCATGGGGTCCACCAGAGTACGGTGCGATTCTGCTGTGTGCCTCCAGCGATGGCAAGATCTCCACTATTGAGTTCCAGGAGGATGGAACCACCAAACCAACCATATTTGATGCCCATGCCATTGGTGTTAATGCTGCTTCCTGGGCTCCCCCTAGCTCTGGCAAGGATCAGACGCGCAGAATTGTCTCTGGTGGATGCGACAACCTTGTCAAGATCTGGAAGTATGATGCTTCCACCCAGACTTACTCAGAGGAGTTCTCTCTTCCAGGCCATTCAGATTGGATTCGTGACGTGGCCTGGTCCCCTTCTCTTCTGACCAAGTCCTACATCGCGTCGGCATCACAGGACCGTACCGTCCTGATATGGTCCAAGGATGATGCCACCAACACCTGGAAGAAGGCACCTCTCACTGCTGAAAAGTTCCCAGATGTGTGTTGGAGGGCAAGCTGGTCATCCAGCGGAAACGTGCTGGCCATCTCCGGTGGTGACAACAAGGTTACTCTCTGGAAGGAAAACTTGCAGGGTAAGTGGGAGTCAGCCGGTGAGGTTGATCAGTAGGATGAAAAGTTGCGATGCTACGAGGAGAATAAATAGAGCATATATATTCTCCGTAATTGAATGTACTTTAAATATATACGGAGCCACTTAATGTCTCCTGGTTCTTTTTGGATTGTCTATACCTTCGTAATTATGCAGCATGATTAATTATGTACATTTTCAGTTTTTACACCTCCTCTAAATCGGCAGGAAGACGAACTGAAACTGGAAGTTGTTTCTCCCTTCTGCTTCCTCCTGCCCGTTATTGTTATTGTTATTGTTGTTGTTGTTGTCTGGCCCATTATTACCGTTCCCAGCATCTCCATTGTTCCTTCTGTTTCTCATTCTCCTTCTGTTTCTATAACTTATGAACAGAAACGTTGCAAAAGTGGCCAACATGAATGCCATCAATATCACATCGTCCATAGTGAAGGGTTCATCAAACTCGGTACCCTCACCCTCTGCGAGTGGGGCAGCTCTGTTTGGGCCCGAAGCGTCCTCCAACCCTCCTAGTTGTTCTTGAGAATATTCCATGGACTCATCCCTCATTCTTACATAGAGCTTGAAGAACTCGCTCCATACTCTCCTCTTGGGTTTGTCAGTATCAAAATCTGTGGATTTGTCCTGACCAGTGATGCGCGACCACCACATTTTCATGTGCAGCCTGAATAGCGAGAATTGGATTGGCAAATAAGCTTCCTTCTTGGCCACCAGGGCCAGATCATAGTACCGTTTTGCGAGGTGGAAGTCTTTGGAAACCCCGAGACCCATCTCATACATGTATCCTAGATTGAACCTAGCCTGTGCACTCATCCTGTCGGAGGCATCCTGATATATTCTAGAAGCCTGCACATGATCAGGCTCCACAAGGTACCTCGATGATGCGTCAGATTTGTTTCGACTGGGTGACTGATTCAGCAAGCCAGAGTTGTACATGTCTCCAAGGAACACGGCCGAATCCAAATTGTACTGTTTTGCTGAGCGGCCATAATAGTTCAAGGCCGCCTCAAACCTTTCTACAGTCACCCTTGGTGGATCAGCAAGGTATCCCACAGGTTCATACAGCATATATGCCGCAGATGCCTGTGCAGTCTCGTAGCCCAATTCAGCACCCATAGCATACCCAATGAGGGCCAACTCATTTCTACCCTCAACCAGCTCGCGGAATGCCCACCCAAGAGGAGAAACAACCGGTTCAATTTTCTCAACAAAGACCTTATATAGGAACACAACGTCCTCCAGCTTTGCAGACTTTAGTCCTTTTTCCTGTGCTACTGCGTAATGGTAGACAGCTTCTGGACTCCACTTGAATGCAGCCTTCTCCATAAGCTCAAACCCTTTCTCCTCATCACCTGATTGCAGCAATAACCTCGCAAGATTGAAGGTTCCCTTGCTGAATCCCCTGGCATGGGCCGCATGGTATAAGGAAGTGGCCAGGTCCAGATCTGTGATGTCCTTGCTGGATTCAGAAAGTCGGAACTCATAGATTAATCCAAGATCGGTGGCCACCTCACCGGACTCAATCAAACATTCCGCAGTCAAGAGCCACTTTCTCGCCTCATCATAGTTCTGCTTTGTTCCCTCTCCTCTTAAATACATATGCCCCAACCGGGCACAGCAGCGGCCCACAAAGATTGCATCAACGGAACGTGCGACACGTGAGGGGGCATCAAAATGGCCCTCTCTGATCTTTTGTAAGGCAACTTCAGGGCTCGATAGGTGATGTCTTACATCACTCGCACCAATCCCTTCAGTCGCACAGGTGTATGCTACTTTGAAAGCATTGTCGTAATCTCTGCTTTTGAAGTAGTTGCCATTGTAAAACTCTTTGAGGTTATAATAAAGCTCAACTGACTTGTGGTCTTCTGGATCGATGTTGATCTCGTTGAACACTGAGCGATCCAAAATGTTACTCTCTGCTTTTCTTGTTAAAGAACTGCGATGCTCGGTAGCATCCTCCCCAAAGAGGCCACCATCAAAATCCGCGATCCTAATGAGAAAAGAATCAATATTCGGGCCCCCGATAGGCGCATCAGTATAGTACTTGAGAGAGTGCTGTGCCACCATGGAGTAGTAGAAGAGGGCCTTCTCGTAGTTTCTAGGGGTGCCTATTCCCTGGTAGTTCCTGTATGCAACAGCCATTGCTGCTCTTAGATCACCCTGGTCAGCCGCCATCTCGTAGTGTAGAAGAGCCTTGCCGTTGTTTGTGTCTACTTCTCCAAATAGACCACTGGCATGTATGAAGCCCAGCATATAGTTGGCTGTTGCGTTTTCACTGAGCTGCGACACCCTTGTGTAGTAGTCCAGGGCCTTCACACCATCCATGGGGAAGGAAAAGTTTCCATACATGTTGATCTCTGCTAGCAAAAAACAAGAATCGACATTATCTAGGTCACAGCTCTGAGAGAGCAGAGAGTATGCATGTCTATGGGAGTCTGTCAGAGACTCTGCGAGCTGTTTTCTCCTATATGCCTGTGCTTCCAGGCTGAAATCCACCTCCAAGGAAATCTTCATCGGATTGTGCCACAGATACTCTCCGTCCTCCTCTTGCTGGTACCCATCCATGATCAATGCTGCAGGCTTTTCTGACGCCAATTGTTGCCGTATGTCTTGCAGAATATGAAATGCCTCGCTGTACAATTCCTGCGAGTCGATCTTGACGGGCTGAATCTGGATGACATGTTGTCCATGGCCCGATTCATATCCCAAGGCAGGGTCCCTAGCAAGGGCTAACGAGCCCATAATGGAAACCACTACAACGTTAGAAAGGTTAGTAACACGAAATTCCAACAATCATTCCCTCAACTCACCATCCCTCATACCTTGCTGAGATCATACATACCCACAGCCTTTGGTATTAGTCTCATAGTTAAAGATATCAGACCATACACCACATTAAGACAGTCACCTCTATCAATGTACAGTGTAACCACGTCTCAATTAGTACTCTCGAGAACAGCTTCTGGTTCCTTCTGTAAATTTATTGACTGATAAGCATCCACTAGTATATCTGTAGTCATCATCAGCTCTCTCTATCTCTCTCACTTATCTGCTAACTAATCGCCCCGCTGTTCTCTCCCCTACTACTCCCCCACTATGTATGCCAGTAGTGTGCTGTCCAGGCATAGAAGATGCTCGGACCCTCCTCACTTGTTATGCGTGTCACTGACTATCGATGCCAGCCTTTAGGCGTACTACCTTGCAGTGGGGCATCGCGTCCCAATAGCTGCAGGTTACGGTGCGGCTCTGGCTTACCAGAGAGAGTGAGTCTCTAGTATTTCAGACATACTCAAGGTGATTGTGTGGGGTATGGAGGAGAGATTCCTGGAGAGATTTTGGTTTGATTTTGGGCTTATTCTTTTATGTTGAGCCTTTTGAGCCTCGTGTTTGGTTTGGTATCAGTACAGGCAGGCACAACATGCCGGTGGACGTGTCTTCAAAACTATCATTCTTCTGTCCGTGCAGCGAGCTCGTTGATGAGGAGAGTTATGCATTAGTGAATCACGGTGCAAAGAGCGAGGAATTGCACACATCCGCGTCAGATAATGACAAATTACCACAGACCATCATAGATAAGAACACTCTACATCCACTTGAGGAGCTGTACTTTTGCCATGAGTGCCAGTCAGTACGATGCAGGCGATGCACAGAGCCAGAAGTAGAGTCAAAGTTCTGCCCGAGGTGCATGGAGAGAGTGCTTGACGCCTCAAACTACTGTCCACGTAATTGCTACAATTGTCCTCAGTGTATCAATGGCGTTTTGATTGCATCTTCAACCACGCACCATGATGATCGCCTAGGCGACGAGCCATCGCGTGTGTTGGGTAAATCTTTCCGGCTTCGTTGCACTTCACCTCAATGCGGTTGGGAGTACGATACAGGCTTGATCACCAAACCCACACCATTGCACAGCATAATAAGTGCCCAAAAGAGGGCAACAACGTCCAAGTTCAGCGAGCTACTGAACCATTACCAGCGACGCAGGGATGCCCAAGCGTTCATTGATCATACAAAAGCGTCAAAGAAAAGCCTACGAGAAAGGGAGGTCCATAAGGCAGTAGCGAAACGTTTTTCATCCTTGGAATTAGCTAAATTAACGGAAACTTTGAATGTTGATGAGGTTTTCCCAAGGTTTGAAGCCGAAAAGTTAACCGTTGAAGAGAGCACCACTGATTATGTTCACACTGCATCACCGAGCAAAGAGAAAAAGCTCTTTCCTCTCCCGCAGAGACTATCCACTAAGGTTTCTTTGAGGTGCAAAAAATGTAGGACTCTGTTGATGAGGCCGGATGGAGATCCTGTCTCTACGAAGTTCTACCGCACTCACAACGCCATAGATATGTTACCGGAGATTGTGATATCCTCCGTACACGCAGTAGGTGAGGCTGACTTTGGCCCAAGTATCCATCGAGGGAGAGCTAACTGTGTGCTTCTCAGTTTTATCAATCCTTATTCGCATCCTATGCAAATCACAATTTCAACGTCTGAGCAACTGAACCGCAGTTTTCTTGCACTACATCGAGATTCGTCATTAGCCCAAGAGAATCTGGCGGATTTGATTAAGGTTCATCTTCCATGTGCATCTTTCTCGCTGGGCCCCAAGCCGGAGAGATCCAGCAAGAGTGAAGCAATATTGAAGACCATTCCAACAATCATGTTGACGGAGCACACAACATCATCCAAGGCTGAGTTGCTCACTAGGGCCGATGCAATGAAGAAAATATCCATGATAGCCATTCCGAATGCGCAGCCGAGACCGCAATATGATTCTACAGTGACACCCGATACTCCCCCACCTTCTCTAATAGTCGATGATAATCATGACGATTCTGACATCGCCAATACTTTTGGGCATACTCCAATTGATACAGGGCTCAATTGGTCTACTGTTCCAATGATCGTACGGCATGGTGATGATTTGTCGACGCCAGCAGAGGAAATGCCACTACAGATTGCTCTATTCATCAGCATCAAAGCACCTACACAGGTAACCAAAAAGAACGACAAGGCTATAGAGGCGCCCCATGAGTATAGGTTCGGCGCCTGGTGTATATTGGACATTCCCATTTTGACCACTTGAGTCACTATACAGTAGAATGTGATCAATTAGTATACTCTCAGTGTGGATAGCAGAGTACTGGAGATGGTCGTGCACGCGTTTATCGCAGACAGTACAGTTTTTGTATAGGGAGAGCATCGCTGCACTGTTAGATGGTGTTTACTATACGAGACGCGCGTCTGCAGCTCAAGCGTGGGGGCTATTTGGAGTTCTAAGGGCTCAATAAAATAATTGCCTGTATCCATTTAATATGTAATACCATATAGTCAGCTAGTCTTTTTTCCAACACAATAAAACATTCCACAATGGCGGACATGACAGTAAATGCATCTATCGTGGTGCAGGAGGAAATTGAGCCTCGTTTCGATAACATGGCTCTGGCAAGACTATTCCACACAGTGGCCTTTAACCATAGCGATACGAGAATTACGAGCAAGGCTTTGGAGGTGGCGACAGAATATCTGAGACTTTTTGCCAGAGAGGCTGTAGTTCGTGCAAATGAGGAGAGAATAGCGGAATCACTAAGGAACTCACAGAGGTATTCCGTCAAGTACAGCGAAGCCGAAGAGGGCATACTCTCAAGAGCTGGAGACGTGATTGATCAGATAAACCCTCGAGGGAGCAATGAAGAAATAGGCGTTGAAGAGGAGGTAGAGGGGGAGGCTGTGGCTGCCGAGTATAGAAGGCGATCGGATAGACAGGTGGTGGAGGATTCGCTGGACACGCAGCATCTGGAAGCAATTGCAGGACTGCTAATCTTGGATTTTTGAGATCGCTGAGTTGTGATGTGTAGAGTTACGGTATCCGATTTTTGGAGTGTACATGATAATGGTGAACTGTATATATATTTAGAGCAAAGTTTGACTCTCATTGTGATGATTAATCAGAGTCAATGGATGAATGTTTGATTCTATAATGAGTTTTCCACAGCACCCTTAGTGATGTTTCTCTGCTGGCTCAGCAGGGTCAATCTTGAAAACCTTGTCTGGGTTCAGCAATCTCAGAGGATCGACTGCCAGTTTGATCTTTCTCATGAGCGCAACAGCATCCTCTCCAGCCTCTTCGAGCAGATAGTCTCTCTTTCCGAACCCTACGCCATGCTCTCCTGTACAGGTACCCTCGGTTTCAGGGGCAATGGCGCGCTTGACCATATTCTGGACTAAATTCTCAGCAATTTCACGCTGATTCGGCTTGTAAAGCAAGAATGCATGGAAGTTGCCGTCGCCGGCATGGCCCACAAGTGTTGCCGGCAGACCTGAGGCTTCCATCTCGGCCTTGGTATCTAGGAGGACATCTGCCAGTTTGGAAACAGGAACAGCAACATCGGTGGTCCAAAGCTGAATATCCTTGGAGATTTTCTCTCTGCCATAATTAATGGTCGACCACAATGCGACCTTCCGAGCACTCCACAGCTCCGTTTTCTCGTCGTCAGAGTGGGCAAACTTGAAGGACTGGCTGCCATTCTTCTTCGCGATGTCCTTAACTGTTTGCACCATGGCATCAGCCATTGATTTGGTGTTACCACCTAGCTTGAAGAAGAGCGTTGGGGCCTCATCGTACGTTGTGGTCACCTCACCACTCTCGTTGATGAAGTGCATCATCTTGTCATCCAGTAACTCCATGGCATTGACACTAATACCGCCCTGAACAATGCTAGCTACGGTCTTTGCTGCATCACCAATGCTCTTGAAGCTGACAACAGCTACGCTTTCAAAAGGAGGTCTGACGTGGAGCTTGAGAGTTGCCTCAGTCACGATACCAAGGGTCCCCTCATTGCCTATGAAAAGACCAGTCAAGTTATAACCTGCAGCCGACTTGCGTGGTCTCTGCTTAGTCTTAATGATGGTTCCATCAGCAAGCACAACAGTGAGATTCACCACATTCTCCTTCATGGTACCGTACCTAGCGGCATTGGTCCCTGAACAAGAAGTACCCACCATCCCGCCGATCATGGCACCAGGGCCCGGGTCAGGTCCGAACATCAATCCCTCTTGAGATAGATAGTCGTCCAACTCTTCCCAACCAACTGCAGGCTGCACCACCACATCCAAGTCCTCTTTGTGGAGGTCTAGGATCTGGTTCATGTTTGTGAGGTCAATGGTGACGCCTCTCCGTGTAGGGACAAAATGACCCTCCAGGGATGTGCCACCAGAAAAGGGAACAACAGGTATTTTATTCTTATGGCATATCTTCATGATTCTTGACACATCCAAAGTGGAGTCAGGGTACACCACGCAGAGCGGCCTCTGATCATCCTCCGCGTGGTGAGTATTCCAGTAAGTGTCACTATGCTCGGATAGGACGGATGGCAAAACTGACACCCTTTGAGGACCAAGAAGAGCAGTCAACTCTTCCAATGCTGCCTGCGATTTACTGGAATCTCCGTATTCAGAGGGCAGCAAGTCGCTTAGCTTGGTGATTGAAGTCTGTGGGAATAAGAAGGAGGGTGGTTCAGCGGCAAACTTGAAAGATACATATGTGGAACCAACTAGTGATCCAAGAGTGAAGATAGCCGCAAATCTTAATGCTGTGCCCAAGGGGGAGCTGTAAGCATCCTTGCGCTTCTGCTCATCGCCCGAGCCCTTGGTGCTATCATTATTTTCCTTGTTGCTGGATTCCTTCTGGGCTGTGGAATTGAATCTCATGGTTTGTCTTGGTGATGTCCGGATTAAAGCAAGGGGCCCAGCCCGAGCGGCCCCGATAAGAAGTGCACGGGAGATGTTGGAGGCATTGCTACGGATGGCCGCCCTGCTGGACTGATATAGTTCAGGCAACATGTTGAATTCGATGATTGTGTGCTTTGCTAAAGTCGTATGAAGTCTTAGTAGAGGTGTGGCACAACAATAGGCTCAATTGACAAACAAGCCATTAAATACCCAAAGACAAACAACGGCACAAAGGTCATTGAACCGGTGTTTGCCAAGAAAATGATGTCGCAACTGCTCACCCCCACGTAATTTTTCATATCTGCATTCTACTTGCCAAATCAATGCAGCTATGCGTGGGGGCTCATACGTGGGGTGCTGCTATCTGGAACAAGAAGAGATGAGCTCTAATATATGTGACCACCCAAAGTGGCAGAGCCTCGAAGACACACCGCACAGAGCATCCCATATAGTGGTATGGGAATTACTACTTAGAGGAAAATCTTAGAATATCATAACATCTTTATTCGATTCACAGCCAGATCTGGGGTTAGCAATGGCGGGAGCCTCAATACATACCGCTACCCCAAGAAAGTGGTACCATAGGCCACACCATTATATATATATATATAGGACAACGGTTGTTAGCTTACTCTTGTCAGCTTGTCTCAGATTTAGAGATGTATGAAGAAAGAGCAAGCAGAACAGTTCATGAGCTCTCACCCTATGTATACCAACTGGGTTGTGTATCTCCTAAAACCAGACTTTATGATCTAACCCTATGCACATCATCTATCCTACAATGCTCCCCCCTCACATGAAATCGTCGTCACCAAAATCGTCGTAGTTGGTGGTGTCCAAGGACTCATCCTTCTTGAATGAAGCAGAGGCAACCTTGCTCACTCCCTTTGCCTTCTTCTTACCGGTACCGCCGGTGGAAGCTCCACCGGCCTTTGACAAACGTGCCTGTCTCTCCTCTCTCTGCTTGGTGGTGATCACAGCGTTGAGAGTGGAGGTGGCCTTTCTCACGTTCTCAATGGACATGGGACCACAGAGATCCTGTATGAGACCAATAGCCAATGACGATGTGTAGTTGAGAACGCTCTCCTCGGCGAGTTCTGTGAGCGCAGCAGCCAGGGCTTTCCTTAGCTGCTCATAATCCTGTTTGGTCTTTGGCTGGAACAATGGGTGGTCCGAAAGTGGGGTATCCTTTGTGAGACGTACGGTGTTATTAGTATTGGTAGCGGCCTCTCTTGCCGCTCTGGCCCTTGGATGCTCATCTGCGACACCAAGGCCTTCGAAAAGATCAGCAGCGTTGTTGAGATCAGAGTTCATCTGTGCCTGCTTGAGCATTTCCTTCCTTGTCTTTTCATCCACTAGATCAATCTCCATCAACTTTGGCTCCTTCTTCTTGTTCTTCTTGGCCGCAGCTGCGGCAGCCTGCTCCTGTCTCTTTTTCTTGAGCTCCTCCTCCTCCTTCTTTTTCTGTTTGGCCTTCTCAGCCTCCTCCTCGGAATCTACATCCCATGACTCGAGGACTGGTTCATCGTCCTCCTCCTGCTCCCAGCTCTCAGCCAAGGGAGCTGCAGCTGCCGTTGTTGGCACTTCAAAATCTTCGTCGTCTGCAAGCTTTTGTTAATTAACTGTCGAATATAGTTGGTAATAGAAAGAGATCGCAAGGGCCAGCATCTGAAACTGAACCGTGCTCTGTGTCAGCAAACTTACCCCAAGACATTATTCAGCACGCTAGATGAAATTCAAAGTACTCCCAACAAAATGTGATCACTCAATATCGACTTATCTTTGTTTATGGCACTTTCCCAAATATTGCTATCTGCCTTCACCTATCTGCTACACCTCACCTAGTCACGTTACCTCTTCCCTCTTCCCTACTTCCTATAGTGCAGCGGCAAAGTTTCAACGCCTCTCACTACGAATTTTCAAAAAATATTTTTTCAACCTTCCACTACCCATCTGCCACCACCACGCTACCACGAGCTCTGTTGGCAGCGCGGGCTCTCTACGCCCTGTCTGCCAGAAACTATTATGCAGTAGGGGGAGTTCCCTCTCAATAATGGCAGGAAGGCACCCTTGATCAGAAGGCAGACAGACGTCTGCCTTAGTAGCTGAGAGATGCCCTCTGGCTGGCAAGATGTGAAGCGCAGGATTCTTAGACGTGAGTTTATGTAGTGCGCCTGGGTGTTGCAGCGAGGAAGAGATGAGGTGCAGATGAGGTGGATGGTATTGCAGTGAAGGATTCAAGAGATATTGGGGATGAGGCATCTTGATAAAACCCGGATGTCTACGCTGCACGTTCTGCAATTGCTCTGGACGGTGTATGATTGATCGGTTATCTATCACCATAGGAGAAGACATTGCTCTGCAACCACTGCTACACAAGTGTATAGCTTAGCGAGTTTTAACCCCACGCTCTCTCCGGCTCTATGGTAACAATGGGGCTATTCAACGTACGCGGCTACCAGGAGGCAGAGGGTCTCACCAAGTGGTTCTTGGAAGAATTGAAAATAATATGTAACCCCCATCTTTCAATTGAGGAATCATTTGCAAATGTTGATGGAAAGATCATACCTACGGGATTTGGCATGTTTGTTGAGGTTGATTCCATATTGAAGGATTGTGAGAACGATGCTGAAACGATAACATTATTGCGGATCCCAGTTTCTGCAACTTTCTCCCTTCATACTGTTCTGAATCTTGTGAACACAGCCATACAGCAGGAAGAAGCCGAATCTCTAAGATTAAATGTTTCACATCTCTCCACTAAAGAAAAGGATCAAACTGCACAGGCCAACAATGTATTCAAGCAGAGTGCAATTTTGAAAGAATGCCTCGCAGAGCTTTGCCAACCCCACAGCATGTCAGAGACTAAGATCCTGACTGCCTACTTCTGTGGGGCTTTGCTACTCAAACGGTTGATGGAGAGAATAGAGGCGCTACAGCGAAATGGATTCCTTCTCGATGTGCTCTCTCAAATGAAGGCTTCGTCTATATCCAGGATGTATCCTTACTTGCAAGTTCTGCTAACTACAGAGGTATCTAACATTCACGATGATCGTTTGGACCTGCTTGAAAAATATAACGAAGTATTCGGGGATAACCAAATCTTCAAGGCCAATTATCTCGAGCTACTGAATGATACTGAAGAGTCAGAAGTCTTCCTTTTCAATTTGAAAGCCGTCATTGGAGAACATTTGCTGAAAGCTACAGGAGCAACTTCCAGTGCAGAGCTGCAAATTCTGGAAAGTTTGCTCGATGAACCATTACTTTCAGTAGCTGAGATTAGGAAGCTCAGGGCTGCAATCAGATCACGAGTCCTGGAAATACCGCACGCAGATAATGAACACTCAGATTCCTTTGTTGTTGATCAGTCATTGGTGCCATTGTTGGACTTTGCAAACCACTCAACAGATCCTTCAGAGCACAACGCATACTTTGATGTGGATAGAGAGACTGGTGATATTCTTCTGTTGTTGGAGATAGCTGAGTTGTCTAAAGCCGAAACAAAACAGTTGCAAGTGTTTATTTCATACTCCCCAGTAGAGGATTTGAATCGCTTCTTCTTCACCTACGGTTTCATCCCAATGACTGTAAATGAGAGGAAGGTCATTGACTTGCCCTTTTTCGGAAGGCGGTATGGAGATCCCCAGTCACCCTCATACAATGAGAGAATACTTGACATAGTAGATTACTTGCAGCTCAACCCCAATCTGCAGTTGGTTTTGGAATTTGAGAGTTCTAAAAATGGAGTATCAATGAAGACTCCCAAGATCAACCTGAACGAGGAATATTCGTACTTGGCATATCTCGATGACGATGAACTCACAGTGACAAAAAATGAGGACGGCGAGATAGAGACGATCGAATTCAATGGAAAGACAACAATGGAGTCCGATGAACCCACATCTACGCCTTCTCAGGAGCAGACTAGCAGGTGCATATTCAAGCTGGAATCCGAACTGGTTGTGCAGCTCAAGTCAGACATAGAGAGATGCAAGATGCTAGAGTCAACGTTCAGGAGTGCTCAAAAAAATAATAACATCCTCAACCTTGTATCTTGTCAGCGGAAGATGTATGAGAGCTTTGTGGAAGGCTTTGAGAAGATGCAAGTACTTGTAAAGAGAGATAACCAAGGTGATGAGGAAGATCTATTGGTGCCTGAAGAGGAGTGCAACCCAGACTGGCAAGATTATAGGATGGCTCCAATCATACAACCCATTTTATTGACAAATTCTCACAAGGAAGAATGAGGACAATTATCCAATTATGTATTTGAGCCTCAGTCCGAAAGTGATCTCTACAACAATCGGTGTTCCGAGCCACCAGGTCCCACTATATTGTAGGCACACTGGAGTGGAGCTACTGTAGTGCATGACAAATCCGGGGAATTTCTGACCACAGCCGTGCATTCCCCTCTTGTGGTGCGCGAATTTGACACTCTGAAAATACCACTCAGATTACAAATGATACAGGAGACAGGCGACAGGAGACAGCTTCTCTGTTGTTTAAATCCGGTAGAGCCTGCCACCAAATCATGACGATGAGCATGTAGAGTCTAAAAACCGCAGGAGCGGCTGTATCCTAAGGAGATAAAAACCGTTCTCATATCAACCTTATGGGGCGTGCCCCCACGAAATTGTTAAACAGACGACCGTTTTCTCCTACATTGAGTCAGCATCTCTTCCCTACGTCAGGTTTTACTATGAGCCGATGACAAATATAGTGGTAGAGTGCAGCTTCGCAGCAAGTGTTACCGGAAATAGTTTATCTCCGTAGAGGCTACAGATGGAGATGGCCGGATTTAAGTCAGTCCCTTGCATGAGCATGGGTTTAGGTAAATAATAATCCGGTGCTCTGTGTAAACTTTCAGGAACGTTCCTTCTTTGACGACTATATATATATATATCACATGCAATGTCTTTCCAGAGCCATGATGTTGTGTCAGTCTTTCACGATTCTGAAATTGGTTAGCCTATTTAAAAATGTCACAAATACCACAAGAGGAGGTTAAAGACTTATCCAGAGATATAAGCATTGAGAGCGAACAGGCAGACGGAGCCCAAGCATTTCAGCCAGACGCTGAGGAAGATGTAGAGACAGGTTTGTATAGGTCTGTGACCCAGTACACAGAGGCCGATACGGTCAGCAACGTATTTGAGGAGGCCAGACGTTCGATATCGAGCCGAAACGGCTCGACTGTTGAAAAGCAAGCTCCATGTCCGGCTGCCCCTCAACAGGTTGACTACTGGTCTAAAGAGTTCGCGCCCCTCAGGAAAACTATTGCTCTGACATTCTTGAAGACGATGCTCATTATATCGATATGTATCATGGGTATCTTCAGTATTTTCTGGGGTTCTATGTACAACAGGAATGCTAGATTGGTGAATCTACCTCTGTTGGTGGTTTTGGAAGATAATGTCGACGGACAGCTGCCATATATCAGCGAAGCTTTGGTGCGTTCCTCGCAGTTTGAGCTGACAAGCATATCGGCTGGGTGGAAGTTCATGAATACCAGCCAGTTGCTTGCGACGGCTGGGGAGCGCAACAATACAGTCCTGGAAGAAGTTGAGAGGTTGGTTCATGAACAAAAGTATTGGGCTGGAGTGTTAGTTCAGCCGAACGCTACTGAACAATTGAGAACGGCTATTGAATCCGCAGATGCCACCTTCAATGCCAGTCAAAGTCTCATCCATGCCTTGTACGAGACGGGAAGAGACATTGAGACATTGCCAATGTATATTGTCCCTGCCATCAATCTCCTTGAGGCGGGTTTTGTCAGCCAGGCACCTGAGATGGTGTATGCGCCAATCTCTCAGGGGCTCAGTGATACACAGTTGGCCAATGTTGCATCACATACAACTTTGCTGTCGCAAATGCCTGGAATCTTGTACACCGACATGATCCCAGCGCCTAATGCGGTTGTCCTGGCTCCATCACAGATCGGTTTAATCTATCTGATCATTCTGACGCTGTTCCAGTTCAACTTTTTCATGATGTTACATGGTGCTGTGGCCAAGAAACTCAACAATACCACAAAGTATATTCTGCACCGTTTGGTCATTTCTCATTTGGCCTATTTGGTGTTGTCTTTGCCCTACTCGGCTGTCTCTGCTGCGTTCCAGGTAGAATTCAACAACGCCTACAATGGAGGATTTGGGGTGGAGTGGATGATCAGTTTTCTGTCAATGGCTGCGGTGGGTGGTGCCAACGAGAACATGGCGCTCGTTTGTATGGGCAGTTTCCCACCAATGACAGGATTCTGGATGTTATTCTGGGTGATTTCGAACATCTCCCCAACATTTGCACCAATTGAACTGTGTCCAGACTTCTACAGGTATGGTTACGCATTCCCAATGTTCAACTCGTCTGAGGCAATGAAGGTTGTGCTATTTGACACATATAGGGGTACCATGGGTAGGAACATTGGAATTTTGATTGTGTGGATAGTGGTGAACATTGCGCTCATGCCACTTTGCATTATGTTCTTTGCATTTATGAGCAGGAGAAGGGCCATGCAAGCTGCAAAGGCTGCTGAGGCTGCTGCGATTGCCCAGGACACGGAGAAATAGGAGTATGGCTCTTCAAGAGGTATACAGTTGTCTATTGGTGCTTTAGGTTGGATGGCGATAAAATTGATACACCAATTAGATGGGCAATGAATGATTAGTACAATATTCATGCATAGAGGTCTGTGTACTTAGGTTTAAGCTTTGTTGTAGTTTTTGCCTCGTTAGTGGGCCGGTGACCACTTATGTCCGAAGGCGTATAGGAGAAATGCTACGTCTGATTTGAAAAATAAACAACACTGTGTGCGATTATGGCAATATATCGATCACAGCCGAGAATGGTGGTGTAGCTCAAAATAAGAACGAACTCGCACAATTTCCCCACCACGGCGAAGTTATGCCGGTATTTCCGCTCAAGGATGAATTCGCAGATCATCTGCAGCCCGGGGATAAGAACGGCCCAAACAAAAGCCGACCCATCGGTTTGTCTTCGCCGGTTGACAGTCAGGTGGGCTGAAGGCAGGTGTTGCGGGATCGGAAATAAGGGAACATAGACATATATATGTTTTTTTACCCGAATTAATACCCAGTGCTTGGGTGTGTATGAATCAAACGGTTTGGCTATCCGAGCCCTCTGTTACAACAGAAGGTTCGGCGACACGGTGTGGTGGTATTGTTGCAACAGATGATTCGGATACCACCGCATGGTGTGTGGTAGATGGGGCATTGTCACATACCTTGCACACTCGTCACATGAGCACAATCGTAAGCAATGTGAAATCAACTGTGAACATAGAAATATAATATGTAGTTAAGAATAGTCGATCTGTCCCACACTACGCTCAGCCTAAGGAACATTATTTAACGAGAAAGCATGTGATGCTGGAAAGTGGCTAGCAAGCCATACAGTGACGATAAAGAAGTGGGCGGATAGAGAGCACAGGAAATAGGCACCTTTAATGATCTGCCTCGACACAACATCTGATTGAGTAGATACATTTATAGCTCACCCCAAGCTCAACACCAGGCACAACACTAGACTAAAGGTCAGAATAAAGGTCGGAATAAAGGTCGGAATAAACTTCAGATCGAATCACAAAAAGCACTCGTTGCCCCATGGATGGTGTTACTGGCCACTGTGTCCCGACTGCTCGCATAATCTCTTATCAGTTGATAATCTCAAGGAGGGCATTGCTGCACGATGGTTGGCTGCCTGCATTGCATTTTCCGGCGCACTCGATCTCGCTTGCACCCAATCTCGCTTGCACCCAATCTTCCACCAAGCACCACGCTAGCCTATCTCTCTCCCCTCGGACCGTTTGTGTGTATCAACAGGCATGTTTTCAATATAGTGCGTGGGCGAATGCCCTAGGCTTATCCAAGCGCATCGGCTTCTGTCCTCTTTTCTCCCTAGCTAGCCTCTTGCAGCCTCTCGCTTTGCTTGCCAGAGGCACGTCTCGCTAAGTATGGCGGTTCCCACAATATACCGCCAAACACAGAGACGCACATCTATCTCATCTCTGCCAGAGCATATCTCTGCCAGGGCATATCTCTGCAACAACATCTGGGTAGCCTACAGATCTCCCAACCCATCTCTGGTCCCTTCATCGGGAATCCTCTTTTCTTTGCATGACCCACCTACGAAAAAATTCTATTCCCACTAGTCATCCACACACTAAAAACAAAAAGATCAAAACATCAAATCGTGGGGGTAAAATAAAGAAAAAAAAAAACAAGCTCCGCTCAATGCTGGGGATTGAAAAGCAAAAAGAAACGAGGGGCATTCAACGCATGACGGGACGCATGCATCTCTGTCGTGTGCTTTCACACTTTTTCTTGCTTCCCACACTTTTTTGTGCGCTGCTATCGAAGATGAGTCTCCCTTGTTGCGAGCAAATCCCAGCCCTCCAGGGGGCAATGGATGCATGACATATGCCATTTGCACTGTAGTGGTGCGTATATAGAGGGCCCGCTTCCCGCATGGCGGGGATGGGAGAGAGTGTGTCATAAAGGGTATAAGTGGCTACTTTTCCAAAAGAAGAACAATCTTCAATAGATATAACTGCAGCATCACGGTCGTTCCCTTGCACCCAATTGCTACGCGTGAACACGTCCATATATTATTTGTGCACCCAATAATCTCTTCGTTTTATCCATAGCTTTGCTGGGTGTACGTACATACAACACATACCTACATACATACATACATACATACAGTCACATCCCACTGTCTCTAGCATAGCATCCATATAGTTCTTTGCTGCTAATTGTTGATTTATCGCTTGAATTGCCAGAAATGACAGGAGAACCATTAACTGCCACGTTTTCTGCTGGCCGTGGAGGCCACGGTAACATGGGCCATGTGATTGCAACCGACCACGAGCTGGAGCCATCCATGTCCAATGCCAGTAAACTGAGCACCGCTTTCAAGCACGATAGCGAGGGTAATGTGTACTATTCCACCGGTCGTGGTGGTGCCGGCAACGTTGCAAAGGCTTCCGAGATCCCTTCTCCAACAATTTCTCCAGACCCAGATACCGGAAACGCAAACTACCTCCAGCCAGTGTTCTCTACCGGCCGTGGTGGTCACGGCAACATTGTGCACGCAACCATCTCAAATGCTGCTGCCACTGGCGATGATGAGGCCATCAACCCGGTGGTATCGAAGAATGGCAAGGTCACCGTTGGCCGTGGTGGGGCCGGTAACCATGTTGACGTGACTAAGGAGAAGAAGGAGGGTTCTTCGTTGTTGAAGAAGGTGAAGAAGTTCTTTTCTTAGCGAGAGTAGCTTCTGTTGTCTTGTTCCTCTGTTTGTTTGTTAATTGTTGTTGTTTTTTCTTGTGGGATTGTGGGTGCTTTATGATTCATGTATCCTTGTTTTTGTCACTTGTTGTCGATCTGCTTTTTCTTTCCCCTTTTAGCTTTCAATTCCTGTTGTCGCTCAGGTGGGTTCATGTTCTTTCTTCTTGTTGTATATTATTTAAGCCCCAGTTATTGATAGACAAGAACTTGGTTAATATGAGCTTTTCTTTTTCCCAGCATACAAATAGAGAATCTTCGCATTTCTAGTGCCGTTCACAGATACTGGTGAGCTCTCATCTTATTAGACATGGAAACTCCGGTATGCTTAAAACCATTATATATGTTAAGTCAGATATACAAATAAATTGATAACTACAATAGGAAACTTTAAAAAATGACTATAACACCTCATATATCGTACACGATTGATACCATTACAAACTTCTCAAGCTTCAGCAGCCAGCTCCTCAAGAAGCTTGTAATCTCTCCTCTCGATAGAACCGTTTCCAGGGAGTCTCGATGAACCCATGAGGTAGTTGTCCACCTCGCGAGCACACTGTCTACCCTCCTGGATACCCCACACAACGAGGGACTGTCCACGACGACAGTCACCTGCAGCAAACAGGTTGGACTCAGACGAGACCCGGTAACCGTTAGGGTCCAGAGTCGAAATGGTACCCCTCTTGTTACGAGCAGCCTCAAGGTTCTCAGCCTCTGGTCCCACGAAACCCATGGAGAGCAGAACAACATCAGCTGGGAACAGCTCCTCGCTACCTGGCACCTCGGCCATCTGCCAGGCACCAGAATCAGAACGCTTCCACTCAACACGCACGGTCTTGATGGCCTTGACGTTTCCGCTCTCATCGCCCACAAACTCCTTGGAAAGAATGCAGTACTCACGTGGGTCCTTGCCGTAATGCTCAGTGACCTCCACATGACCGTAGTCAACACGGAAGATACGTGGCCACTGTGGCCAAGGGTTGTCCTTGGCTCTCTCGGCTGGTGGGTGTGGCAGCAACTCAAAGTTAGTGACAGACTTGGCACCGTGACGTGTAGCAGTACCCAGACAATCGTTACCGGTGTCACCACCGCCAATAACCACAACATGCTTGCCCTCGATCTGAGATCTGATGTCCTCGAGATGGTCATCCAAAAGGGCCTGGGTGTTGGTCTTCAACAACTGCATGGCAAAGTTGATGTTGCCAAGCTCACGGCCTGGGATCTTGAGGTCTCTTGGGATCGTCGAACCCACAGCAAGGACAACGGCATCGTTGCTCTCACGCAGCTCCTCCACGGTGACATCCTCTCCAATGGTGGTGTTGCAGACAAACTCAATACCCTCCTGAGCCATCAAGTCGGTACGACGCTTGACAATTCTCTTGTCAAGCTTCATGTTTGGAATACCGTACATGAGCAATCCACCTGGACGGTCAGAACGCTCGTAGAGGGTGACCAAGTGGCCAGCCTTGTTGAGCTGGTCAGCAGCAGCAAGACCTGCTGGTCCAGAGCCAATAACGGCAACCCTCTTGCCGGTGCGCACCTTGGGTGGCTGTGGCACGATCCATCCCTGCTGGAAACCGTAGTCGATGATTCCAGCTTCGACGGACTTGATACCAACGGCCTCAAATCCAGAAAGGTTGACGGTACACGCACCCTCACATGGAGCTGGGCAAATCTTGGAGGTGAACTCTGGGAAGTTGTTGGTCATCAACAGCCTCTGGAGGGCATCGTACCATTTGTCCTTGAACACAAGCTCATTCCACTTGGGGATCACGTTGGAGATTGGACAACCAGTGTCGGAAGTACAGAATGGAACACCGCAGTCCATGCATCTGGCAGTCTGGTACTTGAGGTCCTCCTTGGACAGACGGCTGGAGAGCTCCTGCCAGTCCTTGGCACGGGTCTTTGCTGGGCGATACTTCTCGTTGCGACGCTTGTACTTCATGAATCCGCGCACCTTGTCGATCTTAGCCACCTTGTTCTGCTCGCCCTTGATGTCCAGAACGGTGTCTTCGAGATCCAACACCTTTGGCTCTGAATGCCCATTGGAGGAGTGGTGTGTCTTGTGACGCAATACCTCGCCGTTGGTGACATCTGCCTCTGGGTCCTCCTTGATGGAGGTGAGGAAGGTCTGCACCTCTGCCTTCTTGGCATCCTGCTTCTTCTTCTCTTCCTCGAGGAGGACGCGCTTGTAATCGGTTGGGAGAACTTTGACGAAGCGTGGCAGAATGCGGTTGAAGTTGTTGAGGATACGGTCAGCAAGCTCACTGCTGGTGTAGTGACGGTGGTCCTCGATGAGACCCCTCAGGAAGGCAATCTCGGCGGGGTCGGTAAGCTGCGAAAGCTCAACCATCTCGCTGTTCACCTTGTCCTGGAATTCCTGAGCCATGTCAAGGACATAGGCAATACCACCAGACATACCAGCCGCGAAGTTACGGCCAGTAGATCCAAGAACAACAACACGACCACCAGTCATGTACTCACAACCGTGGTCACCAGTGCCTTCAACGACGGCGGTGGCACCCGAGTTCCTCACGGCGAAACGCTCTGCCGCAATACCCCTGAAAAAGGCGGTACCGGAGGTGGCACCGTACAGACATGTGTTACCAATGATGATGTTCTCCTCGGCCTTGAACTTGGAGCTCTTTGGTGGGTAGACGACAAGGCGTCCACCGGAGAGACCCTTTCCAACATAGTCGTTGGCATCACCTTCAAGTTCGAGGGTGATACCAGGAGCAAGGTAGGCACCGAACGACTGGCCTGCAGAACCCTTGATGTTCACATGCACTGTGTCATGTGGGAGGCCATTCTCACCAAACTTCTTGGACACTCTGTAAGACAGTGTGGTACCCATGGAACGGTCGGTGTTGATGATCTCAGCATCAATCGTAACAGGCAGGCCCTTGTCAAGTGTAACCTCGGCCTCGTCGATGAGCTTGTTGTCAAGACGAACATGGAGACGATGGTCCTGCTTGCGCACACAACGGGTAGCAACACCTGGTCTGATGGTGTGGGCTGGGGTGAGGATAGGAGACAGGTCAATGTTTGCATTCTTTGTGGTTCTCAAATCCTCACGGACACGCAGCTTCTCGGCACGTCCCACCATCTCATCGATGGTGCGGAAACCAAGCTTGGCCATGATGTGACGCAACTCGTTCGAAAGGTAGTAGAAGAAGTTGATCACGTGCTCTGGAGTACCCTCAAACTTCTTACGGAGTTCTGGGTCCTGGGTGGCAATACCGACAGGACAAGTGTTGAGGTGACACTTTCTCATCATGATACAACCCATGGCGATCAGTGGAGTGGTGGCGAAACCCCACTCCTCGGCGCCAAGCAGACAGGCAATGGCGATATCGCGACCTGTTCTGAGTTGACCATCCGTCTGCACAATCACACGTCCACGGAGGTCGTTCAGAACAAGTGTCTGATGAGTCTCGGCAAGACCCAGCTCCCATGGAAGACCGGCGTACTTGATACCGGTCCACCTGGAAGCACCGGTTCCACCGTCGTGGCCAGAGATGAGGATGTGATCTGCCTTTGCCTTGGCCACACCAGAGGCAATGATACCCACACCAACCTCAGACACAAGCTTGACAGAGACACGGGCTCTTGGGTTGGCACACTTGAGGTCGTAGATGAGCTGCTTCAGATCCTCAATGGAGTAGATGTCGTGGTGAGGTGGTGGAGAAATCAATCCAACACCTGGAGTGGAGTGTCTGGTCTTTGCAATGGACTGCGACACTTTGTGGCCGGGAAGCTCACCACCTTCACCGGGCTTGGCACCTTGGGCCATCTTGATCTGGAGCTCGTCAGCGTCAGACAGGTAATAGGAGGTGACACCAAAACGACCGGAGGCCACCTGCTTGATGGCGGATCTCATCGTGTCACCCTTGTCGTTAACGGAGGAACGCTCTGGGTCTTCACCACCTTCACCGGTGTTGGACTTTCCACCAAGTCTGTTCATTGCAACGGCCAAAGTGGAGTGAGCCTCCATGGAAATGGAACCATAAGACATGGCACCCGTGACAAATCTGCGCACAATCTCCGTCCAAGGCTCAACCTGGTCAATTGGCACTGGGGTGGACGACTCAAAGTCAAAGTCAAGCAGACCTCTGAGGGTACAGTTCTTGATAGCCTCAAACTCCTTCTTGGAGTACGCCTCGTACGCCTTCTCGTTCTTGTTACGCACAGCATCCTGCATGTTGGCGATGGCAGCTGGCTCGTTGACGTGGGCATCTCCACCATCACGCCAGTGGTACTCACCAGACTCTGGCAGACCAGCAGGCTTGACAGTGTCTCTGCCTGGGAAACCGCGCTCGTGGAGGGTAAACGCATCCTGGGCGATGTACTCGAATGTGACACCCTTGATACGCGAGGCAGTACCGGCAAAACACCTGTCGACAACAGAGTTATCCACACCGAGGGCCTCAAAGATTTGGGCACCCTTGTAGGAGGCCAAGGTGGAAATACCCATCTTGGACATCACCTTGAGGATTCCACCGTCAACGGAGTGCTTGTAGTTCTCGATAACAGCCTCATCGCTAATGTCGTCACGGATTAGACCATCAGCATTCATCTTGATAAGAGTCTCCAAGGCCAGGTAGGGGTTAACGGCATCGGCACCGTATCCGACAAGGACACAGATGTGATGCACCTCACGAGCCTCGGCAGTCTCAACGATGATGGCAACCTTGGAACGCTGCTTCTGGCGCACCAGGTGGTGGTGGACGGCACCACAGGCGATCAGAGCGGACACCGGAACGTTGTCAGCACTGGTGCTACGGTCAGAGAGAACGATGATCTGGTGATCATCGACAATGGCCTGGGTGGCCTCTTGGCAGATACGGTCAACGGCGTCGGTGTAACCGGTGAGACCCTCACTCTTGGGGAAGGTGATGTCAATGTTGGCAACAGACCACTTAGGGTAAACCTTGTTGATGTTGGCCAAGGCATTGAACTCCGGGATGGAGAGCACAGGCGAAGGCATCAGCAAACGGTTACACTGGTCAGCACGCATCTCGAGCACGTTACCCTGGGGGCCGATGTAGCACTCCAAGGACATGACAATCTCCTCTCTGATAGGGTCAATTGGAGGGTTCGTGACCTGTGCAAACAGCTGTCTAAAGTAGTCGTACACAAGACGTGGCTGCTCGGCCAGACAAGCTAGTGGGCCGTCGTTACCCATGGATCCGAGCGCCTCCTTACCGTCTGAACCCATTGGGCCCAACAGCAAGGTCACCTGCTCAAGGGAGTAGCCAAATGCCAAGAGACGTGGGTCCTTCTGGATGGAGAGAGCACGGTCAACTGGAGGATTGAGCTTCTCGGCAGTCAAGCCCTTGCCCTCTAGCTTGTTGAACAGTTCGGGCATGGTGATCATGTTGGCGAGCACCCAGGCCTTGAAGTCAAAACGAGATGCAACCTGGCGCTTGAGCTCACGGTCGTCGACAATACGGCCCTCCTTGGTGTCAACGAGCAACATTCTACCGGGCTGGAGTCTACCCTTCTGGACGATCTTTTCGGGCTCGATTGGGATGACACCAACCTCAGAGGCACAGATCATTCTGTCGTCGTCGGTGACGTAGAAACGACATGGTCTCAGACCGTTACGGTCCAGGTTGGCACCACAGAAACGGCCATCGGCAAAGGTGAAGAGGGCAGGGCCATCCCATGGCTCCATAAGACAGGCGGCCCACTCGTAGAAGGCCTTCTTCTTGGGGTCCATGTGTGGGTTGTTCTGCCAAGCCTCAGGAACGAGGAGCATGATGGCCTCGGGAAGGGAGAGCACACCGTTGATGACAAGCAGCTCTAGCACGTTGTCGAGGGCAGCACTGTCGGAACCACCTTCCTCGATGATGGGGTAGAGCTTGTCGAGTTCGTCACCGAAAAGAGCAGAAGCCATAACACCTTCTCTGGCACGCATCCAGTTCTTGTTACCTCTCAAGGTGTTGATCTCACCGTTGTGTGCGGCCCACCTGAGAGGCTGTGCTCTATCCCAGGAGGGGAATGTGTTGGTGGAAAAACGGGAGTGCACAAGTGCAAAGTGTGCCTCATATTCGGCGTTCACGAGGTCGTGATAGTAGGTGTACACCTGTGCAGGCACGAGCTGACCCTTGTAAACAATGTTCTTGTTAGAAAGAGAGCAGATGTAGAACCAGTTGTGCAAGCCAATGGTGTGGGTGGACTGTTTACGGAGGATGAAGAGCTGCTTCTCAAACCTTTTCTGATATGTGGTTTCAAAGTCAGCCTCACTCACCTCTTCAGGCTTGGTGCCCTTGCCATATGCCTCCTCCAGCACGACAAGTGGTTGGAGAATAAGAGGCTCACGAGAGAGAGCGGCAGGACCAAGGATGGAGGAGTCGTGAGGAACCTTTCTCCATCCGAGGACACGCAGACCCAGAGACTGGGCAATGTTCTCAAAGGTTGCTCTGCTCTTCTGGAACACGGCATCATCGTTCTTGAAGAAAAGGTTACCAACAGCATACTGGCCAGGTGCTGGAAGAGATACGTTACAGTGGTACTCGAACTCACGCACCATGAACTTGTGGGGGATCGAAGTCATCACACCGGCACCGTCACCATCTCTGGCATCAGAACCAACGGCACCACGATGGGTCATGTTGCAGAGAAGGTAGCGGGCATCGGAAACGATCTTGTGGGAGACCTGGCCCTTTATGTGACAGGCAAAACCGACACCGCAGGCATCCTTCTCGTATTCAGGGTTGTAGAGACCCTTTTGCGTGGGTAGCACAGAAGCCCATGATTTGTTCTCTGGGGTCTCGTCGTACTTGTACACGGAGTACTCCGGTTCAGACTGCTGGGCCATAGCTACAGAGTCGAATGTGGTTGCAATTGGGATGGACGGGGGTTGTTTGTCTGAAGGAATGATTTGTTGTATTGATAAAATCGATATGGGTGATTATATCAGATGTTCGTTACGGAGTGTTTTATGTATAAATGATTGTTTTGCTAGAGGACCTGCTCTTCCAAAAAAAAAACTTCTAATTCCCGTCGCTATATTCCGTCTGAAAAGGCTGGCTGCTGGCTGTTTGCGTTGCTTATCAGAACTGCACGATCGATAACACTACACTATATCGACTACTAAGGGTGGTGTGTATCAACAGGCAAGGGAAATTGAAAAAAGACGATTGACGATATTGGAAGAAGGAAAACAAACTTCTGTTGCAATCGGCTGTGATAGTAGGTGGGGGAGGATCAACGTATATATGGTGGGCTACTACGGAGCAGGCAGATGTGGGTGAAAAAAAAACAGTCAGAAGGAGGATGACAATCCGAGGGCATACCATACCGCTCTAGGGGAAAAGGAACCCCCCGCAGGGTGGCCTTTCCACCGCCTGTCTCTCCCCCTCCTCTCCTTCTGATGTGCGTGGGTGTTAAAGTAGCACACATGCCATGCTTGTGCCCCCCCATGTTCGGGTGGGTGGGCGCACCGGCCCGCTAGTTAATCTGCCTTACATTCAATCAATCTCCGTCTCCCAATCTGCATGCGTTAGCCTATCGCGGGCCAATCACCCCCTTAGGATTACGGTGCCTGGGTGCTACACGCATTGGGTGTGCATAGAGCTGGTGAGTTGGTGGTGAGCTGCCAGTGGGTTTGCAGTGGGTAGGGTGCTATCTAAGGATGACGCAATGCGATCGAGGGTGGGGGTGCAAGCAAGAGTTCGGTACAAGAGAGAATTAAGCATCAACCACCCCACGGGCGCAGATCCGGCAATCAATTGTTGCTTCCATCAATTGTTTGCTTCAAGTTTGCAATTGACCTTTTAGGATGTTAAATCAAGTGAAATAATTATTTCACTTTATAAGTGCCTTCTCTATGCCTTGCTAATGGCGGAGCTCGCCGGTCCCACCCTTCAGAAACACATGCAGCCTGACGTGGAACCCTGTAGATTGCATGCAAAATTCAGCCTATCGTAGCATGGAGATGCAAGTTTGAACAAAAGCCTTGCGTCTTGTTCTTGACGTTGAGCAGGGCGGCGAGATTCGGTCGAAGAACGTAAATTGGTGGGGTGTATGTCAAAAAACAAAACACGGGCTAGCTTACAATTGAGGGTGTCTCTATGGAATTGCTGCTATCCTAAGTCTGTCAAGTAGCTCTGCCAAAATAGTACCTCTGTCAAAATAGAATCAGGAATTGTTCACTGTCATCATTAACGGCACATACTTTGGTCCGACCAGTTCCTTGGCAGCTGCTGGTAGCGGTGACTTCCACCGCACTCTTTGCAGGCGTTGCAGACCGGCCCTGTCCAAGCCGTGCCCTCTGTGGTTGCAAGCACCTCGCACTGTCCACGTAGATGTCGGTGAACTGTCAGCAAGCAACAAGAATCTCTTTATGCACCCAAGGCTTGGAGAGAGATCTCCTACCCCCCACTGGCCTGAGCGGGCAGCAAGGTGGGTATCGGATAAGCACCTGTGAAAAGGCGAATGCCGGCACTGCCAAACAACCTTGTCTAGTATAGTATTTGCGACCGGCAGACCGATTTCAAGCCGATTTCAAGCCGATTTCGGATATATGACAGAATATGCTCCCCCTGGCTTTCTAGTAACAAATAGCTGTTCAATGATCAGAGACCTTCAGCTATTTTTTTAAAATTACAATCATATATTCCACAGTCGCAAGCCTTTTCCACAAGCCTTCTTCCATCAGCGACTTGTAAATGTTACATCGTTGGCCCTCCATCCAATCTCGCTGTCTTTGCAGGCCAATGCTACATCACGTACCCTGTCTATCTCCCACGGCATCCCAAAGAGAGTGCAACATCTATTAGCCTTCTGCCTTCCACAAGCAAGACCCCACATGCTGCAGCCTCGGAGAAGGTTCGGACTAAGCAGTGAATAAAATTTTGAAGGTGACTCACAGCTAAGGTGCAGAAGAGTTCCGGCCCAGTTCCGGCCCAGTTCCGGTCACCTCCATCTCAGCTCCGTAATCGGCCTACAGGTGGGAAACACCAACCCAAACAGGAAGGACAAACCTAGACGGTCGGCACTCGATTCAAGTAGAGGAAATAAATTTACTAAAGTTGTTGGTTTTTTCTGGTAGATATCACTCAGCATGAAGTGAAAAAACATGACAAATGGTAAACACCAGCATATTCTGGTTGTGTTTTTTTTTTGTTTTGTTTTCAGCAAGATTCTTCAACATTGCATAAGAAATGCCTCGCATTTATAAAATAGTGGATTTTGCCGCAAATAAACTTACATCGTTTTTTTTTCTTTTAAATCTTTCTCTGCATCTAAATTTCATATACAATGTTGATGCATTAATCACCTAATATACAATGGAACTTCTCTAATAACCTACTCCGCATCATCTTCATCCTCCTCCTCGGAACCACCGGTCTCTGGCTCCATGATTGTTTCTCCAGCATCTTCAAGTGCGTACTTTCTGGCAATTCTGGAAGCTCTTCCAGCGGCCTTTGCAGCCTCTCTTGCCTGTTTCTGGAGGTTCTTCAAAGATGGTCCAAAGGCATTTCTGACAGTTCTGTTGGAGAAGCAGTCCCACATCTTCAAACCCGTGCCAGCACCTCCAACAATGAGGTTACCGGCCACTTCGATGTCTGGAGCAAAAGAGGAGGTAAGAACATTTCCAACGCCAAAGTCTCTGCTGAGAACCATCGATGGCCCACCGCTCACACCAGCGCCAGGTACCTTCCAAACCTTGACCTGTTTCTCGCCCATTGCACCGGTGACCAAGATGGTATCGACGTAATTGTTTATCTCCAGCGTAGAGATACCGGCATCATGTGCATGCAAAGTCCAAATTGGCTTGCCCTCCATCTTGGCATCAAAGCAGTACACGTTACCCTTGTCGGTACCGGCATAGAAGATGCCACTGTCGGGCTGGCCCCACTTGACAGTCTCAACTTCTTCACCGTTACCACCAACACTCCAGCGCTTGGTCATGCCGGAGATTTCCGCTATCCTCACGTCAGAGATACCGACAGTGCCATCGTAACCACCGGTCAAAAGTATAGACCCATCGTTGGCATACCACTGAGAGGAAGACACAGCCTTACCCTGATGTATGGTGTTGATGGAACGTGCAGCCACAGCAGTCTTAAGATCCCACAGTTTGACAGTTGTGTCTGCGGAGGTCGAGGCAAGCACTGATCTGTAGGTTCTGTTGTGTGAAAGAGAGAGCACCGCGTCTGTGTGGTGAGTGGTCACATGGGTGCTGGCCTTCTTCTTCTTTTTGTTCTTGCTCTTCTTTGCTTTGCTGATCAGGCCAGCGGCGCTCATATCTTCAGGCTCTCCAAGAATGACATCTGGGAACGCCTTGTCAATGCAATCCAAGTTCCAAATCTCAATCTGTGGCGAGAAGGAACCGATAGCGGCGAAATTTCCAATGTTGGCCTCGGCTGAAGTGTCAGCACTGTTGGGCTTGAAGTTGATCCACTCCACGCAGAGTGGGAAGTCAGGCAGCATGAGATCGTGGTGCACGTAAAGATTGCTCTCTCTCACCAGTCCCTTGGCAACATCGGCATCCAGTTTGTCCTCTTCCTCCTCGGTAGAGCCAGCAGGGGCACCGGCGCCATCGTCATACACATACACGTCAAGGTATGACACTTCGTCCTCTGTACGTGTTGCCAGCACCATGTTGTCGGTGGGGTAAACCTGGAGGTCGGCCTTCTCCTGTTCCAACTCATTGGGGGTAGGGAGAGTGATATAAGGATCATTCTCCTCATCAACGTTATCCTCATCATCATCATCATCATCACCCCCAGATGTTTTGGCTCCGCTGTGGTATCTTGCCTCGGTGTTGGAGAGACCAGGGAACATCGTGAGAGGGACACCGGCATCATCAACGGGCTCATCGTCGTAGTGCTCCAGGTCAAACTCCTTGAGGTCATCATCAACCTCGATCTGCTCTTTGAAAGTGGTGTTTTTGGCGCTTGCCTCTTCGGTCTCAGAGGAGCTACCATCCATCGTCATCTCGTCTGCCTCTGCAGAACCAGCAGCCTTTGCCTGTGCCTTTTTCAACTCGGCCTTTGCATCTCCGAGCTCCAAATTGGCCATGGCTGTGATCCTCTCCATCTCAACGTCATCCAGTTCATATTTCTCAGGAAACTCAGAAGGGAACCCTCTGGGCACCCATGCCGTTGAAGAGATCATATTGGGGTCGGATTATATGCTAATGTGGTGACTGTGTGTGCCTATGCCGTATGATTCTCAACCTATATATATTATTACAGTTTCTGAGAATGTGTTACTCACGGTCAATACACCCCCTTGTCACCGATATGTATATATGTGTCTCGCTACGCTCTTCAGACCTATATAATGCATACTCCAATCTCCAACTTTTCACATCCTCACTTTTTCCTACATATTTTTTTCTCCCTCCTTCCCTTTTCGATCGAGCTCATCTCGTGTTACCCTCTCCACTGCCTGGCCCATACAAAATGGCCTTCCACGCGACACCAAATGGCCGGCATCGAGGACTGACAGCTGTTGGGATGGGGTGCATAGAGTATCGAGAGGAGAGAGAGAGAGAGAAAGGGAAAGTAGAATACGAGCAAAGACACTTGTAGAGTTTCATTGGCTGCTTCTATTGTGATTAGGTTTTATCAACTTGACGTGAATAATATTTGTTTCTGAACGTAGAGGATACTCGCTGTTGCTCTGCTTCTTTCCACTAGAGTGCCATACATAGTGGATGCCAACCGATCCGGAGAGACCCATCATTCTAGAGAACAGAGGACACTTATACATAGTATTAAACGATACTGAAAGTCTGATACGTGCAGCATAGTACAATACCAATTGTCTGAACATGTCGGGAGGACCAAATAAAAAGAGCATCGAGGACCTCTTTAAGCTCCTGGCAATGGGGCAGGAGCTCACTAGCGCCCAACAGAAAGAGATGAAGGACTACAAGTTCTGGAAAACCCAACCTGTGTCTGCCTTTGACGATAAGATTGACAGTGAAGGCCCAATTGATGCTGTTAAGACGCCTGCAGATATCCCAGACCAACCACTGCCTCTCTTGGGTGATTTTGAATGGGTTACGATGGACCTCACAGATTCAGACCAGATGACCCAGGTCCACGATCTGCTTCACGAGCACTACGTCGAGGACAAAGATGCTACCTTCAGATTTGCCTACTCAGCAGACTTCTTTAAGTGGTCCCTCATGTCACCCGGATGGAAGAAAGACTGGCACGTTGGTGTGAGAGTCAAGGCCACAGGCAAGCTCGTTGCGTTTGTCGCAGCCATCCCTGCTGATATAAACATCAGAAACAAGCAGGTGCGCTCCGTAGAGATCAACTTCTTGTGTATCCACAAGAAGCTCAGAACGAAACGTCTGGCCCCAGTGCTGATCAAGGAGATCACCAGAAGAGTCAACAAGTACGACATCTGGCAGGCGCTTTACACTGCCGGTGTGGTTTTGCCATCTCCCATTTCAACCTGTAGATACACCCATAGACCCATCAACTGGTCAACTCTTAACGATGTTGGATTTTCAGCGCTTCCACCGGGTACTACCAAGTCCGAGATCGTTGCAAAGTATGCTCTTCCCTCAGCTACCAAGACCAAGGGCTTGAGGCGAATTGAACAGAGAGACGTTGATCAGACCCTGGATCTGTTCCTGCGTTTCCAGGAGCGTTACGATCTCACTAAAAAGTTCACAAAGGAGACATTTGCGCACTGGATCGTAGGCAACACACTAGATGCAGAGCCTGTGACGGAGGAGGGCCGTGTGGTGCATTCATACGTTGTTGAAAATGAGGATGGGAAGATCACAGATTTCTTTTCCTTCTATCTTCTGCCTTTCACAGTGCTCAACAACAAAGCGCACGAGAAGTTGGGTGTTGCTTACCTCTACTACTATGCCTCTGAGGCTGGCCTCGATAAGCCACGTTCCGATCCAGAAGGCTCAGAGCAGCTCAGAAAGAGACTGGACTCTCTCATTGGCGATGCCCTCATCCTCTCCAAAAAGCTGGAGGTAGATGTTTTCAACGCGGTTACATCCCAGGATAACGCTTTGTTCTTGGAAGATCTCAAGTTTGGACCCGGTGACGGCTTTCTGAACTTTTATCTGTTCAACTACAGGGCTTTCCCTATTGCAGGTGGTATCGACAATGACACCAAGGAGTGGGATGTGAAAACCAGAAGTGGTATTGGTTTGGTGATGTTGTAGTTTAACAAACATTATATCGATTTTTGCATACAACGCATGAATATGAGCACAACCCTACTATACACAGCGCTCTGTCGAATATACTGAATATCATATATCGTTCATTCATTATCTAATAACTGTTTAAACCACTTAAATTATTCCCAAAACAAAAAATGCGTCAATTGTACTCCACCTTGGTATTCTTCTTCCGAAGGATTAGACACCCGATGGGTGCATTTGTGAGATCGCCCGGCACGGAAAGACTTTCTTCAGTCGCATGAAGACTGCCATCTACAGCACCAGCACCCTCGACTCCTTCCTCGTTACCATTCTCTACAAAGAATTGGACGGACTCAATGTAATCTCCCACAAAACCTATCCATGGTCCATCCAGAGGCTCCACTAACAGTGGGTATGTGTAGTTCTGGAACTCCTCTCTGGCCTCCTCAATTGTGCTTCTTCTCTTCCTCAGCGGAATACGGCGTGCAAAGCGATTTTGATTTGGAGCCGATGTGAGACCCGCACTTCCATGAGCCGACGATGGCCTGGGAAGGCGTGCACCCGCGTCTTCTTCCAGCGTGCTCGAGGTGTAGTTTCCAACCTCTTCATCGGTGAAACTCTCCATCGAGGGGGTCTCAAAGAGAACAGAGGTCTCGTTATTGGTTGAGATAGCGCTGCCGTCCTCGATATCAGACTCATCATCTATCAGACTCGACCCAGGGTGCACTATGGCATCTAATGCTATGTAGTGCAAGAGCGGCACGTAATTATTCTCAAAAAAGATCATGGCAACAATGGTTGTGGGAAGCAGAGGAATGATGAGAATTGCGAGCCAAAAGGAGCGTTCCAGTGAGAAGGTGCCCAACATTGTAAGGTGGAAGAAGAATAACCCTAAGCCGATCCGCCGAAATATGATGGGCCATGCCTTGCCTGTAGAATGAGGCAGATGGACCATTGTGTAAACCAGCTGGTATTTGTAAGTGTAATATCCGAGGACAAAGTACATGAGGCCCGCGGTAACAATCTTGGCGCTGATGACAGAGTAAACCAAGGTTATGATGAAAATGAGAATATGCTGCGGTAAGATGAGACCCACCTCGAATGCAGCCGGCTTGTAGAACAAATCCCTATAATCACGTGGTGTTTGCCAGTTGTGGCACATAACATACTGCCATACAATCAGCGCAAGGTCTCCCACCTGCAGAAGTTTAAAGGGAAACATAGTCAAACCCTGGAGAAGGATCAAATCGGCATAGAACAGAGAGAGAGTCTTGATGGATTCAGCCAATAGGGGTGCAATTTTAGTGGTGTCGCTGAGGAGCGCCTTGTAATTGGACCAGGTACCAAACAACATGAAAACCAGAAACAGATTGAAAAAGATGTACAGGAAATTCTTTCTGATGATGGAAAGCTCAACATCTCCCCTAGAAATTATACCTTGCAGTTGTGAGAGGAACGAGATTGCGTATGGAAGAGCCACGTTGATAATGGTGAAGAGATACGTTGGTAGTAAACCTGTGACGATCATCCGCAAGAGATCATGCTTGATGAGATAGTCCCCCAACTCTGGCCACATCTTGCGGATACTGCCTATGTTCAACAAGGGAGTGATATACTTGATGGGATAGACAAGTAGTGCACTCAAAGCAATGCACACGATCTCAATGAGGTTCTTCCTGATGAAAACAGACTTGGCAGAAAGGTAAAAGTTCTCCCAGTTGACATCGTTGGGAGCTGGGGCGAGGCACGTGATAAGTTGGAACACGTTGGGAGAAAACAGAGCCTGTGCCGCCATTTGGGCGTCCGATACGCTGTCCAGGGTAATAAATGCAAAGTTCATCGGCTTGAAGGAATTTTCGTTTCTCTGCTGCTCTATCATATGGTCAACAGCAAGCAGTTTTCTGCTGTAGTAGTCAAACACATCCACCTTCTTGCTCCTGAGTGATACTCTTTCCAGCGGACGAGGCGGCATCTGCTTATCTGTGGCATTCCTTACCGCCTTTAGCAGTGGCGTGACCTCACTAGGGTTAATGGATACAACATTCTCAGTGTTTGGTGTAGTTGGTGTGTATTCTCCGGAGTCGGTCCCACTGATGTGGCCTTCTGGATGTATCTTAAGGGTTGTTGAGGGCGTATCGTGTTTACTCATGATCCTAATGTCAAGGCCATAATACTGTGCAAACGCCAGCTCCAGCTTGTTGATAATGGATCGCCTCTCCTCCATCAGCTCTTTGAGTTTGCTGAAATCACGCACTACTATAACATCCTCGACTTTGCCCACACCAAGAGTTTCGATATGGCTCTTGAGAGCGGCGGAGTCTGTCAAATGAGCTGGGATGTTCGATATCAGCACCGTTCTATCGGTTATGGACCTTTGGTAACCAAGATATCTCTGTCTAGTCCTGATTATATGCGCTGTTTGTTTGAATAGGAAGTAGTATACCAGTGCTGTGAACAGGTAGGTGAAGATGGCACATAACAGCAAGTAGGAAGGTGGTTCCTGCTCGGCAGAAGGTTTGTCCTTCTCAAAAGGTCTAATTGAGTTGAAGGTCACCTGCAAGAAAGTCCTTGCAGAGAAATAGACATCATCTGGTACACCAGAGTTGTGCGAGAGTCTTCGTATCAGATATCCCAATGGGTTGAGGATGCACAACGTAAAGAGACAAAAGGTGACCAGTATGCGGATGCACATCTTGAAGAACTGGAGGAACACGTACGAGTCCAGACCCGCTACCTGAAGCACCTCATCATCTGTTATTTGGTATAGAACGTACATCCACCCAAAGTAGTTGTTGGGCAGCTTTTTGATCATCTTGTTCCTGTAGGGTCGCACCGAGTACACCAGCGGGAGCTTGTACCTGATCGTGCAGAAGAAGGCAAATATTATAAGGCCAAGCACCGTGCAAAAGTAAAGCTGGGCTTGGAAGACGGTGTGGGTTTGACCTTTGGGGTCAATATTGGGAGGCAGATCCTCATCGAGGATTGAGGGCATGGCCGTCGTTGATCAAGATGCTAATGTGGGGTCTCACTATGGAGGGTCGGGTGTGGTGTATCCAAATGGAGAACTGGTGTGATTGTGTCGCTATAGATAGTCTGGGGTGCTGCCACGGAACACCTGATGTCTCGTTGTGCTGGGTTCTGCCTGTTCTCAGTGGGATACAAGTCAGCTCAAATTGGTGGATCCCTAGATATGGTTGCCACAGCTATGTGAAACAGTGTGCGGAGTAGGCAAGTAAGCTACCCACCTAACCTCCGCAAAAAAGGCACCAGGCAGATACTCAATACAATAAACCGTTCACTGTTGAACCAACAGTTATTGATCGAGAACTAATTGGAATTCTGTCATATATATATATATATATATATATATAAACTGATCTCTTGACTGATCTGAGACATACACACATACACGTACATATCAACACACATATTGATACATTCACGCCCACAGTAACACCCTCATGTGCAGTGAGTGGTACACACCAAAAGATATCCACATTGACAGCTATTGTAAGAAGCACCAGATCTGATTGTCTTAGCAGTTTGACGATATACAAACACGTGACTGTAGCTGGAGTGAAGATCTGGCTATAGATATATAGTTAATTGATTAGTGCTGATAATGGCTAGATGATCAACGCCGGTTTGAAGGATGGCTATTTGAGAAATGGCTTTTGATATGAATGGGTTTGGCTTAATATGCTCAGACAATTGGTGCAAAGAACTAGTGCAGCTTGAAGAAAAGAGTATAATGACGTGTATGTGTAGTAGCTCAAAAATCTTATTAACAACAAAAAAATATATATATATAAAACATGAGAAAAGGCAGCCCAAGCAGAGCCTTCTGCACTGCCATTTCTCCAACCATCCCCACATTTCCATATCGCACATGCAAAAATCAAATCGACAAGAGAATAATATATAAATAACTACCGATATATCTATGGATGCCATTGGTCAGCCATTCTTTTTTCCTTTCTTCTTCTTTTAGTACCCTACCCACCCTGTTTTGCTTGTAAACATTGCTCATCAAGATTGGCCCTTTGTGCCTTTCGTACTCCAAAACCCTTCTTTCTCTTAGAGAAAGATGCATAACATTCAGAAAAAAAAAGTCAAACGAACGACAAACGAAAACTGCTGCTTTTGTGATATGCTCTCAGCTCAGGAAATACGAATAGAATAGAGACAAGCAAACAAGCAGTAGATAATTTCTGGAAAGACGCATGATAATACATGCCATACCACACAACACGAATCGCTCTCTCATTAGCTCTCCATATCTCGGTAGCTCTAGTTGTTGGAACTTACAGCTGAACCACCGTTATGGTCTCCCTCAGACATGTTGGGCACACCAGGCTGGCGGCTCGTGAGGTTGGAGCCCACTCGGTTGATATTGCCGTTGTTCGCATTGAGAGCGATAGGGCTGTGGGGAGACTCCTTGCCGGAGTAGTTGAGGCTCAACCCGCCAATACGGCTCGACATCATGTTGAACTGGTCGTCTCCCCTGCCAGAACCGGTGAACGCAGGACTTGAGTCGGCACTCACAGATGAGTCCAGATAGTTGAGGTTGGAGCTCACCTTTCCGGCAACACCGCTGGAGGAGCCCAGGTAGTTGGAGGTGTTGGAAACGTTGCCACCAAAGCTGGGCAAGTATGGCAGGCTCGAGGTGGAGCTAGCATTCACACCAGACTCTCCGTATGGGCCAAACGAATGACTACTAGACTGTGGAGTGAGCGACGACTGCCCCTGAGAGCTTCCGAGGGTGTGGATTCTCTGGAGCTGTCCCTGCAGCTGGTTTTGGTGAATCTGAGATACCTGAGATTGAGAGTGTTGCTGTCCCTGTGGCTGCTGCTGTTGGAAGTTTGACATCAGGAACGACTGGGAAGACAGTTGTTGCTGTTGAGTATTAGTCTGAGCCTGCTGGTTCTGGTAAACCTGGCCATTACTGCTCAGAGATCTTTGTGGGAAACCAAGCGGAGAAGGCTGACCATGTACCTGCTGCTGTTGTTGCACATAAGAGCCATTACCAGAATGGAAGGACTGATTGCCAACAGCGCTACCGCTAGAAGAACCACTATTATAAGAAATACTGCCATCCTGGTGGGAGCCCAATGCAGACCCTTGGTTAACCAAGCCCTGACCATTGAACTGCTGCTGCTGCTGGTGATGGTGCATGCCATTGAGATTCAAACCAGGGATCTGGGGGTGGGGCTGCTGTAACTGAGGCTGTTGCTGTTGCTGCTGACCATATCCACCGAGACCGTTCATGTTGTTATTGTTGTTGCCATTCCCGTTGTTATGACCATGCATCTGGTGCTGGTGCTGTTGTTGATGCTGGTGCTGATGCTGGTGTTGGTGCTGGTGTTGATGCTGCATGTGCTGATGGCCATTGGAAATAGCAGAATTCACCCTTGGCGCTCCACACTTCAAGCAACAGATATTCTTGGCAAAGTTGTGGTATGCACAGTTCTCGTTGATACACTTCCAGTCTCCAGCCCTGAAAGGAACGGTCGAGAGGTTTCTACCGTTCGCATTGTTATGGTTGTTGCCAGCATTCTGATTAGAAAGACCCGAAGCAAGTGGGCCACCAGGGACCGAATGCACACCCACGTTAACACCAGCAACACCTCCATTGAGGTTGGTGTTGCTGTTGCCATTGCTGTTATTATTGTTGTTGGAGCTATTGGTGTTGTTGCCATAGTTGTTAAGGAGGTGGCTGTTAGCATTGTTGCCAGCGCCCCCGTTGTTCAACCCATTAAAATGGTAGCTGCTACCATTGTTGTAGTTATTTCCTGTGTTGTTTCCAGCGTTATTTGAGTTGCTGCTGTTGCTGCCGGTGTTGTTGGAGTTGTTATACATGGACTCCTGGATCGCAGCGGCAGATGCAGCAGGAAAAGAGCAACGGAAACAGGCAGTCCTGCGCTGGAAATTGGAAAATCCACATGATGGACATGTCCAATCTCCAGGACGTGGTCTGTTCTTGCTGGATGGGAAGGGTGTCAGGATCTCCTGGGCCTTGTCCAACACTCTTACGGACGATGGCTGTACCTCGACAATCTTCTCATTGAGAAGCCTTCCGTTCATCACGAGGGAGTCCACGGCCTCTTCGTGTGTAGAGAAGATGGCAAACCCAGAAGCTGTACCCTTGTTGGCATTGCTTCCGTTACCACCATTGCTGCTGCCAGAACCGTTGTTGTTCCCTGATGCGTTGCCGTTACCTGGGAGACCGCCATTGGCATTCAAGTTGTGAGCGTTCACGCCGTTGATACCAGCCTTTGGCTGCTCAGGAACCTTGATGGTCCAGAAGGCGATAGGCCTGCCGCCAAACTGTGTGAACCAACTCTCCAGCTCGCTCTGGGTTGTGTCAGAAGGCAGATTGGAAAGGAAAAGGATCTTGGACTTTTCGGAGAAGAACTGCTTCAGATCCAGCCGCTGGTCGTGTGGCTTCTGCAAGAGTGCAAGCTGCTGTGGTGAGTTCCTAGCCAACCAACGGCCAACTCTCACCATCACTTGAACTTCATCGGTGGCCCTTCTGGGAAGCTGTAGTGAGAACTGGAACTGAGCGGCATTAAGCTGCTGCACCTGCTGTTGTAGAGGAGTTGAAGGCTTGATGGACGAAACCTCGACACCAAGTGTCATCACCACCTGGTTGAGAGTGATGGCATTTGGGTTCAGCGAACTCAGGTACTCCGGGTGCAGGAACTCCTGGTACCTGAGGAACTCGCGCTTGAGGTCAAAGTAGCGGGACAGCTCCAGATAAGGTGGAAGAGAGACCGAACGCTCCTTGCTCTCCTTGGGGAGCTTCATTCTTAGGTCCCAGGAGTTGAAAGTGACAAAAGAAAATGTATTTCCCTTGGAAATGATATTATCATTCAAGAACTTGTCAAGCTTGGCCATGGCCTCTTGTAGGGCGCCGGCATTTTTGATGTTTTCCCAAGTCAGTGTGGTTGTGTTTGTACAGAGGGGTGTGATGGGGGTGTTGATAGGTTTGACGAGGGTCGAGTCGGAGGCGATCTCTTCCCATGACGTTGAGTCTACAACACTCCATGCAATCTCGATGATTTCCGAGGCGTCCTTCGTGATGTATACGCCATGCTGGTCAGCGGTGGTGGAGATGTGAATCACCACGTATACTTCAGACATGATTGTGAGCGTGAACTTTTGAGACAAACCAAATGACGAAAAGAAATAACAAACTGTCCAAACACCTTATAGGAATAAGGGACAGTACTTTTTGTGTTTGTTTTTGTCTGTGTGGTTGCTTATGCTTCTTCGTGCTTGCCTATAGCATGCACTGTGGAAAGAACGACTGTGGTGAGGAGCAGGGTGTCCCAGATCAACCGAGAACAGCGACGAAACAAAGATAAAGGATAATCTAGAAAAAAAACCAAGCAAAAGACACAACACACGCTAAGTCAAACAGTACAAAAGCATATACGCTTTCTCTATCTGTGTCTCTGTTTCTGTCTCTCTCTCATGAAGATGAGGCTATAGACATATGTGTATATATATATATAGATATATACATATATATATACAAACAGGGCGTAGACGTGTTTTTTTGCTTTCTGCGTATGCGCTTATTTGTGTCAGTCTCCAAACAAACTGTCAAGACCCTGAAATGGCTTGTCTTCTTTCTTGCTCTCCACGCAACAAACTCGTGCTTTGTGTCGGTATCGTCACCTCGATTTTTCACCCATCCTCCGTCGTGTCGGTGAGTTGGGTGGGTTTGGCTCATCCCGCCCACACACTGTGCGTCAAGAGAGAAGAGAATGGGGATGCAATGCCTTGGTGTTGGCCTGATCTGGGCGTGCACCCCTCTTGCTCGAGGAACAATTTTTCAATGCTCGGGGACACACGACCATTCTGTGTGCCGCAGGGCGGAAACCGGGTGCGCTGGAATAAGCTGTAAGGGGGGCTGTCGCATGCCAAGGGCGGTGGGGTGTGAGGACGGAAGAGAGGGCGAGCCGTTGCAATGAGGGTCAGAGAAGTGCTTTGTTGTATGGTGGATTTTCTGTGCGGGGAAGCCAGCAGCAGAGTGAGTAGAGATGGTGAATGCGGGAGGTAGGAAGAGAGACTTTTCCAGAAGAGAGGAGCATATATATATGTCTATATATAACTTGTCAAGAATGCTCAGCTTGATCAAGTTTGACTGGCTAGTTTGACTGCTGTTTTTACTGTTTGGTTGGTTGGTAGCTAGTATATGTTCAATGGCTAATCTCGTGGCGGGTATCTCCATCACCTGGGACACCTCCATCACCTGGGACACCTCCTTCCCCTGGGGCATCACCATGCCAGGTCAGTCTCTACCCTATAAGGCAAAGCAGAGCTCATCTATTTTCAACTAAAGTTTATATAATTTCTGCAATATTCGTTGATCGTTACATGAATAAATAATAAATAGATATCAAAGGAAGAGCGGGGATATAACCAGCATATATAAAAAGAAAACCAACAGGTTACACCGTCACTGCCATAGCCCTTGTCAATTAGTTATTACCTTCTTACTCCTCCATGGTGATCACTGCTCTGATACAGTCACCGGCATGCATGTCGTGGAAAGCCTCGTTGATGTCGGCAAGAGAACGTCTGTGGGTGATGAACTCGTCAACCTTGATGGTACCCTTGAGGTAATCCTGCACAAGGTCTGGCATCTGGGTTCTACCCTTGACACCACCAAAGGCACATCCCCTCCAGACTCTACCGGTGACGAGCTGGAATGGTCTTGTGGCAATCTCGTGACCAGCTGGAGCGACACCAATGATAATGGATTCACCCCATCCCTTGTGGCACGCCTCAAGGGCGTTTCTCATCACCTGCACATTACCAGTACAGTCAAATGTGAAGTCACAACCACCATCGGTCATCTCAATCAGCTTGTCCACAATAGTGGTGCCTTCTGGCAACTTGGTTGGGTTGACCCAGTCCGTGGCACCAAACTTGGTAGCCCATTCCTTCTTGGACTCGTTGATATCAATCACAATGATCTTACCAGCCTTCTTGGCAACGGCACCCTGAATGACAGAGAGACCAATACAGCCAGCACCAAAGATACCAATGTTGTCACCGGGCTGGATCTTGGCCGTGTTGATGGCTGCACCGTAACCGGTGGTGATACCACATCCAAGAAGACAGGTTCTGTCCATTGGAGCCTTAGGGTCAACGGCAACGACAGAGATATCAGCAACGACAGTGTACTGGGAGAAAGTGGAGCAACCCATGTAGTGGAACAGCTCCTTGCCCTTGCATCTGAAACGGCTGGTTCCATCTGGCATGAGACCCTTACCCTGGGTGGCTCTGATCTTACCACAGAGGTTGGTCTTGCCACTCTTACAGAACTTGCACTCCTTACACTCTGGAGTGTAGAGACACACAACGTGGTCACCAACCTTGACACTGGTCACACCTTCACCAATGGACTCGACAATACCAGCACCTTCGTGGCCAAAGATCACTGGGAAAGCTCCTTCGGAGTCCTTTCCGGAGAGTGTGTAGGCATCGGTGTGGCACACACCGGTGTATGCAATCTTAACACGCACCTCATGTGCTCTTGGTGGGAGAACCTCAATGGTCTCAATGGAGAGGTCCTTGCTTGGCTCCCAGGCAACGGCGGCCTTACATGTGATGATCTACAATGCGGTTGTTAGTAATACTCCCCCCGACTTCTTTGGAAATATGATAGCCATTAGCGGCGAGCCATTGTCTGGCAAGTGATCCATCTACTCACCTTTCCTTCGGTGGACATTTTTTTATTAGTACTAGCAGAGTTACAATTGACTTGGTTTCTCGATAAAAGATGAAAAAGTCAAAAAAATGGATTCACAGAAAAATATATAAGGCGCCAATCTATTCGTCAGGCCGCTCCCCGACCGAAAGCAATTGGTCTTTGGTTGCCAATTGCCTCTATTGCATCCCACCGTTGACCGAAAGCTATCCTTTAGGCTGGACGCTCCCAATCGGGAAATCTCTTCCCGATGCTTATCCGGTTGGCTAGAGTAATTTAGCGCAGTATGCAGGCAGGGTGCAGATGGATGAATAAATTCTGAGGGCTCAATCAGTGTTGTCATCTACTTCAGAGCAGCTGTATAAATAGAGTGCATGGCCTCGGAGTTGCACACCTAGTATATTGATATAATTAAATTGGCAAAATGGTCCAAGATGCCTTTTGTGGTTTTATTTCAATGCACTTGACATCCACTCCGCAACCCCAGAGAGACTCTTTTAGCCGGGGCAGACAGTGCCGGCCCTCCTCCTCTGCTACTCCAAAGTATCCTCTACCATGTGTATGTGTATGCAGACTCTCCCCACCCACACCTTGCCCACTCGATCGTGGCAGCACACCCGTGTCGTAGCCTGTGAGAACAACCTGTACTGCACAGTTCAGTATGTTTGCTTGCAATTGATTTCTGGCTGGTGTCTCACAGTGTAGCTGTTGTAACGCTGCTTACATGAAGAGGAGAAGTGAGGTTACAACCTGAGAGGCTTTGTCATCCCGCAAACTAACACATGGCCCACTTTTCCAGCCCCCCACCTTGCTCTCACTTTTTTTGTGTTGTTTTTTACAATTGGCATCTAGTTTTGTAAGCAGCAACACTATACAGCACTTATGGAAGTTCTCTTAGGGAGGGAATGAGGGGTGGGATCCACGGGGCTGTCAATATTAGCTACATGGTAGGCTGCTGGGTGATAGGATAGGCTCATCAATGTCCCCCAGCAGGTCAGTCTAGAATAACGACGTAAGCCAGCCTCAATCATACATCCAGTAAGCTTGAAAAAAAAATTTGGAGGAGCAGTTAACTGTTTGGAATAAGTAAATCTCATGCTACTCTTTTTTTTTATCTCTTATCTGGGTGTCCACTGCTCGTAACTGCCTCATCGCCATCCTTCTAAGCTTTCTCCTAGCATCGTGTCGTGCTATACCATAATATGCGATGCTCCAGTCAAACCACTTTCGGCCATTCTGAGTGCGTTGGATAAGGTGTATAATTTGAGCTTGTTATTGAATGGTTTGGAGTCCTATGCCCACTTGTGCTCAGCTCCATCAATTTTCAACATGCAGGCACTTAAGCCTAGAGTATTTGCTCGTGGCGTCTTTCTATCCGGGATCTCTCCTATCATCTCCTCTAGAGGCTATCATTCGTCGCAGTTCTACGAACCTCCAATAGTGGACAGATGCTCAATCGAATCAAAAATCCTGGACAATGCTCTGACCAAGTTTGTGCCCGTTCAGGGGTTCACTGAAGCTGCAGTTTCAAATGCGGTTGCCGACCTTGGGTATCCATCATCAAATCTGCAGTCCATGTTCAACTTCCAATCAGGTGTGGTGGGCTCATTGGCTATATACCACCTGAAGAACGAAAGGCAGAAGCTCAGTGACTTTAGAAAAGAGCATATCTATCAGCTACAAAAGCTTTCAGAGTCAGACAGAATTAAGCTTCTACTGCACCAGCGGCTGCAGGGAAATACCCCAATCATTGTGCACTACCATCAAGCGTTGGCAAACATGGTGCTGCCTTCAAATATACAACAGAGCTTGGAAGAACTGCACAACTTGAGCGACGATATCTCCTTCTATGCTGGTGATCAATCGAACGACTTTGCATGGTACACCAAGAGGTTCGCACTGTCCTCTATCTTTGTTGAGGCCGAGCTCTACATGATGAATGACAAATCCAAGGACTGTCAGAGCACCATGGAGTTGGTATCACGCAAGGTCGATGAAGTGGATCGCTTGGCATACGCATACAACTCTTTTGAAGAATGGAGTATCTTCAACGCTTATAGCTTGGTTAATCTCATCAAGAGCCAGCTGGTGAGAGGCTGAAAGAAAAAACGACTACGTATCGATCGCAGGACTGTAAATAGCATGCCAGGGCATAGACATTGCTCAAATTATGTATATTATCCCTTTTTAGGAAAAAGAACTAATGATATAACTGCACTAGCTAGACCATTCGACTCATGATGTAGCCGGAACGGCGCCTGCCGGCTGCATCTTGTTCCTTATAACCATCAGATCGTTTCTTGTCTTTTCCATGTTTGCCTGGGCAGATGCTATCTGCTTCTCAATTCTCTCGCTGACGATGTTGTTAGTACCATTGCATAAGCTTATCGACCTATCACTCATGTTGGACGTTGTACTCACACTTCACCAGAAATAAACTCAATTCTCTTCTCCACATTCAGCTTTGCCTCTGGAGTATCCTGCGGCAAGAGAACCGGTCCTGTCAACTTGTATACCTTCGCACCCTCGTCCAGGTTGTCGAACTCATCCTTCACTATTTTGTTCTCCTGATACTGTGTTTCCAGCTTCTGTCTTGCTGTGATGAGATCATTCAGATCACTCTGTTGCTGAGAGAACTCCAAACTCAGCCTCTCAAATTCCTTCTTGTCTGACATTGTATGGTATCCTCTGTATATATAGAGCTTCCGATAACCCACGGGATCCTATATGAGTAGAAAGCAAATTAGTTATCTATTCTGCTTGCGTGCCTCTTCGACGCATCTGCGCTTGCGACACCTCCACATCGCGTGGAAAATCACTGCATTGTAAGGCCCTGCCAGCCATCACATCTGATGGGGCAAGAGCAGATGGCATAGGGAAACGGATAAAACAGCGCGGTCATTTCAAATATTTGTATGAAGAATGATCAGAACATTATACTTCTGATTGTAATTGCATTCCTGGGCATTACTAAAATGCTGGTGAGTACATATTATCATTTGTGGTTTCTAGTAAGAGGTGGCATCCCCCCCATCCCTATGCATACTGACTAAATGCCTGTAGATTAAACCGTGGTCTGATATACCGCCTCCGAGGCACAGTTTGGTGGAGGACGACGAGGAAGACCCACTCCAACAAAAGCCAGGCGAGCTCCCAACAATAGAACTGGAACACAGGCAGCTATCTACGAGGCCATGCTTCCTGGTGGTTGCTCCTCACAATGCAGGGCTGTTGTTGGATGCCTTTCCAAAGGAGAGTGGGAGCAAAAAGGGCAATCACGATGGTGACTCGGTGGTGGGAAAGCTCATAGTAAAATTTCCCACCACAGAGGATGCTGGGAAATTGCTAGTACAGGGTGATGAAGATGGGGATGGGGAGGATTACAATGAAGAGCAACAGTTGTACTCGGCGATTCGCTCCTCCAAGCTGGCTGAATCTCTAGAGATTCCCATAAAAAGCATCCAGAAAGCCCAGCACCACATATTATATGCAGTTATACCTGTTGTTGAGGACCAATTGATTTACAACCTCTTGGCCAAGTACCTGATATCAAATCTACCCTATGAGAGACTCATAGTTCTAGCTCCTGGGACGTTGAACCACGCAGAGTCTCTCAACAGACTCCAGTCCCGTTACTTCATCGATATTGAGGATGGCTCCAAACCAGATCCCATTCTCGAATCCATTTCAGCTGCAAGTAAGGAGCTGGTGTCACAGGTGCCATTTTTACAACCACCTCATTTTGTTACCGGAATTGCTGGGGCTCTTATTGCCAACTCTGAGTTCATGAACAAGCAGTATCTGGGACTTCTCTTGGACAGCGAGGGAACTTCTGGATTGGAAAAAATAAACCCAGATTCAGTCTTGGACTGTGCGGTTGTGATTGAAAAGTTGCTTCAGCTGGATACGGGTGCCAATGGTTACTTCACAAGGGTGTCGAAAGGTTTAACTAGGGCAAATGCAAGTAACAGTCTGGGACTGTATATTTAGGCTCCGCGGTCCTGAGGCACCCAATGCAAGGGACCCAATCCATATCTGTTCATGTTTATTCCACGTCTACTAATTGACTTGCACATATTGCAAGGTTTTGATCAGCATCGAAAAATATGATATCTGATCTCTATAGTGTCTAATCAACTGAACCTCTCTATCTCTGTGTAGCTCCTTCACTTAATCCCCATACAAAAGAGATCCTCTGTCTCTGCTGCTACTCAGTTATCCACGACACGACCTGTAATTTTCACTCTGCCTGCCTCATCTCTTCACATCTTCGTAGTGGGTTCTTCTACTATAGCGCACTGTGTGTGTGAGCAGATGAGTTACCCGGGGGTGTAATTTTTTTTCTAAAAAATTTCGCAGCAGGTATGCTGCGTAGCACATAGAGTGTGGTTGTCTATATAGAAAAGTAGCATTGCAAGGGTGAGAAGTAGGTGACTGGATGAAGTTTTCTTGGACAAGCCGTTTAATACCAATACTTGAACAGAGATCATTTACAAAATGGCCGGTCTGGACTACCTCCTCTTTGAGGAGCCTACTGGATATGCCATCTTCAAGGTGAAGTTGCAGCAGGACGATATTGGTTCGAGGCTCAAGGAGGTTCAGGATGCTGCTAAGGACCTTGGCCGTTTCAGCAAGCTTGTTGAGCTTGTCTCATTTGCTCCATTCAAGGGAGCTGCCCATGCTCTTGAGAACGCCAATGATATATCTGAGGGTCTCGTTTCCGAGTACCTCAAGTCTGTGCTTGAACTCAACGTGCCAAAGGGTTCTTCCAAGAATAAGATAAATCTCGGTATTTCCGACAGAAACCTTGGTCCTTCGATCAAGGAGGAGTTCCCATTCATCGACTGTCACTCTAACGAGGTTGCACAGGACCTCATTCGTGGAGTTCGTCTGCACGGTGTCAAGCTCTTGAAGGAGCTGCAAGAGGGTGATCTCGAGAGAGCCCAGCTTGGTCTTGGTCACGCCTACTCCAGAGCCAAGGTTAAGTTTTCCGTTCAGAAGAACGACAACCACATTATCCAGGCCATTGCTCTTTTGGACCAGCTTGACAAGGATATCAACACATTTGCCATGAGAGTTAAGGAGTGGTACGGATGGCACTTCCCAGAGTTGGCTAAGATCGTGCCTGACAACTATGCCTTTGCCAAACTCGCTCTTTTCATCAAGGACAAGGCCTCCCTGAACGAGGACTCTCTCCACGACGTTGCAGCTCTGGTAAACGAGGATGCCGGTGTTGCCCAGCAGGTGATTGATGCTGCCCGTATCTCCATGGGTCAGGACATTTCCGAGCAGGACATGGACAACGTTTCCACCTTTGCCGAGCGTGTTGTTTCCATCAGCGAATACAGAAGGGACCTCTACAAGTACCTCACAGACAAGATGCACACTGTTGCTCCTAACCTTTCTGAGCTGATCGGTGAGGTTGTCGGTGCCCGTCTCATCTCCCACGCTGGTTCGCTCACCAACCTTTCCAAGCAGGCTGCTTCCACCGTGCAGATTCTCGGTGCTGAGAAGGCTTTGTTCAGAGCTTTGAAGACTAAGGGTAACACACCAAAGTACGGTCTCATCTACCACTCTTCTTTCATCGGTAAGGCCTCTGCTAAGAACAAGGGTAGGATTTCCAGGTACCTTGCCAACAAGTGTTCTATTGCTTCGAGAATTGACAACTACTCAGACGAACCAACCAACGTGTTTGGTACCATCCTCAAGAAGCAGGTTGAGGACAGGCTCAACTTTTACGACACAGGTGCTGCTCCAATGAAGAACGCCGATGCCATCAAGGAGGCCATTGCTCTTAGCGGCACCGCTGCCTCTGACCTTGTTGGTGACATCACCATGGGTGATGCCAGCGATGATGAGGACGATGAGGAGGAAGAGGAGAAGCCAAAGAAGGAGAAGAAAGAAAAGAAGGAAAAGAAGGAAAAGAAAGACAAGAAGGAAAAGAAAGACAAGAAAGACAAGAAAGACAAGAAGGAGAAGAAGAGGTCAGGGGACTCTGAGGAGTCTCCAAAGAAGAAGAAGAAGAAGGATTGAATTACACAGATGTACGGTTGTTCATGTTATTTTGTATATCTATTTTACGCTACTTTCGTCATTAAACATTATTTTGCAGTACTTCCAGGTGTAGGTTGTCCATACTTGATATACGAAGGGTAGGTATACCAGACCATGTTCTCGATAAACAGACTATATACTCTGTGTATTATGTGCTCCACTTGCACCATTCTAACTGCACCATTCTAACTGCACCACTCTAAGTGTACTACTCCACTTGCACCACTCTATATATTCAACCTTCATCATATCTATTATGGCCAACTCTGTTAAAACACCATCCTAGTTATATTGAGGCTCCCCGGCCTGTGCGCTATAATTGGTTGTGCACACTACCATCCACTGTGTCTCCATACTCAGCACATATCGGCCCTACAAGGCCCACCTTGGCTGTCGTGCGACATCCCAGGCGCAAATCTACGCAAAAAGCCGCTCCTGGCCTGCCGTAATCCCGCACGCACTGTTCATCTCATGCTGTGCGTACGTAGATAACACAGTATTGCGTGAGTCAATCGCAGCAATAAGCCATACATGATCAATGACGTGTGAAACGGCACGCACAGAGCGTAGGGGAGCGGGCATACAACGGCAAGGAGGGGTATAAATGTTGGGGAATACCTGGCGTGGCTTGATGAGTCTATCAGTGTGCTAAACAGACTAGTTTTAGCTGCTGTGCTTTATTTGATTTTTGGTAAGGGCATTATTCTCTGTTGATAGACTTGTAACGACAGCAGGAGAACAGTTCCAGCATCTCATACCCCGCTCCCTGTGCTTATCTCATATCCTCCAGTGTGCGTCTACGGTGCAGTTCCCCTTACTACGTATCACCCCAGTCTGGCACGCACAGACAACCAGAGAGTTACCACTGAGCAGCTAAATACGATACAAATAAAGGTGACACATTTACAATAATAAACTGCTTCATATAGGTGGTTCCACATATCGCAAATCAAATAATCGGCACCCAATCATTACAGGCTGCCGCAAAGGAATTATCCAGTGTTGATCTACCCATACATCCAAATCGCACTCATAGAGCCGTCTACCATGTCGTCATCACCGTTAATGATTAAACATAACTATTCTCTAGAAGCCAAACCCTCCTTGGAAAGAGGCACAGCACCAATAGCGGACAGCGCCAAAGAGATGGCCGGAAGCTTCCCAAATAGAGCTGTTCCAAGAGAATCATGGCGGAGCTCGTCTTTTTCTACAGGCGTGCGTCCCAGAGTGTTACAGAACGACGATGAGTCTCCGCAAAGAAGGTCATCTTTCACCACGTCTTCTTCACCCTGGGCCCGCCGCAAGTCATTCCTATCGCCTTCGATGCTTTCCGCGGAGAAACACTCTGTGTATGAGCTGAGTTCCTACTCTTTCAGCGAGCATGGCAGCGGGATCCCCAGTTACTCCGTCTCTCTGAAGGAGAGCCAAGGTTTCATTTGGAACCAGGATTTGTTTGCCTCACAATACCAACAGGCAAGGGCACTTTTCCAGAGTGACCACAGTCGCGACAGTGGCATCGTGGGTGGGAACATTGCTTCCGGTGAGGTGACAGGAGGGTTGCGCGCGGGCTCTTTAGGACAAGATGGAAGCTTCAGCGGTGACTACGGAATTGAAGTTGTTGATATCCTTTTGAGTGACGAGGAAGCAATAGAAGAGGATGATGAGGATGAGGACGATGATATATTTCCAAGCGAAAGGTAGCACCTATCTTTTTTTGGATTTTGTCATTGTGTTTTGCATTCACCTCCATGAGCTCACATCACTACGTGACCTCCACGCATTCTTGGTCCATATCTTTTTTTCTCCCAGCCCGGTATCTTGGTATCATGCTATCTTTCCTGTTATGGCATACTCGTATTCTCGCCAATAATTCTGTCAACTAATATATAATTGCTCTTGCTGAGACAAATTTCTACAAGCAGCAAAAGATTTCTTTTCTATGGTGTGTCTTTGGGTTTTCCTGTTTTGTTTTGTTTTTTTTGGTTTCCCTTTTTCTACTTTGTTCAAGGATCCGGTTCTGTTTTACTCAAGCATTTCTCATGTATAGGATCTTGGCTTTCCTAAATGCAAAATGAGTACGAGATGCATTTATCGCAAATTTTCCATCATACTTTTCAGCTTCATAAAAGTGGTACACTATAGTATAATTGATACTGAATCGATAATCTGCCTAACCTTTGAACCCAGAGTATCTTCCTCCTGTTTTACCCCACTCTCATCGAAATCTCTCGCTTATCGGGCCTACCTTCCTAATTGGTCAGACCGCTGTCGGAGCGCAGCAGGACGCACGAAAATGGTTAAAGGTGATGAGAGACAGATAGTGGACAGTTGAAGCGACCTGAGAGATTAATTACATGGGAAAACTCCTTTTTTATTTTTTTGTTAAAAACGGTTTTTACTCTATAGCGGTGGAATATATTTGTATATACGATGCGTAGCTGACGCCCCGAACGGAGTGTTAGTACTTTTCCTCAGGCAGTGCATCTATTTGAACCCTTGACATACATACACATAGTGTTCACGGTGGGTATATGGCAAACACATAGATATACACCTATATACGCTTTGTTTTACAGGTGACCTGTGTGCATGGAGCGATGATATTCACTTTCCACGCTAAAGCAGATGCAAAGAAGACTTCTCAAGGAAGGTTGAAGAACTTTGCAAAGACGGAGCCCCTCGAGAAGACCCCTTCTGCTCAGACACATCTCAAGAGCAGTCATGATGGCAACAGCACGGGTCCTGGCAATGAATTGAAGAACGGCCAAAACGAACACAATGCAATGAACCACCATATGTCAGTGAGCACTTCTCCGCGTCTGATTTCATTGGACGATGGTGCTTCAGTTGCTCCAGTTGCTCCAGGCGCTGGGATCAGCTACCTTAACCTACAGCTATCGTCAATGGCGGCGTACCGTTCCAAGAAGAGATCCAAGAAGGGGTGTGTTACTTGTAAAGTGAGAAAAAAGAGATGCGATGAACAGAAACCCATCTGCGGTGACTGTCTCCGGTTACATCGAGAGTGCATCTATTACGAAAACAACATGTCCGTTGAGAAGGCACAGGATATCAAGTTAGAGGTGCAGGAGAGAGAGAACGAAATGAAAAGCAAACGACGCCTCAAAACTGACTCACGGACAGACATGTATCAGCCCAATGAAGGGAACCACAAGCGAGCCAAGAAGTCGGCCACCTCCAATCTACAGAATAGGGTCGTATTCAACCCTCTGTCACCTCTGATAGGTGAGGAGATCTCAACCCCAAAACTCATAGGACTGGACGAGGAGGTTCCAAGGGTTGATGAGAAAGGACACTTTGAAGCAGAGAAACAGGCTAATGGCCCCGATGCTTTGTCTCTGGACAATGCAAATCAGTTGCTCGCGTTCCCCACACCAGAGGGAATAGGATGTCTCTCGCCTCAATCCTCCTTTCCTTCGTTCTCGCTTTTATCTCCACATTCGGCTAAGCCTTCGATGATTGATTCCGCAGATGATGCCCTCCAGATATTTGGAAAGGGATTCCCAGACCATTTCCAGAGTATGTTGGAGAATGAGTTATTTGGGGACTATGCCAAGGCTGGAGAGATCTCCACTCCTGTTGCACCCCTGCCTTTGAGTGACAACACTTCAGAGTTCAATTTCTATCCATGGAATGAAAACAGCAGGCATGATCTTCTACAGAGCCACTTGCCAGATCACTCGGCTGCTATGCAATTACTGCGCCAAACCCACAGTGCGATACCTCCAAATGCCCCATCTCCAACCGCTGCTTCTCCTTCTATATATGTGAATCCCTCTCTGTTTGAGTCATCAACATTGGCTGGTCTTGATTCTATTGGTATCCGCCTTTATGAATACTACCGGGATCGTATTGCGGTGATCATATCACTAGTCCCCAAAGAGGAGAATATGTTTCTGCGTACTTTCCTCCCTATGGCTCATTATGACAAGGGTGTTCTGTATGGTATACTGGCTTGGAGTGCATTCCATCTAGGCAGCGACTACATGGAAAATAGGGGTGTATACTATCGCAACAAAGCACTCATGTACATGAAGCAGAACCCCATCGGGGAGCAGGAGAGACAGCCGAACTATTTCACAGAGATTGCACCTGATTCTTTAGAGATAGACAGCCTAGCAGAGAGTAAAGAGTTAGACGGTGTCGAGGGTGTTGGTCACCTCGAGCATGGATTCCCGATTCCGCCTCGTGGTGACCACGGCTCCATTACTAACACCTTGACGAAATGGGAGAATGTGACGATGAGACTTGCCTCTTACCTCATTCTTTGCTCTGCTGACATATGCCGTGGTGATGTCAAGCAGTGGATCAGGTATTTGGAGTATGGCAGCAGGTTGATCCGTCAAAATGGTGGTCTGGCAGCTTTCAACTCTTCCAAGGATCAAAACTTCCTCATTGCCAACTACGCATATCACGTGATCCACACATCTTCTGCAAATGTGCGGGAGTTACATTTTGGCATCAACGAGTACAACGCAGTGCTGAATGTGGTGGATTTTGGACTGGATCCCCTCCATGGGCTTTGCAAGCCACTACACTATTTGATAGCTGAGATCAGCAAGCTTGCGAGAGAATCCTCTTCCGTTAGGAGAGGTAGAAGCGCTCAGAATGGTGGTGGTGGTGGTGGAACAGAAGACGATGTCGATTCAGGCGGCGAAGGTTCTGAGCAGCATGAGGGCAGCACAGGCCGAAGCAGTGCAAGTAGCGGCTATGAAATCAGTGCCGATGATGAGCTGTGGGATGACCGTTCCGAAGAGCTGCAAGAGCTGATGCGGCTATCTCTGGATCTTGAGAAACGTGTGGAGGCGTCCAAGCCGAATGCCGAGTACCTCTCAATGTTCACAGGTTCTCGTGAGCTAGAGTACCAACTAACGCTCTTTGAAGTGTTCCAACTCACTGCGAAGCTTCACCTTCGACAGTCTGTGATGCTGATGAATCCATCAGCTGTTGAGATACAGCTACTCCATGGGGACCTGATTAGGTTCCTGGATGTTGTATTGGATACCCCTGTGGAGAGTTCACTCTGCTTCCCCCTTTTCGTCGCAGGGATGGGGTGTACCACCAAGAGAGAGCGCAGACTCATGAGAGAAAGGTTCAACTCCTTTGTGGAAAGATTCAAATGGAGAAATGTCGAAAGGGCAAGGACGGTGATGGAACAGATATGGTCGATGGACCCCGATGGCACAAGGTGCATCGACTGGTACGGAGTGGTGGATCGACTAGGGTGGGATTTGAGTTTTGCTTAGCTTTACCCTAAGACAGGATTTGGATTGAATGCAGCCTTCAACAAACTGAAGGCTATATATATATATATTGATATATATGTTATGTACAGTAAAACCATGGTGAAACGAACAAGTCGAAAACAAGTTGAAATCAATGATGATGAGCCATAAATCAGAAGGCAAAAAAACAGGAGTCATAAATCGTAGGCATGCAATGGCTAAGTTACGCATTCATATACCTTGGAGCTGAGAAGGGGCAGGAACACCTCTAAGGTTGTCCATGACAAACTTGAGGCCCTCTCTGCTTCTCTTAAGGTTATCAGCAAAACGCTTGTGTGACCAGCTCTCAATTCTGTCTTTGACACCGAATCCCTTGAAACCGCTGGAAAACTTTACAGAGCACGAGGAGCTCGTCACGTTGGACTGCTCTGATCTGTATGTGGTGTACTCCTCAATCCTGATCACTCCTGTGTGCTCGAGGTTTCTGGAATATGCCTTCATCTCCTGGTTAAGAGGATCCACGATGGTCTTCTCGATGATCCACGAATGCGAAATCTTGCCCAAAAAGGGTTTTACCCATTTGGGCAACCTGCCTGTCTTCAGGATGAGCTTTGTCTGGTGAAGTCTCCCCTCGGCATCCACATAGCAGTCTATTGTGTCGGTGGAGAGCACATGGAGAGCATATGGATTCGGATACCTGTTGAAGTATGCTAGTGTGACTGTCTGGAAATCATGGTTGAAGGTGTGCTTGTTCTTGGACCAGAGAACCATCTTTGATCTATATTTTTATTGTGTTATGTGGATGATGAGTAGTAGTACTGTGGGTCAACTATAAACCTCGAGCGATAGGGAATCTTGTTGCAATAGTTGCCCGTGATCGTATGGTTCTGAATTGTTTGTCCTGACAACAATTTAATTATTCTGTGTAGCCACCTCCAAGGCTGTTTCTCTTCCAGTCGCACCCCTGTGTAAATTATATGAACAAAATCACTTTGTAAAGCCTTCGTCCATTATCACTAGTACGCCGGGGTCTGATATGTCAGCTGCTTCTACGCCTACTAATCCTATCGCCCCGCTTGAAAAAAAAGTCTCCCTATTGTAGAGAGATAGTGGGGTCAGACACGACTTATCACGCCCCACACGACCCAAGTATCCCCCGGGTAGCCCAAACGCATTCGCCCCCTAACCACTCGCGTCCTGGATATTACAGTTGTGTATGCGGTGCACGACTCACGCGCAGCTATTAGCTTCAGGGACACGGGCATCGAACCTTCATGCCTTAGAGTTTGCTTCGTTGACGCAAGTGTAGCTTTTTTTTGGCGGGGGAGGATGGCATGCTGAAGATTGGGCGTCCTACATATCCTGTAGGAGGTGTCAGTAGTCTCAACTGGTGAAGGCACAAAAACCGCGCAATCTGCACAACGAATTTGGATGCACCAGATATCTATTTATATCAATGTTGTTCAATTGTTTCACTAGTTCGCAATGATTTATTTGCGAGGGTAGCTTTTTTTTTTGGCTTTTTTTTTAGTACTTAGGAGGCAGAATGCAATTGAAGGCTGGTTGCTGGTGGTTAGACGTTTGCCTTACCTTACGTTGCATTGCTTGGCGCAGCTGCGCTTTCCTTCATGGTGGCTTATACACACCGCTGGACGTGTGATCATCTTCGTATAAATACAAAAGACATATCGTAACGTCTCATGATATGATTATCACTGTCTGCTTGCTGGAACCCATACTTGGTAAGCTATTCCGAATTCAAGACGTCAATCAAAACCTGTCTCTATGCATCAGGCACATTTCACCTTCATGTGCCTCATGTATATGCAGCTACTTGCAAGATGAATTTCTTTTGCCTATAATTGAGCTATCGTTAAAGTCCCTTTGCTGGTCCTCCAGGCTCATCGGAATTTGTTTTTAGTCCCGGCTTGAAAAATTAGGGACCAATGCTAATGGAACCGTTATCTGCAAGGGCAGGAGAAGTCAAACTAGGCAAACGATCCCTAATATGCAATAGTTAGGATCTCATTACAGGAGACAGCGGTGACTCTTACAAATGAACGCAATTTCCGCTGCGGTTAGAACTGCCGGTATCAAAATATACCACGTGTGAACATAAATCGCCATTTGTGTTTTGGCCCGTCGTTGGATCCTGGTCAAAAGAACAAGGACCCCACCGGTTTGTAACGTTGAGTATCATAGCCACAACCTCGAAAAATCTTGCTGCCCTCGATCAATGCAATTGGAGTCAATAATTGTAGATCATGCCATCAGTTGTACCCGCTAGTATAGCTTCCCCTTTGGGTATGCAGTATTGGTGGGTTACCGGTATACATGACGTTTTCAAGGCAACAACGCAGGTTTTGAAACTACATGGCTCTGGGCCGTTATCATGGCACTAACGAAAACCCAGCTGCAGAGGCTTAGCATTGAGGTATCTACAAATGACGCAACACAACACAACACATATATTCATCGTTGTCAGAAATTTGTTGGATCGGAAAAACAATGCTAGGCAATCTATCTGCATTGCAATCTCATGCGTGTTTTTTTTCACCTGCATTGAAAGAGTGGTGCATGGTTGCCTATGTTTCTAGGTGGTGAGGAGCTGTCTCTACTGGACCTCAGCTTCTACAAAACAGTTCAGCCACCTGCAGGCAGGGACAGTTTAGGCGCGCACTCTGTATCCACTGTGTCGATGTCGTTCGTGGTGGAGCACAAATGCAGGATGACAAGTGGATACTGTAGATGCAGTACGTGCGGTGCTATCAAGGCCAATTAGCCGGTCCCTCCCCTCCATATGTGCTCTCGCGGCATATACCTGCCCCCACGTTCAACATGGCAACACAAGCAAGTGAACCTTACTCGAGGCATTGCAACGAGGGATTAGAAACGGAGAGGAAAATGTCACCTGCATCGGAGTTTCGTTCATTCAATATGCTACGTATTCGTATCATCTGGCGTGCCGGGCCTACATATTCAAATCCAGTTTCTGGTTCACGCATTATTGCCTTCGGGAGGGAACAAACGCAGTGAACAAGAAATCACTTCAACAGCCTACTGAATGCCGTATATCAATTAAGGATAGAACACACGGAGCCTGTAAAGCAACAGCTAGGGCTCGCCATCAACAAGCCCCCGTGAGGGCTGTCTCCTCCAATCGAGGGGCTTGCAGGCAAAGCGCTTCCAGATGTGAGAGGTTCATCTCTTCGTGTATGCGTCTGCTAAATCTTAGCCGCTTACAGACGGCAGGCTGCCTTCCCTAGATGTTTGCCGCTTACCCATCCTTCCTTGCCCTGCCTTTGTATTGGTGCATGCTTCATGATGCCTAATCACCTATCGCGCAGCGTACGTGGTGCACGTCCACCATCGAAGTTCCCTCACATCTGTGGCTCAGCTCGCCCCTTCCTGGACAGGTAGCTGCTTGCGGAGAGGCTCACAGTGCAAGACTCTGGTGCCACTAGATCCAATCGATGCTTAAGCGAAGGCTTACAAGCGAGACGATGAGTAAGTGTACTGAGTAGGTTCTGCGCCCAAATGAGGTAAAGGGGAAAGACGGCCAGGCGCTCGGCTAAAGCTACCGTAACGGACGCGCTTGGGTATGAGCATAAGCACTCGCTATTCTTGCTTCGAATAATAAGGTTATTTGTTGATGTTTTACTGTTATTTGCCCGGTTCAAACTGTTTTGAGCACAGGCATTCTAGGCCCCCTATCCAGTCTCCTGTCTCTCTCCTCACGGCGAAGCGAACGTATAAAACGCGTTTCTCGTTCCGAAGGCATGTAGTGTTTGGATGGTCGACGAGGATGGGTTATGCCGGTAGCGGAGACCTCCAAACAGCCGCTCTTGGCAAGCATTAGCTCATTGCGCTGAATAGGACTAGGCGATAAAAGATGCCCCCGCCACATATCTCTGGCACCCTTTGTTGACAGACTGTTTTGCCGCCGGTTTTCGGAGCAGGCTAAGATAAACAAAAAAACGCGAAAAGGGTACGGTAGCATTTGTCAACAAAGCAAATACGCTCACCCAGACACTCCCCTGTAGTGGGTGGGATGTATGTCTGTGAAGAGGAGTTCTGCATGAATTAACCACATGACTGCTTGCATATCCATCAGCTAATGCAGGCATGCCTGAGACCCGTCGACCTGATGGACGCATGGTAGACCAAACCTAAAATCATGCGTCAACACGCTTAATAGACGGAAATCAAAGCAGGATTGGGAAACAACCTCAAAAAAGAAAAGAGGATGATGCACCTAAGGGATGCATGGACACGGTACCCGGGCAGCTCTCATCCCCTTCTCACCCAGAACCACAGCCATCTGCATAATCTGGCTAGGGTAAATAATCAACTAACCGTGTAGTCATCGCCTAAGTGTTTCGCGTATGCAGGCTAGGTGCCGATTATAGCTGAAGTGGAAGCTAACTAAAACGAAATCGCTTGCGCAAGGAACAAACAATGGCGATGGTGCGGGGCTAAACTAGTCTCTAGAAACCTTCGTATTTCCTAAAATTAGGCTAGAACTTTGGGTCTGTCGCACTCTGCTCGTTGACCTCTCGTTAATGTAGGCAATTAACGAAAGATGTCTAGCTCTTGCCTTTTCCATGCGTGCTTGCCAGAGCACCACTTAGATTTCTTTTTTCTCCTTATAAGCGAAAGCCGTGAGTACATGACGTGGGCATGCTGCTAGCACCAGGTATTGGCAAGAGAGATCGAGCTAAAGATATTATTGACCAATGTAACGTCTTCTACCGACAAGCCTCTCCTCTCATTGCAATGAGCATGTAGAGACCTATCGACAACCGACTCACGGTGATAGAGGTGATGTGAAATGTGACACGAAGTGCGCTGCCCAAATGCATCCATTTGCGGTTAAAATGCTAGAGCTGAGAAGCGTAAATGCTGTAGTGCATTGCAGCAACCATGCAATGTAATGCAGAACATTTGCCTAGAAATCAGTTATACCAGTCTCCTTTTAGACGTGGGAAGCTGCATATCTCACAAAGACCTAAAGCAGACCGTCTAAGCCGCGATCTCCAATAGCAGGAAACGATGCGAAGACGTGAGTTTTGGTCCGTCTATCAGCCAACCGTGTCAGCTCTGGTAGAATAATATTGCCTTCATGTGAGTTGTACATGTCCTGCGCAGCAAGGTGCATAAGATACGGCTGCAGTGTAAAAAGTTAACTCAAGCCCGCTTGAGACTTCCTGCTGGTTGATGTATACTGATGCAGTCATGTAGTCTTATAATCATGTAGTCCAAATGTATGCAGGATAGCAGCAGCTCCGGTCCAACATCCTGCTTCACTTGGTACACCGTGCCATCATCTCCTCTTAGTGTGGAGCCGATGCTGGTCCCAATGAGCCCAGATATGGGAAGAGGTTATGTATTTTAACTCATCAAGACTGTATATAATAGCCCCTGTCCGCGGCCTTATTGTATCTCGTGAATTATAGGTCTTTTCGCGTTCACTTGATTTCTGCAAACTTCTAAATTATCAGCTAGTTACTCGTAGCAATTCGAACATCACGAGTTATACCCCACACACCGCATTGGTATGTTTGACGCTATGATTGGTAGCGAAACCAACTTCGTGATGCCCACAATGGCTTCCTGGCCCAGTGCCAAAGCCACTTCTCCACCATCAAGGAAGGAAGACATGGAGAGTTACACCATGAACACCGCGGAAAACTTGCAGGATAACACATTCAACTTTGACCACCATAACGCTACCGATTACAAGCAAATCTATGTTCCCAGTTTTGAGGATACCAATACACACTACCGATCGTACTTAGACGAATTGGGCGATATGGAGGCAAAACAACATGACAGCTTCAAGATGGATCTCATGCAAAACAACGATATGATGTTTAAGTATATTCAGCCATCTGCTTTCTCCAATGCTGGCCGCCTCCCTGTGGGACCTTTCTCTTTTGTGCAAGACCACTCAATAGATGCCGCTCTCACGCCTGCTGAAGACATGACCAATCCTTTGGACACCTTCCAGTGGAATTCCCTGATAACCTCCGCATTACACAGTCAGATGAATAAGCAACACCTCGGAGACGATAGCGGTTATATGTCTGTTAATATCCCCTCCAATGTAAATACGGGAATGCAGACACCGCTGGCTACCCCTGTTGTATCTGAGTTTGTCATCGCGGCAGCACCCTACGCAAACCCAAGTCAAATAGAGTGTAGTGGGGTGAGCTTCTCCTCGGCCACTTCGAACGAGGATATCATGTCTTGCGGATCAGATTCTACCACTGCCTCCGAGGTTGACGCTGATGACTTCGGTAACCAGGCCTCCTTGGTGGAACAGTTGAGGAGCGATAAGCAGATGTGGGACTCACTGCAACGACAGAATAAGAAGGGTGCCTACAGGTGCTCACACTGCTCTTTAACCTTCCCTGACCTCATACAGTTCGCGCAGCACCTTGATGACTTCAAGATCAAGCGTCCCCACCGGTGTCTTTTCTCGGGTTGCCCTTGGAGGATAATTGGCCTCCAACGTAGGGCTGAACTCAAGAGACATTGTCTCTCGCAACACTCGGTAGCTCTTGATGATATTGAGAAACAGGACTCTGCAAAACTGGAATATCCCAGCACTGTGGGGTCTCACCATGGGCCAACATTTGATGATGACTTTCTCGTGTTGACCAACCGGTTGTTAACAAAGGCCGAGCTTGGCTCGTCTTCTTCTTTCTTAGCCGATGAACAGAAATCCCAGCTTTCAGATCCCAAGGGCAAGAAGCCAAAGAAGAAGAAGGATGTATTCAAGTTCATCTGTCAAAGAGACTTGTGTGGAAGAAAGTTCTGTAGGCGAGACTCTCTCCAAAGACACGAGAGGCTCGTCCACAAGAACTCCAACAGTCGTTTCAATAAGAGGATGGAGAAGCTGAACAAGTCAGCCTTAGCTGTTCACCAAGAGGTGGCACAGGAACTGTAGCGATGTTGCGTATTTTATATTTAATTTTTTGGGCTCTTTTTTCGGATTTCGCATATGTATTATATATCACTCGGTCTTTCTTTATTGGGAATGTGTTGCCAGCAAGGGCAACTCAATTTAACTTTTGTACACTACTTATCATGCTGTTTTTATATATGACTTGATAACCAATATATTGGATTCACTATCTTCAAATTGCTATACATTGTGGGGAATCTACGACTCAAGAGCCTCCAGCTTGTCGGGATAACGAAGACCAAATTGTTCCCTTGCAGCGTCCATCACCTTAGCGGTGACAATAGTATCGTTCCAAGAATGGACCTCACTCTCGATCTTTCCCTCAGCAATTCTCTCAGCACAATGGTCAGCTTGGTAGAACATTGCACGGCCATCCATGTCGAAGTGGACATCCTTCACCAGTTTTCCATCTTTGTCGAACAACTTGTAATGTGAGGGACGGTAGTTGCAGTCAACCTTGATGGCACCCTCAGTTCCATCAATCACCACGTCCCACTCGGGATCTGCCTCGCGAAACCCGCCGCAAGTAGCAATTCCGAGGGCGTTGAAGGAGTCAAATTTCAGGGTGATAGAGGTGTTTATATCCACGCCCCTCTTGGATAGTACGGCTGCGCTTGTGATGGAGGGAAATTCGTGGTTTTTGTTTGCCGGGTTGGAGTAGAGGAATACCAGAGGCCAGGTCAGTGCATACACACCAATGTCGAGAAGAACACCTCCACCAAGTTCCGGGTTATAGAGACGGTCAAAGTTGGGGTCCTCTTCTACGAAGGTGAACATGAGATCAGACCTAACACGGTGGACATCGCCAATGGCCTTCTTGTTGAAGATGAGATCGGAAATCTCCGGCACCAGCGGTAAGAACTTTGTCCACATTGCCTCCATCACAAAGAGGTTTTTCTCCTTGGCAACCTTGAAGATGTGCTCAGCCTGCTTGGCATTTATGGTGAAGGGTTTCTCCATCAACACGTGCTTCCCAGCACGCAGAACTCTCAGAGCCAAGTCATAATGGTTGTGGTTGGGGGTGGCAATGTAAACGATGTCGACGTCCTTATTCTCTAGCAATTCATTGTAGCTTCCGTACAGTGCAGGTGGCTCGTCAAAGGTCACCTTGAGGTTGTCCTTGAAGCGGGTCGCAGATTCCAGCGACGAGGAAGAAGCTATTGCGACCAGCTTGTGTTTGATCTTTCCTTCAAGGAAAGCAGTTCTGAGCTTATCCTTTGAGTTGTAGAGATCGTTGAAGAACACGGTTGCGATTTTACCGGGTCCAAAGACACCCCACCTGAGTGTAATGAGAGACATGTTGCGATTTTTCACCCAGAGTATGGTTAGATCAGCTGGCTATCACCAAAGGAAGTTGGATGTCCAAAATAGCTACAGGCGACTCATGTCTAGGATTTGCTCCTAATATATAGGGAAAGGGTTCCTACTAATGCCAATTGAGGGATCCACCCCTCATAGTAGCGTGATTCAGGGGTGGTTCTCTACAGTTCCACTCTCCTCATCATTCACCTCCCACACATCTGTGCACTAAGCAAGTGGGGTGCTTCTTCCGTTGCAGAAATAGAGTGGGGAAGCGGGAGGAGTTCTCAGTGCGGATTATCTCCACCGTTGGCGTGTGCGTACCAACGATACGGTTCAGTCAGTTAATCCGTGCAATGAGGTGAACAGCTGAGCTGGACACGTTTGCTCCATCCCCTATGTCTATCTCCTCCTGCATAATAATCCCTGTTGCATCTCCTGTATGCGCTTATTAGATCTCCAGGTAAGCTTACGTGTGGCCGGTGGGGCGGGATGCGCAAGCAAACTAAGCTTGCCGTACTAAAAGGCACACGGCCAAAAAGCAGAGGAAGAGCCGGTCAGGGAATCCCTTGAGGAGCGCGATTTGATGGCATCTGGCTGTAGTGGGGCCTTGCTGTAGTTAATGGTTGGATGCTTTAAGTTTTCGCCATGTCACACTACTAAATGGAAACAACTCCAGATTTGGAGATGTTCAGTTGCTCGTGTTACTTGTCCACATCCCTTTGGGTTCAAAATGTGGCCGCACATATACCTGGAGTTACTCCCGTGGTATGCAGACCCTGTGTAGCGCCCTGATGCAACTGTTGCTTGCATATGTGGTGGTACACCGGGAGTATCAATGTGCATTCCAACTCGTTGATATATATCCGGAGGAGGGCTGTTATCTTCTTGGCTCCATGGGGAGTGTTAGAGAGGCAGCAAGTGTACGCGTGGGACTGGAGCAGTCTAGATCTGTAAAGCATTGGCCCTATGCTGGCGCATCTACAATGAATTCTAGGGCCATGCCCATTGGCACTGCGATTGGGACTTGTGATCTCAACAATATTTATATCTGCGTTTTCTGGGTTGTTCGCTTTTCCAGTTTTCTCTTTTTCCAGTTTTCTCGTTTTTTTACGTCTCTCTCGGTCGCCGGCCAGACGCCCCTGTAAACTGGCCCCATATAATAATAAACCTGCCTCCCACATCTCTGGCCTCGCTTTGTAGTAACTGATCCTCGGCCTCGAGCCGAGTCGCGTCTTAGCGCAGAGCCCATACATGGCTTGGAGCCTCCTGTGGCCTGTCAATTTTTTTGAGGACGGCCCGGAGATATCGTAGTATGCACGCCCCAAAAGATGATGCTGCGCTTCAAACTTGGCTATATCTAGCAAAGTTTATACATCCCCTCCTTTGCCGTGGGGTGGAAATATATACGACACGAGACTGGATTCTTTGTTTTTGTTTTGTTGTGTCCTATTTTATTCATCATTACTCTTTCGTGAAAAGATAAAAGGAGCGAAGCATCCTTTAGTCGGTCCTCTTTTTCTTTTGCTGTGCTCACCCTTTTACAGCAGCCTTTCTTCTTCAAAGCCCACGTTCACTTAACTAGAGGCCTAGCGAAACTCATTAAAAAACGAAGAAACATACCATATACATTAACCATCCTACAAAATGGCCACCAGAATCCCACAGGATGAGATCATCCCTCTCCGCACTGATGTAGGGGCTCTCGCTAACAGAATCAACAGTGAGACCCGTGAGGCCCACAACAAGATCGATAAGCTCATGACCCTCAAGTTTGCCCTTGCCCTCAGAGATGCCAAGATCTACAGGCAGGGTATACAGATGTACTACCATATCTTCTCGGCCATCGAGGAGAGTCTGGACAGAGAGATGGCAAGAAACACAAGGTACTCAGACACCCTCAAGGCCGTGTACAGACCGGCAATACGGAGGAAGGAGCGTCTCTACCAGGATCTCATGTTCTACTATAACGACCGCCCCGAGAAGTTTTCTACCCCCATCCTTACCGAGCAGATTGACTTTGCCCAACACATCAGAAAGGTGACCGCCGACAAGCCTTATCTGCTGCTCGCATACATGCACGTTCTCTACCTTGCCTTGTTTGCTGGTGGCCGCATCTTTAAGTCTAAGCTCGCTACTGCGTTCGGCCTGTTCCCCCAGGTGGAGGGCAAAACTTTTGATGAGATTATGCTGGGAGCCACTAACTTCTTCAGATTCGATGTGGAAGACGACGAAGCTCTGAGAATCGCATACAAGCGTGACTACGAGCTTGCAACCCGTACTTTCCTTTCAGAACAGGAGAAGCAGGAAATCATCGATGAGTCCAAGTTCATATTTGACAAGAACGCCGCATGTGTGAAGCAAATCGAGTCCCACAATCTTAGGAGGCTACAGGCCAAGCTATCGTACCAGTTCATCACCAAGGGTTACTATGCCCTTGTGACATTTGCTGTGTTATTGGTCATCTACTACATCCGCAGAGTGCTTACCGGGTTCTTCATGTGAGGATTAACGAGCTGTCGATCTCACTTCCTTTTATATCTACACTATACTATTCGATTATACTTGGCTTTCGGGGGGTTTTGATGGGTTTTCGGTGTTGTTGACTTGGCCATCACACGGCCAAATGACTGACAAAAAAATCATTCAGTTCACACTTATATTATTACCACACAAATTTGATTTCAAAAAGATGCATCTTTATTGCTATTTCTACCTTTATAAAACATCACGTAGATACTTCTGTTGGGAGAAGTGAATGTGTCTCTCTCCCCATGCTGGTGATTGCAGTATATCGTTATGTACATGGCTATTGTTGCTACTCGTCCTACTTTCTCATTTCTTCAGTCTGATCTTCAGAGCCCTCTGGGCCTTTCTTCTCTTACGCAACTTGTGCTTCTTCATCTTGAGCCTTCTCTTACGCATCACAGAGTCGAGAGACATCTCTGTGGCTGTCTCTGGCTCCTCCATCTGCTTGGGAAGGGTGGTTATGCCAATTTGCTTCACCATTTGCATTCCTGGCACTGGCATTTGCATTGCCTGGAGCTTGGGCACGATTGTGTTCAGTAATGATGTTGTGTTCGATGAAGATGATGTTACTGGCATAGCGAGCCTGGCCCCCAAAGGTGTCAAAGTGGATGCCAACCTGCGGCTAACGACATTTCTCAAAGAGAACGACAGCGACGCTGAAGCTCTCCACATTGTGTTGATGGGTTTGTGTGCCAGATATATATATATATGATATTCTATGTGCCCTCAGTGGTGGATGCCCTCTTCACTATATATGCATTCAGAGTGACAGTACAGCTGGAAAAAGAAACGCTATTCGAGCTGTGCGAAGAAGTAGAAGCACACACTCGATGGGATCTCAACAATTGTCCCACAGACCAAACAAGACAAATATGTAGCGTCTGTGTATGTTGCTGGTTTGTTTTTTTGCTTTTTGGGTTCTTCTCTCAAGTAAATGTTTGGATCTTTACCGAATATTTCACCCAAATCATATAAACTATGGTGACAGTTGCAGTGAGCTTCAGGTTTTCGGCTTTTTCGTCGGCTGTTCTGGTTAGTACACTATCGCACACCATCCTACTCAGTCCATCCTACTGCAGCTCTCCAGTTCGTGTACTAACGGAAAGGCTCACTATAAGAAATAGCCTGCAGCACGCTACATAGGAAATGCAAACAGAGAAAAGCATGAGGCAGAGGAGCCAAAGCAATCGACGAGAGGAGTTAGTAGTATTAGTTGTGATATTAGTTATTATGTGTGGAGCAGGTACTTTTCACTTAGATGCTTTCCATAAAGTCTCAGTGTCTTCGCATACCGTTATCTTTGCATAACATGACATACCATATCGATGCAAAGGACTCCATGGGCATCCATGGGGCAGAAAATCTTATCATTCGTAGAAAACCTTCATTACTTCTATACACTATCATGATGTGTGCGTAACATCCTTATACAACCGACTGGTAAAATAGCACAAACTCCTTCTTGACCGTCTCCCAATTATGGGGATCAAAGAATATGTACACACCTCTCTCTCCCTGTGGTGAGTTCTGCACCGGCTCTGTGTTTGCATCTTTTGTCAGCCACACCTGTAATTCTTTGTGGTACCTCCAGTTACGAGATAGTAGCTCTCTAGCTGCAAGCTCCTGAAGGATATCTCTTGGCTTGGAGTAGAATATAAAGAAGAGCGTCTCATCAGGGAAGAGAGACATGCGAGCCTCCGGGTTTGCCAATCCCGACACGTTGAACGAAGCTGGCTTCACAAAGTTGGGCTCCACATCGCTCCTTGAGGTTTCAATCCATGGCGAAGCAAACTCCTTCGATATCTTCTCGCTTGCCTTTTGCGATGACATGTCTAAACCTGACATGCTTAGATCGGCCCCCAACGATACTATCGATTGGGCATTGTTCTCCATGCTGATCAGGCCCAACAATCCCTTGAGCCCATACTTGTCCATATCTGGCAAATTCTCCTCCTCCTGTAATTGATGCTGTAGTTGCTGTTGCTCCTGTATTTGAGTAGCGGTTGAAGCCGCCACTGCCTCAGCCTCCCCATTCTCACCCAGTTTTTTCTCATCAGCATCCAGGTTCAGATTCTGCAACTGAGAAATTGACTCCTGCAACTTCCCACCTCTACTGCTAATTGGGTTTGTGGATGTTGTGTAATTTAAGCCGCCCGTTGCGGAGGGCGATAGTCCTGGTGGAAGAATCTGCGGGGACTGCTGTTGCTGTGCTTGTTGTGCTTGTGCTTGTGCTTGTGCCTGTTGAAATTGTGCTTGTTGTTGTTGCCCCTGGGTCTGTAATTGCTTTGTTGGGGTCACTCCACCTATCGCTGTGATGTTCTCAACAGGGCGCTGTCCCAGCACAGGGAACAAATCATTCTTGACGTTGACGGTTCCAGCAACAGAAACGGCACTCGCCTGCTGTCCTAGCGATGATGCCCCATTCTGCTGTCGAAACTCAGTTGCGTTTGGATTCCCCCAAACTGGATCAGTCAATTAGTATTAAGTAAGATAATTTGTGCCAAGGATATACATCAAACCAAGCTCTGCGGTGTGTCCACCACGTATATCCTCACAGCACACTTTCCCTTCCACACAGTTGCTCATCACATACCCATGGCTATTAGTGTACAATCAAAAATCAAACGTTATCCCAGTAGTTATTTACCATTTGCTGCCATTCGCTGAGTGGTGTTATATTATGTGTCAGATCAGCACCAAGAGGAAACTCACAGTTCTATCGCACATGTAACTAATCGACCCCAATCCGTTCACTCCTTCAACTCTCGAGCCAAGGTGTGTGCTGGGTGGATCTCGGTGGAGGGATTTTGGTGAGAGGCACGACAGGGTAACGGTAGGCAAGGCAGATGAGATGAGGTGGAATTTTATGGAAAAGGTGGGGGAAGGTGCAGATGAGGGAAGTCAAGGATGCTAAGATAGAGATATTCTTGGAATTTTCTCATACAAAGTGGGTATTCTGTTTTCGTTCAGTGGCATATATTCGTACCGGTGGGTCTGTTCAGAAGTTTAATTCTGAAATTCTGTTGTGTTTACCCCTTTTGATATTCATACAGTTAGACAATGAGCAGACGTTTACTGCCAAACATCATCATTACAGGCACTCCAGTAAGTATATAGTGAGAGTTAGTTGGCTGTGTTTTGTTCTGGCCTCTGTTTTGTTTCTTCTTTTCTTTGATTACTCCTTTTCAGTAGTCTAACATGCCTTCTAGGGATGCGGAAAGACTAGTCACTCAGAGAGTCTTGTGGAACAACTCCCTGAGCTGACGCATCTCCCGATCAGTGATGTGGCTAAGGAGAGAAAATGCCTTGATGGCTACGACGAGGGACGTGACTCGGCTATTGTAGATGAAGACAAGCTGTTGGACGCAATTGAGCCTGATTTAGAAAAAGGAGGATGTGTGGTTGACTGGCACGTGTGTGAAGTCTTCCCCGAGAGGTTGATTGACCTAGTTGTGGTGCTCAGGTGCGATAATGGAGTGCTTTATGACAGACTGCAGAAGAGAGGCTACAAAGAGTCCAAGATTACCGAGAACCTCGAGGTTGAAATAATGGAGGTGCTTGCACAAGAAGCCCGTGACTCGTATGCTCCAGAAATCGTCATCGAGTTACAGAGCAACGACGTGGACGCGATGGAGGACAACGTCTCGAGGATTGTGCAGTGGGTAGAAAACTGGAAGGCAGACCACAAGAACGGCGTGTCTAACGAACTGGATCAGGTGGATAGCGAAGACGATGAAGAGTAATTCTGTCGCTTGGATTCGTGTAGAGTAGCGGATAGGGCATGATTTAATGGGAAAGATCTATCTTGGTTTCTATGTAACTATGTGCATCTACTTATTGTGAGAGAAGATAGTTTTTCAGCTTCTCCAACGCCTTGTAACGGTGGCTGATCTCATTCTTCACAGACTTGTCCATCTCTGCGTATGTCTGTGAGTAACCCTTTGGCTCAAAAACGGGGTCCCAACCAAAATCGGTAGGGCCTCTTGCAGGCACGATGTTTCCGTCTGTGATTCCCTGGAAAAGAAGCACCTCCTTTCCTGGGCCCTCACAGTATCCAAATGTGCAGATAGCTTTTGCTGACTTGTCGTCGTACTTGTAGAGCAGGTTATTGAGACCTTCTAGACCAATGCTCTTGAGAAACCATTTGCTGTGTGCGAGATTAGTATTCAGAACCCGGTGGAAACGAAGTAGCCAAGGTAGACTTACATGTAGGGGCCGGGCAGGTCATTCAGGGCGTTGAAGCCAAGACAGGTATCCTCAACGAGGACTGGGCCATTGAGCTGAGAAGAGGTGTTAGAAAAAGAAATAAAAACACAATTGGATAGCTCTGACTTACCTGCTGAGCAGCGCTCTTGGCCTTGTGTATGGTGACCTCATCAATGGAGCCCTGCACCTCATCGAGGTCCAGAGCATGGCTCACTATTTCAAACTTGCCAACCTTGGAGGCAGCCTCGCCAGAAGGAGATCCTCCAGAAAGAATGGCAACCACCTCCTTCAGCTTATTCTTGTTTCCTATATGTGCGTTAGATAGTGTACTATAAACGGATACCAGCATAAGAGGAGGACCGTCCTACGTAGAAAGCTGCATACTCTCCACATAACCCAGCCATTTCAATGCAAACTTACCTGTGACAAATGTGATAGTGGACATCGTCAATATAATGAAACTCGACAAAAGAATGGGAAAATCCTTTTTTTCTGTTTTCGGAAATATAGTAGCTCCCGATATTCTTAGGTCTCCAGTCTCTGGTCCCTTACTGCACCATAGCATCTGCTTGCAGTAGATCTCACAGTAAGCAGTATCCCACATACTAAGTAGCCTATACACTAAGTATACCACATAGCGGCCCACATAGCAGCTCAAATAGGAGCCCACATACCAACTGTTTGCCTACGGGGTTCTATGGAGCTCCAGACCGCCATCGCGGCAGTTGCCCTAACGTTGTATGCACCCTATACTACTGCTTAACTATGAGCCGCGCTACACGTTAACTCAAGACGCTCCGGGTAATCTCATCTCTCACCAAGCTGGTGCGCCTCGAGCACTAGAAAAGATTTCGCTTCCTTGGCCCGTTTGTGATTGTGTTTTCTACTTCTTTTCTTTACATATTTTACCCACTTCCGGAGTACCAGCTTAGCCAGTCTTCCTCTATCTAGCAATAAGCAAAAATGGCTGGAAGGAGATCATTGCAACCCTCATTATATAATCTGCTTTCTGATACAGTGTGATGGGGCAACCTGCCGTAGGGCTGGTTACTCCCCACGCTCCATTCGGTTAGCGGTTCGCGTGTGGGATACATAACAATACTGTAGAATCCCAATGTTGATTGGGTGAGTGGAGAGATATTGTAATGCTTTTTAGGCCACTGGAAGCACATAGGAAGGTCTTAAGTGAGACTGGCTGCTTTAGTGACGCCTAGCAGAACCGAACCTCTTTGGGGTGTAATCCTCTCTACCGAACATTCTCTATCTGGCTAACCCTCCTTACTATGGTGGAATCTTTACACCAAGAGAAAAAGCATTCATTATGTTCCATTATGTTGTATCCGATAAATCAAAACTGACACCAAAGAAAAAAAAAAAAGAAAAAAAAAGAGACAAATGGAAAAGTGTATAATACAATATTTGTAAAACAGAGGTAAAAAAGTCTACTTGGAGGTCTGCTTACCGAAGTGACAAACGGTGTAGCTCTATCAGAAACTGAAAGCGGGGTATTATAGTACAAGCTCGGTGAGCTTCACAACAATCTTGTTGTTGTGAACAGCATCCTCTAGGTCCCTGTTTGAACGAAGGGGCTTGAAGAATCCATCTTTGAAGCTCTTGTACGTCAGGGTATAATCGTATATGCCAATCTGGCCGGAAATGGAAAGTTTGAGAATCGTGAGGTTGGAATCCTTCAACATCTTGAGCACCACAATATCCTCGTCGTCGTTATAGAACACCTTCACCTTGATAAACCCACTGTTGGTGTATGCGCCTGGCTTTCTCTTGATTTCAGCCAGTTTGGCATCCTGGGGAAGTGGTGGCAGTGGAGTATTGGCGTAGCTAAGAACTGTTTTGGAAAGGTTTGACTTCCTCCTCACAAGAAGGGGCTTCGTGGATAGCTCGGAAGGAGAAGAAGCAATGGCTGAACTCTTCTTGATCGCCTCTACATCTTCACTAGATGTGTTGCCATCAGCAGAGAGTGTTGTATCTTGTGAGGATTTTCTGGAGCTGGTCACAGTGTGAGCAGAAAAGATGGTGGAGGCAGCGGAATCTGTGGAGGATGTCGAAGCCGATCTGGGGGGGACCTCCACTTGGGGGTGGAAATTGAACTGGTCCTCTCCTCCATCCCGCTCTGAAAGAAATGCGGAAGAGAAAGGAAACTGCGGAGTGATTGGGGAATTGCTCACTGCCATCAACTCAATCTCCTGAGTATCCAACTCCATGATTGGCTTAGGGCGCATTGGAGGTCTAGACTTGGGAAGCACTACGCTTGGACTGAATATCCTCGCAGAGTTTTGAGCTTGGTCAATTATACTTGATAACCTCACAGCAGCCTTGAATGTGCCCTTTTCCGCATTGCTTCTCATCATCTTGTTTATCAGCTCTGTTGGTAGCTCAACTGCGACTGTGCCAGAGATTCGACTCAGTCTCTTGTCTGTTTGGTAGAAGCTATCACCGCCAACATCCGACGACTCCTCCATAACGTTCCCAAAATCTTGCTCTAGCTCCTCCTTTGAGAACTCCAAATCGCCTGTTCTGAGGGCCAGCCATTTGGTGAGAATGCCATTCAAGAGGGAGAATGACAAAACTGTACTTTCCTCCTTGACGGCACCTTTTGCCAGTTCTTTGCGGAATGATGTCAGTGTGGACACTAGCTCCAGCAGGTACGTGTTTAGAGCATTGCACCTCTGCAGGAGAACCTCAGAGACGTTTTCTCTAGACGGCCTAGGAATGGGTCCTGGCAATCTGGGCAGCTCAAAGGCGACGGAACTTGCTCTGGAGTTGGATGGCACATATGCAGATGACCCAAACTGTTGCAGTAGACATAGTTGCAGATCATAGAAATCCTGGTAGTAGCGGCAGAGATGCCGCCTTGAACCGTCCAATGCTTTCAGGTCCACGCGATACCAGTAACGCCCTTTGAAACTAGACACAGTGTTGATAGAAACGCTCTGGAATGGGAAGTTGAGATCCTTTGGAATCGTCGAGGTGGGTAGCAGGGACGAGGGTGGAGATGACATGAAGGATTGAGGGCGTGAGGGGCTTCTCAGAGGAACTTCACCATCGTGAGGGAATCCACTCTGCATTGTTGGGCTCCTAATACTGCTCGTTCTCTTTTTGCTCCTTGTAGGCGTTGTTAGTTCCGTTGATTGCAATCTTGCGGGTGACCTCAGTGGAGGTGACACATTTGCTGTTGCGCCAATGGGAGATACCCTTGGAGGGCTTGAATATTGAGGCATCTTCTTGCCGTTAGAAACCTCAGAGAGACGCCTTGGATGGTAGCTGTGGTCTGGAAGGTTCTCCTCGCTCATCACCCGCTCCTGCTGCCTAGTGATTGCTTCTGGGAAACTGTGGACATTCGCAGAGCCAGATTTCTTTGGAGTGAAGGAGAGTGAGAGCCTTCCTGGTGTGTTACCGGGAGACTTTGACCATCTTTTCTGTTCGGATGGTTCCGCTGGTGAGTTGGGAAAAGGAGGGAGAAGCTCCGATGCCCTCTTTTGGGGTGAGCATGGTTCATCCTTGGCCTGGATTACACGTTTACAGTACGCCTCAGGCACCAGGCCAGGATACCCAATTCTTCCTACGGGCTTGACCAAAAGCCAACCGTTTTCGGATGGCGAAATCAGAATCAAAGGCTCACCCTCCTCCATTGACAGTTCGAAATCAGATGTGCCAGTGAATGAGTATTTCGCTATGAGGATGGTAGCCTCGGGATCCATTCTTGGAGTGCCGGCCACAGAGCTTTTCCTGAAAGCGGTGGGATCCAAAGATGGTAACGATGCCCCAGAATTGTTCCTGTAGTGGTTATTCATCATCATGATCTCACTTCTGGGCACTGTGGGAACTGGCTGGTGGATGTTTGCCGTGAGATTCTTTAGCGAAAACGGACCAGATATCTTGAGTTCCTTATACGACTTCTTCTTGCCTATCTTCTTCTGGAAGGAGAGTCCCGATCTAAAGGGATTGTGGGTCTCTACTGAAGCCGACATGATCTGTCTGTTCTGTCTCTCGTTCTTTTGCTCAACAGCCACTGAAAACAAACCAAATTAGCGTCTAATATGAGGAGAAGCCGGACTTTTGCGATAACTTCGGGGAGGTTGGAACTCTCTGTGTTGAGGTCTCAAGGGGAACCCTCTACTTTTATCAACAAAAGTTTAGACTCCTACAACGATAGTGTGGGAGGCTGTGTTTTGTTAAAAGAGTGTACACCAGCAAAATGTTAGAAGTGGTACGGATTGGCATATATAGCACTGGCCTCACTGCTTTTCAGGTCAAGTCGGGGCACCATTTACCCCAAAGGTAAACAATGTATATCGGGTGCGTGCGATGCTCTGGCGCAGAGCCTAACACATTCCTTCGTAATATGGGAGTCCGGGCAATTAGATAGCAAGTGCACACTGCAGAGAGTGCAGGTTGCGGCATGGAGTGTGCCTGGAATACGGCAGGATGACAAGATGGGAAGAGATGGCTGAGGCCAACCACACCAAAACGTCAATCAAGCCCCTCCATACAGCAAACGAGAGGCTGTAAATGGGCACTGGAGAGCATGAATATGTGGGAGCTCGTGCAGCGCAAGCTGTGATGTAAGTCCCTCACTCTGCATGGCCATGCAACGTTTCTTCACACAAATCATGCATGCATGCATGCAGCAGAGTCAACTCATTTTTGCCAAAGAGGGAGTATCATACGTGCAAAGAGAGCCGAAAAGGAGCGCCATGGCAGGGAGACCCACAAGGCACACCACCCACGAATCCCTACAGGCCGGAATATATGAAGCTACGAGAAAAAAAGAAACAAAATAAGCCTTCATATGGATCGTCAATGGGATGCAATGAACCTAAAAGTTGATTTTTCCCTCACAGTAGTGTATTTCTAGACCTTTAATTCAATAGCCTAAAGGAAGCACCGAACGTTTGGTTGCATTCTACAGCCGCCTCGTATATTTGTTCATCTAAACACCAACACACACACAGAAAGGGCAATATGCCTATGTCCGGGAAATTGTGTGAGAAGTTGTTACCAATCTTTCCCCATATGCATGCCTCTTTGCCGGTTCTGGTTTGACTCGATATGACATGAATATCAATAACATGGGTCGAGAGAGAAAACTACGTGCGCATCGTCAAAACGCCTATGAGGTTGCCCATGCACACAGGGGCAGAGCAAAATTCAAAACAACGTACAGTTCAAGAGCTTGAACTGTTTCAGTGCTTTCCCCCAAAACGTTCGATTTTCATCGAGCAGTTCTTCCCATTATTTCCTGCAGCCAATAATTTGTCTACTATGTTTGAGGTAAAAAAAAAAAAAAAACCACAAGCCAAAAAGAACTCTTGCCCAAGCGGTTGAGGCTTATTATTACAGTGGACTAATTCGGCATCTTCTTTGTTTACGTTGTCTCTCGGTTATCACACTACACGTGTTGCGGGCGCCGTGTGCAGCCCTTAAATTACTTAGCCGAGAGGTCGGTACACATTAACCGGTTTACTACCAGCAGGCTTTGGTACTCACAAGCCCCTCGCACCCGTACACGACAGTCGCCAATGTCCCCAAAGTCATCGGGCCAAACCTAATTAGTCCCACGCATGCTGTACTGTGCATGTAATGCTAATGCATTACTGCATGACAGTGGGCGATGGAAGACGATGCGAGCAGCAGAGCAGCCCTTTTAATTGGACCAGGCTTCTTCGAATATCTGGCATTTCTGGGGGGGAAAAACTGGTCCTGGTCCTTCAGACATTGTTCCTTCTTGAGGAAAAGTTCTCTCAGGTGGGCATCAAACAAACAAGCCAAACATTTTCTGTAGGTCTCCTGCAACGTATGTCCATAACGTAGGGAGGGAATCCGAATGGCAGCCTCATGCAGCCTTAGCTCAAATACTGTGCATATTCCCAACCAATAAACGCATGAAGCCACTGGCCCTCGACGGTTACATCGCATATCTGTGCTGCCAAACGTTCACGCACAGGATTGAGACTCCATATATCTTCTCTCTCAAGTAGTCCAGATTCTCCTACATTTCTACGTACAGTATACATGAGGGAAACCACGCGGAGGTTACAAACTTGCCATGCATTGAATGAAATAACAGACAACGAACAATAAGGTATGGAAGATGCTGCTGTGAGGTGATGCGGGTGAAAAGTTGAAAGAAGGTGTGGCAGCTCGTATACATGGCAATCACGAATTCACTGAAACACCACATTAAATGATTCTGTAGTCCCCCCTTGGGCTGCTGCCTCTTATTGATGGGCAGGTCCGTGCCGAAGGATATCCAGGAGATCCACGGTACCTTCAATATCCACAGTGTGTCCGAAACCAGTAATAGTCTCTCTCCTCCCCGTCCATCCATCATGCCAGACCCTAGGTCTCAACAAACTAGGAACTCCATTTGTTGCTGGTGGCACTTGATCTTCCCCCTGTGCTGGATCGAAGGGAATTTTGGTACTGAATGGGTCTCTTCTCGAACCCTTTTCATTGACCCCTGTTTCACCAGCTGCGTCAGGTTCCTCTAGGAAATGCCCAGCAGAGGTCTCTGCAGAAACATTTGTCTCGGGCCCACATTTCTCACTAGACCCAAACTTGGTAGTGGCGTTGTAGTGAAGTGCTCTTGAATCAATGTGTACCTGCTCTTTTCCCCAAAGGTCCTGTGTGACATTGTGCTGATGTTTTCGATGAGAAGGATAACTAAACGTTTCGCCGCCGCCCCTTCTCATTTCGGAACGATTGATACTTCCACTCGCGTCGCTTATGTGACGCCATGGCTTCTGTCTGTAGGCAAAAATCAGAGTTTGCAGAAGACCGTCTGCTGCTAAGGAAAAGGCTAAAAGGCACAGCAAAGGAAATGGAACTGTACCATTTGCATATCTATACCCTTGACCTACGAGGGGCAGAACCCAGATCAAAAGATAGGAAAGAGGGTACACAAATATCGAGCGCATCCCTTTTAGAGATTGTGCTTTTCTCTCCTTGAAGTTTCTCAGTGACTTAAGAATCAATTCCTCTGAAACCTCCCCAGATACCTGCTCTGTGTTCTTGTCACGGGAAGTGGGGAAATGATGTTCAAGATGTCTGGTATTGAAGTCATCCGCAAACTCAACAACAGGTGAAACATCATGGGCTTGAGGGATACCGCCTCTTCTGGTATTGGTTTTCTCCGGAGCAATACTGTGTCCTCCAAGCTCTGTCTGTTCAGGTGAAGAATTCTCTGAATCACCAACATCCGCAATTGAGATCAGGATCTTCTGCATCACTGGGTCAGAACTTTCTATGGAAGCCCCGGACACAGAGTAATATATTCCCATGCTTATGTCTGAGAGAAGAATCCGAATCTTCGTGAGGCCTCGCAGCCAAATGTTCCTATTTTGGTGTTTGTGTAGGAGCCTTCTCTTCTTTTCTTCCTCCAAGCTTTCTCTGGGTATGTAGAGCTGGTGGTTCTTGGAAATCAGCTTGTATTGCTTGTAGATGTAAATGTATATGCTGAAGTATATCAGCACTATGCTCAAGATGATGAAATAGCGTGGTCCCCATGACATCACCAACCTTATCCATACAGGATCTATTGGGGGGAAACAGTAAGAGATATAATTCTCGTAATGGTTGTTATCTACAAACACAAGCGAGCTCATCACTATGGGCATGAGGCCATAGGTGGCTACCAATAGCCCTTTGAATGGGAACAGACCGCCTTCAAAAACCACCTCTGCTGGTGCCAAAGAGTGAACCTCGGTTGGATCCAAGGGCTGTTGTACCTTGAAGAACCTAATGGCACGTAACATAAAAGGCCCTGGTCCATTGAACAGGTGAAACCTCCTGTAATTGTTGCTTGTTTGCGGGAAGAATATCACCCATGCTGAGTGCACAGCTATGAAGAAGATGATATAGTCACTGCTCGCAAGCGTCACATGGAGGAGGAAGCCAAATGCGTCGCATGTGGGGAAAGGCATATCAGACAGAAACCTTGAAGTCTGGGAGTGACCCCTCACAATAGCCGCGATATTAAAAAAGGGAAATATTATATGCAGTACTGCTCGTATAGTATCTGTTATTATGAGCGTGATGTAGAGGAAATGCCGAAAGAATCGTTTGGCGGGGTCCATACGACAGTACCAATAGATCGACAGCACACCAGCAAAGAAAGAAAGAAACGCGGGTACGAGCTGACTTATATCTGCTGCTATGGCTTGTCTGGGAGTAAAAGTGGAGGCAGATCGTAGATCATAGGTCTGCTGTGGCCGTGTGAAGGCGGTGGTTGAGGACATTTTCGACCAAAGCCGCATGTATGTTCTGTGTTATGCGATACATGAACGCAATTGAATATGTCAGCTGGTTTTTGCTGTGTTGTTTATTGGGTGCTGATGGTCAAATGGGATGACAACTTCCTGTGCAGATTAACTTTATAAATTGTATGAGCAGGATTCTGCCTTGTCGGTGCCAGCGGCATCAAATTGAACACTGTGATGTTGCACAACTGCTGTTAGTTATCCGACAATTTTTCAAACAGAACTAAGTCACTTTTCAAGATGTAGCCTGCATCATAGCGACTTGCCAGTTGCAGCTCAATCACCGCTGCATGTTTTTTCTCTCTCTTTCTCAGCCGATATCGTTGAGAAATTGGGTATCAAGTGTCTCTTTGCATTTTTGCTCTCCCCTCCTGTTGCTAATATTGTATTTCAACTCATTATAGGGTGACACGCCAGAACTTGCCAATTTTCCAACCAAAATGCCTGCTCATGCCTGGAACCCCGTCATACTTGCAGGGAGAGGCATCCAAATGTTAGGGGGCTCATGCAGGGTTCCACCCCGCTAGCGCGCAACATGGTGGGGCGAGCAGATAGCGGGGAGCAGCCGTCCCACCACGGCGTAGGGGAAGCAGGAAAACCAGCACCTGACATGGCAGTGGCTAAGGAAACGATGGTTAAATAACAACAATCATGGTTTCTAGGGCTTTCGAATTATCGAGTGGATGAGGTACAATCTACATGATCCAAGTAAAGGGAGGTTTGCAGGCACTTTTGCTCATGCTGCACTTTTATTCGGGCTTTTCTCTACTCGGGCTTCTCCTTTACTCGGGCTTCACTTTTACTGCATTTTTTGGCTTCGGCTGCACTTTTGCTGCACTTTTGGCTGCGGCCGCACTTGTCTCTGCAGGAGTTGCCCATAGCGACAGGACGTGAGGAATGGAGATGGGTGCCTGAACCTCGATGTCGTACCAGGATACAGCGATGTTCAACCTCACACATTGATAATGTTTGGCATGAATATTGGAGTGAACTAGAGAAGTGGACTCGTTTAGGATATGAAGTAGTCCTGATAGTTTAGCTATTAAGCAATACACAATTTGGAATGGCAGGTGTCAATTTTCGTTGGGTGTAATCTTCCCACACCCACAACGGATGAGACTCTAGTTAACTCTAGGGTCTAGGCTGGTCACATCTAGGATGGGAGCAAATAAAGTCAAATACTGTGTGGCAGGTCGGTGTGCTGTTCCATTGATCAGCCAGAGCATGTAAATGGCTAGGGAAAGCCATCCAAAGCCTGATGGCAGCATGATGCATCAGGCGGTTTTCAGGCTGAGGCCGCCCCAAAAGGCTCAATTGTTTCTATGCCTGCTTTCTTGCGCCTGCAGATATCAAGGAATTTTTGGGGCGCTGTGTACGAAAGCCTCCCACGGCCTGCCACAGCCTGCCACAGCCTAGAATCTTCAAGGATCCACACCGGCAGCTTGGCTGTCCACACTTAGAATAGTCACAGATGATCGATTGTTCTAGATGAGACTATATTTCGTTTTCCAGAATGAGTTGAATTGCAAGCCTCCCGTGATAGCTCTCCCAATCCTCATGTCCAAAGAGTGATGTCAGCTAACACATGATATTCACGAAATATTGCCCCAATTCTGAGTTTAAGGCACAGCCCCTCTCACTCCCTCACACATCCTCCCTTATGTCTTACCGTACCTCATCTACTCTGCCCCGCCTTCCTGCCCCCTCACCTCCTTAGCTCACCTCCCCTCCACACCCTCATCGAGATACAGACGGGCCTGTTGCTGTCCTTCGACGTGCATGGCTCAACTTCCCCACAAGAATTGAACTTTCCAATGTTACTAAGCCTACAACCGAAAAAGACCCCAATGGGTGTTTGAAGGGGCAATAGCCCAGATCGCATATAGCTAGGTTATCCACATACCAATTCATCCGATGCCAGACGCTGTAGCTGTCATCCCTCTTGAGTCCAACCCAGAGGTTTTCTCTGAGTTCTCCTACAAGCTGGGGTTATCTCCATTGCTTGCCTTTCAGGATGTGTACTCATTGACGGATCCCGATCTTTTGGCCTTTTTGCAGCGTCCCATATATTCTCTAGTACTCTTGTTCCCAGTAACGGAAGGCTACGAAAATTTAAGAGCGGCCGAACAGCAGCAACATCTCCAGAGTCACCCCTTGGTCCACGATGGCCTTTCCCAGGGTGTGTTCTGGACCAGGCAAACCATCAAGAACGCATGTGGCCTCTACGGTCTGCTGCATGCACTGTTAAACCTACCACAGGAATTAATCATCAAGAACTCAAAGCTGCTGCAATTCAAAACTGAGTACGCACGTCTTGTTTCCGAGTCCAATGTCACAGACAAGGACACAGAGAGTGAATTCTACGAAAAGGTGTCCCACTTGGTCCAGGCCCTAAGTGCAGACCTCTACTCTGACTTCGCCCACAGGGGCTCCACTGAGGCTCCACCTGCAGAGGAGGATACAATGCTACATTTCTTGTGTTTCACAAAGGGGAGGGATGGTAGTGTCTATGAGCTTGACGGTAGACGTATAACCGGTCCGCACAAACTGCCGTCTGTGTCGCGCGGGGAGGCTGAAGGCGACTCCCCACTTGACGTGTTGGGTGAGCAGTGTGTTATTGATAGGATACAGCAGTACATGGATCTTGCTGATGAGGAGAATCGTAATCACTATGCTATCATGGCCCTGGGCCCTGCTCTGGACTAAGACTATGTGTAACCGTGTATAGATGGAATGATATCGTTTGTTGTGTATGTATGCTACGGTTTCTAATGCAGACACTCCCCAGGTAGGCGAATCTAGAATCATATCTGTCCCTTGATGTCTACCTTCCTGTACAGGCTATGGTTAATGGATTCTGTGATCAGCTTTGCTCTAGAGCAATCAAATGAAAGCACATCATTATGTTCACCTTCGTATAGAATGAACTCTTGAAGGTTGTGGCTAGTAAGGAAACCCACAACGCTCACAGACTCTTTATGTGCATCGTCAGCTTGCACTGCTTCGGCTCCTCCAACACTTGAGAACGCCAGCTCTGTCCCGAGAAACTGCAGTGAGATCTTTCTGTACCCACGGGAGATGATGGCCAATGCCTTCATCCTCTCTCTATCTGCCACCATTGACACCATGTTCAAGAAGAAGAAAAACTTGGAGTGGTTCAAGAGCCTCAACTGATCTGGGTTGACAATGTTGATTCGCCTATTCTTATGTCTCTTGTTCTGGTTGTACTCAACTTCATCCTTTTGCTTCAGATTGGACAGCATCCGGAAAAGATAGTGGTAGTCACTGGTGAGCACTCTATCGACCAACACGAACGCGTTACTCAGAAACTCGTCATTCTCAATGGCCATCGCACCCTCCCTCTCGATAATGTCGAGTTTCAGCTGAAACGCCTCTGGAAAGTTGTTTGTAATCACAAAGTATAGCACCCGGTAAGCGAGGAACTCAAAGGTATTGGGGTGTTGCTGGTTGTCCTGGCTCTTCCCTTTGCTACGTTTTGCGGTTGGATTCTCATCAGGGAATGTCATGTTGTACAACAGCTTGAGCTGAGACTGACATTGATTGAACTCCCCTAGATCTTTATACTGAATGGCAAGTTTGGAATGGAACTCATATACCTCCACTGTGAAGGCACTCTTGATATGCTGCACTGTTAAGTCCTGTCTCATTGACTTGCACTGGTCACATAGGTAGGCATAGCTGGCATTTCCCGATGTGTATTTGTCAACCAACAGCTGCAGTGTCTGCTTCAGCACGCGAAGGGGCCTCACCATCGACGGTATTGGCTGGGATGTCAGCCTGAGGTATCTCTTTTCCAGTACCTCGCATGTTCCTACAAGGAGTATAGAATTGTCAGTATCATATTCGGTGGAAGCGGAACCGGCGAGCGGAGAAGGCTCTGGAGTGCTGAGCTCCTTTTCAAATCTTTGGCTCCTTAAGCGCTTTCTCCTGGCATCGTCGTCTTCTGGCTCGCTGGAGTAATTCGAAGGGCTCGACTGATTGCCGAGATCAACCCTGTGGTTAGTAGAGGTGGCTCCAAAATAAGAAGGCGAAGCGCAGTTTCTGAAACCAGTCGAATCTCCTTTTGGCCCACTTGAAGCTGTCGTTGTAGAGGGACTCCAATAATCATTGTCATATGCTGGGGTAGAGCCGTGTGCATAATCGTTGGAGTAGGTAGATGAACCCATAGTGTGAACGGCGGGCTCAGGTGTCCATAGTTTGCGTTTATTATTCCCCGACATCATTTCCTCGCGACTTACTACAGTTGAGGTGATGGGAGGCCTAGGTCCATCTGCTGCATTCGCATTCGAGTCACTACTCTTCGGCTCGTTCCTCGTAATTGTCTTCTTGTGTTTCTTCAAAGAAAACTCAGTTTTGGCCTTGCCGTCACCCTTGAGGGAGAATTTGATCTTTTCTTTTGCTGTGTCATCATCAGGATTCCGAAGAGCATGCGCTCCAGAAACCAGATAATCTCCAGAATTCTGTGTCTGTGTTTCCCTACCAATTGCTGTAAACATATTCTTTCTCTCGCTGTATAGCTCCAGCTTACCCTTCCCTGCAAGAATTGGCAGTGTCTGTCTCTCCCAGTCGTTGGTGAGAACCTTGCCGTGGTCTATCGCCATGTTCAAGAGCTGTTTCAGCTGGTCCTGAAATTTCACCTTTTGCGCAGTGTCAAACTTCTTATCGTTGGATTGTGCAAAACATCTACTCACGAAATCGTGAAGGGAGGCGGGCCAGTTGCTGGGATCCTTGGGGTTCTCGTGGGATGTCTTGTTGTCGCTTGCAGTCGATTTTGAACCCTTTCCGTTCACCGGTTGTGACGACTCAGAGGTGGTTTTCTTTGGTGATGCCTTTGCCCTCTTTGCACCCAAGGTGAGCTTGGGTGTCACAGAATTATAAACCATGCCAAATATATGTTAATCGCGAGAACTGTGTAATAAGCGTATCTTCTGCAATTGGATTGAATATACCTTTTTTTTGTAGATGAATGCTGCAGACTCTCCGTAACTGTCTGAGATGCTCTGTGGTGTTCTGTATGCACGATCTCCGTATATAAACCGCTCTCTCCGCGCTCCTACCATCAATATATGTAGTAGTCTATTTTTTTGCGCTGTGATGTCAGCTTCAACTACTTATTTAATCTTGTCTAGCACTGCCAACTCGGCCTGTGTCTCACTACAAGTCATAAAAACTATTCACCACTCTTCATTTCCCTTCTCCTCTCCTTTCCCTCTGCTTTTCCTCTGCATATATTTCTGCTTCCCATCTCTTCTCATCTCTCCTACAGCTTCCTCCCAGCGTCCCTCCCAACGTCCCTGCCTTCTCCCAGCTCTTCCCAGCTCTTTCCCCCATACGGCCCTTCCCATACGGCTCTCCTCATCTCACTTATCTTCTGCGCTGGGTAAGCCTACAGAGCACTCTCACCCAGTGCACTCTTTTACAGTACAGTCTTTTACAGTACAGTCTTCTACAGTACAGTCGCAAAGTGTTCCGCTGGTAGTGCCTATGGCTCTGCCTTCTCTGTGCCCCATGCTAGCCATTGCCTAATCACTTTGATTAACCTACATCCTCCCGGCTCACTCAAAGCCTCCTGGCTCGCTCAAGCCCACCTGCCACCCTTTCTGCATACCTTCATTGACTTATAGGGCATGCACGTACTGTAGCGATGAGACGGTATGGTATCTCCGCCTAAATGGCTTTGCCTAAATGGCTTTGATAGCCATGTGCCTCAAGGTGCTAGTTACCGGGGACGTTGGTGAAGGTGCAGGTGATTATTCGCCGAGACGATAATGGTTGAATGAACCGATGGATGATGGAATTGTAGAGGAAACCCGCAGTAAGAATGTACCGAAGTGTCATGTAGCATTGCTAGATTGTTTGTGTTTTTTTTTTGATTGCCTTTGTGGATAATATAGGGTGGATATCTATTCTATGTCGCACATTAGCACGCAAACCTCCAACGTATACTATGATCGCCAACGGTAACGTGTTGAACCACTGCCATTGCCATATTTACGGTTATCCCCTGACAATACAGACTGCCACGCAGAGACGAGATGGGGGATATATTTGAGTTCGACGAAGAATCTCTGGTGTCTGACCTGTCTAGGGCCAAACTCCATGAAGACACTCTCGATCACACAGGTGACCTTCTTCCCAACTTGCCCCATATCAGCAGCCTTGGTGGCTTGTTGCTTTCCATTCCAACGGAGAACCCGCGGGTGCGCTCCAACAGCGCGGTGTCGTTATCCAACAATCGTCTCGGAACCTCTCTTGAGGTGGGTATTTCAGAGCCATATTTCAACGAGCTCAGCAGCAGAGAAAATAGCTCAATAGGCAACACCAACACCAACAACGGTAACACCATTGGTCATCGCGGGGGTCTCTCCAATGGTCACTCGGCGAATAATTCCACCGGAAGCAGACCCAGCACACCCATCAGGAAAGAGCGCCCGCGGCCTGTGCCCTCTGACTTTGAGCCTATCAAAGTGTTGGGCAAGGGGGCCTTTGGCAAGGTGATCCTGGTGAAGCAAAAGGGAACAAACAAGTTATTTGCGCAAAAGCAGTTGAAAAAGGCAACCATGATTGTCGAGGCTAAGAACTACGAACGTACCATTACGGAGAGAACCATACTGGAACGGGTGAGGCACAGGAACATTGTGAAATTGCACTATGCCCTACAAGACTTCGATAAGGTGTATTTGATACTGGAGTATTTAGAGGGGGGTGAGCTCTTTTCCCATCTTGCGCAGGAACGCATTCTTTCCGAAAAGGTTGCCTGTTTTTATGTGGCTGAGATGGTGTTAGCACTCAAGCACCTCCACACCAGAGTTGGGGTTGTGTACAGAGACCTCAAGCCCGAAAACTGTCTGCTCAACAGGAAAGGTCATCTAGTACTAACAGACTTTGGTCTCTCCAAAGTGTCTACAACGGGTGAGTCCAGTGATGTCTGCAACACTCTTACCGGAACGCCGCAATACATGGCACCGGAGATCCTGAGGGGCGAGCCATACGACTACGCCGTAGACTGGTGGTCTCTGGGAGCTGTGACTTTTGATTTGCTCACAGGATCACCTCCTTTTACTGGCAACAACAATAAAAAAATCATGGACAAGGTGTTGACGCAGAAGCTCAAGATGCCATTTTACCTGTCGCTTGATGCCAAAGATTTGTTAACAAGACTGCTGAGGAAAGAGCCCACAAAGAGACTCAACTGTGACACAGAGTTCGAAAAAGTCAAAGCTCATAGGTTTTTCAGATACATAGACTGGAACTTGCTGATAAACCAGGACGACGTCAAACAGCCCCCTCCCATAATCCCTATAATCACTGATCCGGTGCTGGCTGAGAACTTTGATAGGGAGTTCACCGAGATGACCATCACCCCACCTGGTAGTCCAACTAATAACTTCCAGCATCTTAACGGTTCTACAGGTGGCGATATTGTATCTGTGAGTGGTGACGACAACAATCTGGGTTATATCAAGATCAGAAAGGTTAAAGGAACGGAGAGCCAGGAGTCCATCCACTTTAATAACTTCTCATATGCAGAGGAGGGCTTTCTTAATGACGCTCTCTTGCAAGAGGGGTTTCCTGATAGGGAGTAGTACTCATTAGAGATAGATATATGTATTATTTATTTATGGGAAAATCACCAGATATCATCTCGTGAGACACAGAGGAATATTATAAAATGTTAAGTTCAATTATAGATTATGTGTATCCATAATTAGTGGTTATTTTACAAATGATTAGCATTTTAATTTTAGGAGCAAGATTTATCGCTGAAAATGTGCTTCTCTGTATGCGAAATTTAGCTTTCAGAATGTAATATTCTGAAATAATTTTGAAATGAATAATTACAACTTTAGAAAATTTTAGCAAATAAATTTATATGAACCATATCTAATAAACATTAATAGCCATCAATACCACTTTCACCTCTTGCCCTTATCTCTGCCCCTTCTCAGTCTCTCCCTGGGACTCTCCTTCATGATGATCTGACCCTCGGTGACCTCCTCGCCCATATCTTTCAGCTTCTCTTCGGATGAAAGGAAAAACATGAGATCCTTCACCTGCTCTTCCAATTCTTCGTTCTTCTTTTTGAGCTCCAAGTTCTCTGCCGTTAGAAACTCAATCTTTTCAGACATCGCCTCCGCCAGAGCCTTTTCCTCCTTGTGGCGTTTCTCCATACGAGACATGAGGTTCTTCTGTACCTCCACCTTCTTTCTGTTTGTCTCTTCATTTTGTGTGAGAGTGGCTAGTGCTGTTCGCCATTGCTCCACGGATGATGCAGTCGAACTTTCGAGATCAGACATGCGCTTCTCCATCGCAGCCAGTGCTTCAACACCCATATCTGCCCTCTCCACCAGCTTGCCTTCGTAGTACTCTCGTTGGGACTCCAGCTGTGAGATCAGCATTTCGGAATATTCTAGTCCCAGCTTTTCCAGTTTGTCCTCATACTTAGTGATTCCGTCTTTTCCCAAGGACTGGTCTCGTGAAGGAAGCTCAACTAGCTTGCCATCACTCTCATTCTGTAACAGCCTATGCACATAAACGTCACCCGCGTAATCCCACACCCTCTGGGTATCGATGTCCATGGCAAAGCAATGGCCGGTGTTATTGTAGTGGTCAACAGCATGCGCAGAATCATACCTTCCGCAACCAATATTGCCACAGATGAGACAGATCCAGAGGTTGCTCGATGCCTTACACGTAGAGCACTTGTCATCGTTTTCCTCTGACCCACCACTGCTTCTACTGTACAGAGAACTCTTGCGGCCCCTACTGACGTTAAACTTGCTACTATACCTGCAGACTGGACAACTGTCGTCTTTCCATTTGGAGAGACACTGGCAATGGAATGTGTGTTGACAAGGGATCGTCAGGAGTCCTGTCACAGCGGCATCCATACGCTCCAGGCATACCGGGCAGGTGGGCAGTTCAGTCAGAACTGGTGTAGGAGGTGGGACGGGTTTTGTAGAGACGGGGTGAGGTGAAGACACGAGGTCTAACATGGGAGTCGAGGTTCGCCTTGAGGTCATGCCTATGGTGGAGGTGGCGATCGCCGAATCGGCACCGGATGTGTTATCCTGAGATCCAGACGTGAAAGGGTCTTCTAAAAGATACGGTATGTTTGTGGGTGCCACTCTTTTTATAGGAAGGTTGCTTATGGATGATTTACGCTCTGCCCTGGTGAGCGGTCTGGCAGATGGAAGTGTGGTGGGGTCTCTGAAAAAAATGCGACTCACCGATACCACATGGCAAGTCTCCGGCTCCATGGAGTTGAAGTTACGGCCATTGTACTGTTCCTGGAACTCCTTTGCTGCCGCGGCCTCTCTAAACTTGAGGAGTGCCATGAACCTGTTGGGTGTGTGGGATCTGATTAGTCTGAAATGTGATACACTCTGTCTTGTCTTCTCACCCACAAACCCCAGAAAATCTGTGGCTGTAAAGTAGCTCGGAATGGCTACAATTGCCACCATTGTTCCATCACCTACAGTCGAGATGAGATTTTTGTCTTCCGAAACTCTTTGTGCCACATCTGGAGCGTCCTCATCATCTTTCAGGGATATGGGTTCCTCTTCAGACTCCCATTCCCGGAACAGCCGTATCACTCCATACCCTAGGAATCGTGCCTTGAGTGGTTCCAAGGATGAATTGTTGATACCGATAGGCATTGTGTCTTGATCGTTGCTAGTTGAATTAAGGCTTGGTCTTGCTGTGTCTGCTGGAATGACTTCTATCTTTGTAAACCGGTAGTCAACGCTCTCTTTGCCCTCACAACTGTTACCAGTGTTTATATCAATCTGTTGTTGTGTATCTGTATGCAAATTTAGATCATTCAAGCGACTCTCCAAGTCGGTTATGTTGGGATATTGACCGGAATCAGCACTTTCCCTGTTGCCCTCCGGCTCGTTACCGTCAACCTCGGTGAAGATATCCTTTGAGCGGAAAACACCGGCTCGCCAATGATCCCTTTTAAAGTCCTGCTGAAAATCAACAACACCTTTAGCACTCAGAGTACTGAGGTATTGTCCAGCACTTGTCCCCTTGTGGCCTGTGCCCTCGCTGTCGCTTTCTCTATCCTCCACTGCGCACGTTGCTAGTTCGGTGGGATCAAAGATATCAAACACCACAGTATAGCTCCCAGTTGGAGTCATAGCAAACACATACACACAAACACACACACACACACAAAAGAGGTATACCCAAATAACACCTCTGCCGCAATTGTCCAACTAATAGAATACCATATCAAACATATCCACCCAATTGACTTTGGTATTCCCTCATCTCTCTCCACTCTCACCCACAGTGCCACGCTAATTGAAGGCGATGAGATGAGGGCCCCGAGGAAGCCTGTGTGGAGCAATATGCACAGGCCGGGGCGCATTAGGAAAGAGGTAATGCATGCAGATAGATAAGCAAGAGAGGTGCGCCTATGGCAGCTTTGGTCAAACAGGTGGAGGACATGAGCTGGACTACACTGTTGTTATGGACACCTCTGTTGTTGGTATATTTGTTGTCATGGGCGTATCTGTTGTTAAGAGTACATTTGTTGTTTTGGATGCAAAAGTTAAACTGAATATAGAAGATAGCAAAAACAGAACCACTCAGTACTTCAACCTCAATTGGTGTGTGACATGTGTGCGACGCTTCCCTGCATGGTGCTAAATAGTAGTTTTGAGTTTTCAGATGCAATTGAGCTGTTTAGTTGTGCTTTTTCCTTGGCATCGTTGTGGACCCTCTGGATGTTTTGCACGTTCCTGGTGCTCACGTTGGCTAGTGCTTTCCTCATATCGTTGATGGCATGCTGCTCATCGGCTAACTTCCTCGCTGCCACCCACCCTCTCTGTGGTACAAATATCCTCCTGTATGGTTTCCCCTTATTGTCTACCCTCTGGAGGTTCTGCATACAGTTTCCGACATCGAATGATCCCAGTCCCGACTTGGCAACTTTCTCGCTGGTGAGAATGCATAGCGGTTCCCCGATAAGATGCTCTGCTGAGAGTGATGTAGCGGCATTGATGAGAATCTTCTCCTTAGACGGTTCCGACAACTCGCTACCGGCACAGCTGTTCTCCTCACTACCTCCGCTGCTGCTCTTGGAAGATGAGTAGGACTCATAGCTATGAAACTTGTAAGCCATTGGAGGCCCATGGATCCTCCCACTCGTTCCCGGGTTCTCATTCTCCTGCTCAAGGATCCTCTCAACCACTCCGGGGCTCGTTTTCTTAGAGTCCTTATGGAAAATGCCTTTCTCTTCTAGACTTTTCCTGATATACTCTCTCCAGCTGGCCATCCCTTCACCGGTAGAAATGTCAAAAGTTTGCTCGCGCACTTTGACCATTACGTTGGCTGGATTCTTATTGCTCTTCTGGGAGATCATTTTGTCGCTTTTACCAAAAGTGGGGACATCACACCTTGACAAGTTGGCAACTGATGGCTTTGGAGGGTTGAGAGAAGTTCTTTCTCTTGGTGGTTTGGGTATAGGAGAGCCAATATTCCTTTTGGCAGGATTTGCTCCAACCGTGACGGTTGGCCTTTGCCGATGGTGCTTGCCACTCTGAGAAGAAAGAGACACCAATGAATGGCCTGCAAACACAGGAAAATTGAATCCAGAAGCAGAGGATACCTTTGTGTTTAGTGGATCTGGTTTGAATGTATTCTGAGGTGGATTACTGAAAATGTCTCCTTGAACCGGCCTCAGATTCTCCCCCATATGTACGATATCCCGTCTCATGGAATAGACTATATCGACCAGCTTGTCGATGTCTTTCCTGAAACTCTCCGCCTTGACCAGCCTATCCTTTAATTTAGTAATATCAACCTTTAGAGTGGTGATAGAAGATACCAGCTCCTTTCTGGCTTCGATTTCCTTATCGATCTCGCCATCAAGCTCGAGTGATAAGTGCCCGATATCCTGTTTAAGCTGCTCAAGACCATTGCCTTTGTACAAGAGACGTCTGGAAGAGTAGACAACGATTGACAGCTGGATGGCGAGACCGAGAAGCACCCCCAGGTTCACCCACTTGCTGTTGGGAAGGGAAGAGTCGACCCGGCTGGTTTTCTCCAGCAGACCGGCATAGTTAAAACAGTTCTGGATACCGCTGTCCAGGATCTGGGCGTGCCCTGTTGGGCTATAAGTCATATCCAGACAACTGGAACTAGTTAGTAACCTCGTTCTACAGGTAGTCTCAAAGTTTATAGGTATCTTACCTCTCAAGATAATCCCTTGACTCTGGTGAGAAGGTTACAATCTCTGGCAGGAGGGATTTCTTATGTGCCGAGAGACATTCCAGAGTATCATTGCTATCAAAACAACTGAGAAGCTTACCACGTGATTGCGATTTGGACCACTCCATGGGATCGTAAAGCGTTTTCACCTGTTGTTCAGAGCTTCTCAAGGAGTGGACAGCCACCCAGAACAATATTCCCAGCAGGGAGAAGAGGAACACGACTGCTGGATTATCTGGGCAACCCGAGCTGGAAACCATGGAACTCAAATTCCAGAAAGAAGATATCTCCTCTAGTATCATTAGCATAAAACAATCACAGTCAAGAAAATTCCGTAAGTGTTGCTGGTTGCCAACAAACAACTTGATATCTGCGGACTCCTCACAGCTACATCCACACCACAACAGATACTTTGATAATATCCAACAAAGCGGCCTTCACAAAGCAGAGTTGAACAAAGCACACTTGACAAAGTTACAATGTGCCAAGCTGCATCAACAAGATGGCATCTCTCAGTATTCTCACTCAATCATATCCTATTGTGTTTGTGTTGCGAAGGCACACTCTATGCTGAGCAACACCGCAAAGACGCGCACCTGATGAATGAGTTGTGTTGAAGAAGGAGTAAAAGAGCTTTAGGACATAAAATATTTGGATTATACTTAAACATATATATATATATACGTAGATATATGCGCTGGTATATACATACATACATGCATAAATATTTACAGATCCAAATGATTGGCGACCAGAATATAAACAATCTATGAGTTAATTTATGTGTTTATTATAAAATGCTATATTTACAAAAAAAGAATCTCTAAATGACTGCTCTCCCTTCCTCAACACCTTCTCTATTGATCTGAATGCATTCAACTAATTGTCCTCCCTCTTCTGCACGTACTCTGCAGCCTTGGCCTTGACGTAATCGGAGGCCTTGTCATCACCCGCCTTCTCCTCAAAGACGAGCCACTTGCCAAAGAAGAACTTGGCCTGCTTTCTCGACATCTTCTTGGTGATTACGCGCTCAAAGAGATCCTCAACCTTGGACTTGTCTCCCTGCTTCACCTCCTGGTCGATGTACACGTTCCAGAGGTCAATACGCTTGGGCACATCGGCAATGAGACCCTCAAACAGCGAACGGCCCTGTTCTGGGTCACCCTTGGAGAACTCCAGCTGGGCAAACTTGCGCACAACCTCAATGTGGTCTCTCTTGGGGAGAACGGTGAGGGCCTTGGCAAGCACCTCGTGTGCAGCGTCCTGCCTGGAACGGTCGAGCATGAAGGACCCGTACGAGACCCACACGGAAACATGGGAGCCAAACTTCTTGGCGATCACCTTGTAGAGATCCTCAGCCTCCTGGAACTTCTCAGAGAGGGTGAAGATGCCCACCATCTTCTGGTGGATGATGAAGGCATCCATGTACTGACAAGCACGCTTGAAGGTGTCGTCCAACGTCTCGCGGGTGCCAAAGGTGTTCTCCAGGTTGAGAAGCGCAATCCAGATGTTGAGCTTGTCCTGCTCCTCTCTGAAGTTGATCGTCTTGAGAGCACGCTCTCCAATCTCCCTGGCCTTGTCCACCTCGCTCAGCTGCAGCTGGAAAGACATGTAGTTCATCCACAGGATGGACGAGTCGGGGTTACCGATGAGAAGCCTCTCAAAGTCAGATACAGACTGTGGTGCACGTGTGTTGAGATCACCAGTCTTGTCCTCAACAACCTCCTTGCTTCTCTTCTTCTTCTTCCTAGATGTGGTGTCCTCCATAAAGGTGTCCTCATCCGAAGAAACATCTTCCTCCGCTTGGTCAAGGATGGAAGACGTCCATGCAAAACCAGTGGTGGACAGCCCACCAGATGTCTCATCCGCCTCCTCTGGAATATCCTTCTCTTCCTCATCCATTTCATCTGCTGATGCCTTACCGTCGGTGTGACGGGTGTAAACATCATGCATGAGCTCGTCCTCTGAGTCATTGTCGAGTGATTCACCCTCTTCATCGTCTTCGTCTTCGTCTTCATCGTCTTCACTGTCTTCTTCCTCCTCTGCTTCAGCATTGCTATCGTCAGCAGCCTCCTCAGACTGATCATCACCATCTTCCATCCTGATATCTCCCTCTTCATCCTCCGGTTTGCCCTTGGAGACAGTGAAATACGAAGCCTTCATTCCGAGAGAGAGCTGCTTCTTCTCCTTGTCGACTGCGAGAACCTTCACCTTCACCCTGTCACCCTCACCGAAGATGGCCTGGAGGTTTTCAATCTTGTTGTCGGCAATCTCGCTGTGGTGACACAGACCACTAACGTTGAGAGTGCCGTCCAATTTGACAAACACACCAAAGTCGGTGGCTCTCCTCACAGAACCCTCATACACCTCTCCCACCTTGATATCAACAAGTCTCTTGAGAATGTTGAGTTTACTGTTCACATCGCTCTCCTTCAGAGTCATCAGAACCCTACCTTCCTCCTCGGCATGGATAATCTTACCAACAACCGGCTGGTGAGGACGGAAGAACTTCTTCCACTCCTTGATGTAGGAGTCTGAAAGGTCTGCAACACGCACAAGGGCGTGGATAGAACGCCCAAGGGCAACGTACACACCCTTGTCGGTGACGTTCTTGACAAAACCACGCACAACGTCCTCCCTCTTGAGGTCGTCAATGCTCGTGATGAGCCTGTCTTTGGCGTCCTTGGTTCTAAGGGAGACAAAAACCTTGTCAGTGTCCTTCTCTATTTCCAATACAGTAGCAGCACAAATGTCGCTCGTGGAGAATACATTGTCGAGCTTCTCAGAGTAGTCATTGAGAGCATCGGTGATAAAAGAGATGGCATTGATGTTGTCACCCAACTCCAGCACCACATAGGTGTCTCTCGTCTTGAGCACTCTGGCTGGAATGACCTGGCCGACAGAAAGATCGGCAAAGCTGTTGACAGCGTGCTTTCTGGCACTGAGAAGCACCAGGTTATGCTGCTCGTCAACACCCTTGACGGTGACCTGGATGGCAGACCCAATTGGATACTCGGTCTCGAGGTTCTCAAACACCTGAGCATCATCGATGAGGTCCATTAGCGAGATGCGGCCCTTCACCGTTGAAGACAGACTCACCCACAAAAATCCTCTGGCAAAGTTGTTAATGTAGGCTGTCCAAACGCTGCCGACAGTGGTGTCATTGAGGGTGAGCTGAGAGTAGTGACCAGCAGTCTTGACGCTCTTCTTGATACTACACTCAAGAATGATCTGCTTGCTCTTTCTGTGGCTCACAGGGAGGAACCTGTGATTCCTTGCATCGTGGTAACCAATGATCGCAACGTCAATTACCGAATCCTTCTTGAAGTTGGCGAGCGGCTTCTTCTTGTCCTTAATCTCGTCCCAGCTGTCAAAGGCCTCGGAGATATCGATACGGCCCTGCTGGTTGTCTGCCAACTGAAGGTTAATCTGGGTACCCTTGATCGACTTGACGAGCGCCTTGGTCTTCTTGCCAGGCACATACTCGTTAAGGTACTTGAAGGATGGGTCGACTGGGTTGATGGCCAGTTCCGAATTGGTATCCAGAGACTTATGCTCTCTCAACGAGAGAAGGAATCTCTTATTGGCATCGTCGGTCCTCACAACAGTACAGGTGACACTCTGATGGGTGTAAAACACAGAGCTGAGATTCTCAACCGGCTTGTCTGTAGCATACTTTGGAAGCACCAAACCGGTCAAACGGTCTCCAAACGACACAAATACACCCTTGTCGATGACAGACTTGACAAAACCGTGGAGTGGGGCTGAGGACAAGCTGATATCGGCAAAGGAGGTGGGGAAAACACCGGCCTTTGCATCCTTGAGCAGAGACTCCTTGAGGGTCAAATGCACAACTCTGGACTTCATGTCCTTCTCCAAAACAAGGGCTTCAACGGGCTCACCGACAACCAGCTTCTTTAGAAGGGCTCTGTTCTGGTTGGCATTTCCATCTGAGAGCTGGCCCGCAAAGACAATACCACGAACATTACCTGGCATCTCAATCACGATGGAGTCCTTCTCCTTCTCGGCAATGGTGGCCTTGACGATAGACTTTCCTGGGATGAGGGCTGAGAGGGCCTTTTTCTGCGTGTCGTCGAGAGAGTTGGAAATTCTGCAGCTCACTCTGATCCTTCCGGTGGCCTTATCAACAGCAATGATACGGGCCTTGACGGTCTGGCCTAGCCTCACGTGATCCTCAGGGTTCTTGACAAAAGTCTCAGAAATCTCAGCCTTGGGCAAGAAACCCTTCAGGTTACCAAAGAAAGACACTAGGCAGCCCGATGGGTTGATGGTCTCGATGGTGATAAGAGCCCTCTTGTCAACCTGAGCATCATCAATAGATGCAACGATCTCCTCGTCCTCAGAATTGACGAGAGACTTCTTGAGTGTGACCAGGATATCCGTTCTGCCGCCCTTGACGATCACTTTAAGAATACGGCCCTTCACCTTGGCGCCAATCTTGAATTTCCTCTCTGGGTATATCAGCTTCACGTCACTGAGATGCACCTTTGGAACAAAAGCGTCAAACTTGTCAAACACCCTCACAATGACACCACCATCAGTGATCACCTTCAGAACCTCACCGGTAAATCTCTCGCCAGCCTTGAGGTCCTGTGCACGGAGGTACTTCTGTTCTATCTGGTTTTTGTCCAAAGTCAAGATGTAGAGGTTGTCAACAGGGGAGTAACCGAGCACTCTTGCCTTGTGCTTAGTGCCCACCTTGTAGTCCACATCGAAGGCAGATCCATCTGTGATTCTGCTGGAGTGCACCTGACCAAGCGCTGCAGAGCTACCGACATCGACGTACAGATACGATTTGTCCCTGCCCTTGATCTCCACCTCCTCAAAAACGTAACCCACTGGGAAAGCCTCGAGAGGAGTAGATGTAGCCTTGTTGTTATCTTGGGCTTCACTTTCAGCCTTTGAAACTGACGACATAGACAGCAGATGTGGAGACACGCTGAGCATCAGCTTCTTACCAGCGTTCTTGTTGTACATTGCCACGACTCTGGCCTTGATCTTGGAACCAATGGCAAACTTGTGCTTGATGGCCGACGAATCAAAGACACCAAGGTGGGTGAGGTTGATAGAGGAATCACAAAGGCCAAGTGCTTTACACACGATTCCGGAGTCTCTTACTTCACTCACGATGGCTTCAACCAAAGAACCAGGCAGTATGGAATCAACGGCCACCACATTGGCAAGCAAGGGCTGCCTCTTGGCAGGGCCATAAGGAATCTTGCAGGTGAGTGTTCTCTTGTTGTTGCTGCTAACAGCAGCCAGAATGACAGACCCTGTGGTGAGCTGTTCTGGGTCGTAGCCACCATTCTTAAGCTCTTTCTTGGAGATGAACCCATCAAGCTTACCCCTGCCAGTTGTGAGAATTGCACCGTGGTCCTCAATCGACTTGATGGATACCTGGACGATAGCGCCGCTCTCAAGGTCTTCGTCTTCAAGTGCAGCGTTGACCTTTTCCGGCTCGATGGACAACTGGAGTCTTTTTTTGTTCTTTGTCTTTTTGGAAGAAGAGTTGCTCTCAACAACAACGGCCCTCAGCCACTGCCCAACCTTGAATGCAGCAGACAGGGATGGGAACTCTGTCTTGGTGGAAGAAGAGGTGTGGTTTTTGGAGTTGTATCCTTTGCTGTCCTGTGTTACCTCGTCGTTCTCATCCTCCGAGTTTTCTTCTTCTTCTTCATCGTCTTCGTCGTCTTGTTCCTGCTCCTCCTGCTCGACCTGCTCCAAGCGCTCAGTGATCTCGTTGCTGATGGCGGTGATCGGTACGAAACCAAGCAGGTTATCAGCCAAGCTGAGAACGAGCTCCATTTTATTCACCTGGTACACCTGACCCAAGACTATGGATCCTGGTGCTAGTATGCTGAAGGAGAGATTGTCAATCGACACCGACTTGTCTGCTGCGGCGTCGTTATCCGTGGAGCCCTTTGACTTGGAGGTGACCCTCTTCTTCTTTGGACGCTCCTGCTGGTCTCCACCAGAGGGTCTCTTGGATGCCTTTGCGTTTTCAGTCTCAAATAACACATCTCTGGCTGCCTCATTGGCAACCTCCTTCACTTCCAGAGGCGTGAGCACCGAAGCTCCACCTCTGGGGAAGGAGACCTCATTGGAATCAAGCAGAGACCTGGTAGCGGAAGATGCCACTGCTCCAGCACCTGCCGCTGCCTCTGATGAGGAGTCAGACCTCTTTCTTTTCTGAATAGAGGCCATTATGTGATAGTTGGTTTCTGTCTAAGAGAAATTTGCCTTCACACTTGCTACTGGAGAAAAGAAAATCTCCTTTTTGACTTGCACCCCTCCGACTACTTACTACCGCACTGTAATGTATGCATGTGCAGTGCAATCGCTCCTAACTGAAATTTTTTTTTTCTGGTGATTTTTTTTACTGCAGATTACCTCATACATTACACTGTGCGATACGCATCCGCCACTACAGCTCTGCTCATAGTAGGTGGGAAGGAGATGAGCAGAGATGAGCATCTCAGGTTAGCATCTCAGGTGAGCATCTCAGGCTCTGCCAGCAGGCATGTGAGGCAGGCCCATCTGAGTAAGGGCGGTCCATCCCAGGAGCTCTCTCGCCCACAGTTCATCCACCCATGAAGTCGTGCAGGGTCCACACTTGTTTGATGGCCTACACACATCTGCCTCACAGTTAACACACGTCGTTCTCCCGGTCTCTGTCCACTCACAAATAATACCTTACGCCAGACGGGCTTTTGGTGCTGCGACACGCTTCTGCAAAGCATAATAAACACAGTGTACCGCGGCTGCGATTTAATATACATCGAGTGGTTGTGGATATTGTCGAACAGATAGTTGAAAGAGTAAAGCTGTTTGTTGTTGGAGCCGCTGCGGGTAATATATGAGACGTTCACCATTGACGCTTTCCAGTCTGCGTTTAATTGATATCACCAACTCTGCACCCATATCCACATCATCATGGTATCAAAGAGAAAGCTGGATTCACCTGCTGGCACGCCGTCCAAGAAGGTGAAGAACGAGCACTCAGAAACGAGTTCGCCATCGGATGCGCAGGATTTGCAGAGTTTTATGAACTCCACCGTGGCACTCGTGTCTAATCTCCAAACAGACGGCAGGGCTATAGCTGCTGAATATTTCAAGCTTCCTTCCAAGAAGCTCTATGCTGACTATTACCAATTGATCCAGCATCCCATATCTATAAACGAGATTCGCACTAAGATCAATTCCAAAAAGTACCGAGATGCCAGCGAATTCCTGGCTGACTTCCAATTGATGGCCACCAATGCACAGTTCTACAATGACCCAGAGAGCGAGATAGCCATCGACGCATCGAAGATTGCAGCGTTCGTAGACGACCAGGTCAAGCAGTACTCAGGAGAGAAATTGGCGGTAGACACAGAGGGAGATAACAGAGAGGAAGAAGAACACGAAGGGGAAGAGGACAAGGAGGCAGTTGCCATCAACGAAACCCCCTCTCGCAGGCCCGGTAGGAAGCCAAAGAACTCTTCCACTCCAAAGATAACCCTTCGTGCAAAGACGCCTTCTTTGGTGTCTGTGGTGGGTGATTACACAGACCCACTCAGGGAGATCGTGGAAAAATTGGTGAATCATAAGTTGCCCAAGAGAGGCAAGATCTCGGGCCCATTCATGGATATTGTTGACGCAGATGACTACCCTGACTACTACAAGGTGATCAAAGAGGGAATGGCTTACAACACGATATTTGACAAGCTGGACTCGGGTGAGTACAGAGACGGAACAGCCGGCATAGACCATATAGAACATGATCTCAGCCTGATATACACAAACGCAAAGACATATAACGAAGAGGAGAGTTTGATCTACGAGGATGCCGAGATCCTCGAGAGGATCACAAGTGACCTCCTTTCCAAGCTGAAGACGGAACTTAATCTCAATGACGAGCTAGAGTCTGCTTCCGAGAGCACTGCAAACACACTCAAGCTCAAGCTCAAGCCACGCCAGAAGAAAGAGCCACTGCCAAAGGTAACGCTCAGTTTGAGAAAAGTGAAAGCAGAGGAGGGTCAGGCCGACCTCAATGCGGAGGTCACTCCTGGCCCTAAACGTCGCGGCCGTAAGAGAAAGAATCCGCTTCCAGAAGTGATCCAAGCCGACGTGAAACCTGCTGAAGACGAGGATGTTATACTGGAGGGCACTGTTGAGCCCGAAAGCGAGAATGACGAGGGTGGAGCCGATACCACTGGCAATGGCTACGATGATGAGGAGGATAGCGAAGAGGAGGAAGAAGAGGAGGATGCCGTGCCAATTGGATATACCCGAATGTATGGGGCTGATAAGGAGGGTGCTCTTAAGGCGTTCATACAAGAGGTGTCCTTCACCACTTCAAAGACAACCGTGACCAGTTCTTACTACGGTGGACCCACAACCACAGCAAACTCCACACAACAGCAGTACTTGGAGTATGTGTTCCCAACCAGCAATGGCTCAGGGGCCTCTTCTTACACCATAAGCATTCCAGCAATAACAGGCGCCGTCACCATTCTCGCAACGCTGCACGACTCGTTGCTGGATCGCAAGTACAACTCCAACCTTGTTGTTAATGGTGAGAGAGTGCTGCCCTCCCCTTACACATTGAGGTACTCCAAGGATGAACCCAATCATCTTGCAAATGGTAGCGGAGAGAAGGTGAGCTCTGGCATCCTCAAGGCCAAGTACGAGTTGAAGCTGGGAGTCGGACTGAATCTCGTTGAGTTCGTTTGTTCTGTTCCGCCCATAGTGGATGTTGATGAGAATGGCAGGCTTCCACCTAGACATGCCACCAACTTGAACAACCCGGAGAACTATGCCTACGAGAAAGTGGTTGTGTGGGTACATGTTGCCCAATAGTCACATCATAGCTGGGCTATCTGTAATTATGTATATTTATCGAAGGTAATAAGTTACGATATCACTACAAGCACACAACCAGTTGTGCAACCAAGCCACTTCTCCATGAGGGACTCTTTCCCCAATCTCCCCTCCCCTCTCTTAATCCAGGTCAACCAACAATGCACCAATGTTCCTTACATTAACGGAAGTGGCATCATTCACCAGATGGCCGAGTTGAGTATGTAATATCCTTATCTGTCTTTTATAATCTTCAGAAATGAAACCGGGATCTAGCACAACCACATCCTGTTTGGGCAAACCTCGCACCGTCGATGGTGTGGTGACTATAGGGTTGGCTGCGGTGGGTAGCACAAACGATTGACTGCTTTGCAAGTTTGTGGATGCAGATGGGTCCTTGAAGCCAAAATTCTGCGACCCAGTGGTTGTAGATTGTAGAAACGCTGCTAGATCTATGAGATGCCTAGAAATAGAGAAGCCAATGTTAGTACAAAAAACGGCACTTCGGGACTTGGCCATGGAGATGATGATGGTGGTGGTGGTGCTACTTACTCGTTTGTGGATATCACAATTCCATCCAATTCCTTATTTCTCGCCTCGAGGTTTTGCTCATAATTCTCGTGCTCGTCGTTCTGTAGTAGTGGTGAGGTCTCGGTGTCCACCTCCTCTTCATTGTACCCATTGGGATGTAAGCAAGATAGGCACTGTCCCATTTCTAATGTGGTCGGGTACACTGTAACGTCACAAGTATGAACGCTCAATTGTCAACAAAATGCACAGTCTATCCAAGCTCAGAAGCAAGCTCAGGAACAGATAGATATTTATCTCAGGTCAGGCCCCACAGTCTAGGTTCCTTTTAGGTATCCCTCTTCCAATTCCTTATCTGTTACGCAGGATGAGGCCGGCTTTTCTGAGCTGCAGAGATGGAAACGGCCAGATTGTGAAGTGCACATCCCTCTATGCAGACACTTAGTGTGCCTGCGTTTTCCACCATATTCAATTAAGAATGCGGTTAGAGGTGAGAAGAACCAACTACATTCTTTATCCACATAAATTAAAAAATAATAAAGATAATTCTATTCGTGACAATGGCTTCGTAATAATTTACAGAGAGAGTGATTCACTCTCAATTCTCCTGGGTCTACCTCCCATGTACAAGTTGCTCGGCGTCAGAAATTGCAGATGCTATCTCACTCTCACACTTGAGCAGCTCTTTATCCGCTGATGAGTCTTTTTCCGTATATACAAGTCCTTTTTTCAGAGTTCTAGTTTCACGTCCCTTGTGATTCGCAAACATGTCCTGCAAGACGGTGGCATACTTGTTAACCGCAGCTAGGACAGCCTTCAGTTGCTCGGATGCAGCCTCTCTTGCGTATCTGCTGGTGCTTTCATCCCCGATGATTTTTGAGTAACTTTCAAGAATCATGGCAATGCAACGCTCAGTATGGGTCACAGTGGATACAATCTCAGAGGCACGCTTCAGTCCCAGCTCCTTCATATCATACTGTGACACCACAGCTAACATGGGGCAAAGCTCAAACACTGTTTTCAACACAGACCCAAGCTGTGCACGAGATAAGCCATCAACTTTGCTCATTAGGGAAACGTAATCAGCAAATCTTCGCAGCTCACCGAGTTTATCCCTTGCAATTGGTGCTAGCCCACGATTGTATGCTGTGATGAGATCAAAGAAAAATGCAGAATCACTCTGAGTCCACGGGTATTTGGTGTCTGATTTTCTTAGAATGAGCTGCGAGTCAATCATCTGGAATAAAATTAACATGGTTCTTCCATTTGGAGACATAGCAGGATTATTTTTATGTGTGTTCAGATCAGACACCAGGGTGAGAACTGCGCGGTTGGGTTCGGAGTCACGTTCGCAGCTGGCTGCCGAAATGGCTTGCAAGCTAGAGGCGTATATGTTGAAGGGAAATATATCTAGACTCTCCCGCGCACTGACTGAAGCCTTGTCTGTATATTTGCGGTAAAGGGCTACCGCTGCTTCGTGCATTTGGAGCCCCTGATAACCCTTGAGAGTAGTGCTCAGGACCCTAATCGACAAGGCAAAACGTTTGGGCAATTGGTTTGTCTCGATTAGCGTTGGAAGTGCGATCGGTGGGTCAGATACTTCAATAAGACTGTTGATCTCGCTCTTTGGACAAACATCGAACCAGTTCCTCAGCAGTGTTACTCCTCTGGCGACGACTGCTTCCGTCTTGGAGGTTATATACAAGTTACAGTAGGCGAGAACAGAAAGCTTGGATATGTTACTCTGCCGCTTCACCATTTGCTTCCATAGTTGTTGTGCATTAGTGTAAATCTGTTCCTCCCGGGAGTGCAGCTTCCCCATACAATTGAAGAGAATGGTATACGTTCTTTCATCGGCTTTCAAACCCATATCGGGCAGCGATTCAAATAGCTCAGTTGCGAGTTTGGGAGACGGCGAGTTTAACAACGCAGTCAGACAAGAATTGGCGTGAATGATGGAAAGACTCTCAGGGGACTTTTCACTCGATGCAGTCAGCAGAGCCATGAGCTTCTGTGCCTGATTTGAGGTTATGCCTGAGAGATGACCGTTAACATTTGTTCTGTGATTTGCACACCCGTCGAACAAAATCACCAGACTCCGATCATTGAGAGGAATTCCCCATTTCTTTCTCTGCTGAATAAGCTCAATGGCGGCATTTATTTGTCCATTCTTGAGGTAATATTCCATTACCCTGTTCATCGAAACCACACCTGCAGTCTTGGCAAGGCGGGCCAAGTAAGTCGCCCTCTCCGGATCACCATGCTTCAAAAGTTTCCGAACCTCTTGCTCCACCTCAAAGGAGTCGTTTAGCAAGTCTCTCTTCAGTCCCAAAATGGTATATAGTAGTCTCCTGTTTGGAGCAGCCCATAGTTTTGCCAAATCTTGTGTGGTCAGGGGTGTTCTGGGCCCTATTCTTTCTTCAAACGGTCTTCCAAGCACTTCTTCTATGAGCTTCCTTGAGGCCGATGGCGTTAACTGTTTCGAGTTCCTCTCTTCAATACGGGTGCGACTGTTCATCTTTCTCTCATTATTCTTTTTTTCGTTCAGGTATGCTTCCAGTCTGCCTTTTGATGCTAATCCCATCATATGCTTCACTCTTCCATACACCTCGCTGGAAGTGTGAAAATATGAGGGCCTATCGACTGTGACTACTCTTAGTATATAACGCTGTCGAAACATGATGACAGCTATTTGGAAATTTATTCAGGCGAGCATATACCGAAATAAAAATGGAGTTCCAAGCCTATTTTTTAACGCTGCTTGATATGCGATTCATTATGAGAGAAAATAAAATTCACGATGAGATGAGCTGTGCGGCTTTCAGAGAGTGCGTTTCCAGACAGGCATCGACCTAAAGTGGATTGTACACTCGTAATCATTTTTACACGTAAAGGCATGTCAAACATATCGACCCTTCTTTTATCAAATATGTATATAACTTCTAACTTTTATTGCCCGATTGTCATATCAGCAGGGATTTTCCGTCACATGGGCGAAGTTCTCAGAAAGTGAGTCTCACAGTGGGGAACATCTGGATTTTTATCAAAGTACACTTGATGGTACTCCTCCGCATCCCAAAATGTCTCAATTGGCTCTATCACTGTCACAATTGGGTTATTAGGGTACCACTTTTCCTGGGACTCTGCCACGACACGGTGTGCTAGTTCCTCCTGGTTTGGTGAGTGGGTAAAGATTGCAGACCTGTACTGAGTGCCCACATTGTGACCCTGAGAGTTGACCGTCGTGGGATCATGGATCCTAAAGAAGAGATCGAGGATCTCGCTATAGGATACTTTTTTTGGATCGTATGAAACCTGAAGCGATTCTGCATGGTTTGTATCGCCTTCACAAACCCTCTTGTATGTGGGATCAGTCACAACACCATTGGCATATCCAACTTTTGTATCGGTCAGCTGCGGTATGTGCTTCCTAAGAAGGTGCTCTGTGCCCCAAAAGCACCCTCCTGCAACTGTAAGAACCTCGTCCCCAGGATTGACCTTGAGGGTCTTCGATAGCTTGCTCATGGTGGATGAATTTGTATGCTACGGTGAGATATATTACGGTGAGGTAATTTTATCAGAAACATTGCTGAAATATGTGGAGATTACAATTATCCTACAGGGTCCCGTCTCTACCCCAAACCTGGTGAGAAACTGTGGCTCTCAAGAGCTCCCTATATATCCACGCCTGCGCGTGGGTTACCCAATGTCCCGTGTCTTACATCAAGGGGGCACCTTCCGGCTTGCCTGCCTATAGATCTATATACAGTTAGCCGAACAGTGTAGCCGTAGCTTGTGACTATCACACGACATGAATAGCATTTACAAAAAAAAAAACTATGATTGGGAAAGTGATTTTCACCACTTGGCAGATATATACTGGCTGGGTTGTAAATATTGAGACATCGGAACACGCATGGCGTACAGCATACGGAGAACCAGGGTTGGATTGGTTGCACCCGAGGGGGCTGATTATCTATGATTGTCTGATAGAGATACACTACATACGTTATCTCTACCGTTGTACCTTGCTTGGTGGTACTGCACCTCTTTGTCTTGTTGCATCAAGGAAAGGTGCGCGTGGATTTGGGCCGGACGAGCCCGTCTATCTTGCCCTGTAGAACCGGTCCAAGTGTTCCATATTCTCGGTGTGAGTGCAGGGGTGTGCACTCTTTTTGTAGTCAGTCCATCAATATCTCGGTTCTACCTGAGTCCCCTCGGTACTTTCGGAGCCCATTCATTCCTATCTCGGGTCCACTCGTATTTCAGTCCTGCGCCCTGATATGTGCAGTGCAAGGCATACGTCTCGGCCAGTCCTTTATATCTTGGATGAAGACATGCTTGCTTTAATTACAAACCTCCAACGGTGCGTGCACTGCACTTTTGATTTTATATTCTCTCTCTCTCAGAACGGCTCCCTCTCAACAAGTCTTTTTGGCCCTCAATAAACATTATCTGATACCTCAACCAGACATTCTTTTTACTGTTTGTTCGGTATGTCTTCAATAGCCGACAGCGACTGATTCTCCTGAGGTACCCTTCTCCCCGCTCTCCGCTTCCCTCTTGATCATACAGATATGCATTGCATGTCCTCCACCCCACTGATTACACTTATGCTGGCTCTATTTAATCCTCATGCATGTCAGACGCCTTAATGAAGCTCACACACATTCCCTGCTATAGACAATTGCTGCCTATCGCAATAGCCGAACCCTTTGCAAGGGACACTTTCTTAGGAAAATAGAGTAGCCAACCCCATTTTTTGCTGTTGTTTTTTTGTTACTATTCGGTGGACTTGCTCTCTGCTCTCTGCCTTGGTTTGCATGTCTATACAGCAATGCCCTCTCCCTCCGCAAACTCGCCCTACGGAGCGCTTGCATTTGACGCTTTAGTCAAGGCTCTGGCCAAGCAAAGAGGATCACCCTCCTCCACCTCTGTGGTGAAACTCGAAACCCTTAAATGCATCTGTGGAGCAGATCCAACCCCAGATGAACCCTGTCCATTGTTTGTCACCTGGGATACCGTGCACATCAACAGGAGGGGGGGGAAGGAGAAGATGCTTAGAGGCTGCATTGGCAATTTTGGAGATTTGGATGTAGAGAGTGGAATCAAAGAATATGCTCTGATAGCGTAAGTGGGTATACTTCTTAGTTTATCTCTCCTTCGTTGCTGCTAACTGTTCCCTCTCTCAAGTGCTTTTGAGGACTCCCGTTTCGATAAGATATCAAGCGAGGAGCTGCCAAGTTTGGACTGCAGGTATGTCTCTCCAAGATCGAAACCCCCTTTAGGAACCATCAATGCTAACCAACACACAGTATTACTTTGCTTAAGGAGTTTGAAACAGCGGCATCTCCACTCGACTGGACGCTGGGAACTCACGGAATTCGCATTCATTTCTCCCTCCCAACATCATCAACATACAGGCGGGGCAGACGACTTTCTGCAACCTTCTTACCTGATGTTGCGACAGAACAGGGTTGGACCAAAGAGGAAACTTTAGAACACCTCGTGAGGAAAGCCGGCGTATATGATTACTCGTGGAGCGAGTTAGATATTAGTCTTACTAGGTATAGAGGGTTCAAGACCAGCTGTGGGTATGACGAGTACCTGGAAATCATGACACACATCGCCTAATGAGTTTTTTTAATGAGTTTTTTTAATGACATATTTTCGAGTAATTAGGATAGGGAAGGTTGGTAACTAAGCACATTTGATATATATATATATAAACACACATAAATATATTGTAGCCGGATTGTGATAAATTAAACAAAAATGCTTGCATTCATATTAGATGATTAATTAAAAACAGAGAACTGGCGACAAACAAGTCACACGAAAAAAAACACACTTGAAAACGCATTTAGTTGCCACTGTCGACCTCCTTGTTGTCGTCGCTGACCTCAACAATCTCATTGCTTGCCTCAGCGTCGAAAGAACCGTCACCAAGCTGGGAGATGTCGAAACCAGTGGAGGCGAGGTACTCGAGGAACTTGACGTCCTCGTTGTGCATAGCCTCCTGGTCAACAGGTGGAAGGAAGAAAAGAGCGAGAAGACCGGCAAAGATGGCAAGGGTAGAGGCAGCCCAGAATGGAGCCTGAAGACCGTGAGTGGTTCCAATACCACCAGCATCCTTCTCAATGATTGGGAAGAGGTAGGTTCCAACGAAAGCACCAATCTTACCAACAGCAGCAGCAATACCGTAGTACTGGCCACGGACTGGGGAAGCGGAGGTCTTGGCAGCAAGCAAACCAATGTTGTCACCTGGACCAAACTCACCACAGGACAAGAAGATACCGTAGATGACGGTGAAACCGGCAATGTGCTGCTTCAAGGTGTTGAAAGCACCAGCCATGGCATAACCGAAGATGGCCTGGACGGAAACACCAAGGGTGAGAGTAAGACGTGGACCAAGGTAGTCAGAGGCAATGGCACCAAGGAAGGCACCTGGAATGTAGAACAAGTTGAGGACAACGTTCCAGCCAAAGGTCTTGTAGAGGTTTCCGTCTGGAATGATCTCGTTGATGATGGTACTGGAGTAAATACCGAACGCGTAGACGGAGAAGTCGTAAATCCACCAGATGATGGAGACAATGGTAAGTCTGAACCAGTAGAACCTGAGGACGGTGAGGTATGGAATGCGAACCTTCTTGAACTGAGTCTTTCTGAAGGTCTCGTTCTCCTTCCACTTAAGACGCATGAAGAAAAGAGAGAGAGGTGGAATGGCACCAAGACCAAGGGTGACTCTCCACACAGGCTCAAGGTGCTTTGGGGTACAGATCCAAAGCATGACCATTGGAACGAATGCAGACACGACGAAACCAAAGTCAATCATGAAGTTGGTGAACCATGCGAAATATCTGTTTCTGTGACCAGCTGGAAGCAGGGCAGATGCCTCAGCACAGGCAGCAGAACCAGTTGGGTACTCAGCACCAATACCGACACCGAGAATGAATCTGTAGGCAGTCAAAGCGGCAAAGAGACCGCCGGGACTTCCACCTGCACCCCAAGCACCAGCACAGAGAATGGCAAACACAATAAGAATACCAGAGGAAACAAGCATACCAACCTTTCTAGACATGTAGTCAGAGATGACACCAAAACTGAGCTGACCCAAAACGGTACCAGCGAAAGCAATGGAGGAAATGTTGGAGATAGCCCTGGAGTTGCTGTAGGCATCACCGTAGATGATGGACAAACAGGTGGAGGCAGTAGAAATAGAGTTGTTAACGTAACCGTCAGAGAACAGACCGGCACCAGCAGTGAAGATGGGCCACAGAGTGCTCATGCTGAGGGTGCCAACCCTGTCGCCAACAACGTTATCGATCTGAACAGGCTCATATGGGGCCTTACCGATCGACACGGTTGGAGAGATTGGGACGGTACCGTCATCGAGCTGCTCAGATTCTCTGACAATCTGCTCTGGGGACTTGTTCCAAGTGATTTCTTTTTTAGCTCTTGGAACCCAGCCGACAGCAGCGTCAGCAAAGGAGGATGGGAGATCACGAGAAGCCATTGTTGGATATTTTCCTGTTTGGTGATGTTCAGATCTACAGAAAAAAAAAAGGAAGTTCGAATTCCACGGAAAAAGAGGGAAGAGATGCTCCTATATATATATTTCCAGTTCCTCACCCCGACAGGCATGTACCCACCTGCCCAACTCCAATATCCTATGTGAAGTGCGCTGCGTTCATCCAGCTCCAAAGCTAACAGAAAAGGTGGAGTGAAAAAGAAAGAATTCCATGCGGGCTGCCTCTCTTGCAGGAGAGGCCTTGGTGTAAGCAAATGCACCTGGAGCCGCACACGCGGCTTGCTGGGAACGTTTATTTGCTTTAAGGTGCATGCATGCCAACCTCATGTGCATCCATCCTATCTCTGTGCACGGCATATCTCACTAATGCTCTATGTGCAACCATGAAAAGGGGCCAATGGTTTTGCAGTAGCGGATACGCGAGCGGATGCACCTTCAGAAATGGGATCACACAGTAGCATGGCTCTTTTTGGGGCCAAATTATTTTACCCTGTACCTATCTCTGCCGAAGAGTTATGATGAAGCTGTGCCTGATCACATGGAGTTACGTGGGAAAGCCGTAAAGGCTGCCCGTGCTGCATCCACTGTACGATTTTTTTTTTCGGCTTGCTCACCGCTTAGTTTGACGCTTTGATGCTGTTTATGTTCGGCTCTTTGAGGTTGCTTCATGTATACTGCGAAGTAATGTTTCCCGAAAAACGTTCCTACGTTAAATTGCAGCCCACATGGCCTCCCAATGAGCCTGAAATCTCTTCCAGGTGTATTGCCTTCTGAGAGGTGATTATGATCACGGTGATCATGACAATACGAATTTCTTTTCCCTCCATATTGCATAAAGCCGGCGCATGGGGTTGTTTCTATCCATCGATAGAAGTTACATTACATCCGTAGTAGGTGGTGGCCGAGATAAAGGGTTCCGATAACGGTACAATTAACCATATTCGAGAAGCATATGCTGGGGTGCTCTCTCTAAGCAAAACAGAAACCTGACACTGGATATTAGCGGAGAACTGGCTGTGAGATTGCCGCAGACTTCTGCTGTCGGAGTTTTGGAGCAAAGTTGGCAGTATCTCTCCTGTCCAACTGGTACCAAAGAAGCCTTCCGCCCATAAAACGGGATATTGTACTAGGAGCCCTGCTTGCCTGATAGAAGCAGCTGCACCTTCCCCTGCCTGACAGCAGCTAGTGTGGAAACCAGTTGCCTCTTTCGTAGTACATATTCCGTGGGACCTGAAAATATTGATCCCTTAAGGCATTCCCCAGGTTGTTTATTTGTGCAAAAATGATTCCCTGGTACTATCGATTGTGCTGATAAGTCCCAATCTGCCTGTTTTGAGTATGCAATACCCTATCTTCTGGGGTAAATGTCCCCTAAGGCGTCTGAGGGGAAGAGGAGATAAGAGATAACAGAATCTATGGCAGCTTGCCCTACCTCTGCTGTATCTAGTTACAGGACCCACCTAAAGATAAGGACAACATCTATGTCGCGTGATGGGTAAGTCAAAGAATGTTCAGCCTCTGTCAGATTACTTGCACCTGCGTTCGTTAATTCAGACAGTTTTTTTCCATGCTCCATTTTGCTAAGCACTAGTATAGCGACTTGCATTATGGCGTTTTCGGAATCCCTCGTACTAACCCACCTTCCTCACCGCGTCTGCCCAATGACCGGACTCAGAGCGAAAACGTGGACCCCCACCCCCCCTCACTCCCGACAGACTAAGTATGGCAGGCATGCCACCTCCTGCACAGCAAGACATGCATACCCACACACGACCCTTATTCCGCTACATCTCTTCCACGTGCCGGTCAGTGTTGTTTTGACATGCGAAACTGATACGAATGTACTTTCTTCCCAGCGATGGCTTTTTGTGCACAATGACAGGTGACAACATAGCTCGCCGCTTCTTCCCTTTAAGGAAAGTCAGAACACAAGAGGCATTCTTACAAGCCCCATTTATGGTTCGTCTGTAAGTCAATCTTGCTCGTGTTTTTGTGGTGCATCAAAGATCTCATTCGTACGGGGAACTTGTAGCTTCATGTGTGATGTTCGCCGGTTAAATGCTTTGATCATAACCAACTCATTATAGTTTCACAGACGAAGATCAATAAGGTTAGAGTTGGATCATGCTCGGTGAGTAACTGAATCCTTTATTGCGGAGTAGCTAGCTAACTGCAGCTACCGGGAACTGATGTAACACTTCAACACCTGTCTCACACATCGAAGTGCATCACTGATATTGTGATTGGAACGAAACTAGCTTAAGTCTGATCACGCTAGTTAGTTTGCATTTTTACTTCAGCGGCCCTTGTTGATATGATTTTGAATACCTCTTCTTCAATCTCCCCTCGGATCGAGAACCAACTCGCAGTTACCAGCAGGTGATGATGCATGTACGTGCGTGTCACTCTCACACGAGTCCCCGAGAGCCTCCAACTCTCGTGTGACGTGTGCCAGTCACCTGAGCGGACAAACATTACATTGCATGGTGCATGTGTGTGTTATTACTTAGTGTTAAGTTGTTTAGAAAGATACTTTTTCCTCCGTCTTTTTTGTGTTCACAGGTTGGTTCGCTCAACTGTTTTTGAATACGAGCGCCCTCTAATTTGTGTCTGTATTGCTTGGCAAGCTATTACCTCTTCAGTGGTATATAGACGCAGGAATTGATGGCTGCGCCAAGATGAAACTCGAGTCGGCTCCAACGGTCACCCTTTTCGAAAGGCACTAAAATCATTCCATGTATGCACTTACACGTATAGACGTTAAGCACCTCAACGTCCCTTTTGAAGACCTAGCCAGCACCCCCATAAAATTGGCGCAGCACGTGGGGTATCTCAGAATGCAAGAGGGTGCATGATATGCATGCAATGTATAATATTATAGCACCAGAACTCAGTACGTTCGCAGGTTCAAAAGCAATTTCTGACTTGGCATGCCAAGGAACGTAATCAGAGTGATACTTTTTATTCACACGGAAAGTGAGAAGTGCTCATGAACGGAATTTCTGTCACAATGTTATCAGCTCATCGCCTCATCGGGCTTTCAACACCAAGGCTTAGAGGCCCACCAGAAAAAAAAGAAACAAATACACCTAGTCCATCCCCACACTTCTAAACATTTTTTGCCTGTTGAGCACGTGTTTGTGAATATATCTCAAGTAATCATAAATATGTCCACTTCTAAGATATTCTCAGAATCGGAGGAATGCCGTAAAATAAAGACCCTGTGGATTGCATCACCATGCAAGGATCATCACCATGCAGTCTCTAGGCTGGAGCCACAAACCCTTTTCTTTCCTTAAAGATATACAAAATTCCGTGCCCTGCTAAACGTGCCTCACCGGACTCCTGGTGTTCTATCTTGTCGTATTTCCTGCCGTGGTGACCTAGTAGAGGGTGCGGCTCTTTGCTCTCTCTCCCTCTCTAACTTGCTTCCCAGTAACATGCACGCATACATCAACTTAACTAACTATATTGAAGCACCTTATAATTGTTACAACTTTTACATATACACTTGAAAGGATAGAGGAGAGAGAAAAAAAAGAGAAAAATATGCACATAACAAAGTTCCGGGGAAAAAATGCCAACAGTAAACCAAAACCCTAAGTATCACCACGTCGCATAGCTGATCGTGGTGCACAAAAATAAAAAGCGCGGCAAAAGAGGCTAGTCCTGCTCAACCCAGTCCTCAATGAAAAAAAAAAAAGCTAAAAGTAATCCCACAAACAAAAATATGTATGACACTAGGATGAAATCTAAAAGCGTCAAGTAAAAAAAAAAAAAAGGAAGAAAATGATCAATATTAGCAACCCAAGCATACCATATAGGTAAAATGGTGCCTCATGCGAGAAAATGTGGTATTCAGACAAAAATGTATTTTCAGCAAGATGCACGGCTGTAGGGATCAACCCTGTTTTTGACAACTGCACCCTCTTAGTTTTGCGTTGTACAGTAGTAGTAATAGTTGTTGTTGTTGTTCTTTTTTGATTGTGTCCTCTGTCTTCGGACGGTCCTATTTCCCACCGAGGGCAACATGTGTAGACTCATCCTCAAGAGATTGTTTTAATTTGAGGCCAAACGCATACAGCTCAAAGTTGAATGCCAGCCACTCATCAATCCAACACCGCAATACCCACCATGCCGCGAAGCTCCGACAACCTGCGGAGGTCAAGTTTCGCAGGCATGCTGTCTGGATCGAGGAGCAGAAGAGTAAGAATATCCTGATGGGGATGTGAGTGAACCTGCGGTGCAACGACTCTAGCAGCTGCACCACCATTTGCATCACCTTTACCCTTTTAGGGTCCAAGTCTTCTGATAGCAATTGACTCACGAGGTTGGTGTTACTGTAATACCTCTTGCTCTCACGACTGGCATTTCCAGATAGGATATCACCTATAAGCAGACTATTGTCGGAGCCGAAGGAGAAATCGTTGTCCTGGCCTCCTGCGTCAGTGGTGCTATGAGTAGCCGCTGTGTTCATTTCATCAATCACATCACCAAGCTTGGCGAGGAACTCTGGCAATTCCATAGTAAGAAACTGCTTCACGCTCTCACGCTCAGGCACCCTGTCTATTTCCAGAGAGACGAGACTCTCGACATCTAGGTATTGTTTGAAATCGCTGAGCATCTGCGACCTTTCATCCGAATCTATCAACATATTGGAAGCGGCGGTCGAAGTCTCTGAAGATCTTCCGAGCCTGCGCAATAACGAGAAAAAATCTTGGCAAGTTCCCACACGCTTCGCAACACTGTCATGTGTGGCGCCCTCAACCTTGTAGAATTCTTCCCTAGCCAAGGGAACAAAGTCACTGCAGATTATGTTGAGCTGACGGAGGAACTTTCTGCTTGCTGTGCTATACGACAACGAAGAGAGCGCTAGCAGAGTATTGTGATAGATGATTCTGTCTGAGATCTCTTGCAAGGATGCAACATTCACATCCACGTTGACAAGGCACTCGATCGCTCCTGCTATGTTTCCCTCAACCAGCAGAAAGCCGAATCGAGAAACAGCATCGTACATCATACCAGAGATGTACTGGAAATTTTCATTGGCGGAGTACTGCTCAACTATCTGATTGTGGAGTGACATCACCGCGTTGGAGGATGGAAAAGTAGCAGTGACGGGGGGGACCAGATTGATGGGTATAGTCTTCGAGATCTCCTCTTTCAATCCACTAAGTGACCCAGGATCGGGAACAGTGAGCATATAGTCACTGGCAGAAAAGGTGTGCTTGTGGGACCTACGGTTTGTGGTCTCAGACACAACAAATGAATCGTCCTCCACGGGCTCTTGGTTGATACCGATGTTCGACATCTCGCCAACATTCTCCAAAGAAAAGCCTGGTTGCACAGGGAATATGGCACTTCCTGTTCCTGCCCCACTAGCCCCCACCACCTTATCTCCTGTATGGCGCCCGAGAGTTTCCATCATTGTCTCGATTTGCGGCCTGAGCTTGATACCCACATAGTTGTACTTACTCTTTCCTCTAGTGCCCAGGCGCTTGGTCTGCACACCAGGGAATGTGGCACGGACCAGTTTACCTATAGTGGATGAACAGAACGGCTCAACATTGGAGGCTTCACAAAGGTAATGATATGCGGCATACATAGAGGAGCGCGGAATAGCCGCAATGTCGGAAGAGGCACCACCACCTTCACTACCGCTCTGTCCCTGTGCGCGTGCCGCAGAGGAAGACATTCTACGGTGATGGCCGATCTTTTTCGAAGGAGTGAATACAGCCCTCTGTAATGCACCCGAGCCCGCTATGGTGAGCTGGTCGTTACTCTTCCCCCGAGCGGAAGAACCACCGGTACCCGGTAGGGGCACAAATGCTATTTCCATCAGACATCTCACCGCAAACACATTGCGGAGCTTTTCTCTCTCCTGCGACATGCGGTCCTTGGAAGGAGTGCCACCTGAAACAGATGACGATCCACCTTCTGCATCCCCTCTACCCCCTGAAGCGCTGCTAGACTTTGTGATTTTGAACTTCTTTGCTAAGTCAACCAGGTTGAGACCCTCGATCAGCGACTCGTTTGCTTGTTGCAGTATTTGTACCATTCGGTTGGGCTGGCCATATAGGGAAGATGAGGCGGTCGATGACTGTCTAGAATGAGAGGGCTCGTTTATAATAGTGCGCTGCATTTGGTTTGGCTGTGATTGTTGTTGTAGCATATGATGCTCCTGCTGCTGTGGTTGCATCTGTAGCCTGAACTGCTGGCCGGCCATAGGTTGCTGTGTCGGCATGAAAGGTACGTTGAACATGGACATACTCTCCGCAGGGTTAATAGCGCCATTTCCTTGCATGTTTTGTGGTATCCCCTGTGGGATGTTCTGCTGTACTATATGACCCTCCTTTGGGGAGGAAGTCTCCAGATGTACAGTACGAAGTGCTGTGGAAATGCTGAGATTGTTTCTGGAGTGGGCTAGTCGAGCCGCATGCTGAGAAGGAATCTCGGGGGCTGATATAGAAGATATCATCACGGGCTGTTGCTGTTGTTGCTGTTGCTGGTCAAATGCGACAGGACCTTGTTGATGAAAATTCTGTGGTGTAGAAGGCCCCACGTTGGCAGATACTGATAGATCAGTCTGAGGCTCTTGTTCAAACCGATGAGTCTGTGGCGTCTGCTGCGTAAACGGGCCTAGCTGGTTTGAACGACCAGAAGGCGAAACTTGGGGCTGGTTCTGTTGAGCCCAGAACTGTGCATTTGTTGGCATATGCTGCGATTTGTTGCGTGAGTGCTGCTGGTAAGACACAAATTGGGGCTGGGGTTGCATCTGCACCTGCAGTTGAGCTTGGGAAGGGTCTAGCACACCTCCAAATTGCGGGAAAGCGCTTGCTGCGGCCATATTTGCGAACATGATCTGCTGTGGTTGAGGTTGAGGTTGAGCCTGGGTTTGCGTTTGTGACTGCGGTTGTTGCGGTTGGTGGGACTGCTGAACTGGCTGTTGTATATTCTGTGTGGTGTAGCCCGGCATACTGATGCCCATAACCTGCATGTAGGGTGCCATTGCACTGGAGTCGAGGTCCGAAGTCTGTGGGACGGCGGCACCACCACGGGCGGCATCTATATCGGAGTCTTGTTGAGCATAATTCTGGGGACGTCGCTGGCGGCCTTGTCCTCTTTGCCCCGAAGGGGAGGCACTCGGGACAGTTGGAACACCTTCATTTATGCTCATATCAGGCATCGCATTATGGTCCTGCGGTCGGCGGAGATGATGACATATAGAGAACGAAAAATAACTATAACGACAAGTCCGACGAGCCTATTCGAATGCTACTACCTTGGCGTTTTTGAATCCCAGCACTCGGGTTACCAATCACGTGTCAAAACCGGAAAATGAAGCACTCGGGACACCGTAACTCGTCTATGATCGGCTAGCGATAACCTTGAAAAAACTCGAGCTGCGAAACGGCTCAGATCACCTTACCTAAATGAGTAGGCACGAAGCGAAGACAAGGGATCGTTGAGCCATGCACACCACAGGTACTCGCGGTAGGTACAGTGCGCGAGTCAAGGCGAAACGCGCGCACTGCGTATACTTACGTGCGTGCCAAAGGAAATTGAAAGGGCGCACCAAACCAGTTGCGCTCCCCTCTAAAGTCACTCGGCCAAGGCCAAACGAAACGGGTGCGAATAGTGCACACAAAAATGATTCTAGACTTCTTGCGCTACAGGGGCTATGCCTTGGCTCTTCCTGCCCCGCGACTGCGAGTGGTACTGCAACTTCCCTGTGGGTTCATGGGTGGGGGTGAACTGCAGGAGTAGATCGTTTTTACGGCAGTAGCGAGCCTGCAGATGAGTGGGTAGTGGAAACCTTGTTAGGGTGCTTGTGGGTTTGTTGGAGGTGCACACCGCAGTGCTGTGGGATGAGCTGTGTGGGCTGGGCTGTGGGTCCCTTGATTTGCTGACGGTGCTATTTCAGGTACGTTACTATTGTGTAGCCTCGATTTGTCAGGGCGAGCTGAGAGAGAGTTGCGACATGCATAAGGCGGTATATCAATCTGCATTTGCTTATGTGATATCGATTAATGGGTTTGGACAGGCTTTGGGTAGAGCTGAAAAGGGCGAAGCAATGCGACGGCACGGAACGGCTTACAAGACCAACTGGTGCGAGCACTAGCTCAGAGGGTGTCGGGGACTCGTTTCTGCAACAATAAATCCCCTATGAGAGTATACACCCGTAGCACTGAAACATAATGGCCATCATTGAGAAGCACATCCCCCCATTAACAGCCCTAATAATAGCACCTAATAATAGCGCCCAATGGTGGTGCCTACGTAAGAAAGACCCCTAACGGCCTGAATCACAGCCCCTTCTGCCGGACTCGCAGGCAGCGCGATGACTGCCAAGCAATTCTGTTTGGGTGATTAAAGGTGCTACTACACTGTGAAGCAAGGGCCCTGTGACTATCAGGTTGTCTATCTACATCCGTTAAACCGTTGCCGATATGGAGCTATCGTATCCGCTGAATATTTGCACTTTGCACCGTAGAGTCATCCATGTTCCCTTGTAGTTGCCATTTTTTTGCGGAGAGCGACGTCTACCGTATGGTGCAGGGGGATCCACTCAGCTGACCTACCGCACCATGTGTGTTCCGAACTCCGAATCCTCGCCGCACCTCGACTAGTTGGATCACAGACAGACTCACAAATGCACGACCTGCAATCCAGCCCTATGTCACCCGCACAGAACCGCTATATACATCTACATCATTGTAGTTCCCGTAAAACTTGTTTGAGGTTATTGGAACTCCGGTCGTTGGGCCGTCGGATTTTGTCTGGCAATAGCCTCTCACGCTCTTGGTCTCTCAGGCCCTCTGCCCCTCTGCCTCTCTCACTCCCCTAACATTTGTTAGTCCACTCACTACCCCCATCGCCCTATATGCCACTGCATGCATCTGCTATTCAAACAACCCCACACCATCGCCCGCAACATGCCGAAATGGGGTCACTATTGCCCAGGCCACGACTAGCCACGGCATGAATTGTGGGGCTGACAGCATAACAGGCAGGGGAAGCTCCGACGGCCCTTGGGCCGAGATAGCTCACGATTTTCACATGCATAACACCCTCTCTGCGCTGCTCGCCCTCTCTGCGCTGCTCGCCCTTGGAAACCTCCCATTGGATCGTACCCCGGATCTTGAAATGGTGCTGGGGCAAGACACTTGTAGCGCAGATAGAGTATAAGTGTGGGCGTGTGCCTTCGGTGAGAGAACAAGTCTCACATGGTGGTTGCTCGGTCGACCCCACTCTCAATAAGCCGATCAAATCCAAAGGGCTCAACTGCCGAAACACCACTGTGCAAGCTTATCTCACTCTACGACAGATTACCGACCCGACGCTCATCTCTTCACTGCCAGTTTTGCTGCTCTGGACCCCACCGAGCGCAAAAAAATTATATATTCATTTCGCTTTTCTTTTTGGGATTGCAAAAAACAAACGGAAAAAAACAACTTTCCCTCTCTTTCTCTTCGTTCTCACGCGGTTGTAAATAGTGATGGCCATTAAAGCATTAACATCAGGAAAGACTGTTTTAACACGATTCCCATCTGTTTCTCGTCAGCTGAAGATGCCAGTGCCATACAATCCAGCTCCCGGGGGCCGCAAGTTCTCGACTGCCAAACCGGTGCTCAATGGAAAGCCCAAACTGTTTGATTTTCAAGACAAATTGCCCTCGTTGCCTGTCCCGGAACTATCACAGACGGCGCAGCTCTATCTGAGGTCTATCATCCCTCATTATGAGAAAGGGGAGTCTGATCCCAGATACCTCGCCTACAAGGAAAAGGTGAACGATTTCATCGCATCGGACGGGTCAAAGCTTCAAGAGCGTTTGGTGGCTCTTTCCCAGAAGCCAGGCGTCCGCAACTGGCTGGCCACCTGGTGGGATGACTATGCCTACCTCGACTACAGAGATCCACTGGCATTTGTGTCCTATTTCTTTGTCCATAGCGACATCAATTCTGCCATTGGAAGGGACCAGGCACTTAAGGCCGCAGCCCTCACCATTGAAGTACTCAAAGTGATGGAGTCAATTGAGGATCAGTCTCTGCCTCCAGAACTGATCAAAGGAAACCCATACTGTATGGAATCATTCAAGTATATGTTTAACAACTGCAGAGTTCCCGGTGATGCCAGTGACACCACCCAGTTGTTTGACCCCAAGGAGCACCGGTACATGGTTGTTCTCTCCAACGGGAGATTCTACAAGGTTCACCATCACGATAAGTCGGGAGTTTTGGCTTCTCCAGCAACAATCTATAGACAGATCGTGCAAATTTTGGCCGACTCCCTTGCCAAGCCAGCCGTAGCTTCTCCTGTGGGTGTGCTCTCTGCTACTAACCGTGACAAGTGGGGTGCAAACTACAAGGAGCTTCTCAATTCGCACCTGAACGCTCAGACCCTCGAGTCAATTCAGGCCTCTTCTTTTGTCCTCTGTCTGGACAACGATTCTCCAATCACTGTCAAGGACAAAACGACCGGTCTCTGGTACAGAAATTTTGCCAACCGTTGGTATGACAAGCCAGTCCAGTTTTGTGTTAACAGCCGTGGAACATCTGGTTTCATCGGGGAGCACTCCAGAATGGATGGAACCCCCACCTTGATGATGAATGACCATGTCACGAAGGTTATTGCCAAGGCTGACAGTGCTGAGTTCCTGTCTTCCGAGTTGTCAGACATTGAGCCATGGAGCGAATTGGTGTTTGACATCAATGCCAATACAAAGACGGCCGTGGAGGATGCCATTCTGGAATTTGAGGAAACTGTGTACGATAACCTCGACGTGTCGGTATGGCAATACCCTGGGCTTGGCAAACAGGAGATCAAGAAGTTCAAGTGTTCTCCAGATGCATTCATCCAGATGGTTATTCAGCTGGCTTACTTCAAGATGACTGGAATCAGTCGCCCCACTTACGAGAGTGCTTCTACAAGAAGGTTTTTTGGAGGCAGGACAGAGACCTGTAGATCTGTCAGTATTGAGTCGTTGAGATTTGTCCAGACTTGGCAGAACCCAGACTCCTCGGCCAAGGAAAAGGTTTCCGCTTTCCGCGACGCCATCTCCTCACACGTTAAGTACATCACTTTGGCCTCCAGTGGGTTGGGTGTGGACAGACACCTCTTTGGCCTTAAGCAGCTCTATGGTGAAGGAGAGGCAGCTCACCCCCTCTTCACCGACCCGATCTACTCCTTCTCGTCTCGCTGGTATATCTCCACCTCTCAGTTGTCAAGCGAGAATTTTTGTGGTTATGGTTGGGCACCAGTGGTAAATGACGGGCTTGGCCTTGCCTACATGGTTAACAACCACTGGTTGCATGTTAACGTTTCAGCTTTCAGGAACAACGGGTTGGGTCTCAAGTCTGACGTTATGCAGTTCTACCTCACTGAGGCTGCGAACGAGCTTAAGGCTCTGCTCACCCAGGATCTCGAAGAGGCAGCATTGAAGCCAAAGCTTTGAGTTGGTTGTCACACAAATATCAAACTTACATAGCTGGTTTATATAGAATGTTTCTAAATGAAATAATGTTTTTGATAAATCTAGGAACGATTTTTTTTTCATCATTTTTTTTAAACAAAAAATCTCTCTCTCTGGCTGTTTGACTTTTTATATTGAATGAAGAGTTAGGTATTTTAGAGTTTTTTCATCCCAAAATAAAAATCAAAAAGAACAAGAATAGCAGAGTATCATAGAAGAAAAGGAAATTCCAACTAATAATCGGGTGCCGGGATAAATGAACCTACCTTGTTTTTATTGTACATATCACACTCTCTATATCGTTCAATGTCTTGTATTGATTAAATGACCTAATATGTGGTGCCTCAGTGTTCCCAGGTGGTTGCTACCAAACACAATAACACCATCACATCAATACTTCTCTCAATAACCCACAAATCATAGCTCTTCACTAATATTGAACTAGTTTTAAAAAAACATAATCCTATAAAATCATTCTTAGCAGCTTACTGTCTTGAATCCTTACAGCCAACCCATACATTGTGTAAACGTGTGAAACACAAATCGCTAGGAGCATCAGAGCATCTGGAGCACCTCTGTTATGGGTTATCCCAACTGAGATCCGAGATGAGGTTGATCTTTTAGAGACCAGACGCGTCTAGACGCGTTTGCAGTATGTACGTCACTGTGTTGTAACTATCAAATTAATTGCTTGGTGAGGGAGATGAAAGCCATACTAGAAAATAGATTGCAACTTTAGGGAGAATACTTTGGAGCACATATATCCTTCGGGCTGAAGAGACACTCTGTTGCACAGCTGCTGAGACAATAGATAACTACCCCATCAACAGCTTCTATATACACGATCAATTAGAGGAAAGAGAGCACCATCGTATATTGTTTAACATTTATCCAGTGATGTCCACGACACAAGAGCAGACTCTAGAGCTCGAAAGGCTAGAGCAGGAAATCACACTCACACTCCAAGAAATAGACCACAATTTGTCTGTGTCCAATAAAATCATCAACGACTCCCTAATCCCTGTGGTGAGAAAATTCGGACAGTCCTCCAGAGAGGTATGGCAGGGAGTGAGCTTTTGGAAGAGCTTCTTCGAGGCTTCGGCAAACGCTCAATTGTCCGGATATGAAGAGGCCATGCAGTACGATTTGGGAGACGTCACAGAAACTATGATACCCACCAAGAACACCGCACCAGCTGAAAACGAGGACCTCAATGTGACGTTAACAGGCGTCCAGTCTATCTCCATACAAAACGAGTATGCGAACGATAAAGAAAATTGGCATTCCAAAGCACACCACCTCTCAGAGTCTTCAGAAACACCCGCTCCGCAATCAGCCACCTCGGAAGGTGGTAAGGTATTGAGTTCTTTTATAATGGGGGATGATAATAACGAGCCAAATGTAAATTTGCTGAGTTCTACCCCAAACAGGAGGAATAAAGTACAGACATCAGGTCACCAGTTCAGTACCACAGACAGCCTGCCCCCACCAACAGTTCATCTCTCACCAGAAACGGGAAACAAAACTGCTCTCCTACCAAACAGCAGCCCCGAGAAACTTGTATCCTCGGAAATGGACATCGACGGCGAAGAAAATGGGGTGGAGGGAGATGGCAAAAATGACTCTACACAAAATCTTACCACATCTTCGATATTTAACTCTTCAAAACTACAACAGTTCGAACAACAGCAAGGCGAATCCAACGGTCAACAGAAAACGATACTATTACACAGGGCATTGGATAATAACTGGAAAATCCAGCTGACGCCAAGATCCAATAGATACCAGCAGAGATACAACAGAGACGTGGCTGACTATGACGGGTTGAGAAATGACGCTGTGCGGACGCCACATCAGGACAGAAAGAGAGCCAACAGAGCAAGCTATCGTAGTAGCGTGACAGGAAATGGCGCTGGGCCTAGGCGATCTTTGATCTCCGAGAGATTTGATTCTTCCCCCTATGACATTCCCGAACCACCAAAGCTGGAGTCTGCAGAGCTGGTAGAGCTCTCACCCATTAAGAAGAATGCTAGTCATGCGGATACTCTGGGTCAGATCAACGGGGGCAGCACTGCCTCATCGCATAAAATCCCACAGGCAGGTCAGCAACGATTCCCGTCGACTCCAAAGTATGGAGCTGGAGGAAAGCTGCTAAGGACGCCCGCAGGAACAGCGCTTGCGCTTAGCTATGACAAGACGAACCAGTTGGACAGGCCCGAACCTCCCAATTTCTTGGCCATGGGAATTGATGACTCAAACTCGATGGCCGTTACTCCTCCGCGGCTTACAGATGAAGCGTATGGAGGCCCAGGACTCGATGACGATAGCAACATTGACCTAAATATAGCATCAGGCAAAACCAGGAGGAGCGAAGGAACCACCAGCTACGACAACGATGCAGACACCGATGGGGACCCGTTACAGAGAGATCATCTAGGCACAGAAACTGGGGCTAATGACTCTGGGACAATCAGCTACGATATGTCACCCCCTGCCACGATTCAATTCGCTGCCTACAGAGACGTAGCGAACGGGGTTGATAATGCAGCTGCCGAGGATGCGTCTAGGCGACAGGCAGCAGAAGATGTCATCGGCGATGAGGCTATGTCGGATGATCCCTTTGTGGAGAGGAGAGGTGAATGAGCATATAGAGATGTTCAGCTAATGGGTTTGGAGGCGTCGGGGGCAAACGTGGGGAAAACAATAAATAGATCATTCTAAATTTAGCTCGCGTCCGATTCCTTACGTGTTAAACGTATGTATATGTACCCGATGGGTGGCTGTCCTCGTAACGTGTAAACAATGATTTTTTCCGATATTCCTCATCGCTTTCTCCTCCCAGTAGTTTAATTAATTTATACAGCACCGGCTTACTAGCCTCCTCTTCCTTTTGCACTAGTGTGGCAGCCTTGACAGAAATGTGTGTCTGGATAGCAGGGATAGGCAATTTGGTCGAGGTGAGTGTTCCTTGGCAACGGGGAAGCCTCTCGGCCCAGTCGCGCTTTTTTGCACACATGGTCTGACGTCATCAAGCATCGGGTTTTTTGAATTCACCCTATACCCGCATGCAGATCGCTGAAAGAGGTGACCCAATTGGGAACCCGTGCAGTGTGTATAAGTTTCGTTTAGCCCACTCGGCTTACAACCGACGAGTGCTCGCCATGTCTCCGTCTCTGCATACTTCCAGTGTGAACATCTAAACCCCCACCTTAGACAAAAAATACACAACCCAAAGACTCCAAACTGCTGCTGCAACAAATGTCCACAGGATATGTATTACCCCTCTGTATGGCATCATCTTGCAAAATAAGCGGGGGCCGCATCCCACGGAATCCACCTCTTCGAGGAGTTCAGTTTCTCCCTCTGCCTGCTGTGCAGCCCAAAGCTCCTCCTCACCTGGGAAATTACATGTAAGATCTATCGAGGTGCATGTTTTACGCGGCATGAGATGTGCAGCAGGCGAATAAGAGCTACAACCTTGTTCTGGTTAAGCCTCCTGTTGCCCTACGCGAGCGCTCCCACCGTGTGGCGGAAGGAAAAATCCAGCGGCAGGATCGACCCCAATGCATTTCTAACACGCATTCGTCCGTATTCAGCGCCTGTTGTACATGCATCATTAGGGTTGGCATGCGAAAAGGTATCATCACATTTTGGCGTGTTGGATAGAGATCAGCTATATACGTGCGAAGTCCTCTCTCCATGCACCCAATGGAGGTGGGCCTGAGTTTTTCTTTTGAAGTGGAGAGAAAGACACACTCTGCTTTAGACCTTGTTGTGGATACTACTGGGACTGAAGTTTGTCTGTGGTTTGCTCGTCCTTTGTTTCTTTGTTTTGTTGTCCAACCCACCCGTCGCTCGCTTCTGAAGATCTCTGGCTTTTGACCTGTACACCAACTTTAGTATACAGAGGAAAGAGAACAAGCTTTATACAGAGGAGCACACAACTTCCAACCCCATTTAGTTCTATAAGCAGCTTCATCATGGCATCGAGCAGTTCCCTGACTGCCATCCTGCTGGGTTTCTTGGGACTTTTTGTCTCCATTACATCGGCCACATCATCAGAGATGGTTTCTTTGGCCACCAGCTTTAGCTCGGATTACAAAGGTCCCCTTGAAAGTATCTCTTCAATTACATTTGATTCTGAGTCGTGCGTTGTCGGAGTCTATTACTCTACAAATGAGTCGGAAGAAGCCTCATATGGCAACGGCTTGGCCGTGCTTTTTTTTGGGCAGATATTGGATGACGGTAGCTTCACAGTGATATACGGTTCAAATACTAATACCTCTCGCTATTTGACAATTAACGAGAGTGGTGCAGTCGTGGTATCTAATGGAGCGGGAAGCTCTCCATTTGAGTTGCAAGACAACATTCTCTACTACAAAGGTAGTGCTGACTTTTATCTCTCTTCTGCCAATACCAGCACCACAGATTTTTACCAACTATATTTTGGTGCGGCATCGTCATCAGGCGAAACGGCATTGAACTTAAATGCATATGTCGCAGATAATTCCACCGTGGAGAATTACCTTCCAGACGACGCCTCAACAACATATCCAATAAGCACTGTTTCCATGACCACAACCAAGTTGTTGGCCACGACGGCTGCATCAACAACAGCAGCAGTTGCAGGGGCAGCTAAACCGGAGATATTTGGAAGAGCGGGCTCGCTTTGGACCTCCTTCGTTGTAGGGCTTGCTGCACTTCTGTTTTAATGTTCTCCACAACTTGCAGTTCAAGATCCCCCAGGAAACTATCAAGGAAGATATCTAGGGGTGATATGAAGGCAGAAAGAAAAGTTAAGACTTGATTTGAATCGGCGTGTACAGTAGGTTTTGGTGTTTTTTGGTTTTTGTGTTTTTTGTACAACCAAGGATTTAATCCTTATAGACTGTCTTCAGGACATCATCGTCAGTAATTCAAAATAAAGCATACAACATATATATAGCTCGCATGCATGAAACTTGTAAGCCACAATCACTACAATCAGAGGGGAGCTATCTCACAAAAAACAAACAAACAATCACAGAATGAATATTTCGCAAATTCGCACCTTCTTCTTTTTACAAAACTCTTGGCTGTCCGTTCGATCAGTTCAGCTCCCCGTTCTAAGAGTTGTCCCCACATTTTTCTCACTCTGAAGCAAATACAGAAGTGCTTGGGTCCGAGGCACCATATAATCGTGAAACCCGGTGGAGGCGAGGAACCTCATCGAGTAGTGTGTGGACCAGCCGACACTAGAAGCTAGGGCAAATGGGGTCAGAGAGAGAGACACTGATGGATCATATGAAAGTGGGTTGAGGATAGAATATCATGTATAAAACCACACTGTTATAACAAAAGGTCTTTGCTTGGAGGGATCTTTCTCTTTTGGGTATTATGGGTAACGCGATGTCTGCCAGTTTTGCTCCTGAGTGTACGGAGGCCAAGAAGAAGTACGACGACTGCTTCAACGGATGGTATACTGAGAGTAGGTACTTTTCTTGGAGGCGGTTCTTCCCGAATGAATATATATGACCGAATTGGATTGGAGTGCATGTACTAACATCTCCTTTAGAATTTCTCAAGGGCAAGAGTGTAAGTTAAGGTGCTTGCAACTTCCTTCCTTTGTTATCATGTTAGACTGACCACAATCTTTAGATGCAAAATGAGTGCGAGGATCTTTGGCACGAATACAAGGAGTGTATTGACGTGAGTATCAGGAGTGCACATCCTGCGCGATGTCTAAGAAACAACAGCGACCAAAAGCAGATTCACTAACTCTGTTGTCTATAGGTGCACTTGATGAAGAGGGGCATCAAGCCAATGTTGGATGAGGCCAGAGGAGACGCGCCATTTGAGAAGGGCGGAGAGCCACAGGAGAAAAAGGACTCCACTTAGGCCACAACAAGGGAGAGATGAAATGATTATTGTACATAGCTATAAACTCTTGAATATATTGTGTAACATTATGCCTTTACATCCAAGTGTCTACTTTTTAGGTGTCTACATAACTAGCCGTACGGCTAGCAAGGTGTAGAGGGCGTATGCATATGTGTTCCTTGCACTACCTGCTGCTCTTGTGAGGTTTCTTGATTATCTATCCCAACATCTCTAAATGGATGTTTAATGGAATATATGGGCTGTAAGGTCAGTGACCACACTTGTGCAAATATCTTTACATAGCCGGAGAAGAAATTCGTGCCATATTTTGACCAGACGGACTTCAGGATAGGATCCGAGAAACAATACACACAATACACATAGATCATGCCAGGGGTGGAGGAGATACCAAAGGGTTCTAATCCCAACATCTATTTTTCCTCGATATATGCCATAGGCACCCCAGCTCAACAGTCCGGTGGTGCTGGTGGAAAAAGAAAGGCGGCGAGAAATATTAACTACAAGCAGACGGTGCTGGAAGCCTCTGCTAACTCATCAGTGGAGTCAAGGAGCGCTATTGAGGAACGTAACGCAAACAGGCGATTCGCCGAACTCGACAGGGAAAACTACAACGACCAACTGAAAATAGAAATTCCCAAGGCGGGAATAATATTATCATCGGCCACTCCTACATCAAACGCACCTGCTGCAAAGAGGGCGACGGGGAGACGCGACTTTGGAAAGAAGAATGCCAGTAATGCATTGAAGAGGATATTAGCATCCAGGAGAACCCTGGCAAACTACATGGATGAAACAGACAACGAGATAATAAAAAGGGTAAAGGCAACAGAGGTGAGATCGGATATACGGCACATGAAGAAGCTTTGCAGTATTTGCGGTAATCAATCCCCCTCCGTGTGTATGAAATGTGGCTCAAGAATCTGCAGTGTGAAGTGCAGAATGACACACGACGAAACCCGGTGCGTTTAGTCAGTAGATTTTAGTGAAGATTAGACATGAATGTATTTTTTTCCCCCTTGGCAATTCTTCAAGTGATAACATGTATATATAACGGGCGATACCTCACCAGTGTTGGCCAACCGGATACTCTTCATGTGACATGCAACATAACCCTACCAAGACGACTAAGATGACCTATCGCACATCATCATGACTGTAGTGATCTTTCAAATACAAAATTCCGATAAATATCCCGTTTTTCAATATCTATACCACTTTTGTAAGTAGTTGAATCTTAATGAGCACATTAGTCCCTGCATAGTTAACGAACCTCATGCAGCTCCCCCACTAGTTAGGAAAATGGCGATGAGGTATGCGAGATGTAACGAGATGGAAATTTATCAGAGATGGAATACAGCTGCCATATATTTCTGAGTGTCGGAGGGAATTCTGGAAAAAAAATATCTGTATGATATAGAAGGCGTGTAATGAGGACTCAAGGCACACTCCCATGGATGGTGCGATTGCATTCCCTGGGGTCTGGTACTATCAGCTCGGGGCCTCGGAGGAGGATTCCAAGCTTCGTATCCAAGAGATCGTTGTCATCGTCACAGGCAGTACACACTGCAAATGGGTCATTTAAGATTGCCATAGTTGGCTCTGGTCCAGCAGGATTCTACACCGCTTTAGATTTACTGAAACAGACCAAACTGACAAATCTCGAAGTGGATATGTACGAGAAGTATCCCGTGCCGTTTGGTCTTTCGAGGTTTGGCGTGGCTCCTGACCATCCTGAAGTGAAGAATTGCCAGCTTAGGTTTGAGGAAATATGTGCAGAGGATAAGAGGTTCAAATTCATGGGAAATGTGGATGTGGGGCGTGACATACAAGTCAAAGATCTCAGAGATCACTACAACTGTGTCGTGTTTTCATATGGTGCCTCCAAGGAGAGGCTGCTCGGAAAGGCCGTAGTAGGATCTGGTCTGGAGGGAGTGATCAGCTCGAGGAAGTTTGTGGGCTGGTACAATGGTGTTCCGGAGATGGCGGCTCTTGACCCACCTCTAGAAGACGTGGAAGATGTCACGATCATCGGGAATGGTAATGTTGCACTGGATATCGTGCGCTTGCTGTGTGCTCCTGTTGATCATCTCTGGAAAAATACAGATATAACGGAGAATGCCATCGAGAAACTCCTCAATTCAAAGGTGAAAAATGTGTCTGTTGTTGGACGCAGAGGCTTCTTTCAGAGTGCGTTCAGCAACAAAGAGTTTAAAGAGCTGTTGGAGCTTCAGAAATACGGCGTACAGTTCACAGGATGGAGTGAGGATTTTTTGGCGCCGAACCTGCGCGAATTCTCTTCCAATTTCACACGGGTGGAAAAGCGAAGACTGCAACTCGTGGACCAATACACACAGGCACCACATAATTCTTTGCACCCCGACTATACCGGCAGCATAAGATCGTGGATGCTAGACTATTATAAGAAGCCAGTAGAGATCGTGGGTAACAACACCAACAGCAGACTTGTTTCGGAGATCAAGTTTGAAAGGACAAAGCTGGCTATGGATAGTATCGATGGCCCACCTCGTGTGGTTTCCACTGGATCATATGTTAGCAGAAAGACAGAATTGGTGATTCCCTCTATTGGATACTTTGGCCACCCTCTACATGGACTGGATGAAGCGGGCGTGCCATTTGACAACATCAGGGGAGTTATTCCGAATATCGGAGGCAGGGTCATAGATACAGAAGCCTCATCGCCGGAGGTTGAAAAGGAGATATTGAAACAGTTGCATGGTGTCTATGTTTCGGGCTGGTTGGCTGGAGGAGCAACAGGTGCTATCAACTCTACGCAGATGAATGCATTCACCACTGCAAGGAATATTGTGCAAGACCTACTCAAACTAAGAGATGCATCCAATGTAGATAAGAACGGATCGGAAAGTGTTCTTAAGCTGTTGGAAGCAAAGGGTCACTCCGTTCCAATCGTGAACTGGTCCATGTGGAAGAAAATCGAGGCTCTGGAGAAGGAAAGAGGGAAACTTAAAGGCAAACCAGCAGAAAAGCTGACAAAAGTAGAGGATATGCTTAAGGCACTGGAATGACCCAAAGTGGGTCTGTGCTTATGATAACCATGTATATAGTTCACTTCAATGATATGAACACACCATCCCTAAATGCCTATATCGATGGTTATAGAAGTAGAAATAGAAGTATTACCAGAAGGTACTCGTAGCCCCCTCAGTTATTTCATAAAATTTTATTGAATTTGCATGCCAACATAAACAAACGTGATCTATCTAGTAACTCCTCTCCTTTAGTGCTCCTTGTGGTGTCTCAAGTGGAAGTAGTACTCAAGACCGTAACCCACCAAGAAGAGAGCGGCAGAAAGGTGCAACAATGGCTTACCGGAAGCGTTCTCATCGTTGAAGAACTTGGCGGTGTACTTGCCAATTGGACCAGATGGGGTTGGGAACTTGGCCTCACCCTGTGGAAGCTTCTTGTAGAAGGAAACAACCTGTGTCATACGCTTGGCATTTGGGTTGGAACCAAGGTTCTATACAAATAGTTAGTAAACCGGTCATGACACATCTTGATGGGAGTAACAGCGGTGATTGCTGACAGGCTGGAGTGGAATAAATTGATGGTGCGGAGTTCTCCAACATATTGCTACTTGATGGGTGCCTAATACTTCTCGATAGAACAAAGATGTGGGTGCCGCCAAACCGTTGTCACAGGAAGCATATTGTCCATATGTAAGGTCGGATTCAATTTCACAGGTGTCGCTCTTTGTATTTCAGGGAGAGAGGCTGATCGTGAGTGGGGTGAATCATCCCTTCCAACACGTCTCCGATCAAGCATCGCCCATGCAATTGTATCCCTCCGAACCTTTGAAAAATTGTTGTGAAAACATCAATTCTGGTCAAGTATAATGTATGCTTTTTGATGCTGTTGAGAAATCTTCATTGTGAATCTGAGCACTGGCAGCTATCTGTCTATAGCTCTCGTTGCAGCTTCTCGCTGAACCCCCCATATATGAACGTCCATTGACGGAAATACTTACGGCAGCGGAGGCAATCTTAGGTGGAATAAGAGTGGACAACCCACGTCTGGCGATGAAAGACATTTTTGATATAGTTGTGTATCCTTCTGTTGTGTAAACGCTTTAGTGACACCTCTTTAATCTCCAATTCCTATTATGTATATGCGCTGTGCTTCACCATTTTGCTTTCCATAGATTCCACAAGGTGTCCGTGATTGGTTGGGCAGTAAGTAGGAGGTGCACCAACCGAGAGCATAACCAATATGGCACAATGAGAGTTATGCAGAGGAGCCCCCACTACTATGAGATAGGCGTATATATATATATATATATATAAATATAATCGTATATTATGTAGATATAAGCCAATGGAACTGTTGCATAACAGTGAATTGTATTTATATATTTGCTTTATTTGATAAAGCAACAGTAATATGTATTGATCAAAAAAAAAGAACGTAGATATACTCATATATCCACTTACACCGACGATGCGTAAATAAGACTTGGCAGGTTGGGGAGCCTTTGCCAGTATTAAGAGTAGAGACTACAGTGGGTTTGTGCAATATACAACTTCCTCACGATAAACTGCAATGATATTCTTGGAACAGCATATCTACAATATACACATCTTTAATTAAAGTTCTGAATTGCCTCTAGCTTCCCTATTAAGACCCTGCAATCCAGGTAGCAGGCCCTGCCTTAGCTCCTCTTTTCCTAAACCTGTGATATATACAAAACTACCACGATTGTTAGAGTTAATGCATTCAAAAACCACAAAAAAGCAACCCGCATTAAAGACAAACTTACCATTGTTTCCCCTAATAAACACATCACCGTATTTCCTCGTCAACTGCTGCTTGTTTCTCTCCTCTGTATCTTCTAGAACAATGTTCATATAGCCATCAATGGACTGCAATTCCCCTGAAAATCAACATGTTAGTCTCACTCTAAGGTGGCACACTCGAAATTTGTCACAACCTCGAGACTCATGGCGAAAACACAAATCCCGCGGATTAAACATACCATGATACTCAATCCCACTATTCAACTTCACAATGACCCTCTGGCCAGTGATTTCGGACAGGAAAGAAGACGGATCTGATGTCTGCGACATTGCTATATATGGGTAATCTATTTATATAACCTTGAATGGTTCTGTTTTATTTATATATAAATATGTCGCAACACACCATATAGAAGTAGCTACATCCATATCTGTTCAGTATAGCTAGTCACACACCTCAGCTCGCAGTATCGATTAATCTGGAGTTACCAACGACATGTTACCCTCTTCTCTACTAGCATAAATAATGTATTCGCCTGCTAGTATTAGTACTACATCTAAGACTTCGTGGCCAAGCTGGTTAAGGCATGCGACTGTTAATCGCAAGATCGTGAGTTCAATCCTCACCGAGGTCGTTTTTTTTAGGTCTTTCAACCTTTAAGACATACGTCTTTTATTTTTTTTTTATTTTTTTTACTATGAATTATCTGTGGCTATATGATTTCATATATATCCATCATTATTGATTACCAGGTGCTCAATTATAGACCCACTGATAATCCTCCAGAGTTCCTGCTATCATGAATCTTTGCTCATTCCCCATGCAGGTGCTTACATACACCGGATCATCTCAAGCGGTAGCCGGCCAAGTTGAAGAGGAATGACGGAAAAGTGCCGTAACACAAGCTTGTCAAAAAAGTCCCAGGGGAGCAGCTGGAAATCGACCTTTTATTTCTTCTAACATGGCTCGTTTTTCAGGTCTTCAGAAGGAGGTGCTTAGCCTTTATAGATTGTGTTTGAGGGCGGTGCGGCTGAAGCCCGAGGTAGGTGTTACAGACATACCAAGGCTACTGAGATTGTCTTTTTCATAGAGACTAACGAATGTCACATTACAGGTCAATAGGGTCAATTGGGTAAATTTCATACATAAAGAGTTTGGCAAATACAGAAATATACCAAAAAGAGACTTCGGCACAATAGAGCACCTCCTAAGGACAGGTCACAGAAGATATGAGATGTATAGTAGTCCTCATATAACTGACGTCCATTGAAATGCTCATGCATCATCATTTCTTGCCATTCACAACCCAGGAGCCCAAGAGCACATCATTCACACATAAAAACCAGCAGCAATGTCGTTATGATCGTTTCTATATACGAACCAACCAATGAAGCAAAAGCGCGAATCTCGCATCTATGTTCTACTCTTGTACATCAAATCAAAATGACTTCCTCATATGCTATTTCATTACAAACGTATATCGTCACTACAGGCCTTTTGTGAGAAAGGCATTTTGCCTTGTACCTTGTACAACAAAGGGCTACGGATTAACTAAAGATTTGCTGGTGTTCATGGAACAACAACTCTGTGACCGCACTTCTAGCTCCCATATCAATAATCTCTCTGCTTGGATCAGGATCACTGCATCTCGCCAAAGTGGGTGCAAATACAACTGCCAAATTGTGAACATTCATCCTGTTTGAAGAAGAGTATGTCACGATGAGCGAGAGATGCTGTGCTATCCTCTGCAGCGTGATTCTGTTTGCAGCAGGCAGGGAGTTCACCAAACGCTGTAGTGACTCCACTTGGAGATCTTCATTAGCAATATTCTTAATGCCAATGTAGTCTTCATAAGCATCGTAGGTAATGATTGGCTCGCAAACTTTTCCTAAGTACCTCTTCAAAGTACCGGTAACGGCATTGATGTCACTGTGCATTAGCTCTTGGAGGCTCTCAAGGGCCCTCTCAGAGGGTTCAAGCAGCTCCAACTCCTGGAAGGTTCGCTCTATCTTATCGATCGTAGAGGAAGCACCACTTAACCGATATATACCTTCCGAAGTCACACCTCTATTCTCCACAAATTCTATGCACTTGGACACTATAAATGGGATGTCTCTTCTCTCCATATCTGCTCTCTCTTGGATGGTAAAGCTGTAGAGGGGAGATGAGCTTATGGGAGTCACTTTAGTCGTAGGACCATTATTCGATTGATCCTGGGTGGAGGTACTTGTGTTGTTCCTTAGAGAAAGAAAGTTTCCGCTCCTCGACTTGATCATCGATGACAGGAAGCCGCCAGTAACGGGTGGTGAGTTGACGGAAGCATCAACAGCCGTGTCATGGCCGGGATCATCACCAAGGACTGTGACATATTGGGATGCACCGTTACTACTGCTTAGGCCGCTGCTGCTGGTCTGGGGACCCACATGTGCTCCCACACCCACACTCTCTCCTGATTCAAAGGGACGTGTGTTGTAAGGCCCACTTATCGATCCAAGGGAAGGTGATGCAGCAATTTGGGAATCGGTATTGAATATTTTCCCAATCTTAGGCTTCCTCCAGAATTTCGCCTTCCCTCTAGGCCTTGACATGGTGGAGGTTTCTGCAGACTCTATAAGAGTGCTAGAATCTTCGCTCAAAACGGAAGAGTTGACAGTTCCGGGTGTTCCCATAACTGACTGTACATTGCCACTACCACTTCCGCTACCACTTCCATTGCTCACCGCACCACTGGTGCTACCAGGAATTGCTTGTCCCTGTCTGCTAATAGATGATGCAGACAAAGCGGTGGAGTTACTACTGTGTTGTGTATTCATTGGAGGCATGGGTGGTGCGGAGCTAGCCGATGAGCACGATGCTGAATCGTTGGAGGCCTTCTCCATGTAGTGCCTTTGGCTATGGATGTCGCTATCAAGGTTGGAGTTGGTTGTGGCCGCATCTGTACGGTAGTTAGAGCTCGAGGAATGCGCAGAACTTGTCACTGTAGCACTCATAGATTTCAACTGTTCTGCTCTCTCTGAAATGAGAGCGTTCAGCTCCTCTAGTCTTTTGCCCAAATCATTCACTTCCTGTTTGAGAGTATCTCTTCGTGTAGTTAGCACCGACACCTCCTGCCATATGTTTGACTTTGCATCCTTGAGAGAGGAAAGCTCGTACCTTAGAGACTGTACCTGTTGCTGAAGGACATCCGCCTCCGCAAGCAATGCAGGGGTTTGCTCTGATTTGCGTACATCAACGCCATGACCGTTGTTGTACACTTCACGCTGCGTCTGGGTGATTGGCGAGAAGTCTGATATGGAACGCGCGTGGCCACCGCCATGAGAAGCTGCGCCCCGTGAACCTGAAGCAATTGGCGTGTCCAGAGATGTTAAAGGCGGAGTTTTAAATGCGCTGGCCATTGAGGCGCTGATAGATTGTTGTGGAGTGGATGGTGCCACGGTTCTTGGTGAGGCTGCAGAGTTGAGAGAGTTGAGTTGTCTCAAATCTGTGAACTTTGAGTCATCAGCGTGCGCCTGCTCATCAACGATTGGTGAAGATATGCTGATGTCTTTGCTGATGCTCCGCTTGTGGCGGTGGAACGATAGGATGGACTTGCCAGATGGTGATTTTATAGAGAATGAGCGACCCAGCGAAAGACCACCATTCTTACGGCTTGCAGAGTTGGGCACCTTTTGGTCTTTGCTTTCAACCAAGGTATGCGTAGCGGAAGTCGAGCTGGATATGGGAGTTTCTCCAGGCGCTGGTTGCACCATCTGTTTACTTGGAGTCGCTGGAGTCTGAGAAGCAGATGGGATCGGAGGAACAGAACTACCACCATTGGACATATTCCGCGAATGAGAAGAGCCATGGAACGAGGAAGTTGCATTATGTTGAGCGTGTTGTTCTTGAGGAATGGGCGGAGGGGGACGACTCGGGCTGCTGGCCAAGATATCAGTAGGATGGACCTGGAATGGCCTCTGTTGGTCATTGGAAGAAGAGACAGGAGCACGAGGGGTGGGTGGCAGTTCGGTAACTTTGGCAGAGGCGTGCTTAATGGACGACGTGAATGGACGACCATCGACACCTTGTATATTGAGTCCCTTCATGCTGGATTCCACGTTATGTGTTTGTGGCTCTGGGATATCGCTGTTATCAACAGCATCATGATCCTCAAACGGAGAATGCCTTTTGATCATCTTGCTGCGGTCCAGGCCAATATCCATGAAAATGTCTCCGTCACCCATGGAGGGGGATTCCATGACCGAGGTGCTATTAAGATCAATGGCGGTATCGTAACTTGAAGGAGAGGGAGATAGACGTCTCATCTGTAGTGGGATCTGAGGCGGAGGAATTGAGGGTGGAATTGAAGAGGGGCTCCTTATGGGACTGGTCACAGCAACAGCCGCTGCTTCGGTGATTGTGGGTGTAGACATCCTAGAAGTTGGGGTATGGCCCTCCGAGAGATCACCAGAGAGATCACCCGATACATTTTCAGAGTCCGAATTGCTTTCCATAATGATTGCCTTTCTATTCTGGGCATTCTTTGGCGAGAGGGCATTGTGTCGTAGCAGCGGTGAAGGATTGATCTCCGCCGGTGGTTCTGCCACTAATACCTGTTCAGATAAAGGTGGGATTGTGATGCCTGAATGGTGGTCTGTTAAAGGAACGTTCCCAGAGACTGATGGGTCAACGGCGTCTGTTTCATCAGGCGACGAATGGTCGTTGTTGAGCAGTCTATCATCTCCTAAAACCAGAGGCGATGCCAGCTTTGCCTTTCGTCTCTCTGGTGATCTTACGGGAATTGGTAGGTCATCAGGAGCATCCACCATCTGCAATGCCAAGTTGATATCCGCAGAGAAAGAAGCATCGAATGTTTGTGTTAAGTCGTCGTGGGGGTTGGAAGTTGCATGCTTCTCTTGAGCATCTTCACCCACAGGCAATTCCGGAAGATGTTTGTCATATTCCACTGAAGAATGAGGCGTTAAATCATTCAGGTGCGAGGTCTTGAGGACAAATTGATTTCGCTGTGCTTTCTTTGCCTGTTCATGGCGTTTCTTTCTTTCCAAGAGCCTTTCATGACATGGCATACAAAAGAGACCCTTTGATGTTCTGGCGTACCTCAAGTCCTCGATCTGGTTCTTGCATGAGCGGCACCTGAAGCAAGAGGAGCAATATGCCTGATTTCCAGTCAAGATTGCTAGATCATATATCTTTTTACCACAGGACATACATGCATATGAGCAGTCTGAGCACACGAGGGCGCCAGTCCCCAACACGAGGAAATTGCTATCGACACCTAACAGCTTCGAACATTTTGAGCAATTGAAGCAGTTCGTATGCCACCTGTCACCACCGAGTTCATAGGCACGGCCTTCCGTTATTATCTAAGGAGAATGGTTAGTTAACTGAGCATAGAAGAAGGACGCGAAAAAAAACCATACTTACCTCACCACATTTCTTGCACGCATAAATTTCCCCGCTCTCCATGTCTCCTCTCGGACTGTCGTCCTGGTCAGCCGTGTGTGGAGGAGATATATACGGTGTTTGCGTCTGCAAAGCTGTGGACATCTGTGCTGTGTTTGCTGATGTTGAAACGGATCGTGCAGCCCGTTTGCCGGCGGCTGAGTGTGTGGGCGTATATAACAATGAAGGCTCCTTTTCTTACGAACCGATCAACTAAAATAGAGGTGAAATGTGTCGGTGTGAGTTTGAGCCGGAAATGTCACGCACAGGGCAGGGCACGCAAGTAGTCTAATTGAAAAATAGACAGGCGTAGCGCGTTGTACCTGATGGCTACTAAATATAGCTGAAGAAAGAACACACCTCTCCCACGACAACAACCACAATAACTATAGCGATTGAACGAGTGTGATCAAATATTATCGGTAAACAGCCACCATCCACAGCAAAACCAGAACAACTTTACACTTTGTACGGCTGATGTGGAGCCCCAAAGCCGTTTCGAGTCCCCAAAGCAGTTTAGATTCAGTAGCTCTGGCTAACAGGCACTGCAACGAGCGTCCCGCGCACTATTAGTCTGCATCCGGCCTTATTCCCTCTATGGAAATTGTTCCTGGTGCGTGATGGGCTTAGGTGTAACAGACATGCATCAGCACTATGGAGCACATTCCGATCTAAGGGGTGTTACCTTTTTTTGTCTGGCAGACACGCCGGTCCTGGAACCATTACGTGTAATGGGGTCTTCGAGAGTCGTGTTTAGCACCTGGGTTTCTAGTGCTCGTGCAGATTTCCATATCGGGACATTAGGACGTTTTGGGCTAAATCACGAAGGTGTCCCTGGCAGCAGCGATGGATGGACGTGCGTCCCTCAATCAAGCGAGAGAGGGCACTGTTCTTTGCGGGGGAATAAAGGGCACAATAGGAAGAACATACGAAGTAGCGGAATTGAACGCCAATGAGAGAGGAAGCCGCTAGAGTTGATAAAAAGCAAACGATACAATCACACGATACAATCACATGTGTTATAAGTATAGCAATATTCAAATTTATGCGCATTCTTCATGCGTAGATGGTGCGAATTGTCTTCAAGATTGCTTTGGGGCTCCCTGTGTTTGATTACCTAACCACGTCCATTGGCCGCCAAGTATGGGGTAACCCATCCACCTGCCTATTTACACTGCACCCTCTCAATTAGTAATGGAGCTTAGACCTTCCTGCATCTTTAATATACAGAGAGGATCATCACGCAATAATTGATCTGCTTGCTCCGGTTCTCCAGAATGATTACAATTGAGGCGAGATCGCGACTATATATGTAGCACCCGATATTCCTGTGGTGAATGTTGGTTATTTCTTCACAATTCGAGAGAGTCGAAAGAAACACCATGTCCAAGACCATATTTATCACCGGTGCAACAGGCTACATTGGAGGCCAAGTTTTGTACGAGCTTCTCAACCATGACACCGCCAAGTTCAAGATCATTGCCCTGGTAAGGAGCCAGGCAAAGTCACACAAACTCAAGGAGGCAACCAACAACCAAGTGGAGACGGTAATTGGCTCGCTTGATGACGTTGATCTGATCGCACGGGCTGTTGAGAGTGCCGACGTCATAATCAACACGGCCGATGTTGATCATGTTCCGAGTGCACAGGCTCTTTCCAAAGCACTGGTTGCTAAGAAATCCCCCACTATTCTAATCCATACTTCCGGTAATTCTCTACTTGGAGATGGCCTCGCTCCAAAAGAAAAGAAGGGCCCCGTTAAGACGTACAGCGATATTGATAACCACAATGAGATCATCTCACTACCAGATTCTCAGCCACACAGACCTGTAGACAAGCTGATTCTTGAGATACAGGCCCAAAATCCAGACAATGTGCGCACGGCAATCATTGCACCTCCAGCCATCTTTGGAATATCGGATGGATACGACAAAAAGCTCTCTGTCCAGATTCCTTTCCTTATCACTTCCATTGCCAAGTTCGGAAAGGGGTTCACGGTTTACGAGGGTGACAGTTACTGGAGACAGATCCACGTGCGCGACCTAGGAACGCTGTACACCATCATTCTTGACAAGATACTCGCCGATTTCAAAGATCCCGTAATTCCCACGGGTCTTGATGGATACTACTTCAGTACCGACGGCACCAAGTTCAGATGGGGTGATGTTGCAAAAAAGATAACAGAAATTTTGAATGAGAAGCATATCATCTCTAGCAAGGAGGTGGTTCCTCTAGAGCCCACAGAAATCATCAAGCTCACTGGTGACGAGTTCGCTCCTTACTACTGGGGTACAAACTCAATTGCCTCCTCTGATTTGTCAAGAAAAATCGGCTGGGTGCCCAAAATCAGTGGAGATAAAGAGTTCTGGGATGATATTGAAAAGAACGTTGACGCACTAATTGCCCTCAAGGAGCTCAAATAGACTATCTATCTATCAGATTGTCCTGGATCATGTTTCCAGAAACGGATAACCAAACTCCACTGTATGCTAAGACCCATCTGATTTTCGGTGTGCTGATTTGATTTGCAATAATAAAAATAATTCTTGTCTTATCTAGTCCAGTTATTGTGTAGAGCCGTTTTTTTTTTCTCACCTAACAAATACCCCACACACTGAAGATGTCATCGCACGCACCCTAAGAAATAGGTACTCTCTCCACACCCTGAGAATTGCGACCCAAGCTCATCTCTTGAGCGCATCTCCTTGCCGCTTAAAGCAGTGACACCTCTGCCAGCACTGTTCCATGCAAGCGCGACGGTGCTGGGTCTCCGCGTATGGTTGCGTCCTCAGCAGCTTATCGCAGCAAGGCTGGCTGATCTGAGATGAGGCGCTCCCTTAAACAGACAACCCTTTGCTGTATGCACATATGGCATGGCATATCTGCCCTATGCAAGCATGTTCTCTGCCGAAGCGTAGAGGCCTTGGCTATGCTCCAAACGGCAAAACAAAACTGTAAAAGGCAATGGCCAAGGCATGGAAATCCTTTGTTATGGAAACCGAAATCCTATTTTGTCATGGATATGCGTGCATCGTTTTGCGCTCGGACCTTTATTCCGCTCTGACAATTGCTAGGGTGGGTGTTATATTTCGAGTTGTGCTAAGCAGACGTTTGGACCCCTGCAGAGAGAGATGTACATGAGATACACCGGCTGGATTACCTTATCACGAGTTCTTCGCTCACCCTGCATATAACCATCCCGTCATATCAGCAGGAATGGCCTACCGCTTACGTACTGATAAGAAGCGGATATGCCATCCTTTGCTAAGGCTCTTAGGCAGTTTGTGCTGGTTGGTTGGTGGGCAAAATAATTCTCAATCCGGAAGGTGACTGGGTAGTCGCCAGAAGTGTTAGTTGAAATATATGATGTAGATAAGCACTAAGGATCGTGATCCTCAATCTCGCAATATAAATAAGGCCACTTCCTACCCTTAATACACGAGGCCTCAAACTACATGAAGCCAGTCAATATCACCGCAATTGAAAACTTTTGAAAACGAGCCAAAATGCCTGTCATTACTGATTCCAGAAACTACGACATCCACTTTAGAAAGGATGATGATGCTATAAGAAACGGCGTGTACACCGTTTCCTCCAAAGATCAGGAGCTTTCGAAGTACCCCGATTTCCTCCCAACATGGGATCCTAAACAAAAGTATGACAAGCTCATGCCATTCAAACACACGGACAGAGGCCTCTTTGGGGATGCTGAATACGAACACTTCTACTCCTCTGCCGTTGGTGCCGTGAAGCAGTTCGATGTTACGCCTAAGTTAGGAACCGAGTTCACCTCAGGAATTCAGCTTTCAAAGTTATCTCCACAGGGAATGAACGACCTCGCCCTCCTCGTTGCAAAGAGAGGAGTTGTCATCTTCAGAGACCAAGACTTTGCGGACCAGGGTACCGAGTTCTGCCGTAAATGGGGAGAGTATTTCGGTCCTCTCCACATCCATCCCACAAGTGGAGCACCTGAAGGTTATCCAGAGTTCCATATCGTCTACAGAAGAGCAAACCCAGAAGAATTTGCTAAGGTGTTTGCAAGAAGAACGAACAACATCACTTGGCACTCTGATATCACCTATGAGATTCAACCCCCCGGTTTGACTCTCTTCGGTATGCTTCAAACACCAACCAATGGTGGTGGTGACACTCTCTTTGCCGACTGTCAAGAGGCCTACGACAGATTGTCACCTGCCTTCCAGAAGATGCTCGAGAGACTGAAGGTTGCTCATACATCTAAGGACCAGGCAAGAGACTCGGCAGAGAAGGGTGGTATCCAAAGAAGAGAGCCCGTCGACTCTATCCACCCATTGGTAAGATGGCACCCTGTTCTCCGCAAGAAGATGTTGTTTGTCCAGAGAAGCTTTAGCAGAAAGATTCTGGGCATGAAAGACGAGGAGAGTGATGCTCTGCTTGACTTCCTGATCAGCCACATCGAGAATGCTCAGGATTTGCAGCTAAGAGCACGTTGGGAGCCTGGAACTGTGGTTGTCTGGGACAACAGAAGAGTGCTGCACTCTGCTACTCTGGATTGGAACTCACCTGAGCCAAGACACGCCTTCAGGATTACCCCACTTGCAGAGAGGCCTGTGGAAACAGAGGAAGAGTATGAATCCTGGACTGTTGAGAAAGAGTTGGAAGATCTCAAGACTGTCGACGAGAGAATTGCTGCAGATGCCTACAGCAACCTTGTCTAGTGACGTGACAGCGTTTACATGAATGTTCCTAGATCATGTATAATACATCAAACTCAATTTATCGCGCTCTAGATCTAATTGCATGATTTAAAGATAAAAAACCAACAACAAATGACTTTTCTAACCCCTAGCATACTGGTTCTGTCTCGAAACCCTTACGCCCAATTCGTCGGCCCATTCCCAAACAACACCAGTAGTCTTTAAGTAGTGCCTTGCGACCAATGCAAAATCAGCGACACCATCCTCTAGCAGTTGGTTGGCAAATTTACCCGATTTAAGCCCACCAACTACACCCACAGCAACCTTGTCACCAACATGCTTTTTAATGGCTGCCGAGAGGTGGGCCTGGAAGCCAGGGGCAGATCCTCTTGGGCCCTGTTTGTTGCTATTACCACCAGAGGAGACATCGATCAGATCAACTCCGAGAGGAATCACTAAATCCACCAACTTGATGGAATCTTCAATCACCCAGCCTTCAGGATCAATGCTCTCGATGTTCTCGGAACCCGAGATTCTGAAAAAGAGAGGAACAGAGTCAGGGATATTTGCTCTCACTTCAGCGAGAATTTCCAATGCAAATCTGGCTCTATTTTCGAAGGAGCCACCATATTCATCGGTTCTCTTGTTGGAGGTGGCGGATAGAAAGCTGTTGATAAGGTACCCATGGGCACCGTGAACCTCGACGAAATCCAAGCCTGCGATTTCCACGGATCTCTTAGCAGCAGCACCAAATTTCTTCACCAATTCCTTGACTTCTGAGTTGGTCAGCTCATTGGGAGAAGGGACCAGTTCAGGATCAAAGCTGATTGGCGAAGGACCCACAATCTTTGAACTGAAACCACCATGCGCGTCATCCACAGAGACTCCCGTTGCAATCCAAGGAATAGAAGTGGAGCCTTTGCGACCGGCATGGCCAATCTGGATACCGATGATCTGACCCTGGGCATGCGTGAAGTCTACAATCTCCTTTAATTTCAGCGCTTGTTCGTCGCTCCAAATCCCGAGGTCACTCGTGGATATCCTTCCTTCGGGCGATACGGCAGCTGCCTCGATCATAGTGAAACCCGGGCCTTTGAGAGCAAAAGAACCGTAATGCACAAAGTGGAAGGGCGACGCCTCTCCAGTGGGTTCCGCAGAGTATGTACACATGGGAGAGACTCCAATCCTGTTGTGAAATGTCAAGCCTCTAAGCGTCAATGGTTTGAACAGCTTGGGAATATCTTTCCCAGTGGGCTGGGGGTCCACGGCTGTTCCTGCTGGAATTTTCTGTTGTGGGTTGAAATACCCCAACCCTGGGACTCCCTTGTTCTCCAAAGGCATGGTGTGATATTACAGAGAGATAGAAAGCAAACAATTCACTCAAAAATGAGAAACAATATATACCTCTATCAAGATACGGTACTTGTTCTTTCACGTCCCGGAAACTGGATTCCCATCCACTATATATACCCCTGCTGAACTGTACCGGTATCCCGCACCGCAATACGTGCATGAACAATCATCATGCGGCTGATAAGTTAGCACCAGTTGAATGTACTTGCAACCGTTTACATGCACCACTAGCACAGCAGCTCTCCTCACCACATTAGTAATCCATCGCACCATCATGACCCTATTTACGACATCTCAGCTTTGAAATATACAACTGTGATTATTTCTACCTGGGTATTGGTTAGGATCACAAACTCTAAGAAATGAAGAAACACCGGGTGTTCCGCATCTTTATCAATAATTATGTGAGCCTCTCCTTCTTCCTGTGAGATCATCGCGACTACGGGCACTATTACTCTGCTTACCAGATATATCCGGCCCCCCCCAGGTTGGGCTTAGTAGTATGGCAGTCCGTGTATGAGCATGGAGCTTATGAATGCAGGGTACATAGTGTGCGACCCAAAGATCCGTTATCTCAATAGTAGGGGGGAACCTGCTGCAGGGAGCATACCTGTCAGACGCACATCATCTCATTTGGGTAGCGTGGCCTGGAGCAATGATACCCCAGAGGGTCTAAGTAGAGGATGCCCGGGTAGCGACTCTTGGAGTTTATCTCAGCATTCAAGAGATATTTCGAGCAGAAAAATACCATTTATTACACACAAAATTAGACAAAATCAAACAAACCTAGCAGATTCAAACATCCCTCTCCTTCTCTTCATCGACGGAACTCGTGATGACTCTGGAGGCGGTAACACTTTCATTCTTTATCTCAGATTCTCCTGCAAAGGATGCACCAGATGTATGCACCAGCTCATGTGTAGCGAGCAGAACCACATCGCCATTCTGGTGCTCTCTGTCGTATTCCTCGACATCTTCGAGCTTCACCTTGACAACGGTGTTACCAAGCTCACCATTCTCCAGCTGGTAAATGGCAGATCTGTGAACGTAGTTGCCAATCTTTGGAAGCACCTTGCTCCACACGTAGTAATAAGCCACGCATGCAAGCAGCAATCCAACAGCGGTAATGGGGTAGGTAGCGTAGAAAAAGGTACTGTCACTGCCAATGAGAGTGCCCTGTGGTGGAACCCATGCAATTGCAACCACCATCAGGTTGAACAAAATAGTGAGTACAATCACAGGCAAGGGGGTCTTGAAGCCATTGTAACCAAGACCAACCTTCTTTCTGTACCTCCTCACAGTGAGCAACCCAATGACAAGGATCAAACCGAAAATATTGCCTGCGTAACTTCCAAGATCAACAACAAAGTTATAGGCTGAACCAGCAGGAGGTGCGAGCAGCACAATGATATTCACAATCCAGGTGATCAAAATAGGACCGAGAGGTGTGCCAAGGGGCTTGGTGGAAGTCCAGAAGGCAGGGAATGGAAGCACGCCCTGTCTACCAGACTCTCTCAAGGATCTAGACTGTGCAACAATCACAGCGAGAAGATGTCCAAATGCAGATAGAGCAACAAATGAAGAAAGCGCGCGTGTTGCCTTCTCGGTTCCGAAAACCTTTTCAAAGAATAAGCTGGCAACCAAGGAGCCCGAGTTTTCCAACTCCTCAATTGAACCTCCGGCTGCGTAGTAACCTGTAACCACCAAAATATAGAGGATGAAGATGAAGAACATTGTTAGTGGGATGAAAACCGTGTAAGTCTTGATACTCCCATTGTGTTCACCAACCAGGTTAAAAGCATAACTTGCACCACTATACGAGAACACCACATTGATGATGGCGTTGGCAATTGCGTTACCATCAGAGGTGGTTCCCTTCCATGAGTCCTTGAAAATAGCATGTGGTTCCTTGACATTAGTGTGTCCACCCAGAACAACCAGGGAGGTGATGGCAATGAAGATCACAAACACAACCTTGATGAAGCCAATCACATTGGACAACTTGAGAGAGACACGCGTGTTGAACGCAGCAAGAAGACTGGCAAACGTGAGAACAGCTACACCGATTCCTCTCTGTCTCCAAGTGGTGACCTCTACCTCCGCCGCCTTCAATACATACTGACCAAAGGCGATGGCAGAACTTGTGGAGAATGAGAGCACGACATTCACAGCAGCATACACAGTTGGGACAAGGAACTTTGGCTTTGGGTAGGCCTGTTCAAGATATGCAACCTGCCCACCAGATCTCTTTGGGAAATAGGTGACGAACTCGACGTAGATGAACACCTGGAAAATGGCAATGATGAAACATGCCACCCAAAGGACATAGGTGGATCCAATGCTTCCCATAGATGAGAGAATGTAAGCAGGCGTAGCAAATATACCTGTACCAATAACACCAGAGATGATAAGATAGACAGTGGTGAAGGTGTCGGCATTGTAACCGAGAGGACTCTTCTTCTCCACAGGGGCACCACCTATCTGTCCTTGCAACTGCACCTCATCCAAGTTGGTGCCGTGGATACTTTCATCAGACGCATCGTAAAGGTCTCCGTAGATAGGAGCTAACACACGCTGTGTAAACGTCATCTTGTAGGGAATGCCTTTGATACTACAAGCTCAGCCTTAAGGTTCAAGCCTGACTTGTCATAGGGGCCGCCATGGTCCCTTATATCCCCAGTCTAATGAACGCATATTTTTTTTTCAGATCGCCTCAATTTCAGTACGTGATCGTGGCTTTGAATTGTGTAGATAAGCTCGGCTACGTGATGAGAACTGCCGCATGGCCTTCCGAAGGAGGGGCCAATAGGGGGGATAACGTTTGAAGGTTAAGTGGGGATTACCCACTTGGCTTATTATACATCTTTTTGGCCTACGAGGCAGGGGATCACTATTGTTAGAGCACATAGTGAAGGTGGTGTTCACAAGCAAGGGTGGAAATGGCTTCATCGCAGTGGTTTCATGCACGCTTGCATCTTGGATGTTGAGCTGGACGGCATTATAGGCAACGAGACAGACGCATGAGCACATAAGTCAAGCGCGGCAGATTGGCACGAGAGTGCCTTGTGTGTTTGGAGGAATAATTTTCAATGGCGTCAATCAACAGTTGGTTTTGCATGAACTAAAACAAGTTGTCATTCTGTGGAGAGTTCTCTGAATAGGGGCGTCAACTAGGTAAAGGGCAGGCGCGAGCAGCCAGCCGATTGTACTCTCTTCAGCGCTCGAGTTTCTTTTGATCGTATTTTGAGGGTCCGTATATTGATTCGGCGGACCTATGGGGAGAACAATAACCAAAAGCAATGGTGCAACAAATTGCTGAACCCACAACTGTTTCAGAACGCATCCGTTATCAGTGTTTATCTGCAGTGCAGATAACATGCTGCACGTTCGACAGTGTGGAAGCAAGTCTTGTCGATGCTTGGCAGGGAGGAGAGACATGCGTGTGTCACCAAGCCAACCAGGATCCTATCGTTCTGATTGGAATATGAGATTCCTAAGCGTTATGTAGAGATTAATATACACATCACTTCCTTGTTAGGAAGCTTGGCATAACCGCATATGGTGATCCGATTAAAAGTACCAGGTCAGCACTGAACTTGGTGGTTCCATCACCATGCTATCGTTCGCACATATCCATCCAGCCCTTCCAGCATGGATCTGGGTTACAGCAAAACTAACTTCATCAGTGCACGGCTCTCCTCGTGAAAGAGTGAAACACACACAGAGAGATTGTGTGCCCAGAGCAACGTAATCTGTGGCAACCACAGTTCGGTAATGCCACTTGACAAATATGGCAATAACCATGGACATCCACACCTGAACACAGAATGCAGGCACACTCTCTGTGCATGCATGAGACAGCTTTCCATACGGGCGTTTAACTGGCAGGGTCGAGTATAGCGACACCGTTGGGACAGCTTTTTGGCGCTAGTGCTACTCAGGCGTGAACCCTTTGCCTAGACACTCCCCTGTGGTCGGCCCGCTCTCCCCACGCCGTGAGACATTGCATGCGATGAACATGGGAGATTTCGCAAGTGCCTTTGCGCTGCCCTGCAACTGTGGCATTAAAAGACTGCTCTGCCTGCATATCGGAGCCACAGCCATCAATGTGTGCAGGAATTGCTACATACATACATACATATATATACAGCAGGAGAGAAATATTCAGAACTGGGGCGTTCGATCTACGGCAATGGAAAAAATGTCAAGTTTCTCCATTGCATATATTTCCAGCCTGTGAATGCCATCGATTTCATCTCAAAGCGCGAAAAATGGCATCAAATTGCGCGGGAACCAACTGACCAACCCATAGGCGAACTCGCTTCGGTGATTTCCTTGAAGGATATGCACATTTGTGGGTGTGCTTAGGGATGGAGGGGTTGTGCGATACTAGGAATGCTTATTCTATGCATAACTGTGGTGGTATTACCAGTGTAATCAATCCATTGTATATAGTTAGTGTAACAGCGAGCCTGCGTTATCTATTAAATTAGGCGAACCAATCAGCAGAACTTTCTTGGGATGGCATCCGAGTACGATTTTTCAAAAACCTTAACCATCTCTCCAGAGACGAGCTCATAAGCCACAATCTTGTTCTCTAGGTAGAAGTTTTCCCTGTCTGCTCTCATCGAGGATGTGGATTCGGTCTTGGTGACCCAGTCACCGCGGCTCACCTCCATCGTCCAGTCACACTGGTTGTACGCACTCAGCGGATCTCCTGGGGTGATTACCCACTTGTTGGCGTTGGTCGACCCCATGGTGATGCCTGCTGCACTCCCTATTTCCGGGAGAGCGCGCTTGCCCTCGTCAGAGAAGTCGTCGATTTCCCATGTGTTGTTCACCACATCGTAAGCAATCTTACGGCTCCTGCCTCCTTCGCGGATGATCTCTCTCTTGCATGGCTCACTAATACATGGAGTTTCAAACTCAACAGACGAGTATCCCGGTTTCAATGTAGGAAGGCTGAGGACAGTCTCTGGTGCATAGATTGTGAGTGTTGGAGTCTCAGCGAGGGGCCATGCAGATGGCCAGTCGGTAGGCGAGAGAGCAAGCAACAGCTTGTGACCCTTCTCGATCTTCACTCCAATAACATCGAGGTCCACCTTAACCTTGTACTTCTCACCAGGGACAAGAAGAGATGGGAACTCGTGCGACTCCCTGTGGGAAAGGTTAAGCATTCCCCAAGAAATAAGGAAGTGCTCTCCCGTGGGGTAAACATCCACCAGCCTTGCACTAAGGAGTGCATTGGGCTTGTCGGAAGAGACTGTGACATCCAGCGTTGGAGCACCCAGAAACTCCACATCCTCCTCAAACACCTCCGACTCCACGGTGAAGGCTTTCATGTCTTCGATCTTCTGATCTGGAGGAAAGTCACCATCCTGGCCAAATGGACACCAAGAGCCCCTAAAGAGACCATGCTCTTCAGTGCCAGATACCTCGAAGGAGTGCGCAGCACCAGCAGAGGAGGCAAGGGATTTTGATTCTCCATTGACGTAGAGCTGTAGCGAGCCGGTACCCGTTGGATAGTCAATGCCCACCCATTTTCCTGGTCTCTCTACGTAGGACTCTGCCAGACTTGTAGGCTCCTGAATGAAGGCAGTAAGATGGGGCAATTCCAAGGCTACCTCTTCTCCGCACAGATACTTCTTCCACCACTTGAGAGCCATCTGGTTGTACCCAATAGCTGGACCTGGAGTTGCAACTTCAGGATATTCATGAACCCATGGGCCCACAATGGCCCGGGACTCTTTGTTGGGGAGGTTCTTTGCCATACGGAACACTGGAGATGTATATGCGTCTCTCCATCCACCAATTGCCAACACTGGTACCTGTACATTCTGGTAGTTATTTTCACAAATGGAACCATGCTTCCAGTAGTCGTCTCTGGTTTGATGACTCATCCATTCGATCACATGAGGTTTGACGTTAAGTCTCTCCAGCCAGTTCTCTCTCCAATTGTCCTTACCAACGATCTGAGGATCTTTTGGTCTTGGAGTGTAGGCGATCATGGTTGATCCCCACCACAACATGTCACTGGCAAGAACCGCACCTCCTCTGTAGTGGACGTCATCGGAGTATCTGTCATCGGTGGACATCAAGGTGATGATCGTCTTGAGAGCAGGGTGCTGTCTTGCTGCAATCTGCAAACCGTTGAATCCACCCCAAGATTTTCCAAAGACTCCGATATTACCATTGGACCACTTTTGCTCAACCACCCAATCAAAAACCTCGAGGAAATCTGAATGTTCCTGTTCAAGGTACTCATCGAGGAGCACACCGTCCGAGTCACCACCACCTCTCATGTCGACACGGATGGATGCAAGGCCATTGCCCGCATAGTAAGGATGACGAACAGAGTCTCTGACAGCTGTGAAGTCGTTCTTCCTATATGGGAGATACTCAATTATCGTTCCCACATTTGGGAGTTCACCCTTCAGAGCAGCTGTGGGGATCCAGATGTGGGCACGCAAATTGGCTCCATCCTTCATTGGGATAACCACATCTTCCAGCTTGGTGACGGCATGCGGCAACTGGTCCGGTGTATATGTGATACGACTCTCGGAATCGGTAACGTTGAAAACCATTTTTTTTTGGGTATTATTATTGTCTATTGAATGTTTCCCGTGCGCAGATCAGTATATGTGCTCGACAGCAGAATCAACAGTCCATTCTCTCGAAAGAAATGTCAAGCAGTCGTAGTGCTCCTTATGTGATAAGGTGCGAGATATATATATATTACCATCAAACAGAACTGTCCCATCATCACATAGTCCGCATAACCCACCTTTTTGACGGAATCGCTATCTGATATGATTTCACCCTATTCGGGTAAAGAATATAGCCTGCAGAAATTCCAATGTGCGCTCTCCACGAGGTGCTGAGCAGAGGAGGCCCAAATAGCTGATATGCACAACGATATGCATGGCAGCGCAATTGATTAGCCGTATAGGCAGACGTTGAGTGATACTGTGGGAGTGTTCCAAACGGGAAAGGCCGCCGGTACCAGCTTCGGAGCGCGATTCTTGCGCAGAGTGTGACGTTGGGAGACCAGAGGCACAAATGTCTGGGGAATTTATCGACAACCAATCAAACAAACTTACAGATTTTTGGAAGGAACTCATAAGCGAGCTGTTTCTTTTCTTTCTTTTTTCTTTCTCGGAGTATATTGGTCAAAAGGCTACCAAAGCCAGACCAGACATGATGGTATCTCTGTACTCTCACGTGCACGCAAGGCTGTTGTTCCGGGGCAGTGCACTGACCATATTGGCGACCCTTATAGTGAAGAGAGGGCCCTTTTTTACGATTTTATTAGGGCGGGTACCTGCGGGTGCTCCGACTTCGCTGTGCATTGGTCAATGATAACGTGGATCAGGTGCTCTGCCCCACCTAATCAATGCAATGATGGCTAAGGGTGGTGTATAATTGTGACGGTCGTACATAAAGAGGCATACGAGGGCTCTGGGTGAAGTACAAAAAATACAGGAACAGTCATGTGATGTAGTTTTGTTCCTTCCGCGGACACATAGTAGATGGGTTGCATCTGTGATTTCTGCTTTTTGAAATTGCCAATCGACCCTCCCCCACTGTATCGGTCGCCGCCGCCAGCATATCGGGGATGCAGAACCGCAATAAGTGTCAGGTTCAGGCGAGCTCGCTGACCAAAGTTCAGGTTGATCCAAACCTAAAATGCACGTATCACTGGGCTTAACGTTTTACCCCACTTGTATCAGTCATTTTGGCCCACACCACGCCCTACCCTCTTGGCCTGTGGTACATCGTCCTCTGTAGTGTCTCGCGGCTCATGCGAGCGCCATCTTCTGCGGCCTTCCACTTTGGGTAATAGCTTTCGCCGTTCGATGTACCCTACAGCATCTTGCGGGATTGGCTACTGCATTCTCTTTGAGCCAAGGTAAAACCCAAACCACATTTGGAAGTGAGTTCCAGCGGAACGCATGTCCGGGATATCCTTGGCATCTTCTCAGGTTTTCACTATCGACAGGCTCCACCCAGGGTGCCGTTATCTCACCATCAAGACAGGACTTTTCGTTGGTTGTTTCGCTCGCCCGTTGGTGCTCGGTGTCAGCGAGTCAGTTAGCCTCGTCTAACTTTGACGATAACGCCCTTCGAGCCCTCGGCATCTTACTCTTGCAGTTGCAAGCGACCGTCGGAAAGGGTCTCCTACTCTGGTCACTGGTCACAATCTTATCGATAACTTGCAGCTTTTCGGCGAATGAATATGCGCGAGATGACTTGTGCCTATACACGGTCGACATAGCATTGCAGTTTCCATCTAGATTGTCCATGCATGACGATAACGTTGCTCAGCTGAGGCTTGGTGCATTGCATGGATGATATAAATCAACGTTGATCCCGAGCTTCTCTCGCTTTATCCACCTGTGAAAAAACAAAGAAGTACTATCAAGTCTATCTCGATAGATACACCAACAACAGAACTCATCGTTAAAGCATGGGCAAAGAAGAGAAAGACCTTCACGTGGTGGTCACCTCCACGTCCACAGACCCAGATGACTCGTCTTCCCCACTGTCTCAACCAGGCCACCAGGGCAACGCAAAGCATTCTCTGCTTGGCAACTTCTTTGGTGGCTTTTTCACGGTTCCTGAGGATTCCCATACCGAGAGAAGGCTAAACCTCAGACAGGCCCAACTGCTTGCCATGGCTGGTTGTATCGGTACTGCATACTTTGTCCAGATTGGTGAGGCCCTCAGTTACACGGGCCCTGCTGGTATCTTTATCTCCTATACCTACTGGTGTAGTGTTGTGTGGGCTACCAACTGTACCCTCAGTGAGATGACCATTTACCTTCCTATCGATTCCAGTTGGATTATCTACGTCACCAGATGGGTTCACGAGTCCCTCGGTGTTGGTAATGCTTGGAACTATGTCTTCTGTGAAATTTCTCTGGTTGCCTATGAAGTGACGGCCTTTGCTGGTGTTACGCTCCCATACTGGACTGACAACTACCCTGCATGGCTGCCAATCACCCTTGTGCTTCTCAGTTATGTCAGTATCCAGGTTATCGGTGTTAGAATCTTTGGTGAGGTCGAGTTCTGGATCGCTATCCTCAAGGTTCTCTTGGCCTTTGGTATGATTATCTACGCCTTCATCACTATGGTTGGTGGAAACCCTCTCCACTGGGTGTATGGTTTCACTTACTGGAAGAACCCCGGTGCATTCGTTGACTACCTCGGAACTGGCACTGGTGTTTCTTACTTCCAAGGTTTCATCAACTCGCTTATCATGGCATCTTTCACCATTGCTGGTCCTGATTACGTTGCTATCACAGCCGGTGAGGTGGGCGGTCACCCAAGAAACACTCTCAAGAGAGTGTTCAAGACTGTGCTCATCCGTCTTTTCCTCTTCTTCATCGTTGGTACTCTCAGTGTGGCCATAATCTGCCCATCCGACTCTCCAAACCTTCTCCGTGGTGACACCCAGGCAGCTATGTCTCCATATGTCATTTCCATGAACATTCTCAAGATCAAGGGTTTGCCAGATCTTTTCAACGCATTGCTCATGACCACCATCTACTCCTCAGGTAACGGTTTCTTCTACTGTGGTACCAGATCCCTCTACGGTTTGGCCAAGGAGGGTAAGGCCCCAGCTTTCCTGAAGCTGTGTCTGTCCAACGGTGCTCCAGTCTTCTGTATCATCAGTGTTGCTGCTCTCTCTTGCCTGGCATACTTGTCTCTCAGCAACAACTCTGCTGTGGTGTTGGAGTGGTTCACCTCTCTAAGTACTGCTTCCCTGATGATCTACATGGTGCTCATCAATGCAGCTTATATCAGATTTAGACAGGCTCTTGAGGCCCAGAACATCCCATATGAGTCATTACCTCTTACTCACAAGTTCTCCAAGGCTTGCGCCTGGTACGCTATGACCATGAACTTCATCCTTCTCTGGATCCAGGGTTACACCGTCTTCATGCCAGGTGCATGGAGTGTGAGTGACTTCCTCTTCTACTACTTCATGATTTTCTTCACGCTCGGAGTTGCTATCGTCTGGCAGATTTACAAGAGACCACGCTGGTTGAGCCCAGCAGAGCTGGACCTCACCACTGGAAAGAAGGAGATTGATGATATTTGCGACAACTATGTGGAACCAGAGAAGACAAAGGTTGACAAGATCATGGACATTCTTTTCTAAGGTGGTCATGTTGCTTTTTTATAGTTTTTAATTAAATTGATTTCGTGTTTCTTTTTTCGCTCTCGGGTTTTTGACATTTTGATTCTTCCTACTTCTTTCCTACCATATATATTGCATAATGTATAAGATACAAATGGAGATAGTTTTGTGTTGCTAGTTATAATCATAGAATGTATTATAATTTCAACAGACTCCAGATAACCTAAAGTCTCTTAAACCTTAAACGAAGTGGATCACCAGCCATCTTGATTTCTGACTCTTTCAAAATGTTTATTGTATTCTGCGGCAGATACTTCCATCTCTTTCCATGTATCCTCAGCAAAGGCCGATAGCTCCTTCAGCAGTCTAAAAGATTCCTCCTTATCAAATTGCTTGCTGAGCTGCTGGTCATAATTGAACTTCTCTCTGATTGCTTTGCTACGCTTCTCAATCGACTTGAGTCTGTAATCGATCCATTCTGGGTAGAAGGTGTCAAAGAAGGAACCAATCAATATTTCTGGCTTGACAGTAGAGAGAACAGAGCAGTCGTGCTTCAGGGCTTCTCTGGGTTTGTAAGAGGTGACAGCAGTCATTCTCTCCACTCCCAGGGGAACAGGAGCAAGATGCTCTATGACGCTTCCTTGAAGAACCACACACTTTCCCTTTTGGGGATCGGGGGTGGCCACCAAGTCTCCTGATCCCGTCTTCAAAATGGTCTCACCACCAACCATATCTGTTGTGTCACTCATCATCAGAACACAGACAAAAGGGTACGAATCCCTGTGCCAGCGTACAATCGGTGTTGGAGGTACACCATCTGCTGAGGTTGTTTCCTCGGAGTCCTTGGAAACGGCAAGGTTAATGTGGGCAACTTCGTAATCCATGACGGGTTCCAACTCAACACCAGCCATCATGCTGACAGCATTCACAGTTTCAGGATGAGTCCAGGCAGCGTAGGTGAATGGACAGCAGTACTTGGCATAGCCCCTGATCATACATCCGAAAGTTGAATCCTTTGAGATGGTCCACCTTGCCCACTTGTCAACCACCTCCTTCCTGAGAATTTCGGCCCTCATGATATTGATTGCAGCGTCCGAGAATAACTCAAACGGATTGGTGACACCCATTTCTGAAATAGCATACGGAGACTCAATCTCCAGATCCTTTAACATCACCCTCTTGGTGCTCTTGAAAACAGCCTCCGAGAACGCCAGGTGTTCCTTGGGGTCAAACTCAACATCGTAATTGACATCCTTGAGGGCGTCAAAGATTGGTCCTACGAAAGATGAGTAATCGACATCCTTTACCTTCCGGTGAGAGTTATCATTTTTGATGAACTCCAAAAGTTCATCTTGGCCTGAAATAGTTGCAGTGGAGGATACCATTGGTGTAAGGGTGGTACTTCTGTTTATATGTTTCTGTGTTACAGATTGTTCTTAATGTTGAGCCAAACGACCCCAGATACTGGTGCGAGAGGCACGCCTTTCTTATATATTTCACATTCTGCTGTTATGAATTGTATACGTGACATCTTCACACCCTAGGAATTGGTTGCGCTTTTCGGCCGTAAGTCAGACGCAAACAATACCTATTGAAAAGGCTGTAATCAAAGATCAGCTGCACGTCCGCAGCTCCTATGCTTAGCGATTGCCCGATAAGGGAATACTGATACTGTTCATGCAGCATCAAAGCTACGAGCGAATTCGGCCGAGATTCGGAAACCTTGCATCTATATGTATCTACTGTCTCTAACCATGCCCCAACACAGTTTGCCAATCCCTCCATGCCCACAAGATACAGAGCAAAGAAGTTATAATGCTTAATTAACATGATTTTTTTTGGAGGACTCTCTATCCCAATATTCAGACGTGAGTAAGCTCTCGGTTGCAATGCATGCTTGACAGAAACCTCGCATATAGATGGGAGACGATACATCGATGATTGACAACTGTGTCACCATTACTGGGGTCAAGAGGAGGATAGGTTGCTTGCATCCAAAGCGAATAAGTCGCAAGGAAACTGAGGCATTATATGCAAATGATATTACTTGATAGATAGCTGTAGAGTTATACTTGAAGATTTCTACTTGGATATCTTGAACACATGTAAAAAAAAAGACATTATGCTTAATGTATGACATGGTTATGCTTATATGCTTTGAGTATCCCATAAGCTCTTCAAAAAACTGATGGCTGTGACAGGCAAATCATTCTCTACTCTCCTCAAACACCATGCTCAATTTTTTTTTCAACTCCTTTTTGAATTGTTCCGAGGTCTGCTGTCTGTTGAGTGTCCTATCTGAATCCTTGTGCTGAGGCGTAGACATTTGTATCTCAGTCGACCTTTCATCCATTCCACTATCTGCAGTTGTGTTGACTTGCGCTCCTGTGGTGTCTCCTCCATAAATTTGGGATAACTTATTGGTCAACTCTTCCTTTGTGAGCACACCGTTTGTTGCAGCGAAGTTACTTTCTCTATCCAAGACGTCTGAAAGCTGCCCGCTGGAATCCTCGTGAGAAATCACCAAATCGTCACCAGCCGTGACAAATGGTAGATCATCACTGACATACGAGTTGCTTAGATGGTGGAATCCCGCATCGGAAGAAAACTGGTTGAGATTCATTTCTTCAGGGTCAGGGGTATAGGGAGCGCTGTGAGTCTTAGTATCGTCGTTACCATTTTCGCTTCCGATTTTGATGAGATTGAATGGGAGACCACTGCTCCTTCTGAAACGGCCATTACTTAAGAGAGGCGAATATGCGGAAGGAAAAATTGGAGAAGATGCAGTGCTGAGCGGAGAAAACACACGCGGCTTGGGGCCTGCCCATAAACCATTTGTGCTATCATCTTCTGTGCTGATGTTTAATATGTATTGTTTGGCATGTGACTCAAGACTGCTGACGCCTGCAGAATAAGACTCGGTCAGCTTCGAGAAATCTCTCTCCAGGAGTTTGAGGTGTTCCACTTGACAGGTCGAACTCTGTTGGGAAAGCTTGATTTGTGCAAGTTTATTCATTAGATTATCTGCCTGAAGCATCAACCCGTCCACGACACGTGTGCTTGGTGTTGCCCGCTGATCGAGGGTTGTGATGTCTGATAGGATTGGATCACCGTCTAGAGGCTGCCTCTCCACGTCTGGCTTATGACAAGTTTGTGTCAGATATGCATTAAGCGTGTTGATGAGAGATGTCAATCCTTCCATCACCCGGATGAAGAGCCGCTGCTTGGATATGGTGCTCAGGTAAATGTACTCTGTAGAATCTTCAGGCGAGAAGAACTTCTTTGTGAGCATCTCCCAGAAGATGCTTCGCCTGTGCTGTTCGTCCACAACCTCATCTTCAGCTATTGTGAGAATGCAGCAAAAAAGCATCTGCTGAAGGATGTGAAGTTCCTTACAGGATTTACGAGGCTCAGCAGAAGTAGATGGACGAGGTGTCAATGAGCTTGGAGAAGAAGCGGCGTCATCAGGATTTCTAAGCTTCAGAGGCTTAAGGTCTCCTGTCACACCTCCTATGACAGACTCACTATTCTCGTTTGTGATGGACAAGTTGCCTTCATTCATCAGATTAATGAACCTGAAGGAGCCGGATTTGTCATTGAGGATATCGATCCTATAGACATTGAAGTACTTCTCTAAGAACTCAGCATCGACAAACCGCAGGCACCGCTTGATTTGGAAGTGAAATGAATGTGTTAGTATATTAATGGTATCGGCAATAGCCCTTGAAACATGATTGGAATGGCGAGTGGTGCTATGGCCGGTTGAGAATGATTGATTTGGGGTCTTGCGTAGAATCTCATTCAGTTCGTGCTTGAATTCGTGGCGGTTCTCGTCTGCATTCAGCGATTTGGCAATTGTACGATCGAACTGGATATTAGCATCGATAAATTTAGCTGTACGATGCAAAATAGCCGTGAAATACACCCTTTCAAAAAACTCCCTGGTAGTGAAATGAAGCCCACATATTGATGTCACCAACAGCACCAAGAGCCGCTTGCTTGATTTGGACAACGAGATCTCAGAGACTGCAATAGCTTTCAGCATGTATATGATTATATTAATCGCCAATAACAATGAACGGTGCGAGGCGATAGTGAAACGCGAAACAGCTATATTATAGTTCGATATGGCTGGCCGAAGTGGGAAAGAAGGGCGGATGCCTCGACCTCTAGATACGGGTGTATGGGCGGAGCCACTGCCACTCATCAGTGGAGATGCAATGATATTGAACTTGAGCTCGTCAAACGAGGATTTACGAAGATTCTTGTGGAAATCATCATGGTTGTTGAACACTGTTGGGATCAGCGATTGTACTTTCCTGAGAATATCCAGGTTTCCCTTGTGTGGTGGAGCAGATTTGGTGGAATTTCTGTTGGCGTGTTTCCCGTAGCTTCTAAAGCGGTGGCCAAATACATCGCTGCTGCCAAAGGCGGAGATAGTTGTTCCGCTCAGTCGCTGCTCTAACGACGGTAATGACCAATCATCGAAGTTGTGTGAATGTAGGTTGTATATATTGGAGCTGTCTGCTAGCTCGTTGTGCAAATCGAGAGAAGACGAGGTGCCAAATTGACCCATTGTAGGGGTATACCCATTGAGACTGTCCTCATCGTTTGTTTTTGGGTCCCTCGACATGTCGTCTATACCCCAATCGAGAGCAAACTCATTGGAAATTGGTTGGACGGCTGTGTCCAAGGGTGGATGTTCTTGAAACGGCGCCTGCGCCGTTCGTATGGATGATATGGATTGGTATATATTACGGGGACTGAGCCTCATTGAAGGCTTTTCAGCCCTGTGACCCGCATAACGGAGCTCCATGGCGAATCGTGGGTGTCATACGAGGAGTGCATATGATCGAAAGAGCCACTCTGACAAAACAACGTTCCAAAACAATGCTGATGGAATCTCTCTTGTTGAAGTCGCACTCGCAATGATTAAGTGCCGATGTGGTATGAAATGGTGTTGTTTGGTATGGCAAGTGATCCCGTTCTTGGCCTGCAGAGAGGAAATGTAAAGGAAAGAAAAATACAAATGGTATCCTATGTTGATGTCAAAGAGACAGGATATTAGGGCCCTGTTATGATTGACAGTGAAAATCAACAAATAAAACACAACAAAAGCAAACAACAGTAGGAAACATGCGCATATATCTCCTGCTTTTGTTTTTTTTGTCTCTGTTATTATTTACTGCCAACCGTTCTCATCATATCATCTACCCACTACCTGCACGATTTGTTAGCCACGGCGACTCCAGCACACTGGCCTACAGAGAGGTGCGGCAGGTCTCGGGATACGTTATGATTTTCGCATGCGTACACGAACGAGACTCTCTTCCCCCACATGATTTTGACGCGTAAACACTGGCATGTGGATTGGGAAGCTCGACTTTGGCATGCATGGCATACAGCTAACCCATGGGACAGAAGGCCCTAAACGAGTGTGTAGGCTATACATACTTTAATGAAGAGAGCGATGGGGGGCCGATGTTGTTCTAGCACCTAAATTTTGGCATACAAGTGCCTGGGTTTTGCTGCGTGGATCAACAATGCAGCTCTGGTTAGCATGGTTTGGATGTGTTTTTTTTTACCAAGGCTTACGCGTGTTCTGCAGAGGCTACTGGTGCAGATAAGGACGCGTGTGTCTATGTAACGACAGCCGATCTAGTGAAGCTGCACGTTCATATGAGCATAGATTGTTGATGATGAAAATATATACGAGGGCGTCTCTGTTTCAGGTAGATAGCTGGGATCTCCAGTACGGCTGTGATTTGAAGATACTGCTGTGTACCCTGTTCGAATTTTTTTTCAAGCATTGCAATTTTACGAATTCTGCACATGTGATGTCTGTGAGTTGCTTACTTCTCCTATACCTGTATATGTCAACCATATATATTTCCATGTAGTCTCATTTATGTAGTCACATTTATGTTATTAGCAAAGAAAAAAATAAGGAGGGAAAATCCATATATCCTTGTGGCTGACCATTTAGCAGCGCTTCGTTCAATGACGTCTCTTCCACGAACCTACCCAATCTCCTACTTGCCTTCCAAATGCCCCAATCGTGTGGAAGCCACCTCTCACCCTGAGCAGATAGTAAAACAGGAGGGTACAAACAACATTGAAGATAACAAATACCCAGGTAATGCCAAAGTTTCTCCAGATGTTGCTGTAGAACATGTGTTCGGTCCTGAGAAACTCGTCTCCAGTAGCATAACTGCAGTACGTGCAGAACACCGAACTGCTTGGGTCCACGACGTATCCTCCGTTTCTGGAGATGTATTCACTCATATAATCACCACAGCTCTTACCCAACTGTGGTGAAAAGAGAACATATTCGTTGCTACTGCACCGTACCTCTCTGTCATGCAGCAACAGGCTATAGAGAGTCTCTAGGAAGTAGGTAAAGGGAGACACTCTGTACATGAACTTCCAGAAATCGGGCATTAACGAATATGGTTGCATGGCACCACAAAACACCACCATCAGCGAAAATGAAAGAGCATCGAGAACTGCCGTCGTGAGGATGTTGGGTGCCATGTACAGTATCATCAGGCTCAGTGTGATGTAGTACATCTGGAACACAATACAGTAGTTGAGGAAGAACGTGCCGGCAGTGTGTGCATCAAAGTATATCCCCCAGCAAAAGTAGAAACAGCAAAAGCCTATGATGCTTCCGATAATGGTAAAGGGAACTTCTGCCACAATCTGCGAAATAGGCAAAATCGACCAGTGATACATGTTGGACTTGAGCTCACGTTTGTCATATAACTCCTTGGCTTCCAGAGCTCTGTCTTGAATCTGGTGCATAAAGGGGGACGAAGTTGCCAGAACCATAAATACAGCAAACATGACGTTTTGCAAAGAAGTCACAGAGTGGTTGATCCTCCAGAAGGTGAAGCCGATGAAGATGCCGGCCACAATGAAGAGGGATAACTTGGCCAGTTGGTAACCAGGATCTCTGTACATCTCCATAAATGTCCTTTGGAGTACGATCTCGAGCTGCCTTAAGTATCCCACCTTTCTGAAGTTGGATTGGGAGTTGGCAGAAGAAAATTTTGTGACCTCATTAATCTCATGCGTTTTGGCCTTTTCTCCTTCTGAACAAGATCCGGTTGGCTCGGAGCTCCCTTCCCTTGACACTCGAGGTGCAATCAAACTATCGATCTCATTTAGCATGTGTTGGCACTGTCTGGAATTCATCCACTTCATATTCCAGTCAATATCGCTCTTGACTCCCGTTCCTGCTCCAATGCACTCCAAAACATACTCAGCAATGTTTTCATGTTCTCCACAGTTCCTCGCTCCATTTTCTTGAAAATATTGCAGCATGTGTGGAATATACGAATCCCCATCATGTGTGGTTTTCTCTCTGATTTTGCCAAAATAAACCGTCTTCCCGCCCTTCTGGAGTATTATTGCTTTATCAAACTGTTCTAACAAAGTAGATGAGGGTTGGTGAATGGTGCACATTATAGCTTGTCCTGCATCCGCCAAGTTCCTTAGGAGTTCAACAACATGATAAGCAGACTGTGACTCCAATCCAGATGTGGGCTCATCCACGAACAGCAGCAGGGAGGGTCGAGTTACCAACTCAACACCCAAGGAGAGCTTCTTTCTCTGCTCCAGATTCAAGCCATTGGTAGCTCCAGCAGCAAGACCTTTCCCAACCACGGCATCGGCATAGGCTGACATTCCAAGCATATTGATGATCTTCTCAACATACTCCATCTTTTCTTCTGTTGAAGTTCCATCAGTGCGCCGTAATATTGCAGAATACTGCATGGTTTCTCTTACTGTCAGAAGAGATAGCAAGACATCCTGTTGCTCAACATAACCCGTTCTACTAATATATGATAGGGGATTGTATTTGGTGTTTCCCACTCGTGATATGTGTTGCTTAGACGCGTGTCCCAGAGACTTTGAAAACAACCAAATATCTCCTGTAACAACACCTATGTCCAAGCGACTGGACAGTGCATTCATAAGAGTGGTCTTTCCTGCTCCTGATTCGCCCATCAGAGCGGTCAATTCTCCGGCCTTTATGTAGCCGCTTATATCACTCAGTAGAACCTGATCAGTGGTATCGCCGGGCATATCTGATGTTCCCCCTGACTTTTGGGCAATCGAATAGTGGATGTTCTTGAAAATAAAGGTTTCATCTGATCCCAATTCCACAAATCTCTTTTGCTGTCTGTCTCCATCAGACAATCCAATGGTCTCCTCTGAATCAAGCAGGTGTTTGGTGGTTCTCTTGATCATTAATTTGGAGTGGTTTCCATTACCCTCGTTATACTTGATGAGTTCACAGCCCATACAGTCTAGTATCACAAACCCGATCCAAAATGCAACCATGATTCCAAAGTTCCGCCAGACATGCTGGAAGCTGTACCCGAAATTGGAGCTCAGGTAGGAATCACCTCTGACGAAGTCGTTTCCCAGCGTGGCACCCTCCCAAGCACATATCTGATTCAGTGGCGATATCCCTTGGTATCCAGGTCCACTGGGGACCAGTGAATTACACGTTAGGATCTTGTGGTGCAGTTCATTAGAGATGATAGCCTCAAAAGCCCACCTGATAGGGTTGATATAAGAGATCCATTTGAACCAAGGATGCATTGACTCTAGTTGGATCACATAAGAGGCATAGGTCGCCATTGCCAACAATGCGATTCCCGAGATTGAGTTTGCAATGGCGATCGTTGGGGACAACCTTGAAATCAGATGAAATAGAGACACCAAACACTCGGTGCACGTGAAAAGTAGCAGCAGAAAAGTGAAGAACTTCCCGGCACTATAAGTGAAATGAACAATGAAATATAGCAGCAAGGAAAAAAGAGTCACCATGATAAGCTTGAAGGGTATATCCACCAAAATGGTAGCGAAGGAGTCAATGCCTGGATGATAGAAAGAGTAATTCCATGCCTGTCTGTAGATGATGGTTCTCTCCCCAAAGTTCCTTTTGACTTCAGACATGGCTATAAAGGTAAATAAAAGTAGGCAGAAGAACACCAAACTGCCCCTGGAGAATGACCCTACAGTCGTTTGAGGTATATCCAAGAACAACGTTCCAACAAAGATGGCTTGGAGAATCAAGGAGAATATCTGGGACACGATATAGGAAATATCGTTCTTGGCACTTTGAAAGCTTCTGGCAAAGCAGAGTTGCAATTGCCGGTAAAAACTGGCAACAAATGGTGAATTGAGTGTGGACAAATATTTGGTCTTGATGCGAAGATGAGGTAATATTATGGCGTTTCTTCTCTTGGCTAGCTTCTCTCTCGAGGAGTTCTCTGCAATAGCATTATGGACCTCGCCTAAACATTGAGTTCTATACTCTTCACTGCTTAGCCAGTAGGAATTCAAGTCTTTGGATGTATGTGGTACATCCTTTAGGCTGAGTCCGTGTTTCAGCACAGACTGAAAGACGTGTGCTTCAGGATCTGAGTCAACAATAATGCTGATCAGCTCCATGGTGGTCTGTCTGGGTGACGATTTGACATATCCCATTTTGCCGAAATAGGCTTCCGCACTTTCAACCGGCCCGAAGTACACTTGGAGTCCATTGAATAGAATCAGAACTTTGTCGAATTGCTCGTACACGTTCTCCGATCCCTGTGAGATGCTGGCAAAATGCGTTGAGCCCGTTGACCTGGCTAGTTCTTTCAGCATCTTTATGAAGTCAATAGTGGTAGATGAGTCTAAACCTCTTGTGGCATTATCCCACCCAAACACCGCGGCTCCGGTTACGAGAGCCTCCATTATTGACAATCTGCGTCGTTCTCCTCCAGAAATTCCCCTCACAAGATCATTGCCAACCTTGGTGTGAGCTGTATGGCTCATTCCAAATGACTGTAACAGTTGTTGTTTTAACACCCTCTGGTACTCCTTCGTGTCCTGACTCAAGCTAGGTGTCTTGCATCCAATGGCAAAATCTAATGTCTGGCTGACAGTGAGATGTGGGTAGTGGATGTCAAGCTCTGGATTAAAGATCAGATCTTGGCGATGTTCTGACACCATTTCACGTATGCCGATTCCGTCATACCACACCTGATCTTTTTCAAAGTCATCCCCATAATTGCTTCTGGTCAAGGCGATCTTTCCTGTCACAGCTTGGAGGAAAGTGGTGGTACAATTGGAAGGGTTACCCAATACCAGGCACAGACTTCCAGAATCGAGCGATCCAGTCAGACCATTCAGCAGCTTAATCTTCTGGGGTTGTGACTTTGCTACCGATGTTAACTTCTTGAATGCGGAGAGCCAAATGTTTCCAAGATTTGGGATACCTTCTATCTTGCGGATGCCGAACATCCTATCCTCTGTCCCCGTTTCTTCGACATCACCGTACACAGTCAGTCCATCAAAGTAAACTCCTGTACTCCTAACCTTGAAGGTATCCAGAATATCCAGAAAGGAGTCAGTTCCAATAATGGAAGGAGAGCCATCCTCCAGTTCTTGGTGCATCACAGCAATATTTGATTCTTTCATTTGGCCGTGTAAGTAATACTTGAATAGGTTTGGTTTGTATCAAGAAAAAGACATAAACACATAAAAAATGATTCCTTCTTGATCGTAGATGTATGGTTGCCCTCTGATTTGTGCAACTCGGCCACCTTGCCGATCATAATGGACTTGCTAGCCATGTGGGGTTATGGTCGTCTTTAATATATTTTGTGAAATCAAGTAGTTATAGACACTAGAGTTAGATTAAAGTTCTCAAGGTTGAGGCATTCGCTTAATGCCGAAGGTCCATCGGAATTCAATTACGGAGGTCGCTTAATTCTAAAGACTTGCTGGCTTTTCAATCATTCGCAAATGCGGAACAGGTCTGCTCTTGGTACATCAGCGTGCACGCAGTGCATGATCCTGCATGGTGGCTGCATATTTGCACAATTCATGTAAGCGCTCCCGCTGTAGGAGTTCTTGTCCCGGTGAATGTATTGTAAGCGCACAGAACGGAAGCATGAATGATGATCGATAAAAGACTGTTTATGAATCTCATTATTGTTCGTTTTTGACGGAAAAAAAGAAAATAAAAAAAGAGGCAATGGGAAAGATATGCAGATTTTTTTAACCGCCTGCTGCCACATTGGCATATGGCCGATTGCCATCTAGCTGCATGTTGGCAGAAGGATACCTGCATACGCTTCTCATGAGAGGAAAATAATGCAGCAAAAGGGGAAATGCTGCAACCCATCTGTGCCGGTCTTCTAGCTAGATGAGTAGTGGTTTGTGATATCATCGCGCTTAAATTCCTGGCCACAATGCTCCTATAATCTTGATTACCACAATATTTTTAGCCGCCATTACCAGCTCTTGAGATTGTATTAGTATTCAATTCTATCTTCTGAGATACCGCAAACACCCATTTATTGGCTGATCATGCATTGATTGCACATACAGAGACAAACTGATTAAAATTGGCATCATCCTGGATAGCTCTTCATCACACCACGTCGGGATCCTGGCCCTTCCAATATATCCTCTATGGGTAACAGGGTGCTTTCATTCCACGATCGTTTCCTGGTCGTTCCCGTGTTTGGTCTCACCACCCCCTTGCTGTTAGGCATCTCCCTTTGAGGGCCCAAAGTGGCCACAACACTGCAGAGTGCATTTCTGTATGCGCTACCGATGCCCGTGGTGATGCGCGTTCAAGGGGAAGAAGAGAGAGAGACAGAGAGAGAAAAAATTGAAAAAGACAGTGGTTAACCGACTGTGTCCTGCTCAAAAACATTGCGTTGATACTACTCAATTGTATTCTACGAGTTTCTTTTGATAAGAGACGTATACACCATGGATCTTCTAACCAGTCGATCGTGAGGATTGGCCTTCCTGCGTTACCAACATGCAGATTTATGAGTGCACACAACAGAGGCGCATGCTTTCATGCATATCATGCATGATGGGCAGTCGCTTGTGGGTACGACCTCTTCACGCCTAGTGCACATTAGAGCCAATCACTATTAAGCATGCTGCCTTCGCCTCAATTCCCACAAGACAAAAAACTCGCCTAAGTGGATTAGTTCATTTCTAATGAATCCATTGGCGTATGTATTACATGTTGGTCGATCGTTTGAGGCTATTATCCCTCACCTGTCTGTTTCTGTTCCGCAATGTTGCCGCTTTGGGCAACTTTTGCGTGGCTTTATGCTTTCCTGTTTCCTATTTTTGGATTGTGAGGTACTCTCCTGATATTCGTTCTCCCATTTAAATAGTCAGAGACTCCCCCACACACCTCCTCGTTTCATAGCCTGTTGATTATCCAGGACGGATTAAAAGTTGTGCTATTCCCACTTTAGTGTAAAGACATCATCACCAAAATGAGAGTTTGCTCCTTATTGCTGGTAACTCCTTTGGCACTTCTGTGCTCCGCCGCAACCAGTGTGAACACCGACCTGGTGCTTGCAGAAGTTCTGTTCTCTGACATCGGAGAATACCAGAGTGAATACTACAGTTATCTCGTTGCAAATCCATCCCTCAGTTTCCCAACGAGCTACATCAACATCTATACCCAGATCACGACTTACACAGATGATTCATACACATCTCTGTTCTCCGACATCAATGCCACTGTTGTGGAGGAAGTTATTACTGCGCTGCCTTGGTACTCCACAAGATTGCTTCCTGAAATCACAGCCGCCTTCGCTGCTGCCGAAGCAGGGACAACTCCAAATGTCACAGCAGTGGTCTCCTCACCAACTGTATCTGTTTCACCAACTGTGTCTGTCTCGCCTGCTTCTGGAAGTGCTGAGTCGTCATCGATTGCTGCTCTCTTGAGCCCTAGCTCAAGTCATGCTGAATCTTCAGGGTCAGCTTCTTCAAGTGCAAGTTCGTCAAGCTCGGCAGGAGCTGTTGGTATGATGAGCAACCGTGTTGTGTATCGTGTTGCTGGAATTGACATTGCAACAATTGTTATCTCTGCCTCCGTCGGCATGTTTATGGTCGCACTTCTTTGAGTGGACGCCTGCAGCCACTAGATTGCCTCTATGTGATACCCAAGTTATAAGTTTGATACATATGTACAATCTAAAATGCGATTAGAAGGAGAAAAGGAGAATTGTTCTTGTCTAAGCAAGGGCATTATGGAGAACTATCTGTGCTGGTCGACCTTCTCTTTGAGATCAGAGTATACTATAACTTCAAATATATATCGGACATCTCAGAATTAAATATCGTGTAGGAGAATGCAGATAAGCCTTGCCTGTTCAGCCAGAGCGTAGTTATTAACTGCCTCCTTAATTACTAGCTTAATATCACAACACTTCAAGGTACACGAATTACCAGCCTTTGCTACGCTCAAGAGAATTGCCAAGCCTTCTTGATGGCTTTTTTCACTTACTAGGCCCCACAGAGCCCCTGCTTATGTATCTGCGGCTACACTGTGCGTTGATGCATGCCCCATCTGGCTGCTTGGCAGATCCATCGCAGCCCAGTTATTGCGAAATCGATGCGACACTGCAGGAAGGGGAAAACAGGACGAGCGGTGTTGAATGCGGTACAGGCCCGGTGTAGCTGTGTGAAAATGGCGAGCGGAGAAGAATTGTAGTGCGGTTCATGGAGTGGGCGGCGTAGTGGAGGAGGGAGGTCAGAAGGAAGCGGACTACCGGACCGTAAGCTTAAGCTGCCCTCCCCGATTCTCCAGGGTATATATCCCATAGACTGTGTAGCCTAGAGAGTGAGTGGAGTTGGTGTTGACCATATAACATTAGTTTAGTCGAGGTTGGTGCGGCCCACCATATGCTACACCAATTTTGCGCATTAGCCTTATACTCTTATGCTTCGAATCTCTTCATTGAAGGTGCTTGATTATTGACTATCGGATTTCCAGACTGGATCCAAGAATTTCCAAAAACAGGAAAGACCCCAGCCGGAGATTCGTCACTCGCCTTATCTGATATGCGGCAGGCCTCCTTCTGCCGTAGCGCCTGCCAGGGATGTTGAGATGAAGAGATACTCCCTGCTGCAAGTATCAAACAGGGGTAGGATAATAGAGAAAAAGCCCAGCGATGCTCAAAGCAGAATGGGAAACTCTCTCTAGAGAGCCATGGGAATAATCAAAAGATTTCAGAATGCAAATTCCGCACACTATAGGCGGTTAGAAAAACATTATATATAATAATATAGACGATGAAGAGAGAACTCAAAACATTGCTTTTCCCCGGAATTTGCTCTGCTTCGAAAAGCATAGCAGGGACATGCATCCGAAGGCCAATAGATAGTTCAGCCGAGATACGCCAACGCTACGACAGTTTGGTGGTGCCCAAAAAAAAGTGGCAGAACGGATCAGTCATATGGCTGCTGCATCGCTCCTCCATACCGAGCCCATCCCCTCACCCCTAATTTTTCGATTATATGATCATTGCTTTTGTATGTGCGAGTCACAGTATTACATATGAAAAAGAAAAAAAAAACTTCCTTAGACCCCGTGATGGCCTCGAGTGTTTGTTACAACGATGATGAAGTATTTTTCTGAAAACGGCTGATTCGAGCTGACTAGATGTTGTTTCCACCGATCCCACTGTATTGGTGCCGGATAAATGCTTAAACCCCCACGCTCACACTCCCACCTAGCGTCGCCATGCTTCCTTCAACTAGCTAGAAGCACCTCTCCCCAATTACCGCTATCTCATCCCCCCTTTTCACCCTGGATCCAAGCTTGCGTACCCTGGCCCGCCCCACCACTATCTTATCCTGGTGCGCAGGGAGCTTTAACTCACACTTGGCTCATTCTCCGAGGCTGAGGTACTCCCACTTGTATGAGAGCCCCGAGAACATCCCACTTGAGAAATATATGTACATGGCTTACATAAAGAGTATCCCTAATGGGCACATTTTGACCAACCAATCGCCTAGCTTAGCTCGCTTATCAAGAGACGGTGTTGCCCTGTGATTTGCCAGATTGGTCCCAGGCGGGTGTGGGTCCCTCAAACCGTTGCCCTCGACCGCAAATTAGGAACAAGAGTGACAGATGGCCTCCCACTTCTGGGAACTTACATCCAAGCTATGCGATATTTTAGTGCAAGAATATTCTCACACACGACCATATTATGCTCTGCACGGTTTCTTTTTCTTTTATCGGCGATGCACCTCTATCGCTCTTTTGCAGGCAGGACAGAGTCACCACTACTACCGCGACGTATATATTCAAATGAGTTCCTTCTCCCTTTTGAGTAAGCGTAACCCCTTGGATTCTCTCACCTTTGGTGATATATATACAAGTATATATAACAATTGTCGGTGAACGATCAGATCTTTGCCTTGATTGTGATCCCCCTTTCCTATCCAGATCCACATATCTTTCCCACAAAAAATGTCTTCTTCAATTCTTGAGCACTCAGCCACTTTGGCCAAGTACCTTGACCTCGACCAGAGGGGTAAGGTTCTTGCTGAGTACATCTGGATCGACGGTTCCGGTGACATCAGATCAAAGTGCAGAACTCTCAACAAGAAACCAGCCTCTGTGGATGATCTTCCAGAGTGGAACTTTGATGGTTCCTCCACTGGCCAGGCTCCAGGTCACGACTCTGACGTTTACCTCAGACCAGTCTCCTTCTACGCTGACCCATTCCGCAAGGGTGACAACATCATTGTCCTTGCTGAGTGCTGGAACAACGACGGTACCCCAAACAAGTACAACCACAGACACGAGTGCAACAAGCTCATGAGTGCGCACGCTGACCAGGTTGTGTGGTTTGGTCTTGAGCAGGAGTACACCCTCTTTGACCACGACGACAACGTTTACGCCTGGCCAAAGGGTGGTTTCCCAGCCCCACAGGGCCCATACTACTGTGGTGTCGGCACCGGTAAGGTGTATGCCCGTGATGTGATCGAGGCACACTACAGAGCCTGCCTTTACGCCGGTATCACCATCTCCGGTATCAATGCCGAGGTGATGCCATCCCAGTGGGAGTTCCAGGTTGGCCCATGTGAGGGTATCAAGATGGGTGATGAGCTCTGGGTTGCTCGTTACCTCCTACACCGTGTTGCTGAGGAGTTTGGTGTCAAGATCTCCCTTCACCCCAAGCCTCTCAAGGGCGACTGGAACGGTGCTGGTTGCCACACCAACGTGTCTACTGCTGACATGCGTGTCCCAGGTGGTATGAAGTACATTGACGCTGCTCTTGAGAAGCTCGCCAAGCGTCACAAGGAGCACATTGCTCTCTACGGTGCTGACAACGACCAGAGACTTACCGGTCGCCACGAGACTGCCTCCATGTCCTCCTTCTCCCACGGTGTTGCCAACAGAGGTGCTTCCATCAGAATCCCACGTTCTGTTGCTAAGGAGGGATACGGATACTTCGAGGACAGAAGACCAGCCTCCAACATTGACCCTTACCTCGTCACCGGTATCATGGTTGAGACCATCTGCGGTGCTATCCCAGATGCTGACATGTCCAAGGAGTTCGAGAGAGAGAGCGCTTAGATTTATCACTCCTTCTTCTAATAATCTTTTGAATCTCCCTTCGAGCTTCTTTTCTTAGTTACTTTTTCATCCTGTTAAATAGCAGCACTGAGTGCATGTTATACGAAGCTTGTGAATTACATGTATTGTTTCCTCCTCTGTCTAACCGTATCTACCTGTAAATCGTCAAATTGTCACATTTCCATGTATACTTTTATGTGGCGTAAATTCAGCTTTCTTCCATCCATATCTCATTCTTTTCATAAATGCTAGTCGGTTTATTCAATTTGGTATATATATATATATCGTCTCCTCCACAATCCTCCCATATGCACTCTCTGCTAAGCTACACCCTGGAAATACCATTTTGAGGTGCTCAACACCCATTGTTTAGTTCCTATCCCCACCAGTCATTGGCACCCCACATTTTCGTCCCGGCCTCCACCCCACGCCAAGGTCGTTACTTAGTTATGGCTGCCCCCTCCCCCCCCCCTCTGCCTTATCTCAGTGGTCTAGTGAAATGGGTGAGGGTCTGGCACACTGCAGCAGATCCCCGTGCCAGTGCTAAGCTGTGCCAGTAATGCCTAGCTGCACTGATAAGCTCTGCAGCACCCACTACTGCCTCGTGTTGAGGACTCTGGATACAACATCGTCTGCCTGTAAGCGTAGCTTCCCCCTCAACTGGTCGAATGAGATGGCACTCGGATCGCCGTTTTTGATACGAGCCAGATTACTGTTGTTGGTTTTGTTGTTAATGGCACCCAATAGTACCTTGCCTCTGTTGAGAAGGTCTGTCTGGATCCTCTTGCCATCATTTATGAAGTGGGTGGATGCAATATTTAGATCGTTCTGCAGTTTTCTTCCGTCTGTTAATATTTGGTTGGACACCACGTTGAGATCATTTCTTATCTGCATGAACGGTGCGGCTAGAGGTCCCTCTCTTCCCCGACTCCTCTTCGCTGTGAGTGAGTCTGCATCGATATCTGCCTGAGAATCAAGATGGTAGTCAAGCTCATCGCCTGCATCGCAGTCAACTGGCTCGACATCCTGTGAGTCGAACGAAGCTGTAAAAGAACTGTCGTAATCGCTGAGTTCATCCAGTGTGATGCTCTTCTTGGTTGTCGAAGCCCAAGTTGTCGAAACCCTAGCTGGGCTTTTAGGAGGCAACGTTACCGCAGGTGGAGGCGACTGTAGGTTGATGCTGGCAAAGTTGAGTAAACTACTCTTGGCCTTGAGAGTACGCATCCGTATCTGGTCTCCGATCTTAGTGTTGATCGTCTCACTAGCCTCTTTTAGACTGCGTTGAACATTACGGAGGTTGGCTTCTGCTGTGTTGGAACCGGCCTGTAGAGGAAGAGACCCCCTGTCACCGCCACTTGCCGTTAGCGATTTACACCTGAGCTCCAGCTCAGCCAGTTCAGCTTTGGTCTTTTCAAGGTGAGCCTGCAAATCCAAAACCTCCCTTTGTTTCATGGCTAGTTGATAAAATAGAATATCATTATCATCGTTGCAAGTCTTGTCTGGTGAGCTCTCTTCGTCTTTTTTATGTTCACCTACAAGTTCAACGACTGAGTCATCATTCTCCTGATGACCAATGGGGATATATATGGGGAGACCGCCTCTCATTTCATCTTCGATCATTGCTGCACCAGCATCTGTTTCGCTTACAGTTCCAATCGTGCTGTCTGATGGACTCTGTAGTGAATTGGGCAATACATCGGCTTTCTTGAGTGCAAACTTCACCAATCCAGTGGACTCACTAATTACCCTCTGTCTGTTTGGACTTCCTCCCAAAGATGTTTTGCTGAGTGGATATTTCAACTCTCCTGCCTTACCACCTGTGAGGATTGATAATGAGGGCTTCGATTTCAGTCTCGTGGGAGAGCTCTGCTTCGTTGTCAAAGGAGAGATGTTCTCCTTTGAGGAGTCCTTTTCGAGGAAAGTGGAAGTTGCACTAACCCCTGACATGATATGACGAGATGTTTTAATCTTATGATAGCCAAGATGTGCAGCTTATGCGAAAAATGAATGCTCTATGTTGATGATATTCCTTTGGATGCTCCTTTTCAGTACATGCTATATGGGCTCCCTGGGCTCCTGGATAGCCAACCTAGAGACTACCAAACCTTAGATGATAGCTTTGATCACTTCACGATCCATGGCCCATTCAACAACCCACTCCTTCAATGACCAGATCAGTTGTTCGTGTATGCCATCTAGGCATGCTGCTGCTTCGCTAGTAGCCGAAATGTGCCTACGGCAGATATGCGATAGTGAGCACCTACATCTCCACTATCACTTTACCCTTTCGGGAAGGTTGTAAACATGCTGTCCAGGTATTTCTCCGATGAGGTAGTGTACCTCATAATGCGGTTCTCTTTACCTCTGCATCTGTGAGTCTCAAACATAACCAGGCAAATTGAAGATTGCACGCACTACGAATAGATAATCTTTAGACCTCCACAGTTAGAAATGGCTTTGGGCGTCATTATTCAGCATAAACTATTGGCCAGCAATTAGCTGTCAATTGACGCCTTCGTTTGATTAGAATTGGTTTTTTCTAAGAGAGCGGTTGTCTCAGCCTCGCTCTGAGTCTTATCCTACAGAAAGAAGACTGCATACTGGAAGAGGTCACACTTCACAGGCAGCTGCGCTTCGAGAGTCTTCATGGTGCTGATATGACCCTCAAGGATTACATAGGATCATTTGCTGCGGCAGTCTACAGCAAGGATGGTGCCTTGTTAGCTGCTTTGCTGTCGATCACCTCTCCCCAGAATCTTCAGGAACGCAGCTCATATCCTCTACCTACCAACAAGGCGTTGGGGATCCTGGGTGATGAGAAATGGGCGGAGGTGGTAAAGGCACATTTAGAGTTAACGCGGTCCATTATCTTTCAAAGTGACATACACTATGCCTTCAGGCTTCAGCTTGAGGTGTTACAGAAGCTCACACGTTGTGCAGAGAGGGAGTCCAACTGGGTGATACGCCCATTGATGCAAGTCATAACGGAGTTGCTCAAAATGCACACAGCCAGAGAAAAATATGCTCCCGGAGGGAATGACAGCAAACCCCCCACGGAGTTGAATAACGGCGAATTTGGTGCTACAATCATGGAGCCTACCAGTCTTGAAAAAGTTGCTGATGCTGTGAACCGAAGCTTCAAGATCTGTCTCTCTGACAAGAACCCAGAGATGAGCGAGAGCAAAAAGATTGGTGTTTACTTTTTTGTGGGTCAACTGTTCAAAATATACTCGGCATTGCACAAGCATGAGCTTTCAAATAGTATTGAAAAGGTACTCAAGGCACCAGGCTTGGATTTGCCTCCATTGGACAGAGTGCCTAAAAGCCACGCGATAACATATCTCTACTTTTCGGGCATAATATCCACCAATGCTGGTGATCTGCCAGGAGCTAACGAAAAGCTAACAAAGGCATTTTCCCTATGCGGCAAAGCTCATATATCACAGCAGACTTTAATCTTACTCCAACTTATCCCTGTGCGATTCCTAGTCACGAGACAACTGCCAGGAGGCCTAATTTGGGATAAATACCCAACGCTCAAGTACGTATATGAGGGTGTATTTAGAGCGGTGAAAACAGGCAATTTGCAACTGTTCGATGATGAGCTTTGCAAGCTGAACAGACTTGTGCTCAAGAGAAGGCTCTACCTCGTATTTTTGAAAATGCGCTCTTTTACTGCGCTTAAGCTCTGCCGTCAGGTGTTCAAGACTCTTGAAACATTCCATGTTCCGATTCCAAAGCTGCAACAGGCGCTGGAGATATCGCAAAAGGGTGTTGTACCCACAGGTAATGACTTCCGGTACTCATTGGATGCCACGGAATCACTGGTTGCAAATCTGATCTACCAAGGGGCTATAAAAGGATATATATCGCACGGGAATAGAATATTGGTGCTCAGCAAAAAGGAGCCCTTCCCCAACCAAGTGACCCACTGAAAAGATACACCCTAATGAATATAATCATATTGATAGAAATAATGGACATGCTCATGAAAGGGCTCGCGATTAGTACAGGCTGAAATAAACTAGTATATCTTACCGGTAAATATTCACCTACATCAACTTATGTTAGTAACTTAATGCTGATCCTCCTCATATCCACTTTTCCTCCACACTACCTTCTCACCCCTTTGGCTGGAGCCTCCTGCAAGCCAATCTCTATCAGCATTACCCTCCTCCGGTGCCTATACCGTTTCGGCAGCCATCCATCAACCCTTACCGCCTAATCGCTGCTCAGTAGGAGGCCTCGAAAGGGTGAGTGAGGATAGGAGAGAGAAGTCCAAGTAGAAGCGAAGGAGGAGGACAGTTCAATGTCGATTGTGCGAGTAGTTGCAATTGGTGGTTGCTTGCTCAATTGAAGTTCTGTGTCTTGTCACAGTGTTATAGATCACATTCCAAACTGGGAATAGACAGCATTTAGAGAGTGCAGTGTTTGCATAGAGGTTATTCCTATTAATCTCTCCATATAACAAACTTATAAAAGACGGCAAGCGTCTCAAAGACATGGCGGTAAGTTGAACCTCGTGGGTGGGTGAACATGTTTTGATTGTGTTCATTCTGATTGGGCACCAATGTTTGTGGGCCCCTGTGGTGTGTGGTTCATCCAATCTACGCAGACCAGAGCATAAAGTAGTAGCTTTATGGCCAGCAAGATGCCAATATCCCGTCAGTATCAACTAACGAACTCGTTCCAGTCCCTCATTGACTCCACATACCTTGAGGATATTCGTAGTTCTATTCGTACCCGTCCCGTGCCATGGGAAGGGTTCGCTAGAACCAACACTTTGTCCATTGATGAGGCCAACTATATGAAGCAGCTAGACAGGCAATCTGTATCCAACAAAGTTGAGACTGTTTCCAAAAAGTTGGATCTTTATGCCACTACTATAATCTCCCTCCTCAGCAAGGTGGAGAGGGACGACATTATTAAGTATGTCTTGGTATTGGTTGGAGATCTTCTGTTAGAGCTTCCCTCCTTTGGTGATGCTCTATTGGCTCTCTCTACAATTGATACAGCCCTTCCGTACCAACCTTTTCTAAAACATCTTGCATCCAGCGACGAGGCTGTGAGGATGGCTGCAGCATACAACCTCACCCTTCTACTCGTGGTTGATCCTGCCTCCTCCAAGGAGGGAGCAGTAAATTCTGGTTCTGAGCTGGAGAATGTGCTTGTTACATTACTGGATTTCTTGGCAGTGAAATTGATGTCTTCGCCTAACATCAACCTGAACTTTTTTGCTGTACAGTGCGTCAAGGAAATACTGTCCTTCAAGCCATACAGGGCTGTGTTCTGGTCACTCCAAGGCAAATATTTCCCACCATTGTTCAAGGCAATCTCTGACAGGAGGGGAGATCTCCAGTTCAAGTACTACTGTATTCTATCGTTGTGGTTGTTGACTTTCAATAAGCAGGTTGCCAGCGGGCTCCCCAAGCTGTACCCTGAGATTGTGGCCATCCTACTGGCCAATGCCAAGGAGTCTGTAAAGGAGAAGATAGTGAGGCTGTCCATCTCATCTCTATTGAACCTTCTCAACGTGGAAAATAATGACGCCGTCATTAAAAGGTTCCTCATAGAGAAGGGGTTGGACTCTACACAGCAGCTGATTGAAAGGAAGTGGGCTGACGAGGAGCTGCGCTCCGATCTTGACACCCTTCTCACGATCCTCAACGATGCTGTTGACTCCTTCACGACTTTTGACGAATATGAGAGTGAGCTCAACACCAAGAAACTCCTATGGTCTCCCCCACACAAGTCTGAGGAGTTTTGGATAGAGAATGCTCAAAGGTTCAAGGAGAACAACTGGAAGTTACTTAACAAGCTGATTGCTCTCTTGGCAATAAACGACGGCGAGAGCGAGGCCGCTCTCCAGCAGAGGTATTTGAACCAGGCTATCATCTGCCATGATGTCTCTGAGGTCATAAAGCATCTGCCAGAGGTTGTCAAGGTGCTGGAGAAGAGTGGGGCTAAGACAAAGATAATGACATTGATGAGCAGCGGCAACTCCACAGTGAAATATGAGGCGCTCAAGACTACGCAGTTGCTGGTTGCTCATTCCTTCAGCTGATTGTCACGATTCAGCTGATGGGGTAGGTTTTCATAGAACGAGTGTTTTTTTTTGCACATCATGTGGTTTCTGTTGGGTTGTGTAGGAATAGTAAGGCCAACCTTCAATAAAATTAGTACCGTAATTTTTATCCACCAACTAGATTCTTGGTTGGAAATATTCCACCCGTCATATATGTTTTATATTCTCTGGAGAAAAGTGACCTAGGCAGAGCCTGAAAAAGCCAAGATATTTCTCTCTTCATAATATTCACTCATCTATCCAAGGTGTCACTTTGATTTTTTTTTGAAAATAAGTTTTCTATTCAGGCGGCAAAAAAAACCCTACAAGTTACTTCAGCGTATATTGCTGCTTTAAAATTGCTGAACCCAGAAAATTTGACTTGATCCTTTTAGACCCTCTACACTTGAAGCACTCATTCCGTTCGTTCCTGGCTTAAAGCCCTCTGAGCCATTTCCCACTGGCCGTACTTGCTACCTTAGAACTTTCACTTCTTAACATACAGTACGGCATCTCTGACACGGCGGAGCATTCCGAAAGATAAGTACACGTCCTTTCATCGCAGTGCAAGACGGAAGCGCACTGTTAATGTCCCACACGGTTAGAGCTGGCCGAAGCATCTGATTTTGCCACATCCAACGACTCTCCCCAGGACAAAAAAGGGCGTGTGCGGACCGTGAACAAAACCCAGATGGGTTTGAAATTATTCAGTGTGCAAGTTCAGGTGGCAGTAAAAAAGAGAAACCTTTATAACACACACCGGTTGTATATTTCCAAGGTACATTCTGTATACATATCTACATATCGTGATATCCATATACTTTATAAAATCAAAACTTCGGTGTTCCGACCTGATTTTTGCCATCCCCCCAACTCACGCACATTTTCCTTGATACTTTTTGGAGCTTTATGTATCTTCACTCTCCATCTGACTGCACCAGCATTTCCAATAGCCATAGCGTTATTTCGAGTCGAAATAATTTGATAGTGGAAGTAATCACGCCGTGAGAAAAAACAAAAAACTAAAAAACCCCACACACATACCACCAGCACCCCATCATTGAAACTGCAAATCTGTCCATCATGTCGTTCATCAACATCTGCCGTGACAACACCGATCCTTTCTACAGGTACAAGATGCCTCCTATCCAATCCAAGATTGAGGGAAGAGGTAATGGTATCAAGACCGCTGTTCCCAACTGTAGCGAGGTGGCCAGGGCCCTCGCCCGCCCACCATCGTACGTTGTGAAGTACTTTGGCTTTGAGCTGGGTGCTCAGACTTCCATTTCCGATGAGAAGGACAGATACCTCGTGAATGGTCAGCACGACGCTGCCAAGCTTCAGGACCTGCTCGATGGCTTCATCAACAAGTTTGTCCTGTGTGCCTCCTGCAGAAACCCCGAGACTGAGATCATCATCAACAAGGACGAGACTCTCACCAGAGACTGTAAAGCTTGTGGTAAACTCTCCCAGATTGACCCGAGACACAAGCTCGCTACTTTTATCATCAAGAACCCACCTGAGGGAAGCACAAAGGGAGGCAAGAAGAGCAAGAAGTCTGCCACTGCTTCTGCCAATGTTGTCGGTGGAGGTGTCTCCATCACCGACATCGCACAGAAGAGTGCCAGCTCTGCCGGCAACGGAACTGCTGAAGATGCGGATGCCTCTTCCGAGTCACTTGCGACTGAGGCACCACCACCAATCTCCGAGACTGTGAAGGTTGCCGACGATGAGTGGGCTGTCGACATGTCTGCCGAGGCTATCAAGGCCCGTGCCCAGGAGCTTGAGAGTCTCACCATCAATGACACCCATGACTCTTACACTCAGTTTGGTGAGTGGCTCCTGGCTTTTGGTGATGACAAGGATGACCTTCCTGAGGACGTTGAGATCTACAAGAAGGCGCTTGATCTCTCCATCACCGAGGACCCTAAGACATTGGAGGTTCTCGCACAGGCCATGTTTGATGAGAACATCGTCAAGCAGCTACCAAAGCACGTTGGTCTCTTGCAGAAGCTTGTCACCTCTGATGACCACGAGAAGGCTCTCCTGGGTGGCTTGGAGAGACTCATCGGTCTTAGTTACCCAGAGGAACTGATCAAGATGGTGCCTAAGATTCTGCTGGAGCTCTACAACAACGATGTGATCTCAGAGGAGGTCATCATGGACTGGTCTTCCAAGGTGTCCAAGAAGTATGTTCCTAAGGACATTTCCAAGAAGGTCAGAAAGGCTGCCAAGCCATTTGTGACCTGGCTCCAGGAGGCTGAGAGTGATGACGAGGAGGACAGCGAGGATGACGAATAGAGCGTCATGCCCTCACCCCTGCCCTGTCCCCTGTTTGTTGGAACTCAATCTTTCTGCTCTCATTAGTCATGGTTGCTACTGTCTATAATATTATTAAACCATTTCTATATATTTGATATGTTCTCAGAGCTCTGTTGTTTATAATGTATTTGCTTACTATGAGAGAAACCACCAGTAGCACTACCATAACCTTTAGTACCCCAAAGTGTACCAGTCCCAGGTCTCGCAGTCACCCATCAGGATGTTGATTTCAAAACCATACATCGATTTTCTGCTTAGAAAAATATTTCACCAAAATATTTCACCATCCTACAGTCTTGTCCTCTACATTAGTCCATGCATGCGTACCGTGTATCATGCACACCTCATCGCATGTTGGTGTCTGCCGGGTAAGCAGGTATGCATACTGTTTGTTTACCTTTGGCTGTGAGTGCTCACTAGCACAGTTTACTATGAGATTGATAGAGTGATGGTTATTATAACAGTGAACAATTGTTGATCAAACAAACCTGGAGGTGGTTCGACTATATTGGTGCATTGACGACTAAAGCATAGAAGGGGCTGAAGGGTGTTAGCAGCGGCCAACCATAGGACAATAGAGCATATCACATCATCACATACATTCCCCACCTTGAAGTAATATCATAGCCGGGACATTTCACAGCAGCAAGTCATATTGAAGATTAACTCCACCGGAATCACCACATCATAAGGGCAAATGGGGAGGAAACAGAAAGACCCATTGCTATGTGCCTCTGGCAGACAGGCCACATTCGACAATGGAATGACAATTGGGAGGACCAAACGTACAGTCTACTGGCCAATGAGCCGACCCACATCTGAGGCCCTCTCACGTAACGGGTTTTATTTCTCACCAACAAAAATACACTCAGACTGTGTGACCTGCTTTTCCTGTGGGCATAAGGAACACTCCTGGTCGGCAGAGCTCATTTCACAGGAACCTCCGTGCTTCAGACATCTGCGTAACAACCCAGACTGTGAATTTGGCATCCTGCTGTGCTCTGCCATGCAAAAACTCAAAGACCCAGATGGATTCAGGTGGGAGGAGCATACTGTCTTTGCCGATCCGTTTAGTGAAGCATCGGTTAGCATAAGAGAGAGTACATTCTCCAATGGATGGCCATACACCGAGCAGAAGCTCATGAATAAACGAAACGCTCCCTCCGTGTCACTCCTTGCACACTCCATGGCAAAGGCTGGTTTCTACTATATCCCTGCAGAGCTCAATGATGACCTGGTGTCATGTCTCTACTGTGGAATATCACTTGAAGGGTGGGAACCCAATGACGACCCCATTGCTGAACACAAGAGGAGGAACTCCCAATGTTACATATTTACTGCCCAACAGCAACAAAGGTTAGTGAAGAACGAAGAAACCAGCGCCAATGAGACTAGAGTCCATTTTTACGGCAAGAGGAGAAGTAGACCACTATCCAGACTTAGTTTTGGCCCTAGGCACAATGTCGACATTGTGGTATTATCCGATGAGGATGAGAAGGAAAATCAGGAACCAACCGAGGTTCAAAGCATACAAGTGAAACAGGATATAGAGCATGAACCATCCAGCGCCATTCTTTCGTCAATGATAGACGAGAATGAGGGGTTCATAACACCAACTGAGACACACAATGCTAACATTAGCGCACATGACAGCATAGAAAAGTTGCCACCACCACATTATAGGCCACAAGAACATGTAAATCCTGGCCCTGAGATCAGCTTTGATCTGGCATCCATTGCCAAAATATCGCCAAAAGAGGAAAACACACCAGCAGTCACGATACCGAGGATTGAAGAGACAATACAGCCGCCAGGTTCATCATCGGTGACCAACGAGAAGAGTTCCGATATAACAGAAATTGAGTCCCTATCGTCGTTCTTATCACCTGAAAGAGGGGTGACTAAGACAATTTTCTCTCAAAGACAGGAGCAGAGAAAGAGGAATTCAAAGAAGAAGAAGAAGCAAACCGCGGTGAAACAGGAGCCAGTGAATTTGGCTTCTCCAGCGATTCCTGAGGTCATCGCACCTGAAGTGGCTACACAGACTATTGATTTTGACCCACCGGTCAATTACACATTTAATGACCCTGGGTTTTCTGCAGATTATGGAGTGCCTGAGGTCAGTCATGATTCGCTAGCTGTTGATGAGGTTGCCGCTGAAGTCAATGTCGTTGATGATCGCCCAGGAGAATCCACGAGTGAACCACATGCTGTGATCGAAGAGCCTCCAGAGGAGCCGCAAAAGAACATAGAACCGTTGTGCCACACCTTGGAAAGCAAAGAACATAACAGAGGTGTTGCTGAATCGCCTACCGATCCAAAGAGCGCAAGTGGACCGAATGAAGAGCTGATCACGAAGGAGAGTATGTATTCTATCCTTCCAAGGAGCCCACCCAAGTCATCAGATTCGCAAGTCAGACGATCAACGAGATTGAGGAAGTCTTTAATTGCCACTCAAAGAGTCACCCGGTCACGGGCATCCCAATCAAAGGTTGAACAATATGAAGAGCCCCTAGAGGAGTCTCCAACGCCAGATGTAGATTTGGTCAATACAGGAATTGCAGATGACAACTTGCAACAACAGGAGCCTAAAGAACCGGAGGCTTTGAAACAATCAACAACCACTCTGTCCCAGGATGAGGCTGTTGTGTCCACATCGCAGATCCAGCCAGTGGACATACTGGAAATACCTCTGAGAGAGTCATCAGAACCACCTGTTGTTGCTCAGGTTGATCCTGAACCGGTTTCCACTATCAAGAGGAAGTCTTCTTCATTGGGTGAGATGACCGATGATTGTTCCGAGCAGCCATCGAATGGGCAGTCTTCAAACGCGGAAACAGAGACTGATATTACACCCGATGGACATCTTATATTTGCGCCAGCAAAGAAGCGGACTAAGGCTGCAAAAAAAATACACGATGACTCAGAGACATCATCATCTCAACTAATCATCGACATGGCTGCACATACAGAGGCAAGTGTAGTATCAGCAGATCGGCACCTTGAGAAGCAAAGCGGCAACAGTTCTGACTTGATTCCAACTAGTGGAGATACAGAAAGACAATCATCCAATACCGGCACCACTGCCAAAGTTTCAAAAACAAGGAGGCTCAGAAAGGGAACTAGGCGTGTTCACCGTAGTGACAATAGTGATGTGTATATGGAGGAGCAAAAGGAGAACTCTCAGCCGCTTGGCAAGAATGTGATGTCAAAAACAAGAACCGCTACAACTGCCCGCTCCCTGAGATCCAGAGCCAACCGGCTTTTGATGGATCTGAGTGGAGAAGACTTGGAGCCCGACTTGAAGCACACCAGAGAAAAGATCACATCCCTGTGGGGTGATATCTATAATGCAGATATTGTAGAGATATACCAATCAGATAGGGAGGAAACACCACTTACACATGAAGTTTCTGCTCCTCTAAGTCTTCCACACCAGGAAGATCAAATGGATGTTAATGCTGAGGAGTCAACCAAGCATATCCAATGCAATGGGGAGACAGGTGATGCAGTCGGAACTGTCAACGAGCCACCGAAGGAGAGAAAAGAGGTATCAGCCATTTGCTTCGAGGATGATGATGTGCTCCTGGATGATCCCGGTAGCGAACTCGTGGGGCCATCCGCTCATATGGAGGATGCTGCAGCGGTACCTGCTCCAAAAGTAGATCAACGAGAAACTGTTTCAGGAAATGAAATCTCTGTTGAGACATCACAGAGCCTAACAGTAAAATCTTTTCCTGCGAAGGACGAGCAACCTCCCATGGAGTCGCCACAAAGTGAGGCTCCTTGCAATGATGCTGATTCAAGCAAGGAGCAAGAGGTGACACATCTGGTTGAAAAACCTCAGGTGAAATCACCACCTGCTCTTGTTGAGGAGAATCACTCCCAGGAAGCAGCCGAAATCGATTCACCGGTTTTGCAGTCCACGTCTCCCGCTTCCCCCAGAGGAGCAAGTCCAATAAAAGAAATCGTGGATGTCACCGTCGAGGCCAAGGATGAGTGTACACATATGGTGGCATTATCTGATGTACAGGGCCCCGTGAGCTGGAAGGCGGGTGATACGTCGAAGCTGTTTGCTATTGCTGGCAACCTGCAAGCGGCGTTGTCGTACCTCGAGGATGTATCTAACTCTGAGTACGGCTCTTTGAATGAGGATCTTGACGGCGCCCTCACCACGTTTATTGCCAATATGCCAGATGAGGAGATGGGCATGACATTGAGGGAGTGGATCTTGCACTCCTCCAAGCAGGCAAGACTACTTGTTGAAGAAACTTGTGCAAAGATGGTGGAGGCATACGATGAAGAAGCAGAGAGAACACTCCAATTTTTGGAGTCGATTCCCACGGTGGATTGACACAATATGCATAGAAATATGATATGGGTTGGCATGGGATGGATATCAAAGGTTAATACATGGAGTTTTTGGATACATATATAAGACTTACATCGATCGAAGTAATCTGCCATCCAAAGCATTTATAAAACAGGGGTAATAGGCAAGGAAACGACCTCAGATTACACACTTGGCTACATAAATACATACATGCTAATGCTACACGCTGTTGCTCCCCTTAGTCATCCAGCATCTCATCGTCGTTATCGTTGAACAGCTCTGCTTCCTGTGGCCTGGGTGGGGGTATTGCAGGGGCTACATCTACTTCACCATTAGTGTTATTTCCATCTCCCGGGATGACAGTGTTTGGATCATGAGGGGTCACAGGCCCCCGCGTTCCGGCAGGGCCAGGCGTTGCAGTGCCTCTCCAAGTCTCCTCATACCTCCTCATACCATTCTGTAGGGCCAAGAGCTGGTTCATCTGACCAACAGTGAACTGGGAGGGGCCAACCGGTGGTGTTCCATTTTCCGAGCCTGGTCCTGCGCTCTGTTGTCTTGCGATGTTTCTCCACTCTATGCGATCCTCGATGTCTTCAAAGGGCATCCCTAGCCCAGCCCGCCTGGCGAGTTCTATAGTCAATGCGTTGTTGGCTGTATTGATGTTAGGCGTGGCAAAACTGTTGGTAGCGGCATTTATACCTTGGGTATTGCCAGTGCCATTGTGCAAGTTGAACTGTTCAAACACCTCAGCTACCCTCCTTTGGGCCATACGCTGGTATACGTCTCTGTCTAAAGGCTGTCCATTGAACACTCCGTTTGTGAAACCATTGGCAAGGATATGCTGTTGAACCCTGAAGAGACGTGTCAGGTATATTCTCAGATGAGAAACCCCCTCACCACTGAACACACAGAACAGACTCTTTTGATGTGGGGTGAACTCGGAAGGAGGCTCTCTACAGTACTGGGTTATTTCCGGACGCAGGAATGCAGACACACCAGTAAGCGAGAGATGTGTCAGCTTTGGACACGCAATCAGCAGTCTGTATATCGGGTAAAGGCCAATGGAAGTGCAATAGGAAAGATGCACTCTCTCCAAAGTATCATCTATACTCCTTCTGTTATTTGCCAATGCCAATATCCCGTGATCTGTTATGCTAGCACATTTCACTAATCCTATACGCCTTAGACGGGGCAATGCCGCCAATTCAAACACGGTATCGTTAGTCAGCTGTGTACAACACGCTAGATCGATGTATTGCAACCGATGACAGCTCTTGATTAGATGTACCGCACCAAAGTCGGTGATGTTACTGCAATGGCCGAGGTGTACATAATGGAGGTTCTTGCCAAGCGTTGCGAGCGCACGCAGGGAGGCATCCGTTATGCTCGAACACTTTGAGAGAACAACATTTCTTAGCTTTGGCGCAAGCTTCACAACCTTCTCCACAGCCTTATCGGTGATGCTGCTGCACGCGGTGAAATCGAGAATCCTCAGCTTATCGAGAGAAGGTTCGCGACCAGTTCCGTCAGCAAAACAATTTTCTGTAATGTACGAATTTCTGGATATTTTGAACTCGCGGAGGAATTCCAAGTTGCAGAATAGTTGGTACAGAGATGCATCAGTCACTAACGAGCATCCATTGAGATCCAGCTCAACGAGGTTAGGACAGCACTTTATGAGCTCTAAAATGGTCTCGTCGTCGATCTCTGAACACTCGCTCAGCTTGATCCTCTTTAACAGAGGACAGCTGTGGATCAGAGTCAGAACAGCATCTTTGCTCACTTCTGAAGAGCCGGGAGCATATAACCCTTGGAGTCGTGGGCAGTTGTTGGCCAAAACGAGATATATGTCGTCGGTGATGTCTTTGAAGCCTGTCAAGTCAATGCTCTGGAGCTTATAACACCCTTGCAGCACGTTGACGATGACCCTGTCTGTCACTTTGCTGCAATTAACCAGCGTTATTCTTTCCAAGTGTGTGCATCCTGTGAAGTAACCGAGGAACTTATCATCTACAAGGCCAGGGATTAAAGAGAGATTGAGCCGCTTGATGAACTTGCGGTAATTCCAGAAGGTTTCGTTGGGCGGCAGAGCCATCACCTGTGCCAGTTTCTCATATACTCTGAAACTATGTATTCCTGGCCTGAACCATATCAGTTCGATGATGAGATTAGCCCACGTCTTGCATGTCAGGGCCAATGAGAGGAGATCCGACTTGGATGTAAGGTATGAAAAGATCAGCAATAACACCTCGGCAGGAAGCCTCATGATATGGCCCGGAGGCAGCCTGTTGATGGCATCCTTGTCGAGGTTAGGCAATAGATCAATCTGGCCCGAAGAGCTGCCTCTCTTCGAAACCGATCTCATCAGCATCCGCCTTGCGTGCTGTTCGTTGTCTGTGTCTGGATCATCCTCGTCCATATAGTCGTAAGAATGCATGGGTGCAAATGACTTGAGTGCTGGATTGGATTCCTTTTTCCATTTAGAGAGGGATTGTTGGTGGCTGTGAGATGGTCCCTCGCTATCCGAAGAGTGACTAGCTGACGATTCATGGTTAGTCCTTCTCTGGGATATGCCAGGTGGTGCATGACGATCGTTCTGGACAGGCAATGGTGTTGAATCCATTTCGGAATCCGTCGCTGTGTTGTGGATGTTGCTGGTGGGATTCGGAGTGGCTCTTGAGGGGCCGGTATCGTATCCTGTCAAGGACGACAATGAGTCCGCCGATGGTGAGTTCTCTGTTTCGTTTTCCATTGCGCGTGGTGTGTGGCGATGAAGTTGCTAACCTTAGTTTATAAAGATCCTCCTTAAGGGAAGCACAGTCATGTATGTGTAAGTGTGTTCTTTCCTGTTTCTGTTTTTCTTCTTTTGTCTATGCCACCTGATTGGAGTGATAGATCGGATAAATAAAGACGGGAAGTATGCACATGTACATGTGTAACGGTACCGATGAAACTTGTGTGTGTGTGTGTGTCGATTGTTGCTCAACTAAAGACAATCAGTGAAAAAATATACACCACTACTGCTCATACACCTCTTTCGCTCTGTGCAGATGTTGTAGAGCGCGCAGAGTGCAATCAATTGTATGTTTTTCCTGTGTAATTCCTGAGTAATCCTGGGTAAACCCCGCGCGTCAATCAACACAATGACGGGGCACAGGCACACTTGCGATTCACAACACAGTAAAAAACACACCCACAAAACACAGAAAAACCAAGACACACTGCAAATAGTGGTCTTCACTCAGCAATAAAGTAGATATCTTCTCAGTAATGACCCTCCTCCCAGCTATCGCATTAACCTGATGATCAATCACATCCACTTTGCCTTTGCCCTTCCCACATCTCCCAGCAGTCTCCCCCGGCATTACCCATCTCCTACATTATCACACAAACCCACCCACACTACGGAGTACCAGCGAGCCCTTAGCGTTGCCCAGGCATCTCCAGGCACTGTCAGTGCCATGCTGGTTACGCAATGGTTAGCGAGCACACCTAACCTGACTACGATGTGTGGAGGCTGCCGTGGTGCAGCTAAGCTGCCATAGTTAAGGCTGCCTACCCTCGGGAAGCAGCCGACGCTGTGCACGACCGATGAGCTGGGGTAGATATGTGGGGGGTGCGGAAGAGGTGGGGTGAGGTCAAGACAGGGAGACACATTGTGGAACAGCTGGTAACTAGGAGGAACTTTGGCTATTGTTGGATGAGGAGAGTCTCAAGACCAGTTACACAACATCCTAATTACAAATGGGCATGCTCAATTCTATCAAATTGACAGATACATGAATCCAACTGCCTTTGAGGCTTCGTTAAATTTGTAAGAGATATGCATTAAATTTATACTTATACAATGGAAAATCCCCTCATCGCTGTAAGCGCCAAGCTATCTTCTATTGTCTATCGGATCTTATGCTACCTTGGGCTGCCTTTTTGTCTCATCTGATGTATCCTGGAAAACCAGAACTTTGGCCGTTTAGCTGAGTATTTAGCTGCTCTCCAGCAACAGACATTCGCTCCATCTGCTGCTTCAACAAAGCCATGTCGTAGTGTCCTACACCCTCTCCACTTGCAGCCATAACATCTGCTTTCAGATACATGGAGATTGGCTGTTGCTGTTGCTGCTGTTGCTGCTGTTGCTGTTGTTGCTGTTGCTGTTGCTGCTGCAATTGAGGTGGACCAAGATAGCTGTTCCCGCCATTGAAATTGCCTGTGAATTCTGGAACATACGCCCCATTGTTGGCTGCACCCCCTCCTGCATTGTTCCGATAACCAGATGACGCTCCGTTCACCCCCTGACCAACGTGGCCATTGTTGGATGCACCGCGACCTCTTTGATTACTGTAACCGTTCCCATGGTGGTTGTTGCGGTGGTTGTGAGGTCTGTCACCCGCGCTGAGACCAACCTCCTCCATGAGCCGGCGATGCGATTGAGACGACACTTGTGTTAGTTGGGATCCTTGAATTTCCAAAAGGGTCGCCTTCACCTGGTGAATCATAGCCGCTTTCAAGAGTGGCTCCAACAACGGGATCGACAACACCTTGTTGATAAAGGTGGCTCCATTGGCGTCGCTCAGTGTAGACTCAAGAATCGAACTGATTCCAGCAGGGGTGCTATTTTCAGAAGATTCACCAGACTGTTCGAAGATACCGCTACCGAACAGAGCGGTGAGAATACTATTTCTGGGCCTGAGATCGTTTCTATGACTCAATATCTTGAGCAACGTGAGCGAACCAACCTTGTGGACTGAGAGTGGCCCCACCTCAGGGAGGAGCAAGGGCACCAACATCATCGGTCTGTCATGCAGGAGTTGACAAGTGTCAAGGAACCATGTGATCAACAGAGACCCATTTGCATTGAGTGCCAGTTCTGCACTATGTGTAACAATGCTCGATGCAATCAGCACAATAGTTTCCTTAGATACCACATCTGCACTCTCCAAACACGTCCTGATAGCTCTAGCCCCAAATCTTCCCTTCGAAATCTCTACAAAATCATCCACGATGGTCTCGGTGATGAAGTCATTCCAAGGAGCACCAAACTTGAGCGCACATTGAATGACATAATTCCCGTATTGGTCATTCATCAGCGCAGAGGTGTATGGCATCAGCGCCTCGGAAATCATGTTCATCTCACGCTTGGAAGATAGAGCCGTAGAGGCAATCTTTTGCGCGGCCCAAGTACCATTCTTGTGAGCACCCATCTGTGGAAGGAATGGAGCAAGCGTTCTCAGCATGATGTCTCTGATTTCTGCACTGCATATCTCAAAGAACTTTTGGACAATAGTGTTGCCAAGATAATCGCTAGCTAGTTCCGGTAGTTCGCTCATCATGGAGAGTGCCAACTCTTCCACATCTCCCTGCGACAATTGATTGCTGTCGATAGACTTGCGTATCTCTCTGAGCCTGGGCGAGTCGAACTCTCTCACAGCCGGCGACACCGGAAGAGGTCCCAGGCCGTCTTTTTTGCACGAGCTTTTGTATGTGAGAGACTTCCTGTAAAGGTAGTGCGTGTGTTTCAGCTCTTCTGCAGACAAAATTTCTGAGCCAAACGCCGTTGCTACATTCAGCAAAGAGGTTCCCGGGGATTGTTGACCTTGGCTTTCCGGAGACGATCCAGCTATGGAGTTAACTCCCGTGGTAGGTTCCAGTGGTTCAGAAGGTAACTCTTTACCAGCAGTTTGCGGTGCTTTACCATCCGTAGAAGCCACATTATCGACTGCACTACAGCGACGGCTAGTGGCACTTTCGTCTTGCTCCATAATGGGTTCAGCAAATGCTTCTTTCTTTGGCTCAGCTGTCGAGGTCTGGTTGAATCCAGAGCCAAACTGTGCGCTACTTGGTGAGGAAATGCTGAATATCTTGGCAAAGGAAACGATGCACTGCAAGCCTGGAGTAAGCTCCTGGTGATTCAGCGATGCCTTGCACGTCATTGCAGCTTCTATCGAGTTCATCTCAGCAAGAACCATAAGATCACCATTATTGCAGTTGATCACTCTCACCGACAGCACAAAGCCAAAGCGGCTCAGGATGCGCAAGAAGTTCACAGATGTCACTAACGAGTTGTTTGGAAGATTCAAGATTATCAAGGTATTGGTGGGCCCTAGCGAGGCATCCTGGAACGTGGAGGTGAAGGACACACTATCCTGAGCAACACCATCCTGTAGGATTGGGTACTGTGGAGTCACTCCACCTGGTTGCTGCAAGAACTGTGCAGCAGGCTGTTGAGAAAACTGCGGTTGGCTGTAGGAGGCGGCTCCATCAGGGCCAACACCACCAGCAACACCACCCAGACCTCCAATAGTGATGTTTCCTAAACCATTGTTCACACCGCTAGAGTAAGTTTGGGCACGTGGTCTTGACGCTTCGAGAAGTTGATGCTGAAGGAAACCATTGTTGTTGTTTGGCGCAACCCCAGAATTGAGGATGTTGTTGTCTGTAAACTGGGGTGGCTGTTGCTGCTGCTGTTGCTGCTGTTGCTGCTGTTGTGACTGTATTTGATTTATGTATTGAGCTTGATGGGTATTTTGTTGAACTTGCATATTCTGCAGCGGATTAGCCTGCTGAGAGAGGACTTGGTCATATGTGACTTGTTGGTTGGTGGGCATGAACTGTTGCAAATAATATCCTTGCTTCTCGGATGAATTGCTGATGGCATTGTTGGTTGAGTACGATCTTGCTCTGTTGTGGTGTGAGCTCTGCAACGAAGGCTCAAGGACCCCAATCGAGGAAACCTGAAGAGGCAGGGATTGTTGCTGTGTTTGTAGTGGTTGTGAATCTTGCTGTAATGGCTTACCAGTTTCCGGCAACACAGAGTAAGCTCCATGCTGAATCACAGGTAAGGCCGAGGGCTCCATACTGAGATGGGGAACGGATGGCTGTTGCAAGTAACCAAGCTCGGATATGAGAGGAGTGTTGATTAGGTCACTGTTCCCTCCGCTGGCTGAAAACTGAGATCTTCTCCCCGATAGAGAAGCGGACATGTTGTCGTCATTCCAAAGAGAGCTCTGGAAAGAAGAGGATCGTAACCTATTGCCTGTTGTTTGTGCACCTCTGAATGGAGATGCTGAAGGCACAATGCCCCCGAGACCCGCGTCACCATTGAGATTATTAGTGTTGGTGCCCTCTCTGACAGCCATCAAAGAGGGGCTGGCAGAGATGGTTGGAGGCAGGGTGTTGAAAAATTGTTGCTGTTGCTGAGATGCTGCGCCTAGACGTGAAGGCAGAGTACCTGAGCGGTGCCTTGTGCGTATCCCCAAATTATTAGACGCTGAAGAGGTTGATGATGGAGATGAAGCTGCAAAAGACTGAGGATCGCTGGACAGGAAGTTGGAAAAGTCCAGCGAGAGTGGGCGGTTATTTTGGGCCGATGCGTTGTTGTGGGTGTTGAGAGTGGTGTTGTTCGTCATGCCCAAAGACGCTGCCATAGCTGGTGCCGAAGGTGACCTGGTGGTGCTGCCTGCGGATGAGGCGGAGAGTGATGGTGAGACAGAATTTATGTTGCTGATGCCTGGAACAGCGAGGTACATGCTATTGCTTACGCTGTTCAAGTTTATATCACTTGCCTGCGAAAGGAACAAGTCATTATTGTTCTCTCCAGGGCCAAAGGGCGTTTGTCCATTGTCTGTCTGAAAAGACATCGCTGACGTGTAATGAATTTGCAAGACAATAGGGCTTTAGATCAAGCAAAGACAGAGAGACACAGCCAACTGACAAAAAAGAGATGAATGTAGAGATGAATGTCTTCTGAGCTTCTGTACAAGATAAACAGTGAGAAAAATATATAGGGAAAAAGAAAGAAAGAAAAAAAAACAGTTGAATCGAATCAAAAGGCCTTCTCCTCCCACGTTGTCAGTTCCACCTTGAAGAAGAGTGGTGGTTACAATCAGTCCCAAGATATGTACGATATTGGTGGAGAAATTGCGCCTACAACCCACACTGCTCTGCACAGCGATGTGTGTATGAGCGATATCAGTTAGTGCGGGTGCGCCTATAAGTGTGGGTGTGGATGTATCGGTAGTTTCCAACCGTGGTTATTGGGACCTAGTGTGCCACCCAAGCTGCTTACCCACTCGGAGGAAGTCTGTATGTAGTGCAGTGCAGGTGTCGTTGACGTAAATGTGCCTAGCGGTCTTTGCTCTTGGAAACTGGAGACGTCTGAGGGGGAGAAGGGGGAAGCATTGAAGCGTGGGGGAAGAGTCAATAGTAAGGCGACGGAGATGGTGCGAGCAAGGCAAGTGAGAGTACGTTCCCAGCATGCACAAAGCGCAGCAAGCACGGTGACACAGGAGTGCATTGGCAGTTACAGGAAAGGCGTTGGTGTTGGTTCGGCATGCTTGCAAGGTGGTGGATGGTTGCCAAAAATAACAGGATTTCCAGCTTTTTTGAGGAATCAGCACCAGAGGTTCACGGCACTGGATGCCTGGCAAATCATGAAAAAGTCCGGTCGCCGGCTGCCTGCTGCATTTGCTCCATAAACTTCCAGGTCTAGATGCCTTGGCATTCACCAAGGTAGCGAAACCGGTGACGTGAAACTTGCCGTTACGTGGCACCGTTTCGGCCGGGGACGATGCATGGCCGGGAAGAGGCGCAGAAACGGGTCAGCACGGTTATGATGGAATGCGCGCAGCGCGCTGCCTAGAGAGATGAGCGAAAAAAACCAAGAAAAAGGGCCAGACGCACTGTGTCGGCACAGTGGGCTGGGCGGACTGGACAGGGCATGGCTCGACAGTGCTCGGCTAGCCTACACTCGGAAATCAAAGCTTATTTTCTCTTAAGCAAGTATGATACCAGGTTGATTTCTTCCAGGCTGTTGAGTAAGGAATCGCTGTAGATAAACGAGATAGTCATATTGTCTGTATGTAACAATGGCTGGAAGTGTGTGGTCTAGTAGCATATATTTCGCTCCTCGCCAACTCAACGCGGGCCACAGGCGATGACGTCCCAGTAGCGTAATATGCCGGCCTAACCGATGTGCATCGAGGCGGGAATGTGCAGGCACCATCTGAGCTGAGAATCAACGGTACTACATCCAGAGCTGTGAGGCTCACATGAGAAAACACATATATTCAAATATCCCAACAAAGAAACACACAAACACACAAACACACACATAGAGGACAAAAACCATGTCGGTCGTGCAGAGGAATTACGTATTCGCGGCTCTGCCTGAGTTGGCCCATCATCAAGCTTGTTGAATCATCACTCCAATGCAATGTGTATTTTTAGCAAATGTCTTGATTCATCCGATAACAGATGTCTCCATGCCCGCCATGAGAAGAGCTCATCTGTATTGCAGCTTTGACCAACTGTTCTTCTAGCTGCAGTCTCAGCTGCTGGAGTAGTCTCATGCAGTAGTCTCGGACATCATTGTCTGCATAGCTAGCTCTCTCCTTGGAGATCCTGCCGTACGTCTCCTCTACAAAAGCCTCCAGGTTGATGGATCTCAAAACCTCAATGAATACGCGTATGCTATCCATCGCTTCAGGAGCTACTATTCCACTGGCCATAAAGGTACCTACATTGTCCAAACTAGAAAAGGATCGTTAGAAGGTTGTTCTCGATACATCGTCGTCACTTTCCAACTTACTTGATTTTGAATTCTTCCTCCCGATTTCTCGCGAGGTCCTTGAAGAACTCATACCCATTTGCAGCTTCTGTCAGTGTAGGATCGTATGGATAAAGAATACAGTTTAGAGGATTGAATGGTCGATCCACATTATGCTCCGTGAGTCGATGCTGAAGATGGCCCAACCTGCCAATATTACTCTCCTGTCGAGTGTGAGGCCCTGAGTATAGCTGCAAGAGGTTTTTGTTCCATGTAATGCCTCCAGAGATGGGAATTTCGTCCGGTGTCCAGTCCACTTCCTTCCCTCCCAATTCCGACAAGTTTGTCACCTGAGAGGTAGAGAGTATATAAGATGTGCTTTTTTCAGAAAAGGAGCCGTGTGAGTCGGATGTTCCGTGAGCGCCATCCGCAAATGGCCATGTGAGTGGTAAGTGGGTTGTGCTCTTTCGTGACCCGGAGGAGAAAAGAAAGTGTCTGGGTATATGTAGAAGACTTCTTGGAATTTCCTTTGGTAGTAGGCTAAAAAGCCCACCCTTTTGATTGCTACTTTCTGTGAGTTGCACCTCCATGGGAATACGATCGAGCACAAAAGCGAGACAATGAAAGCAGGAATACTTAGTTACAAAAACCAGCATATATGTGTTTTATTTTCTATGTTTTGGTGCTACGGTGACCTTGGTTATAGCTTCCTCCACATCCCACCACGTTGTGTAGATCTGCCTGATTTAGTCTTTAACATGAGCGATCTACCTATTCCAAATAGGCTCGCAATTCGAGTGAGCTTTACGTTCCTTCGCATGAGCCGCATCACGCAGTAGATCCTTGGTTAACACAGCGTAGACGCGGTTATTTCTGGTGAGGTTTGTCCGGGGATGGTATAAGTGGCTTCGGTTACCTATTTCAGATATGAACATTGATATTTTCCTTCACAAACTGTTGATTCAGAGTCTTTACGAAGCCCTGATTTGCGGATGTTTCCTGTTGCTGATACTTCCATGCTAGGAAGGTGCATCAGCAGCCATATGCGATCGACCTGTTGGCTATATAGCGTCTTCATGCACGCTGTCCTGCCACTTTCTGCACCCCGTGCACTGCAAACATGGCGATGATGCACAAATGTCAGAAGGGAGGCCTCTAAGGCAGGAGACACCAACTATAGGGAGAGAGACAGAGAGAGAGGAAAAAGTACGGGCGGAGCAATCCTTTGCAAAATCAGACTCATCTGCAAATAAATGATGACAATAGAGTTGAAGCACCAATACTGACCACTTCTTCAGTTGTCGAGTCATCTCGTTCTTATTTACTCTTAGCCTGTCTGTGTGAATATATATATTAGGGAGATAGGGGGTCGGGTATTTCGCACATCCCTGCAGCTGCCTGAATAAACTTTGTTGCATTATCAGCCAGCGGCGCGTATTCTGCATGTAACATATGCATCCCCTACTTCTGACACAACTCCCTGTATAATGTGAGACGCCGAGACTTATGTTATCCCCACTAGTACCAATGAGGTTTTATAACGCAAGATGCCGAGGGATGGGGGGAGGGTTTAGGGGATAAAGTTGTGGGTAACTGTTTGGCGGACCTGGAACACATTGTCAGGGGTGTCTATAAGCGAATCGAACCCTTAGACGTTGTTGATTGATGCTACTGATATATTGTATTTGAATAAATTGTTTACAAACTAATAATTGAACTCAAACAATGTCTTCCCCAACGGGGGATACAATACCGAATGGAGAAGTGGTTGAGGATGGTTCCAGGGACGAATCCCCAGAGGAACAAACACCAGAAACACCCAAAACACCCAAAACACCCTCCTCCAACAAGTCGAGCACACCGGCAAAACCACTAACAGCAAGACAGCAGCAAATGGCAGAGAAGATAAATATGATCAAGCTCAGGCGAATACTAGAGCTTAATAGCAGGCTTAAGGTCAACCTGGGTAGAGAAAGGATGATGGTGTCTTCAAGTTCATTGACGTGAGTTCTGCGCATTTCACAATTATCTCTTTGCAACCGTCCGCTAACAAGTCCATAGAGTCATTAAATTCACAGAGACCACTTTCGATATACTGTTACCTTCAGTATGGGGTGAAGTGTCACCTGAGAAGAACAGGTATAAGATGGCAGCCGAGAAACGAGCCTCACGGAAAGACGCAGATATGGGAGGTTGTTGCGTGATAATGTAGGGGAAGCCAGAGGGTTTAGATTTTATGGCTAATCATAAGCGAATTCATCTTAAAGGTTTTTCTTTTTGGCTCTCCAATATGGTTCGATTGTTGGGTGTTCTTATTTTTGTTACCTCCATGATATTTGTTGTTTTTGCGGTTGTTGGATATTGTACGATACTCGTTTTTCCATTTTTATGCACCTCAGTTTGACATATATATTTCATCGTTTATTAACGATTAATGATTGATAATCACGTCTATGAATACAACTCCAGAGCGGCCCGCGCAACGGAAAGATTATCCCTTGTTGCTGAAGCAAGGCCTCCTTCTCCGACTATCTCCTTGAGCTTCTCTTCAGCCAACGAGTGCAATTTGTTGTTCAGCTGCAACACATCCTCTTCCACGGCGCCAGAGCTTTTTTTACTACTGCTGATTTTAGTATAGAACTCTCCAAATACAGGGTGGTTTACGGATGTGATTGTTAGCAAAGTGGCCCAAGCCTTGGTGTAGGTTTCACATAGCTCTATGGCCCTCAGAAGTCGCTTCTTGGCGATAGCCAGCGACTCCGTTGCTCTTGCGAAAAGCAGTTGTTGCTGTTGGTGTGACGATGTGCTTTTCCTTTGCAGAATCAGTTGACTTGCAATGCATGCTTCTGCGTGGCCGGCCTTGGCCCAGATGTTATACGCATGTGGCTGCACCAACAAAATCTCCTCAAAGCAGTGTACAGCCTTATCGTAGAAGCCACCATCTATATATACACTTGCAAGTTCACTCCATGTAGAACAATCAGAGGGTTTTACCTCCAAGTACCCCAGCAGTCTCTCTGCGTATTCAGCAGCGGTAAGCTGTCCGTCATGGTACTTCACCACGGCGATTCTCTTGTTGACCTGAAGGAAATCGGCTGGTGCTTTGGGGGCCGAAGTGGAAGATGCATTGGCAGCCAATTTTGCACTCTCGGTCAGATATTCCAACGCCTGTTTCCTTCCCGAAACCACCTCCACATACAAGGAACGCAGCACCATCAGTCTCTCGCTCTTGGTGGGCTCAAACTTATCGGAAAGCTTCTCGAGCATGGCCCTAGCCTCAATGTCATGGCTGGTCTGGAGACACAGGAAAAAGTGCAATTCTACCAGTGCGTAGTAATCAAACTCTGTATTGATAGATGCATTAAGCCCCAGATAGCTCTTGGATAAATGGTATATATTCGTCAGGAACCGAGGCTCCATTGTGGTGTAGAGGCCACTCCGGTGGATCTCCAGCAGACGGTCACGAACTTCAGCCATGATCTGATTATTATCAACTGTGTAACCTAAAGTCGCTGTTGATCGTTTTAGATCGATTTATACTACATTTGGAAGCTTCACCCCCTTTTTCTCTGCCGATTACTGTTCAACAGACATCCACCCACGAATTGGACATGGCGAACATGAACAACCCATCGCCTCGCACTGAGTTCTTGCACGACTTTTGGGCCGCTCCAATGCGGGGGATGTGATTGAGATATTAGAGTAAGGACAAAATCGTACCTGATTATTGAATAGATATGTTTGGTCAGAAGTCATTAAATTTATAATCACATGATGTAGGGTCTTGTATGCTCTACAGTGGCCCCTTATCTACAATATATATAAGCCTAAGCAAGAAAGTCATAAAGCATAACTTCATCTTTGTCACTTACATAACATGTCGGATATCCACAACGTCTCTTGTTGACTAGTCAATTTTCATATACTCTCTTTTCACACTCTTAGTCCTCAGTTTCTGTGACACCCAGGCAGTATCTCTCATTAGGGCTCTTGGGTCACCAGCAGAAGGCATGATTTGCTTTACTAGGTCCGCATACTTGTCCTCTTGCATCTTGAACTCTCTGATCACCTCCTTTGTCTCAAAATCCACGTACACTCTGGTGTCGTATATTCTGAAGATGACATCATCCACCCGCAAGAAGAATCGTTGCAACACTAGTGCACAGGAAGCCATCACTCGCACCTTGACGTTCAATATAGACATTCCGTTATCTCCTAGTTCATCCTCATATAGTATCATATCGTCAAAAAAAAGAATGGGATCCCGCCTCTGTAACTTCTCCATCGGTATCTCTACATCGTCCCTCGGCACAAGTGCAAATTCACCACCAGTGGTGGGTTGTGTCAATGTGCCCTTGTATGTGTTTGTGTATGTCCAATCAAATGGTTTGTACATCTCCATGATCTCGCCATCGTTCTTATGCTGTCGCGACTTGAACCATTCATTGGCATATGATACACTCAGCAGTTCTGCTGGGTCTAGCGTGTGGTGGTTTTTCACGAGTTCAAGCGCATCGATAGCATTGAAGTTCAGCCCAAACAAAACCTTTGAGGTGTTGCGGTCTCTGTACTGCAATTCCACCCTGTTATGGCCAAATATCATTTCAGGAAGTGGAAACTCGAGACGGGCTTCCAAGGCGTCCATCTCAGCAGAGTTAAGGATCGGTTTCCTCTCAGTGTAGAACTCCCAACCCTCCACAGCTATCGAAGGTGTATCTTTTAGAGGTAGTGAAGATGCTGGAGACGGAATTATCACAGAACCACAATGAGGACACTGAGGATTCTTACACTCACCCTCGTGCGATGGAGCTGGCACCTGTACTTTGGGGGTGGCGTTCGAAGGGCTCACCGCATAACTTGTCACGGGAGCATGCCCTGTGGGCTTAACGGGTGCTGGTGTGGCAAGTCTGTTTGATACGGTTGAATTGCCAGGTGGTGTTCTCTGTTGTGGTATTCTAGCTCTTGTGGTGAGCGCTACCATTTCTCTGGCTGCTGTGATGTGTACTGATTCTATGCCATTGGTGATGGGGAATGCGCTTCCACCTGATTGTGTTCCGGGGAACGGGCGGTTTTGCCCCGGCACTTTGAACTCTGGAGCACCACGCTTCTTTTTATCATCCATCTCGGGTCCAGCTTTTTGTAATTGGAATAGTCTGGTGTATTGGGTATTGGGGACTGATCTATATTACCTCTATATAGGTATTTCCATAGGTGTGCAATGAACAACAAACAATAGGCACTGCTTGAGGTTCCCACGCCCTACAATTTGCGTGTCATTAGACGTGTCAGTAGGTAGCAGGGAGGGAAGAGACAGATGGCATCTCTTGCCATGGGTCAATTGCCCAAACGTTTCCCATCCTCCTTTGGATTTCTTCACGGAGCTGAGTACTTGAACATTAGTTGGGCCCTTTAGAGTGAATTACCTGTCCACGGATATAAGATCATTCAATGCCTACGGGAATATCCTATAGACACTCACAGGCTATGTATATGTGGGAGGAGAATAGATGGAACTGATCATGTTGCTCATTAAGCGAAAATCACGAACCAAGTAAGTTGGGCTACGTTTTCCACTCTTTCGGCGACGTATTCTTCTGTTCTGGATATGTTCTGTATTACGCGGCTCTGTAGGGTTAGGATATGGCCAAACAAGTAAACATACTTCACCGTGCATTGATAAGAGGGCTTGGGTACCATCTCCATATCTTTTTTGTCTGCTGAGCGATGGAATCCGTGCATTGCAATGTATCTTACTCTGTTTGTCACCAGGGGAGACTGGGGCGGTTTGTCCCGCTTCTGCAGGAGTAGCTGCTGCGGGCTGCAGTGATATGCGCGGCAGATTTTACCTTTCCTTTAAGTGGAGCTTCCGATATCCAAGACGGACAGCCAGAATTCATCAGTATCGAGCTAACAATCCCATCAGCTCGTTATGTTAATAAATTCCTGACTTGCATAGTGGCATCTCTGCATCGTTGACATGGGATGCCCCCTCTTTAGAGACGAGCGATTCTGCTGCCCCGATAAGCACCTCAGTGCATGTCAAAGGGCAGCTCATCCTATATGTAGTCGTCATTATCAAACAGACTTCCAGGTACCCACACTGGGTTCCATTACTGGAACTCAATGGCTGTGAAGTGATCCAAAAACAAAAATAAAACGCAACCGTGCACGTGTCTTTTGATGCATCCGTTGCAAGAGATAACATTACGGTTTCCTTCGGCCTTGATATCGCATAGTTAACCACCCACGGCTGCCCCCACACCTACAACAGTGCTGCTTTCCCTGTTCTGAAGCCCATGCACTTCCTCCCAGTCATGTAAGGGGGGAGTTTCTTATTCATGACCGATACGCGCATATCTGTACCATAGAAGGGAGACAGTGTCTGTCTGTTTGCTTGTTGGTGCACAGTGGGCGCAGGGTGATATGGTCTCTCCACTTTCCGGCTCTGTGTTCTATTTGCTCGGCCAACCCCAAACTGTGCGGAAGCAGGTCGGTGCAATGCACTACCACGCCTGTTGTTGTGGGTGGCTTTTTCTAAACTATCGTTCTCTCTCCCTTGAAGTTCCATAAAAACGGGGTTCCTAACTTCTTTTAGTTCTGTATTTTCGGTTTTTTGTTAAAAGTTTTTCTATTGGAATCGAACTTGAATATATCGCAGGTTTGCGCGCATTGTCTTCGATTCTGTTTTTTTGACTGTTTCGAGCTTCGCGCCTTTCACTTCCCAAACAGTTTCTCGATAGCGTGGGCTAGGGGAATCTTACCCTTTCCGATTATCTCCGCACTTTCCCAAGGGCTTCCAAAAGTGGTGTTTGCTTCGCCGTGATATATTGAGCACTCAACGAATAGATCAAAACACTGTTGAGAGAGTTTCCACAGCTAGACAATCATTGTCGCTAATTTTGGTTTTGATTTATTCACCTCCATAGACTATCCATCAAAGATGACTTTGCGATTGGGAAGCAGACGGTCGCCTTTCATGGCCATTGCATCAGTGCTGCTGGTGTTTCTTTTTATCTATTTTTTTACCAATACTTCACTTCATTCCAACCAGTTGGCCAACCCTCTCCCCATAGATGAGCATTCTGTGAACATAGGTGGTATGACCACTTTCTCAAGGTCGTCCGTGAAAGGTGGTGGAAGCAGTGATACTGCCGCCCCTCAACTTACATCCAATATCGAGAAAGCTGGCCTTCTCAATGGCGACCAAGCTGCTGAAATGCTGGAGACATACAAAGCCCAAAAGGAGAAGAAGATGAGCAGCACCGGCAGCGGTGCCACTATGCAGGACTCCAAACACTCCTTGGATGAGGATCTCCCATTTATGCCAAAGATGGCAAATGAAACTTTGAAGGCTGAACTGGGCAATGCAGCCTGGAAACTTCTCCACACAATTTTGGCTCGTTACCCAGAAGAACCCACCAAGGACCAAGAAACAAAGCTCGGCAACTACGTCTATTTGTTTGCCCATGTGTATCCATGCGGTGACTGCGCTCGTCATTTTGTTCAGCTCCTAGACAAATACCCACCCCAGCTGTCGTCGCGTAAGACTGCTGCTCTTTGGGGTTGCCATGTGCATAATAAGGTGAATGAGAAGCTTGGAAAACCAGAGTACGACTGCTCCACTATCTTGGAAGACTACGACTGTGGGTGTGGTTCGGATGAGCTGGAGATGGATCCAACTCTTCGCTCAAAGAACTCCAAGCCAGTACAGAAAGAAGAAGATGCCACAGATTCCCAGCTGGGTGCCGCTGTCCAGCACTCTGCCTCTACGAGGCAGGCACTAGATGCAGAGATTGAGGATCACTTAGACAGTATCCGTTTGGAGAGTCTGGAAGCAGTGCAGGCTGGTGGTTGAACTGAATATGAGAAAACACTCTGTTGTATGAATTGGTAAGAGGGTTCTCTGCAACTGATTTTTGTCTTGAGTACATTTGCATGTGATCTGTTTTGTTTCTGGGTTTCCCCCGAGGTTCTGGTTACACGTTTCCAGTTTCTCTATGCCTCTGTTTGTGGTTTACTTTATTTTTATATTTTACTGCTGTCGCATATTCTTTGCACCATCCAGCTGTGTGTTTTTTTTTTTTGTCTATATGGGCTATGTATTCTAGTATGCATACATATCTTTATGTATAATAATAAGGTTCTCGTTGAGCGGTGCTTCAATATATTGGCTAATTCTTGTAGTCTTGAGGTTCACCATGTACACTGGACTTTCGATTAGTTGTCATTTGATCTGTATCAGTAGTATTCACTCAAGTTATAGTGAATCTGACAGGTCGTGGTAAACTCACTCTCGGTTTGTCCTCCCCCACGTATTGCTACGCAGTAGTTGGAGTGTGTACTTAGTATAGCGAAAAGCTTAATTGGGTCATGCACTGACGAATACGGCAAGACTGGGGAAGAGGCAGTAAGAGACAGACTGGGCAAGCCCAGAGTTTAACAGAAACAAAAAGGTGAAAGTATTCGATTGGCTTGTAAGTCGTTCAGCCAATATTGGAATATATCTCAAAATGGTAAGTGCTTCAACACTAGCTGGTTGACATTGACATTGTGAGCGGCAGAAATGCTGCTGCGATTTGAATTGCCACTATTGACTGATCATGCCTTACTGACAATACAGGAACATCCTTGTTTTACTCTTGCTGCTCTCACCCTTTTTGGGGGCTCTATGGGCTATATGTAAGTTTAAGCAATTGCAAGTCTTATGGCCACCCGTGGCATTGCACCTCTTTTGGGTGGAACCAAAGTGTGCTGAAAATGCAGCGGAAAGAGTAGTCAGTATCCTCTAAAGTACAACCTGCTAACAACACCGTGTAGCCGTAAGGGTTCAGTGCCATCCCTGATAGCGGGAACAACCATGTGTGCTTGTTACGCGGGGGCTGGTTACCTCATTAAGAATAACATGGAGTACGGAATCCATACCGCTTTGGGTACCTCTACGGTTATGATGATCACAGGTATCTACAGCATCATCAACTCTTCCAAAAGAAGGCCCGTTCCCATAATGTTGCTTGTCATTGGTGGTATGAGTACTTACTACTATGCCGGCAAATACTCTGAGTTTTACCGTCATTAGAGTGACAAAGCTCCTACCTGACATTAGTCGAATGGTGTGACCATCAAAGGGAATATCATAATATTTCGTCTGTATATACAATGCTAAGCGTTTTTTCGTTATTCGTCTTCAAGCTGTAATCTCAGCATCATCGATGTTCCAGAATGTATGTAGTGCCCAGAAATAAAGGAAATATGACCACAGACACACAACAGCACCTGCTCCACGGCTAATATTCCGTTTTGGTCGAAATCCGAGTTGACCCATCTCCCTAGTCTCTGTTTCTCTACAAAGCATTACCGGTTGAATCATTCACTCATAACTCACAGATAGCTGAGATAATACAAAATCATTGCTGCGCGCTACTGCCTCAACCGTTGAGCCACAGTCATGCCATGTTAAAACCCGGGGAATGTATGTCAACGACGTGCCACAGAACACGTCATATTACATGCTGAGTGTCTGAATGGTTTCGCAGAGTAACACAACAAAAAAAGTATTCAACTTTCTTTGAAATCAGCCCATTACAAAATATCCGTGGGTATGCACCAGGGGTTGTTTCGGGGTGCGTTGGATTGTGCCAACGTATCGGACTTGGTGTCATTCTAAAGCGCTCTCTATTATGCCTGCAGTTAGTTGCATGCATTCAAGGCATCTTAACGGGACGCATGGTGTATGCGATTATCGCAGTGGGGCTAGTCAGCCAAGGAAGGGGATTCGAGTAAACTGACTCCTCAAGAGGTAAAAGATAAATCACAAATAGAACAACCTCACAGTTTTGAGTAAATTTTGAGTATGTTCTATTTGTGTTTTATTTTTGTTCGTCATCACCAGTACAAAACACCGTAAGCCTCGACAAGTCAAAAACAAAAATGCCAACATAAGAGGGGCCTTCCTATTTGGGTGGTTTGCATATTCCTGCTGGCGATTGCGCAACTTGACACTTCTCCACAGTAATAAAGGCTGACGCGCTAGCTATGGCTAAATAGGCTTGGTGCGATCAAAGTCAAGAAAGCCTGGTGTGGAATTGTCTGTGAAGTCTGTTGGATGAATGATAAGGAGCCACATCGTGTTATCCTGATGAGTGGGTGAAGCATGGGGATCAAACCCCGTACGTAGTGCGTATATTATCTTGAAAAGGAATGACTAGACATGGAGGTGTATAAATATCGATAGGTTCTCGAGGCAAGATTCTAAACTTCTTCATTACAATTAAACATCCCCACTTCGCTCCATCAGCCAATACCCACTCAACACTGATATCGCAATATGTCTGTCGCTGCAGTTCAAGCAAAACTCGTCAAGTCCAAGCTGGATGACTATCCAGGCTCGGCTCATGTCGCCAACAACGACGAGATCGACGCTGATGGAATTCATCAGCTTTCTCTTCATGAGAGAACACATGCCCTGCATCCTGACTTCCTGCCAACTTGGGATCCAAGGCAGAAGTACCCAAAACTTCAGCCCTTCAAGCATATTGACCGTGGTCTCTTTGGAGATGCTGAGTTTGAGCATCTCTTTAAAGAAGCAGATGGTCCAATTGAGCAATTCAACATTACTCCAAAGTTAGGAACTGAAGTCAAGTCTGGTATCCAGCTGTCAAAGCTCTCACCAGCCGCTAAGGATGACCTTGCCCTGTTGGTTGCTCAGCGTGGTGTCGTCGTGTTCAGAAACCAGGACTTCAAGGAAAAGGGCCCCGAGTTCGCAAAGGAGTGGGGATCACACTTCGGTCCTCTGCATATTCATCCAACCTCCGGTTCTCCAAAGGGCAGTCCCGAGCTCCACATTGTGTACCGTCGTTCTGATGCTCACACCAATGCCAACGTCTTTGCCAACAAGACCACCGCTCCAGGGTGGCACTCCGACGTGACTTACGAGCTCCAGCCACCGGGAATCACCCTTTTGGGTCATCTTCAGGGTCCCGCAAATGGAGGGGGTGATACTATTTTCACCGATGGTGTTGAGGCGTACAACAGATTCTCTCCAAGTTTCAAAAAGCGTCTCCAGGGCATCAGAATTGCTCACACTTCAAGGGACCAAGCTCAGGACTCTGCAGAGCGTGGTGGAGTTGAGAGAAGAGAGCGTGTTGACTCTATTCACCCTATCGTGAGATACCACCCCGTTCTCCGCAAGCACACTCTGTTCTTCAACAGTGGGTTTGGTAGAAGGGTTTTGGGATACAAGCAACAGGAGAGTGATTCTCTCCTCCAGTTCATTCAGGCTCATCTATACAACTCTCCTGATCTCCAGCTTAGAGCTAGATGGGAGCCAGGCACCATTGTTGTCTGGGACAATAGAAGAGTTCTCCACAGTGCCACTGTGGACTGGGACAGTTCTGAGGCCAGACACTTGTTCAGAATCACTCCACAGGCCGAGAGACCAGTTGAAACTGCTGAAGAATACGAAAACTGGACTCCGGAAAATGAACTCAAGGAGTTGGAGAAGCTTGATGACATTCTTTTCGCCAAGCCCATCGATCTGGAGTACTAGGACTTTCTTTTCTAAGCAATTGCAGCCTGGCGCTGTTGGAATTACCGGTAAGTGCTACAGAAAACCAATAAGATGCTGGTTGAGTAAAACAATATACATATATTGAATAAATTTGCAGACTAAACTATCTGGATTGAATATACAACGACGTAGACTTCAACGCCAAAAGAGGGGGCCAAAATCCGGCCGGACCTAGCCGAGAAAAAAAATGTATTTTCAACATTGATGACAAAATGGCGACAATCTCAACAACGATACAGTTTTCAACTTACAACTTTTCAGGGCAAAGGGAGAGTGACTGTGAACTATTTGCTTAAATCCCTGCACCTTTCCTAGTTTTGAATATGGCAAGTAAGGCTCAATCTACCTTGTGGATATCTTTTATGTTTTGTTTTAAGTTGTTGTCTATAGGCAGGACTAGCTGAGAGAAACGACCGAGTCGGCATCCTCCATTTCCAGATCTAGGGACGCCACAGAGGCATCGCTCTCTCTTCTGTAACCGGTTTCGTTTTGTTTTGCGGCTGAAGATGCAGCCTTGAACTCTGGCGAGATCGGTGAAACATTAGGAATGATAAAAGGCTTGGAGATGGTGTTGGAAAGTGGCAAGAAATTCATCTGCTCAACTGGGAGCTTGTGTTGTGCAGTAGACATTATATGAATATATAGTTGAATAATGGTGATAGCAGGGATTTTCTACTTCCGAATATCTGTGAGACTATTGTGGAATGTGGTATATCAAGGGATGAATGTTCCTGATGGAGGTGTGTTCTTTGTTTGGTATGTATATGTTAACCAGAAATAGAGTGTATAGTAAAACAAAATCTGGGGTAATGCAGATCTGTGTAGGGGATTATCGCAGATACACTTGAATTATTACCGCTGGTTATATTTGACAGCCACGATATACTTTATGAAATAGGAATCTTGAGGTTTCTATGGGGGGTGCGGATGTATTTATACGGAGTATGCTCCCTCTATTCATACACATGTAAAGTCAGCGAACCAGGCACGCAAATTAAATGCTTCGGCAGCTCTTCCAGCATGCCGGGCTTACACCCCAGCGACGCCTTGGATTTCAAGGTGGAACTGCGGTGGATTTCGAACATACTAGCATCAGATGACAAAACACAGCCGAGAATAGTGTGGAGACGGGCTCGGAATTAACCAATATGGTTAAGGTAGCTGATGCGACGTCATATCAAGTGCGGCCGCAGCACGAAGCAAAAATATATGGATAAGGTCATCTCTCGCTCCGCAGAAGGGAAATCAGTAGGCTAAACCTCTCCATGCTCCCGAAAAACCCTTGTTATACCTGGCAGCTGCCAATTATGCGTGGAAGGGAATATGCAGCATCCGCAACCTGAGGGTCATTCGTGCGCATCTCTGGGGGAAGTGGCCCTTTCTCAAGGCGAGCATGCATGGGGTTCGCACGGCTTACTTTACCTCCGGCTTGGTTGCCTTGCCGCTTTGATTTGGTTGCCCCTGCCTTCAAGAGAAATTTAAATGCAAAAGAAAAAGAATCAAGCAGGAGACCAACGCTAGCAGCCATTCTTATGTCCTCAGGTATTTGCTCACATCTCCAGATACTGAGCGAAGTTGTGATGCAGGTTTATGTTATATCTCCAGGTTTACCACACGCAAAGATGGCATGCATCATCAGATCAAGGTGATAGTGCCCAGATATTACTGAATAAAATGTGGCAATTGAAGCAGCTTTGAAGCAACACGTGCGATAATTAATCACCTAGCGGATAATGAATAATGTACCTCAGAAAAAGACAACAATCTCTATACCCAGTAGTGTAAGCTCCTGTTTGCTACTCCAGACCTGTGCATCTCTGTTTGTTTTTTCTGTGCTTCCAGCACAAAGGCGTGCACATGGTGTGCCACGCCTCCTGATGACAATGCACCACACAATTGATAACCTACAGCAAGCATGTGTATGCTTAACGCCGAGGGGATGAGAGCCGACCTGTGTGAACCACATGGCTAGCTGCTCTCGGTTTGAAAACTGTAATCTGCGAAAAGTGCATTTCGGAGTTCGGAGGAAAAAGGCAGTTCTAAGATTGAACTATTAGATGGTATCTCGGGTTAATTATCCTCATGTTAAACCACGCGATCTCCGGCGAGAAACCTTACTACATGGCTAGCCTGACACCTCTGCTGGCCTCACATCCGTGCTGGTAGCCGCAACAGGCGGCCGAAAACTAGCTCAACCGAGTTTCCGCCAGTATCCCTGGCAGCCAAAGGGTAGTGCAGGGCTAAGCACCATCTTGAGCTAAACAGTTTCGCAGGCACTCAGGTACTCAATTCTCACGGTGGGGAGGGAAGTGAAAGGAGTTTACCAGTCATAGGGATATGTCAAGAGTATATAATCTCATGCTTGGACAATAAACCTGGAGAACTGTACTATAGTATACTCTCGAACAGCAGATACTGTTCCCTGTTGTTTGCCCGGATGCCTTGAAATCATATTGATATATCTATATCTACCAAAAAGCACAATGTAGTTTCAAAAGATTAAACATTTTATATTTACACCTAGCTGGCTCAAAGAGACCAAACGGAAACAGGACAAATATCTGCAAGTTGTAATCGCCAATAATTCATGGGAAAGCTCTCAGCTCCCCTCCCAGCACCATTCAACCTCTTCTCTACCCTCACCCATAACTTAAGCCTCAGCCAACTCTCTCAGACGACGGATGGTCGATCTGGCAGTGGCAGCAGCAGCAGTGGAAACAGTGTAAGCACCACCGGCAACGGTCTTACGGCAAGACTTGCAGGTCCAGATACCAGTAGACTCTCTCTTGACGGTCTTCTTACCACAGAAAGAACAGTCATATCTGGCATGCTGCTGAGTCTCCATCTTCTTGGTCTGACGTCTCAGGGAGGAACCGTAACGGACACCGAACTTACCGGTGATACCAACCTTCTTTGTTCTCTTAGTCCTATAGATACATGTTAGTATTCTCTTGAGCTTGTTGCCAGCACAAAAAAATAGGGAAACTCTCATAAATGCCGAAAAAAAGAAGACAGCTCTGTTGATATTATAGCCATATCTGTGGAATTAATAAATGTTTTCTCCTGGTAATCTTGCCTTAGCTCAATCTACTCCATACTGCGGTGTTCCAGCCTTTCAGTGTCTGGCTTTCCCTTATACCAGTATTCCAATAAATCTTTCACCTGGTACACTCTTGTAATTCCAATTTTGTGTTGAGCAGTTTGCTGAGCACACATTTATGTTTGTTGCTGTTGGTGCTTGCAGTTGTTGTATTGGGTGAAAATTTCTGGATGGAGATTATGCCACTCTCTTTCTCCTTTGCTTTAACTTTCAACAGAGATTATCTTCTTCAACAACAACAATGATTCCTCTATCATTCCGTTTAACGTCACCATTTACATACATCTTGATATATCTGTTCTGTGTGTAGTTCAAACAAGTAGACTTTTTTGATGAAGAAGTGCTGAAATACTTTTAACTGACTAGCCTCTACTCACTCAGCAGTGTACGAAGCGTGGTAAAGATGGGTGATGGGTGAAAAGAGATTGCACCTAGCTAGGGTGTGTGAACCAAAATTTCACGGTCAGTAGCCCTCTCTTTCCTTCCGCAATGTGGGCATTCTCCTACTAACCGAGTCGTGTATTGACGAAAGGTGTTGACATGGCTGAAAAATAGAGACTGTTTGAACTTAAGCCCTTTGTTATATCACGTGCATTATTGTATAACACACGATCGAAATAACATGAGTTCGGCACTACTTTCTTACTGGTACACAGATAGTTATTGGTATAGAGTCTCCTTCTTCAATAGTGCAGGTGGTGACAGTGTAGATAATCAGCAAACGGGCAAGGAAGTGCTCCCCGTTGTTACGTGCCTACCGAATATTTTCTCATATAAGATTCCTTATGCCGAGAGTGAATTGCAAATCTCGCACGTACCGAGCTTGTGACATGGGTGCTGATTGATTTTCTGGCGCACTTAATCCGTCTGTATGCACAGCTAGTATTTGCTCACCACAACTAGCTTCTTGAACAGCGAAAAAATGTGTTGCTGAAGGTTGTAGATATAGCACCAGTCTTTGGTGGATATTAATTTTCCTTTTTTTAGAAGCCTTATAAACTGATCAGTGTATGTTACTTATGTTACTTATGTGGTTACTCGAGGAACTGCCCTGCCAAACAACCACTCATCATGGCTTTCTGAAGGATGTACAGTCTACTACGTAATTCGTATATGAGACAACTCTCTCTGTAACCTATATTTGCAATTCCCACAAAACATCTACCAATAGATATAGGGAATATATGGTTTTTTTTGATACTTCCAAGAATTCTAGCAAGTTCTCTACTCTTAGTCATTATAGGATCTATAATGTTCGACTTACGAAATCGTAGTCTTAACAGGACATATCTTTGGGTCCTACACTACTTTACGGATTCAGAGATGCATGCATGTTAATATAACGGAACTATGCTTATGGCGCGAGCATGATAAGATGATAGATCTATAGTCTATAGTCAATTGACTTTTATTTGTTCGTGCAGTTCTCTGAGATCATTTCATTGTGATCCTTTTGACCAGAGACTATTGAGGATGTCGACAACAATAGATGACGATGACGAATTCCTGTATGGATCTGATGCAGAGGAAGAACAGGCACCAACCACATCCACAATAGGTAAGTAGGGTTCCCTTATTGGTACGCTCTGGTGGTTTCATCAATGTTATCACCCCACATGCATTGATCTACCTATCATGAAATATTCTATTCCTACCCAATACTAACACTTCATGATACAGAGGCCAAAGATGGCAAGGATATAGATACCCAAGGCAGAGTTGATATATCAACAGAGGCTGCCGAGAAAAGCAAAGAGGACGGTGAGGATGAAAATGAGGGAGAGGATGATGATGAGGATGATGACAGTGAAGAGGATTCGGAATCAGACTCAGATATCGAGTTCATTCTCGGGCCAACAGACACAAAGAAGACCACAGCAGCATCTACAACCATCGAGGTGGGGAAGGCGGAGGCGGGAGAGACAGACAGCAATGACAACGCAACGAAAGGAGATTCGCAGACTAATGCCCAATCAAAGACAACCTCCTCCGCTGCCGCTACAGGAGGAATTGATGTGGATGCTGTGGCCGAATATGACGGTCAGCCAGTCACAAAACTCACACTGGAAGAATTGAAAGAGAAACCATGGAGGTTGCCGGGAGCAGATGTCACAGACTACTTTAACTATGGATTTGATGAGTTCACATGGACCTATTACTGCTCAAAACAGGACAAGATGAAGAAGGAGTTCAACCCTGCAAAGCTCATGATGGAGCTGATGCCAGGTGCTGCCGGTGCGGGTGTGATGCCAGGCATGCCAGGTATGCCAGGTATGCCCGGTATGCCCGGTATGCCCGGTATGATGGGAGGCATTCCTGGAATGCCTGGAATGATGGGTGGCATGCCCAACTTTATGGGTGGGAATATCGGTGGAGGAATGCCTGGTATGCCTAACATGGGCATTGGCTTCAACGGTAACAGTAACTCCAATTTCAGGCTTAACAATCAACAACAACCGCAACAGGGAAATAACAGTGGTACACAAGGATCTAGTAACGAAAATGATACCGATTCTGAACGCCAAAGTACACCATTGGTCCGTAACACAAATCTGCCCAGGATCCCCGGAATGCCTGGTATACCAGCAAAGCCTGGTCAAGCACCCGCCCAGCCCAGTGAGAATCCCCAAACGACGAATCAGAGATCTGTAACACCAAGTGGATCAGGAAGCCAACAGGTTGTGCCCTCGTCTGTGCCTCAGGGTCCTAGAGCACTGAACAAAGATGCTGAAAAACGCGATAGAGGCAGGGAAAGGTCTGTAAGGGCCTCAGACAACAGAGATAATGCTGATAGGGAAAGAGAATTGAGTGGTCAGAAAAACAACTACAGAGATAGAGATGCGAGAAGGGGAGGCAGGGGACGTGGCCGTGGTGGGCGTCATTGATTGGGTCACAATGGATTGGGCTGAATAGGGCTTAATGTGTATTATAGGAATAAAACCAAAGATGGCATCAATATGAAGATAAATGTAAAGGCATATTATGATATATTATATACTATATTTGCGAAACGTGCACCAAAAAAAGGATGACAGCGATGGTAGAATCAATTCACACATACAGGGTCCACTCCACTAGCAATGTTACACTGATGCATGAGTCTCTTCTCCTCTGGAGCGAACTCACCAGTAACGGAATGCCATACACCACGGTTGAAAAAGATTGCGAGATCACCCTTCTGCCATGGGTGGGTGTAGATTTCCTTTGGAGATATTGCTGGTCTCATTAACCGGTGTACAGTCTCTCTGGCCTCTTCTAGTTCCGTCACCTCACCTGTCTTGTTGTTAACAAGCTGGTAGACACAGCATCCATGAACCTGGAGATGATGCTCACCGGTGGTTGGATTGGTCCAAACCAATGGCAATCGCTTGATCTTAGACTCTTCCCAAGGAGGAAGCTCGTCAAAGGAGCGTTCCTTCTTCTCGGATACCATTGTGAGACCATCTTCAGTGGCTTTGGCATTTGAGATGTAGATGTAAGGATGTGGAGCATACACAACGGTAGTGTTAAGGACCATCTCCTTGTCGGCATCAGACAGCATCTTAAAGGCAGTAGCACCGCTGGCGAATGCAGTAGCACCCTTCACCAATTCAAACTCCTCGTTGGTGTCTTCGTAGACAATCTTCTGTTTCTGAGTCGTTGGTGGCACCTGAATACCCAAAAGGGTTGTCACCATGGGGGGAGCCAAGCCATACAGAGCTGAGTCAATATGCCACCTGTAAAACCTGGTCTGACCCTCGGCTTCCTGCTCAGCAGAAAGGGTGGTCTTATGAAAGGTGTGATGGGTTGGATGTTCGAGGTTAAAGGCTTTCATGCCTGGGGCATGGCCAGCTTCGAAATCACCGTTACCAACCATCACAACCTCTGTTCTGTCAGGAATGCACTTTCCGTCCTTGCTTAGAATGGACTGCTTGTGGTGGAACAACTTCTCGTCATGACCATAGCTTCCCTGGCAGGATGGATCGAACCTGACGGTGAGATCATACTGTGACTGTGGTGGCAGAGAGGCCTGGTCAGGTATCACCACCACAAGATGTCTCTCAACAGCAGCCTTCAGCTTGGCAAAGTCATCATCAGAGAGCTTTGAAGGATCAGTGACCCCGGAGGGCAAACGGATCGACGCTCCAAATGCCTGGTTGGGGAGTGGAATTACCTCCAAAGAAGTCTCTGCAACGGTCATGGTGTGTTTAGTTGTGTGGTTAACAATGGTACGTATCACAGTCGGTGGGAGTTGTTTCCAATCTGCAGTGTGCAATCGGCAAAGCAAGCAATATGTGAATTGATAGTTGTTATATATACACTATATGCTCGGGGATCAATGGAAATTTGAAATAAACACTCCGCCTGGCAACCTCCATCTTTTATATCTCATCCTCACGTTGTCCCTCTTTGCCCTCTTAGCACTCTTATCGCACCTTTCGGTCATCGCCTGCATCGACCCCACTGATAAGAGCTGTCCATATGCTGCATTTGCATATCGGTCCATCGACCGGTAACCCATCCGGAGCTTGATGTCCGCGGTATGCCTCGGGGCAAATACAGAGGCATAGGCTAGGAAGGACAACCGGTGATGCGGTGAGCAGGCGATCTCCGAGCGTTGTGCTCTGTCATTTGGTGCACGGGTTCTTGAGAGCCCTCTGGAGCGCTCAAGTTGCCAATTATATAATACTATATAGTTTCTATACATTACTGTCAACAAAAAGAAAGTTACGGAGATTTATTTTTGTTTTTTTGTTTTTGCATTTTATTTGCACGAGTTGTTGATATATCTTCCTTAGAAATATATATAGACCGTATCGAATATAATTGGTAATTGAAAGTGTGTTGTGTTAGATATGAACAAAACTTGCCGAGAAATAAAAAGCGAGAAGAAATAGAAGACCCAAATCCCTTAATGAAAATATTCGAAGTTGTGCTGTGGTGGATAAGTTTGTTTATAATTAGATTACAACGATCTTAGAATGTGCTGCTCTATATTCTGTAACAGACAATGCAAACTCATAAACAATATTGGTGGGTTACACAAAGGATATACTGGATTCAAAATGAAAAATAAAACTCTATTGATACATGTCCGTTGTATATATATATTGTGTACAAACAGAAGAAACACCCATCTAACCCAATGATTAAAGACATCTACTTGCGTTCATTCGCAACCAGTAACTTAACCCATGGCTGCCTTGCAAAGTGATTTCTCTTGATGACCTCTTCCAAAGCATCGATCCACTCCTGCTTTTCTACCTTATTGTCAGCACCAAAGTCAATGGTCTCTCCATCAGCAAACTTCATGCGGAAACCATCGTTGAGAAGGAGAGTCTCACTGAAGTTTCTGGAGGTTGAGATGCTGAGCTTCTTTGGAGCACCAAACTCGCCAATATCCTCAATCTCCTTGCCGATGTAGATGAGCTCAAGAACCTTCCGGAGGTTGATCCTGGCACGTTTCTTCATGGTGGGCTCCTCAAACACAAACAGATCGCTTCCAGTGAGCTTGTAGAACCGTCTTTTCCAGTACTTCGAGTCTCCTCCTTCCTGGAACATATGACCCTCATACACAATCGAGTCCTGCGCATGCACCTCCGCCATCTGCTCATACGCATCCTTGATGGAGGAAGGCAAGATTTCATTGCTCAGAGTACGAGGAATGAACAGCATACCAATGCAGAGAGTGGCAACCCTATAGGGTGCCGCTCTAATGTTGTCACCAGACTTGGCATCCTTGAATGTTTGCCATTCATTATACACTGGCAACTCAATCTTGGCTATCCTGCCAGTGGAAAGCTTCTCATAGTTATCGAAGTTCACATAGGCACGCGCGAATGATCCATCGTTGGCAATCAAATTGCTCCAGCTATCACTCTCGGCATCCTTGGTAATGTATTTGATAGTGGTCACGACATCCTTGACACCTAACATCCTGGCAAACTTGTTTTTCGACTTCTTGACAGTTCTCTCCTTCACCTCCACAAGTCTTGCTGCTGGTTTCTGGTATCTGGCCTTAATTGTCAATATGAAGTTCAGGCTTTGCTTGACAATCAGTTCAAATTCCTTTGATATCGAGATTCCCTGCTCCAGACGGAAATATTCTGTTTGAATTGTGAGGTCGCCATTATCCAACACCAGGCAGAACTCAGCCTTGTGCTTAGCCAGCTCAGGAAGTTTGATATCCTTCAGAAAGTCAATGCGGAAGAACAACTTGCCACTTTCTCCATTGATCAATTTTCTCTCCCGAGGAACCTGTTCCTCTTCCACCGCAGCCGCTGGCAGAGTAGGAAGTTCCTTGGGGAGCGTTGACTGTGACACAACATCAAGCATTGACTTTTTAGCCTGCCTATCAGGACTTCTCTGTGCCTTTGTTGGGGAGTCAGTAGAGTTGATTCTTGATGGATTAGATATTCCTAATGGCTTTAATGTGGTGTCGGAAGCTTTTCTAGTAGGTTCCGAAGGCTTTACACTGCGTCTCGTCTGGGGGACAAGGTCTCCATATCTGCCAGTCTGTGTTGAGGGGCCACGATAGACTGATGGAGGTGCCCGCGGTGCACTCACAGTACCAGGCTTGAAATCAATTATGGAAGAAGAAACACTCGAGATCTTGAAATCAAGAGATTTCCTATGGGACTTGCTGAAGTTGAAAGTCTCTGGCGTTGCAGTCCTCGACCCAGTTGGGACTACCTGCACCGGCTCGTCATGTCCCAATTTGCTGGACAGGGTATACTCACTCCCGTCAAGATGTGTACGACGTATGGAGAGGTCTGCCACCATCTGTGGAAGCAGTTCTTCTGTGTATATGCTGGAAACACCGTCTTCCTCAAACCTACCCTGATGCTCTAGCACCTGATGGTTCGCATTGTTCGTAAGAGCTAGAGGGGAATGGGCTTTCTTTACCTTGAGCTCATCACTGACCAATCTCTTTGCCAGCATGATGTTCTTGACGTCGTCCGCAGAGATGCTTCCGACCTTGGCATGGTGACCGATGGGCTCATCAAATTCCAGGGTACCATGACGCCAAATGTTAGAAACAGCCTCTCTGGAGTGAAGCAGAGACATGGGGGTGTCAGTAAAACTATGCGCAAAGACGTTGGCTGCTGGGGCAGTTGGAGTTGAAGATAAGCCTCTGTCTGCCTCATCTTCGATTGACCATGACTTGAACTGATCCATGAAGTTGGAGGTGTTTGAAATGTCTAGAATAGAATCAAATCCAACATCATCTATACTGGCCTTTGTGGCTTCTGCAACATCTGCATCTGCATCTGCATCTGTTTCTGTGATATCTGTTGCTTGACTGATAACTCGCTGCGAAGAACTGCTTTCGTTGCTGGCGCTCCTGACCTTTCTCTCCACTACATTGACAGACTTGAGAGGATTGTGTTCCACGATGACGGATTGCTTAGAAGCAGCAAGATTCCCCACAAACGCCGGCTTTGTGACGATATGTTTGAACTGCGGTTGTGATTGCCAGATAGAAAGCACCTCAGCCTGTGGGGTATTTTCGGCGCTCACCACCCTCCGCGACGTGCCCTTGACTGAGCCGGTGCTGGAATAAGAGAGGTCAAATCCAAGGTCAAAGTCATCGTCAAACTTTGGTGCATCCAACATGAATCCTCCTTCACCGGCATGTGTGTTCTGGCTGTTGACGCTGGTGTCTGCCTCATTTGTAGAGCCATCCAGATCGCCCTCTGCTAATTCAGTGGAATTGCCAGCCACCTCGGGCACACCGTGTTCTAGGGATGTTCTATCAGCCTCATTCAACGGTGGGTTCAAGAGTGTATCTGCGGTGGATGTATCTGAAACATCGTGGGGCACGGCTTCTACTACATTTGACTCAGAAGAGGCATACCTGGATGCAAGATGCTGTTTTGCCCTCACCGGAGAGTTTGCGGCAAGGGTATGGGCGTCATCACTCATGTAACCAGCAACCTCTTCATCACTGTTGCTATTGAGTTTGCTGTTTCTAAAGAGATGGCCTTCATTGAGTATCAAAGAGTTGTTGTTAATCTCGAGGCTCGACTCGGGGTCTTCAGCCGCTGACTTGTAGTCCGACTCCACTTCGCTCTCAGAACGGCTGGGAAGGTCCTTGTTGTTGATCGCAAGGGGAACTGTGTCGGAGGTGATTCTGTCGCGGATATTCTTACCCACACTCATCAGGAATTGTCCCATCTTGGCCGGTGAGAGATTATCGGTAATGGATGAACTTCTCGAGTGGCTGCGCATGCTGTGCATGCTGTGAGCACTGCGAACACTGCGTACGCTCTTCGTTGGGGACACCGACTCTCCTACCTGACTTGTTTCAAGCATCTTTATAATAGAATCTTCGATGTTGCTGTCTGCATCAGTGGACTGGTTTGCGGGGTTGTTTGCTGGGTTGTCGTCTGTTACTGGATTGACTTCAGAAGATATATGTTGCTCTCCGTTCGCCAACTCACCACCAACATCTGGTGTAGCCACCATCTGAGCAGCCGGCATGAGCTGGGTAATGGTTTCATCAGACATCCCCTTCACACCATTTGGGAGAGACACAGGAGCAGTTACCGTGTACGAGCTCTTTGTGTCCAGAACGCGCTCCATTGAAATCACAGAGTTCTGAGAATGCATGCTGCCAGATCTATCCAAAGAGAGTTTCAATGACCTGTCAGCCTCACCCGAATTCCTAATGTTTGAAGGGAATAGCTCTCCCAATTCCAGAAATACGTTCTCTTCGTCCTCTTCTACTCCACCCTTTGTCTTTTTGACTGTGTGTAGTAGTACATCATTAAAGTAAGAGTCACGGGCTTTTCTGTTATGTGTTATGTCATACGATTCTTCGACCTTGCCGAGCTTCTGATCTTCCAAATACGAGTCATGGTCAAACCTCAGGAACTCCTTGCTAGGGCTATCCAAGACAGCCTTGAGTTTGGCATCTATAGAAAGACGATTGGACTCCTTCTCAATCTCGTTCTGCGTGATATCATCGACGGCCATAGTGTGAATATGCCCCTCTTGCGGTTCATTCTCACTGACATCAGGTGGGTCTTCCTCTTCCTTTGAGTTCTTCTGTGAGGACATTCCACCGCTGGGGAAGCTGGGCAGAGATCTCAATGAAAGATCAGAACCAGAGAGCCTTATGGGTGGCAATGGACGGCCCGTTACAATGGAAGATGGGGCCTTCATTGGAACAGCCACCCACTGATGTTCAGGCAACTCATCCGTGTCCTGGTGACCAATGCTTGATTCGTCATCTGCTATACTCTCCTCGTCACTGGTGAGCCTATCATATTCTACAACCTTGGGTGGACTTACATCGATTTTGACCGACTTCTTGGAGGGCGAAACAGTAGGGGTATCAGGAACTGTTATGATCCTGGGCCCCTTTAGCTGGGATTGAGACCTTTTAAGAACAGGTGTTCCTAGTATACTTTCATAGTCGCCATCGTTTTCATGAACATGGTCAATTGGTATGTGCAGTTCTTGTTCTGTTATTTGTTCTGTCGCTTCTACTGTTTCTGTGTTATTGGGCTGTGTAAGTTCACCTTTAGCAGGCGATGTAGTTAGCTTGTGCCCTTCCATTTGGTCGAGCGCTCCTATGGCATGTACCTTACTGGAAGGTTCTTCCACCTTATTATCCATGGCGATAACAATTTCCCAGATGTTATGGTATTAGTGTGTGAGTGTGTGAGTGTGTGTGACTGGCTCTTGAGGATGAACTACAATAACTGATTGTAGTGGGAGCAAGAAAATCGCTATTTTCAAGATCAAGCTTTGAAAGATCTCGTCGATCTGGTGAAGTATTTAAAAAGTGCAAATGAACAAGCAAAAGGAGGGGACTTGTAAAGCTGCAAAATCATACCCATTCTTTGGAACAGGTCAGTTACACTATTATTGCTTAAGTGATACTGATCCGCAGGCCTGGTATTTTGGCTGCGGTTCATGTCTGTTTTGCATTTACGGTGATAGTTGTTTACATGTTGCCGCATGGGGCAACTACGTAGTGCATCGACAAACTATGCAGGCCGCCCGTTTTGACACATTTGCGCGAAACGGCACGCATCGAGAACCACTGTGGGTGGAATTGAAGGAGTGGAGAGTAGAGGCTATCTACCAAATAGAGTGTGAAAGGGCGAAACGCATTATTATACTTGTACATTTACATTCATTCTAGCAAACGAATTAAACTGCACATTTTTTTGTATGGAAGGGGGCATCCAACCACGCACACCAAACGGAACGCGTGGCATGCATATGGTAACCGTATGGCAGATATAGTAGGTAATCTGTCTGCCGTCGTAACAATTGGGTACGACCCTATCAGTAGTACAGTTGGAAGTCTGGAAGGCCCAAATAATTATTTTCGCTTCTTTGTTTTCTCGTCACACTTCAGCACTACTCAGTGGTGGTACTTGTAATATATACTCAGTCAATAGTTAAGCCGCTGCAGCTGTAGCTGTGAATGTGCTTGTGGAGGAGGTCGACCAGCGACTTTCCTGGATCTAAGCGGCCTCCATTTCTGCGATTGCCCTACTCCTCTTGATTACCCTTTCGTCATCCATCTGGCTCTCTTGTTGCTTTTTCGCCAAATCCCTCTCTGGAGGAGGTGAGCTCATCAGAGAGGTATTTGAAGCTTCTGCGTTCTTCTCGGGCACATCTGTTCTCTCCTCCAACCATTCGATTTCCTTCATGTATATGGACGTGATGGGTCTTTTCTCACTACCTCCATCGTTTTCCATATCTCTACCCGATGGCTGTGCACATCTCTGGTTCAGTCTGACATCGAGGGTAGAACTCCTGACATAAATAACCCGTTCTAAAGCTCGTATGTACTTTTGTGCCCGAATCTCTGTGGAGTCTTTCGGCAGTGGTGTCTGTAATGGAATAGTGTCCTGAACTGATGGTGCGATATCCGGCTGCTCTTTCTCCTCCTGACGCCATTCGTCAGAATCCAGCAGCAGCAGGGAAGCCATCCGAAGGATGGTGAAAGGAGGATGCTTTCTGAAGTTATGCAGAAGATGATTATAGAGTCTGAATATGGCTTCTTCAAAAGTCTCGGACTTTTCCTCAACGGGCAGGAGGGGATTTGCTAGTTCATGAGAGAGGTCAGCCTTTAGGATGTCTCTCACAATCTTATGGGGAGGTGTTAGTAGCTGAACAGGCAGAGCAGACAGGAAAGATGGCTGCTGATATCGCAAAAAAAGCCAAAAAAACTCGGATTAAAAACTTACGTTATACATCCTTTCACATATTTTTGGTAGAAGACTCTCCCATGTTACAGAATGCTTCTCCGGGATATAATCACCATCATTTAGAGTTTCAAGCAGTAGTGTGCGTAGTTCAGCTGCACGTCAAGCGCAGTGGTTAGTATCAGCCGAAGGTGCAGTCCCATCGCATACAGCGGACTCTCCATAGAAAAAGATATATCACCTACGATCAATTGAGGTCATTGCTTAGCTCTTCTCCTTTGTGACTTGTAAAGCTGTTTTCACCTGCCAGCGTTTCCAACTGTTCAGATATCTCTTCAGGTAGGTGCATACTATCCAGACCGTTTGCAGCAGGTGCAGAAATGGCAAGCGATGGGGTTATTATATGGCCGTCTGCCCACAGTGGTTCAGGTAGTGTGAGCACTAACCGACTTGGCTGAGATGCCTGTCTGCCTTAGTTGCCTTAGGTGCCTGCATGCATGATACCTGGCCATCTCCACTTAATAGCATGTCATAAACGGCACACAGCTTTGCATCACTAAATATTAGTGGGGAGATGCCTGCAGTACAGGGCAGGCAGTGAGCGGAGTAGAGTGGAGTCAGCGGAGTTTGTTAGTTGGCCGCGGCGGTAAAAAAGGGACCACATTCGTAGACTATGGCAAGGTTATATGGCCGGGACTAGGGCGAAGAGCGGCCAGGCTAGCAGTACTACAGAGCTATCTCGTGCACTTTACCGGTTACACCAGCTGATTGAGGACTCCGCTGCGGCGTATGAGCTGAGATGGCATACCCACCATTCCACCATTAGGGCACGATTACGGGCAAAGCGTGTAGAGAGGCTCATCCAGTTGATGTAAAGAGGCGAGCCTTTTTTTTTCCCCGTGAATCTGATTTCGGTCAACCTGATTTCGGTGTACATCAACTGGGCCCACTACAACCAAACTCTACACGCAGATGCTATGCTCTTGGCCGTGAACAGCCAACAAACATGGTGTCAATACAGATTTAAGTAGGGGCTGCTCCAGTGTGCCTCTCAATACGTTTCCTTGAACATGACTGATTCAACATGAGGGGCCGTGTGCATTATATATACATCCAACTACGGTTTCGTTCCAAACTGAGCATCCTGCCAATGGCTTAGTGGTACCTCATTTATATCCCATTCATATGATATTGACTGAGAAATTGCCTAATAGTAGTTGTAGAATGCATCTTAATAAACAATGCATACAGACAATGCCTCAGTAACTATCCCATAGTGGACTTTGGGAGACCCTACATGTTCAAATGGAGCAATCGAGAAAGGTGCATCTTCGAAGAAAGCACCAACATCAATAACAACCAATTTCATCTCCAACAGAGGGCTCGGCCTTATCCAGCTGCCCCCCCTCTCTCCACTATGCATTCCTGGTACGCTGCTCCACCCCACCCAGTTTTTGCTTTTTCCCACGCATCCCATAGTGATGGATTTCCTCTTGGCTTCTGCTACCTGCTCGTTGCACCCATGCATTTCGTGCATACACTACGCGACTGCCGCTGCTCTCGATTGCTTCTGACACGCACATAACCATAACAACCAAGGCCAAAGGTAAACAAACACACACTGCTGCCACTGCGCAGGCTTGCGTTCCATAATACTGCAATATGCACCTGTAACGCTGAGTTACCAGATCGGTGCGTTTGTGTGTGTTTGGACTCTAATGTGTGTATCAAGGCTCCTTCTGTTGTTGTATAGGGGCCCACCTCAACCTGTGTGTTAGCATACTGGTAGGAAGCTGTGCCAAAGCTCTCTTTGTGTCCCAGGTGTTTATTTATCACTTCACAACTGTATATCTGTTTGTGATCTGATTCTTCATCCCCATATCAAGATCCTCTTGCACACCAGTCGCCAGTTGCATCGTTTTTGTGTGCTTCTTTTGTGATTGAGATTCATTGCGCTGCCTATTCATTCGCTTTAAACTCGGCTGCATACCTTTGATCTCCACAACAGGATCTTCTCCCCAACATACCCTGAAGTCAAACACAAGGACCCAATTGCAAGTATAACAGCTCGCCTTGTTCGTTTTGTTCCTGTCACCCAGGATCTTCAGGTACTGCATTCACACACACGCACCCACCAACCTATCAATTGCATACCTCATCAATAACCGCCACTGTTATCACCGTCACCATAATCACTATCATCATCACAACCTCTAGGTCTTCTTGCTAATAATCCCCTAGACTTGGCTGGTGCATTGCTTGTTCTCATGCAACAATAACTTTAAGGGACTAAATCGCCGGTAGTTGTCTCTTGGGACCATATCCTGTCATTTGTTTCATCCCCTCCCCTACTTCGATCTTCATCTCCACCCACCCACACCAGCTGTCATTGCATTTAAGTCACAACCATGAAGAGGTACGCCACCACTAGTAACAGTGGAGTTGGCATCGCGAACCGCAACATTGGCGATGAGAATAAAACCACACTCAAGCATAAAACCACCCTTCCAACTGTTGCGGAGCAAAGGCTCTCCCAACAGTCGCAGACACTCCAGCATCAGCCCGGCCGTACAGTCCTGGGCGTTGTTTCTGGGCTCGCCAACAGGAGCAGACATGCTACATCTGATTCCCTGAAGAAGAGCTCCAACTTCAAAGTGCTTTCGGAGACTAATAAGAATGAGCATCTGCCGGTCAAGTCGGACGCACTCATACACGGTGTCAAAGATGCCAAGGGAAACCTCAGAAGACCCCTGACCCAAAGAGAACCACTACAGCATAAACAGGAGCTCCCGCTCAAGGAGAGCATCGCGAGAGAGACTTCATACGAAGAAGACACAGAAGATGACATGGAATATGACTCGAAGGAAGCGGAGGCAAGTGCGGACTCCGACAACGAACTGGAGACTTACGAAAGAGAGTTTGAACACTCACTGGAAGAAGAAGATGATGACGATGAGAGGGATGATTCCAGCTCTCACACAACGCCCAAGTTGCAGAACGGTAGGGAGGTCATACCAATGTCTCCCAAATGGGACAGGCAGATCTACCTCGAGCTGCAGAAGGTGAACCACAAGTTTGCAAGAGACACCCTCGATGAGGATGATGAAGACACCTATGACATCACAATGGCTGCTGAGTATTCCACAGAGATCTTCGAGTACATGCATGAGTTGGAGCTTAAGCTATCCCCCAATCCAGAATACATGAACGAACAGGATGAGCTTGAGTGGGACTCAAGGGCCATCCTCATCAACTGGATCGTGCAGGTGCATGCAAGGTTCAACCTTTTGCCGGAGACGCTATTCTTGGCGGTCAACTACATAGATAGATTTCTCAGCAAGAGAATTGTATCGCTGTCACGTTTCCAACTTGTGGGAGCAGTGGCTCTTTTCATAGCTGCCAAATACGAGGAGATAAATTGTCCTACCGTACAGGAAATGGCATACATGGTGGACCATGCCTACTCCGTGGATGATCTTTTGCGTGCCGAGCGGTTCATGATTGACATCCTGGAGTTTGAGATGGGCTGGCCAGGACCCATGTCCTTCCTACGCCGGACAAGCAAGGCTGACGATTACGACTTTGAAACACGTACTCTGGCAAAGTACTTCCTGGAAATAACAGTCATGGATGCGAGATTTGTGGCTTCCCAACCAAGCTGGCTGGCCGCCGGCGCCCACTATCTCTCACGCAGAATGCTAGAAAGAGGTCCTTGGACAGAGGCGCATGTGTTTTACTCAGGATACACAGAGACACAACTCGTGCCGTTGGCGAATGTATTGCTAGCAGCCTGCCGCAACCCTACGAAGCACCACGTTGCGATATACGAGAAATACCAGGAGAGGAGATACCGTCGGTCTGCTGTATTTGTCCAGGACTGGATCAAAGCGTACGCGGAGTAAGACCACGCCATATGCGTACATATGTGTTTAATGAACACTTGTTGTCATAAGGTTGTTGCTGTGAGTGATGCTGTATGCATTCTCGATTCAAGCCAAACCTCTTTTGACTTACGCACCCGCCATCAGCTTGTAGCACGCAAGCGAAATGGCTGGCTGTAGTGTAAAATATTTTAACTCCTCTCTGAGAATGGCAATTGATACGGTCGAGGTTGTTCGGTTGTTTTGGTTGTTTGTTAATGTCCCTAGCTTTTTTTTTTTACCCCACTTCACTTCTCTGTTCGTTTTTCTTTATTCTTAAGAGCACTCCCAACTCACTACACCAAGATGTTCCTGTCTCTCATACTGCTCTTTTATTTTTCACATGCGGGTCTCTTCAAGGAGAGGGTGGTTTATACATAGAGACACTCCCTTGCATGAGAGCAGCTTCGGTAGGTAATACATATTGAAAACATATACATAGCAGTAGGCTAATCAAGTGATCTCTACCGACATAGCCAAGCCATCTATCTCTTCCTTATATACCCCATCTCATGTTAGGCCCTCACAGAAACGTCCTCACAACCCTTACTACTAATGTCGTCTCCTTACCAATTGAAGCGCGGGGAAGAGTGGCCAACGCGATGAGCTGAGGACCACCCAGGTGTGCAGACAGACAGCTGGATTGCCTCATCTCTTCCATGTGGCTGCAGGAGAAACAATCAAGGATACGATAGGAATGGAGACAGGAGTGTGGGAATGATAGATAAGAGATCAGATCAGGAGGTTAGAGTCATCGAGATACACCGGCCCCATATCATTACACTGAGAGCATTTGCCCAATAGAGATGTCTTATCGTATTCTTTCCCGTTCGGTGCGTGTTGCACCAGCTGCCCTGTTCAAGGCTGCTGCTATGAGAACCCAGGTTCTACCAAGAATGGCCAAGGCCTATGGCCTCACGAGACCGGTTGCCAGTGGAGCTAGATCGTTCATCACCACTCCAACCAGATTCAACCAGGCTACAGAGGAATTGAGCAGTGTTCTTGCCAAGGAATTGGAGTTCGAGGAGAGCGACTCCTTCGGCCTTGAGGAGCACTACGAGGCATGGCTCAAGCAGTCGGGCTTTGAGGTTGTGGAGAGCAACGGCAAAGTACTTGCTGAGCTTGTCAAGAAGACGGACGACGAGCTCATCCATCTCTACTTTGATGTCCAGCAGGTGACCAACTCTGCGTTTGAGGAGAGAGATGAACTGGCCGAGGAGCTTGAGGATGCGGAGGAAGGCGAAGCAGAGGAGCTTGATGGCCTCTTGAACGAGAGTTACGCCACTGTTAACGTTGTGGTGGAAAAGCTCGAGGATAAAACTGCTGTTGGATTTGACCTGATGCTTTCCATCAAGTCCAACCAGTTTGCCGTTAACGGCATCACACACTTTGGCAGCGTTGAGCTTGCCCTCAGCGAGACAGCTGAGGCTGACTCCCAGAGACAGCTCAAGTACTCGGGCCCAGTCTTCTCCAACCTGTCGGAGGAGCTCCAGGAGAGTATCCAGGGCTATCTCACCGCCAGAGGCATCGATGACCAGCTTGCTGACTTTGTCATTGCCTACTCTACTGTCAAGGAGAACAACGAGTACATCTCCTGGTTGTCTTCTCTCAACAAGTTCTTCAAATAAGTAGAACCTACGATTTATTTTGTCTATAAGTATTCAAGACGTTTCAATGCGTCTAAACTGACATCCTGTCACCGTTTGTATATATATGAATTGATTATGCTCTTATGCTAGCCACACTTAGAGGTTGCACATATATCATCGTACCCAATGTATCCTTGAAGGGTTTCCGTAGAATATGGGGAAAGGATATATGTACTACCTACCGATGGATTACATAACCAACACCGTTTTAACTATAAGAGCAGGCTGATCAGACATTTGCAGGAGAGCACGGGCCAGACGATCCCCCGAATATCTATTTTGAAATATTACAACGATCTGCTTCTCTCGTAGGTTGTTGCTGGAGTTTTAATTATAAATTTCCATAGGTTGTCTACCTGGCCACCTAACAACGTCCCTTCCATAGTCTGATCTCTACATAGAGATAGCCGTTGTGACTGCATTTCCCAAAGTGGACACACAGGGTCAGATGTCAGAAAACGAGAGACGCACTACTTTCATCATCTGCGAAATTTCCAGCTTCTGAGTGAAGCCAGTGTAGTTTGGTGGTGCTGGTGGGTGTTCAGCAGAGCACGGGTTGTGTGGTGAGGGTTCAGAGGCTCACCACCAGTTTGAGGTATATGTTGATATTGTTGAAATGAAGGGCTTATGCCCCATTTTGTTGAAATAGATAAATAAAATTAACAACATCGAAATGTCTGACGCTGCTGTTTCTTACGCTGCTCTCATCTTGGCTGATGCCGAGCTCGACATCACTGCCGAGAACCTCTCTACCCTCACCAAGGCCGCTGGTGCTTCCGTTGACAGCATCTGGACCGAGGTGTTCGCCAAGGCTCTTGAGGGTAAGGACTTGAAGGAGCTCCTTTTCTCCTTTGCTGCTGCTGGCCCAGCTGCTCCAGCTGCTGGTGCTGCTGGTGCCGCTGCTGGTGCCGCTGCTGAGGAGGCTCCAGCTGAGGAGGCTGTTGAGGAGAAGGAGGAGTCCGACGACGACATGGGTTTCGGTCTCTTTGACTAATCGCCATAAAACGAAAAGTTTCACAGAATTAAAGGGAGATTGGACAAGTCCATTGGAAATAACTACAATAGATCTGCGCCGTTGCTTACGCATACATTGATTTGAAGTGTTTGGAATTTGGGTTTTCTTCACATACATAACACAAACAATGAAAAAAGGTTAAAAGTTATAAATAGAATAAAACATTAAAGCAACCACACTCCAAAAGAAAGTCGATTCTTTTAGCAAGTTGTGATCTACATCTGGTGATCCAGAAAGTAGCGCATGATGCATCTGCAGATCATCTGGGTAGATTATTTGTCACATTCCTTAAAGGCCAATTATACAAAAGTAGAAAGAACTCCAATCCAAAAGAAATGAAAAAAACGCACACGAACAGACAACCTGGACCATATCGAAAACAAAAATGCTGGTCCAACCATTATACCCTATGTAACTGTAATATAAAACCTCTTAGCGTAAGAACTATGGTTGTATCGGTAGAGCACCGCTATTAGCCCCGCTTAACGTCACCCCTAATCTCGGTTGCAACGGATTCCACATGCTGTGGGTGGTACTCGTTGTTGGAAAGAGTCCTCTTCTTCCCACGTTTACTAGCGGTGGAATCCAACCTCTTGGGATTCTTCACCTTGGTCGGGGTATCCCTGTTGTAGTAATGGAATGGGAACTCCTGAACACTAGTCTGCTGACCCTGCGGATCAGCGTGATGTAGTTGATGCTTGTCCCTGCGTTGCTCAAAATGGCCCGCTCCACCAGATGGTTTCTGCTCGTTGTATTTCTCGTGGGTATAAAACTTAAACACAGGTTTCCGCGGCTCCTTTTCATTATAAGAAGGTGGAGTGAGTGTTGCTATTTGAAGATCATCCCTCGTGGGTCGCCTGTTGGGTGTAGTGGGTGGAGAAAGCACTTCGGTTGCACCACAGTTGGGGTTCTTGAAACTAGACATCTTGGGGAGGTGAATCGTGTTGGTATCTGAGTCAGACTTGCACCGAGAGTGTCCTTTTGAAGTTCGCCTGACAGCATTCCTTGGGGTATGAGCAGTTGTCGGGGCAGTTGACGAATATGAACGCTTCCTTTTGAAATCGTTCAACGCCCGATATGTGATGCCTGTCTTCATTATGTCTAATTCCTTGACCATGATATCCTTCTCCACAGAAAGCCGGTCCTTTTCAGCAACCTCATTGAGCCTTTGAAACCTATTCGAGACTCTCTGGTGTTTAATTTTCAGAAGTGCAGACTTCAACACATCCATAACTTCACGAAGCGTGCTCATCGGCACCACCGCATCCTCTGTAGAGTTGTGCAGGGACCCTTTCTCCTCATCTTTTATGATAACATCCTCCGCATGACTTGAGAAACTCTGTAATCTAGCGATGTTCTCAGCTATCCGTTCCTCGATATCTTGACCAGCCACTGCTGTAGCAGAAGTCGTAGGCACAGCAGCACTAGCCGCTGAAGTCTTCTTATCTATGGGAGAGAGTTTGTTAAGGGCATCTTTGCTTACACCATCGAGCGATGTCACTTGATCAGCTGTATTTGTAGTTGTGGTTGGGGCATCCTTTGGTACCGTTTCAAGGAGATTGAAGAGCTTGGGCGTTGTGGAAGCTGCTTCTCCATCCCGTTCACTGCTCTGCATGTTGCCAAAAAACGCAGACCGGTGCTAGCGAATGGAGGTTACAATTTCTAAAATAATAGAGAGTCAACCCTCAATCATATGGATATTCTAATATGTAAAAAACACACACAAAAAAACACACTCCAGGTTAAAATGACAAAATAACCACCTCCTCACAATGATCAACACATAAGCTCATCTCAACTTTCTAATGACCCACACTAACGTTGGTCATCTGTGGGGTCTCGGTGCCACAGATTGTGTGGGAGCTGTGTAGCATCTCTGCTCCGGCTACCCCCGCCTTGTATCGCTAATGTGTGGGCCACACTCAATCTTGAGCTGCAGCCAGCAGCACCTATCATGCAGTAGAGACTAATGGTTGCAGTGCTGGCATGCACGATAAGGATCTATCAGTTCCGTTTCTGCACTATATGGAGATTAAAATGATCCGAATAAGGAAAGAAAGTGGATCAAAACGGAGACAGCTAGCTTCGAAGAGTTGAGGGAAGTTGAGCATACATCGTGGGCGCGAGTTTCAGACTATCAGCAGAGCTGTTGAGATTTCTAGGCTGATAGAGATATGCAGATTAGCCGAGAAGCGATGGGAGTTCGGTGATGATTGATCCTTGAATTTCTTGCGAGGCAAGCAACACACACACATTAATGGAAGGAACAAAATGAAAGGAACAAAATCGATTAATACAAAATGAAAGCTGAAAGGAACAAAATCGATTCTATGCATGGACGCTGAGACTAAATATATACATATATTTACGATACACCCTCTATTCATCGAATAGAGAAACTTGGGATCCCAGACCTGGCAGTTTCTCCAGCGCGTCTTTCATAAACTCGTAGATGGTGAATGTAACAGCTTGACCTGGAGCAACACGCATGATACGAGGGGTGATTCCCTTGTACAGGGCTCTGAATCCTTCTTCCTGGAGCAATTTGCCTCCAATTCTCGTGAACCGGGCGAGACCGGATTCGTTGGCAATTCCACTTTCTCTCTGCATACGGGTTTTGATGGTATCAAGTGGGGCATTAGACAGTGGTCCCAAACCACCAGAGACAAGGCCGATCAATGAAGTCTCCCAACTGGGGAGAACTTCGAGTCCCTGGTAATTCTGCAAATACTCCTTCAGTTTGGAGTACACAGTGAAGTTAACACCCTGATTACTTGCCTGTCTAGCAGCAGTGAGTGTCACTCCTCTGTAGAGAGTTCCAAGACCTTCCTCCTTCACGATGGTATAGAGACAGTGGGTTGCATTCCTGTACTTTGGTATATCCAGTGGATCAGCCATAGAATGATGTTGGGCTTGTAGTCTGATCTTCACAACCTCCATTGGGTTCACAACAATCACCGCCTCTGTGATACCTGCTCCAACACCTGCTAGAAATGTGTTGCCGGTTGTGATCTTCCCAGTTTCATTGTCACGTAACTGTGATCTGTAGAACTCGTACGACGAGAATCGAATGCCCATCTTTGGAACAATACCTATGACAACGGCTCCGAGACCCTTATAAAGAGCCAGGAACGATTCTTTCTTCACAATTCCGGCTCCTGTTTTTATGAAACCTGGGGGCTTGCTACCACGTACACCTGCCGTTCTTCTAAAAAGCTGCATTCTCACCTTGATGGTGTCAAGAGGGTGACAACATAGAGCCTCGAAAAGGCCTGCTGTTCCTCCGGCGAGAAGGTCCACTGCAGCATTCTTCCTTTTACCGTTGGACATTTTGCTACTTCAACGATTGAAAGTGATGGCACGCGTAAACGTTGTCAAACTTAGCGTATTTGTATGATGGTGATCTTGTTTGCTTCAGCTTTCAGAGAACAGATCCAACCATTAAATAGGGGGCGGGGCTGGCTTTGACTCAATAAGCGTAGAATGTTGCTGCCCTGAGCTAGGAGCAAAAAGTCCGGGGTGCTACTCCATCCCTTTTATATATATCTGGTTATAGCTACGTGGTTGCTATGCTCCACATTTCAGCCGATGACAGCTCCCATCCACATGCATACCGGAGTATCTATAGGAGCAACGGAAGACAAGATGGAAGGACTGGAAATGGGAATATGGAGAGCTAAAATCCCCGAGGCAATAAGCTGGATAATTAGGCTGCGGCCAACAACAAACAGAATGGAACCACTACGTGCATGCGTTCTGCTGGAGAAGAGTGAATCATCTGGGGTAAGTAATAGCAGAGAGCATATACAGATAAGCAGGCGATGCGCGAGCCGCATGTGTTTATGCTAAGGTGACACCTACCTGTGCCCCGGAGCTGCGGGTGTTGGTGCATTTACCATAGTGGTCTGGCTCATAGGATGGAGTTTCACAACAGTTCAAGCCAATCAGATAACAAATTCACCTACGTGAGGATACACATACCGGTCATATAGCCAGGCAATGATGTTCCAATTCTTATCCTGCAATCATTAGGAGGGGGGGGGGGACCTGTTGGGATAGTTTGCCCTTTCTGAGTAGCACCCACTTCAGAATCCAATATGGCAGATGTGCGTAGGACGGTCTAGCAGGAAAGCCTGCTAGTCTGATTTCCCGTAGTCAAAATCTAGATAGTCCACTTTTCATTTGTTGCTCCTTTCCCGGTGACCAGGAATGGAATATTGTCATCATCTCGCGATTGAGGAAGGAGCAAGGCCTTTCCCGAAGTTCGCTCATGAAGACATGGCTTGCGATGATACTGCATGTGATGCTGATGCAGCGTGCCAGGAACCTGGGGAAAGGGAACCCTGGATGTCTGCCATTGGTTTCCGTGCCTTCATTTGCGATGGACCGAGTCCCGTTGGCCGAAAGGAGAGTGACTTGTAAAAAAGCATGCCGGGGCCGCTGACTCACCATGGTTGCCTCACAACTGCCATCTGCCTAAGTGTCTGATATTTTCCCAACACCTTACGTAGGTGGAAGAGGCCTTGTTAAGAAACTCATGATCATGTAAGCCTGGACGAGTAATCACTGGCCCTTGTAGGTGCAAACACTAAGGTACCAGCACTCCATCCCACAGTAGTAATGTTTTGGCATAAGTACACTACCAAACCATGCCCCACACTGTGAAGCGCTACAGTTAGCCGGCCCCATACAAGGTGAGATGGTTTGCCCTTCATTATAAGGCATGAACCTGCTGGGTCAAGCATCGTATATCTTACTAAAATCTCCACGGAGCAGCGAGCAATCAACCTGTCATATCCGCCTTTTTTTCTTACGTAGTGGCTGGTGAGAACAACAATGCCCCCTCCGTGAACCGGGCAACAACCCTCAATCTCCTGTGATCGAGAACCGACGATCTAGAAGACGAATCGCCCAGGAACCATTACGCTTCACTCTATGTCGAAATAAAACTTTAATACGGTTGAGCAAGAAGAAATACGAGACGCAAGTACCATGAAATTTTATTTCGATCGTAGATTTTTGCAGCCCTCTTGCCACCGAAGTTCAGATCTCGGGGTTCGGTGTCTCCGCCTCTTCTCGGAGTCTAGCGAAACACACAGACATGACCAACCATTCCGATCGTCTATGATCTAGAAACCATTGCTGTTAGATGCTTGTTAGGGGAAGTTTCTTTAAGGTTTTCAATCATCATGGTGTCTGGATTTAAAAGTATCTGCCGTAGCGGGCTTTTCTATATTGCTTTTTTCTTGTAGGTTGACAGCGAAAGATGAGGGTATGTCGTCACCGAACACTCGAGGGGTTTGGAAGCATATGCAATAGATGCAACAGACGCAATTGAAGTCCCGCGCGAACCATCGCATGACTCCTTCCTCAATTCTCGGCACGCGGTTTTCTATACGACACTTGGAGGATTGAGGAGGGTTTGCGTCATTTTCTTGATCCCTGAGAGAGAAGCCATATCCTCCTGAAGAGAGGCATATGCAGCATCCAACGGTTAACGGCCAACATACATCAGATGCATGCCAGCAGAGGACACCAAAGCCCTCATTGGCCTTCTCTGCATATCTCATCCCGGAACGAAGCTATACACGCACGAAAGTGGTTGCCCTCTAGTGGGATGATGTATAGAGTGTATGTGCGGGAATGGCCAATGCATCAGTTGATGTCATCAACTGATCGCACTAAAGCAAAGGGGGTCCGCTATAGCCGGGACCGCACCACACGGCTAGAGCGGCCACCGCATCCGATTTCTCGGCTGTCAACGGTACCCTTGTTTACGACACGGCTAAGGTTTATACGAACAGCTTTCTTTTGTGTTCCGCCGCCCTTTTTTTGAAGCGTGGAAACCGGTTTATTGAGTTCATCCTTCTGCCTTCAATTAACGGAAACTTCCTCCTTTGTAATGGCTGAATGACCCCATCGAGATTGGATTCATGTACGAGAGTTTTCCTTTACCAAGATATACACACTGGTCCCATGCTGCTACATTCGCTGTTTCCGAGGATCATCTGTATGGAGAATGTGGCAAACCGTATTCGGCTCACTTCGTATTCTTAACACCCTGGTTATCGATCAGCGGGTGCCACTCACTTCTCCTCCTCATCAGACAACGGTGTTGCCACCCATCATACGATGCTGCATCAGCTCCTTTGTGTTTGATACGATCATGTGTAAGCTGATACCATTTTCTTTGAAACCCATGTAAGGACATGGGGCTGAGCCTGAAAAAGATCGTATGGGTCGGTACAGCCTCACATAAATTATCAGATGGTTCGCATGGTATGCGGGGGGTGGGGGGCGCAAGCCCCTATTTTACTCAGGTGAGCTGCGCTCATTAGTGGATCCGGAAATGTAGTTACGCCGGAAATCTGAGCTGCTGCAGTGTCATCATGTGTCCGTTATCCCCGTCAGATGCACCTGCTCGGCCCCAAGCCGGAGAATACGGGGATACGGATTTCTTTTCGGCACCGTGCGTCAAAGTTACTAATACGCTGTTAAGGTTTCCGGTTTCCGGTTTTGCTGAATCCGGTTCTCGGTTTGGCCGAGGCAATCCCTACTTGTGCTTTCCGGTTTATCTGTGGGGATACATTAATATTTGCAAGTTAATGATAAGTACATATTAATCCGGTCTAGGGTTTAGACCTTGTTAATAATTATTTTTCGACATACCTCTGATGGAGACCAACGGGATTTATGCATATTCTCCTCATTAGAAGACGAGTAATGCCAGACTCGCTTACACTGTGTTGTCCCTCATTGATAAACGACTCAAGTGACTCAGCAATTGTCTGAACAACGGGCTCCAGATATATGATTAAGCCCCTTCAGTGGTTCACTCATTTTACTTGCATCATCCCAGAAGCTTGCTCCTGCAGTATGTGGATGGATGGTTCCCGCTGGCTTCATCACGATTAACAGACTATTGCGTTTTTACCCCACATTCACATCTTGGAAGTCCGTTTGTAGTCCGATCGTAGTGCGGCCCGGCGCACAACCTCCCGGAAAAAGATACAGAGCCAAAAAATAATTCACCAGTATGGGGAGTCAAATCAGGGGCGATATACCATCTAGCGTTCGAAAATTATTAGGAGTAACTGACAGGTTATCCAGACATTCTCCGGGAGCCGAACACATAAAAGGATACATCGCCGACTGCACTCTGTCGGCTTCATGGACTTAACCTGGTTGCGATCGGGTACGGGAGACTCTTTATGTCTTCACTTTCCGGGAAAGGTCATACTTATCACCCCGCATAAAACATGCCCACTTTCTCCTAGTAATAAAAAGCAGGAAAGCCTTTGTGCCCTTGTCCAGAAGAGTACGCGGCTGACTAGCAAGAATCTGCACCCCGGACACAGGTTGCCCGTTGTCATGGGTAGGAACTTAGAGAGAGTGGATGAGTAATGCTCACATACTGTCCCTCGCATTAACGCATCGCATCGCGATTCTTGCGCTGGGGGTAAAATGGCTAGCTGTCTGCACAGGGCAACACTTCCTGGGATTAACATAGACCCTTTTTTTCTATTACTTTATTATCATATATCGATTTTACGAAATAGTCTGGACTGAATGCGGTCGGTATTGAATCCTGTGGTTTCGGAGATAACTTCGCTTCCCGCGTTTTTATGCAAGCAGTGGTTCTGGAATGTTTTTACAGAATGAGCAAGTTTAGTTCGCAAACACTAATTCACGATAATTATTCTGAGTGACATATAGAAAACTCTAATCATGGATTCATTGCGCTGTGTGTGCAGCCGCATTGCACGCCTTCACAACCCAGCTATTCTAGCAGCTTCCCTTGGTGAACCTGCTGCTAACTCATATGCAGTGCATGTGATTATTAATGGACGATAAAGGTACTTTGGTGGTTGTGACGACGCAGTATATGCGGCCGAGGTGTAGCACAATTTGAAATATGCGGAGCAAAATAATCATTTGTGATCAGAATAGGATTGCAATCGCAAGTTTTCTTCCCTACTTTTTTTTCAGATGTCTTTGGTTGCCGTGCATTCTTAGTTGTGCTCCGAGAATAACATAGGTGGATGTCGCTCAGACTATAGACGGACTGCTCCACCTGAAAACCGCCGACGAAATACCGGATTGCTAAATCCGCCTGCGAAACCGGATTTTGCAGAGCAGCAGAGATTAGTAACCGGTGATCCTATTCCAAGTTCCCTTCCTTCGTAGGAGAACTAGGCAGCTTCTTCTGGGCAGGGCCGAAAAACTCTCAGCTGCATGCTGCGCTGTTTAACTCCGGGTGGAGGTGGCCTGGTGAGTGGTATTAGTAACCGGTTGCTGCATCGGCACAGACACGGAAGTAAGCCGCACAAACCGCGAAATTTATTCATGCAGCACCGTCGGCCAAAAAACTGCGCTGTCGTCACATCTTACTAAACATCCGGGCGCCGTTATGCAGGCTGTCACTAAAGGTGCATAAGCAAAGGCCTAATTCCGTCAAGTGACTCTTTGCAGGTCCTCTATTTCCGTGCATGTTCGCTTCTTAGAACATGGTGAAGCCAACGGCCAATGACTTATATATAAAAGGATCCCACAATTCAGAATGGGAAACTTATCTCTGACTTACTCCTCTTCATGTTCTTCATTGACCGCATCTGATTCTCTATTCTGAGAGCAAAAGACAAGTTAGCCTACTTGCACAGCCTAGGAGCTATTTACTAGTATCATCGCCATATTCACAGGGACTACACTTTGCATATATACGCATTCCCGCCCCCAATATACTCAATACACATACTACAATGCCTTCGACATCTCTTGCACAGACATACTTGCTCGCCTCAAAGGTGAAAACGAAGCTGACGAAAGAGGCTATTAATCCTAACGCAGACTTGAGAGTACTGGTTTGCCAGGCAAACTTGCTGGACAATTTGATGGATTCTCTTGCTAACAAGAGGCCGCTCCCAACTATGCCAACCACAAAGACTCTTTCTTCGAGATCAAAGACCACAAGAACATCCAGGCTAAGCAGCCAAATATCAACTTCCGACAGTCAAGTTTCTTTCAACAGAGTGAGAGAGACGGAGCACAGCACCTACATAATCACTTCTGAGGTGTCAGATGACGAGGATGACGACTACACCAATACTTCAGACTATGAAGATTATTCTGACGATTCAGACTTCGAGGATGACAAGGATGACATCAGTGACGACGAGGATGTCTTCTACATGACTCCAAGACAGCAAATACCGGCAATCCAAGAAGAAGTGGAGGATGACGAGGAATATGAGAGCGAAGATTCTTACATGTCATCTTCTGATGAGGAGGAGGATGAGATCCAGTTCACCTCTGCAGTGAAATACAGCAACTACTCGTTGGTGAAGAACATCGATCTCACCAAGTCAATGGAGAGATTAAACAGCACCTCGAAGAGCACACCAAGAAGCTATCCTAGCGGTACAGTGCTTTCCGCTGTGCAGGAAGTGCTTAGTTCTATGCCAGATGAAGAAGACCTTGCTTCAGGTAGAGCTGAAGCTGATCAACTGCCGCAGCTGACTCACTGCTCATCTGCTTCATCTTCAGAACTGGAATCGGATTCAGAGTCTGATGGTAAAGAAGAGAGAGTGGGAGAAGAGTGTCAAGCTCTCAACAAGCCAACCAACCAAGGAGTGGATTTGGGATCTGGCTTTGGTGTGGCAATAAGCCAGCGCGAGATTCTTGTCTAATGATCTGATGAATACGCTTTTATGATTTTTAATGTGGGTTATTGTTTAGGGATGGTTTTTATGTTCTTTCGCTCAAGATGTTTGCTCATCATGACTGTACATATTTTTTTGGAGTGTCTTCTGCGAATAGGATTTATTTTTTTTATCATAATTTTTTACCAACAATTCGATAAATTTACATTATGAAACAGACATAGTCGGTCATTTTTTTCTATCAGTTCATAGTAGATGCATAAAATGATGAAGTTGGGGAGGTCGCTTTGACCCATGTTTGGATCAGCGTTTTGCATGGGAGTAACCATGAAGTCAATCTTAACCCCGCCGTTTATGCAGACCAGAAGCCTTTCAAAGTTGAAGCATTAACCCGTGGTCAGGGACCGATACAGGACCCCTTGTCTCCATGGACTCTTCATTCCTTGCCCCACAATTCATCATTCCTAGCTATCTTATGCATGACACTCGTAGCCTACGCAAGCTTTCCAACGGCTCGGAGGAAGACATCAGCCCAGCCGCTAAGCAGTGTCCATGCCGACCATGTCTTTGTAGTGAGCGATTCTCAGCATGCGATCCTACACCGAGACATCGAGAAGTGCATGGCACCTGTCCGCATCAGTTCTAGGCATTGAGAGAAATGCGCAGAGCCAACAAACAGTTTGAGGCAATTAGGTTGGGGAAACCATAACAGCGCCCATTGCCGACTCGGCATGGAAGCCGTCAGGATCAGTTTGTAGCCGAGCCATACAATCGTACTGTGCATACTGTGCGCTGCACTTCTACGATGGTGTGCGTTTTCTTGGTTTGACCGGCTCGGCAGTTATGTTCTTGCCGAGAGCTGTCCATGAGCAACGACAAAAAAAACCCACTAAATTTCTCTAGACACATTCTGATTGTTCAGTTGTCTATTATGTTGACGGAAAATAGCAATTGCTCGTCATTGTGCTTATATCGAACCATTGCATGCTGTAGAGTGCAGCCATCTCAGATGGTTTTATGCTTGCAATAAGGCCACATTATCTCGCGGCTTAAAACGGAAGGTAGCAAACATACCATCCGGTGCCGGGAGGGAGCCGAGCAAGTGTAACTGACAGCCCTGAAGGTTGCGGGGGTGTCTATGTTTTATTCCGCACATGCAGGAAATGGTCTGTCGAAGAAAACTTGAGCACATTAGCTTCGGAGATTATCCTAATAGGGATATACTTAAACCGGTAGCAACGTAAATGCACTTGTTTATCCTTCTCTAGGAGGAATTATCTTTCTGTTAGTACCTCGACTCTGCATAGACACACTATAGGTCCCCTAGGCTTGTATCTTACAAACTGTGAGAGAGGGTGCTTCGTTTTTTTCGGATATTTCTGTAATGGGAAACCAAACTCGGGTCCGGAAATGAACATACTGTTTGTTGTACGGTTTCGCCTGTCGGATAATAGTGGGGCTGAGATAGCAAACATATATTCTAATCTTGCCATACAAGAAGCAGTTAAAGGTTCTAATGCACACAAACATAAAATAGAAACATAAACAGCAGGAATACCCGTCAGGAGAGTTCGCTGACAACCTGTATGTACTCAAAGTAAAAGGCGATTATCTGTAGGTGTGAATCAAATGAGATGTGCTCGTCAATGGAGTGAGAATTGGAGCTAATGCTGGGCATGACACCAGGCCTGTACCGGTATATGTGGTCTGTTAAATCCCAGAAATATCTTGTGTCAGTATTCCCGGTGGATATACCAGGGGTCACTACAATAGGCTTGGTGAAATTCCCAGGGTAAGCCAACTCCTCGTAAGTATGACGTATGACTCCTCCAAAAACCTCCCAGTGACTATCTCCGATAGGTGTGGTGGGTGCGGGATCCAACGGTGTTCTCACAGATAAAGTGAAATGTCCATCTTCCGTTGGTGGAAGTATTATGTCGTCATCTTCGTCTGTTTCCCTGTTACTAAACACAACGCCCAAGTTGTGCTTCTTTGCAATCTTCACAATCGACTTCAGGTCCCTAGCTATAGTCTGCTGCACCGTCTCCTCGATAGCCACTCTGTGGTTTATTGTCAACTGGACATGTTCTGGCAAGGCGTTTGCCTTTACACCTCCAGTAATGATATCAAGGGCCTGAGATGTCTTGATCAAGTATTTTGACCGTCTGCTGGAACCTATAAATTCGATCACCCTCTTGTTGGCATCTTTGTCGCTGTCCGCGTGGAGTATGTCCCATTTCAGCCCGGAACTTAGTTCGTCTGAATGAGCAGCTAAACACTGGTACTGCTGGAAAGTGGGATTTGCTGAGCTGAACACCGCATCAAAAGGATGCTTCTCCAGTTCAAACGATAATTCACCCATGATCCCAATAGATGTGTGATCGGGGGGAACTGACGAATGGCCACCAGGGGTTGTTAGTTCTAATATGGCGTCGACATATCCTTTCTCGCCAGTCGCGGGAGAGGCGAGATAAGTATCACCATATTGCGTCAAACTGACCCCACCTTCATCAGTGATGGCATACAAAGATTTCTTGCCATACCGATCAAGCAGTAGTTGAGCGATGTTAGAAGCACCACGTGTGCCGCTCACCTCTTCGTCAAACCCAAAGGAAAGGAGGACCGTTCTCTTTGGTTTGAAATCAACCTTGATGAGTTCCTCTACTGCCTCCATCAGACCAATCAACAAATTTTTGCAATCTGCAGATCCTCTCCCCCAGAGAAGATCACCATCATAGTGGCCTTCATAGGGTGGATAGGTCCACTGGTCTAAAGTCTCTTCAGGTACAGGCACCACATCCTGGTGAGCCATCAGCAGCAAGGGCTTTAATGACGAATCAGATCCTTCCCAAGTATACATCAGGCCCCAACTGTTCACTGTTTCCTTTTTCAGTTCCTTGTGGAACTTGCGAAATGTGTCCTCCAGATACTTGTGGAAAGGCTTGAACTTGGATTCCCACAACTCGGGGTCCTCCTGAACGGTAGGGGCCCCATCAAACACCTCGGTTTCCACCTGGACCGATCTCGCGAGTTTTTCTGCTGATATTTCTCTAAACTTGGGATCCGATATGATCTTCTGTAGTACAGGCTTGAACTTTTTGTATGTCTTGGGCCTTTTGTAGTCAATTACCGGACATTTCTGTTCCAATGCAGCCACTGTTTCTGCTCTCCCCTTAGCGATAGCTGTATGTGCAACAAAGAGACCCAATCTCAAACCAATGACAACAGATATAAGATAGGCTAACAATGCCATGCCTAAAATTTTCTTGGAGCCCTTTTTCGAAAACCAGTGCGATCTGGTAGGTGGCCTAGCCATTATCTCCACTTTCCCCACATCTAGCAGCCTCTCCGTGCTCTTCTCCCCTTCCAGTAGGCTATCGTGAATTCCAGTATTCATACCTCTGCTTATATATGATCAATTCCGAAAAGAATTCGTTAATACGGGATAGACCAACCACCTGGAAGGTAAATAAATATATATAGACATGTATAATGTGATAAACCCTGAATCTAAGGAGCAATCGACTGTTGCCCAGATAGTATGTAGAGCCTAGGAGCTTAATGGGGGGGCGCATGAACGTGCATTTCTTATGCAAGATGCTAGTATGTGTGTCGTTAACTATGCACGGGGTTAGGTGATATGCATATACTAGCGCGGCAACCATGGCTACTTATGCACTTTTGCGATGGGTAGGAACCATGGAGGGTCCTACCATATTACAGGCAGCTATGTTCCCATTCAAATCATTAATTCCGATATATATTGTTTAATGTTGATGTGGGAGTCCAAACAACAAACTGAAGAGGAACTAGCAAATATGTATTCACCACCCACCGGCAACCTTCTTGCGGCTCGGCCCAGTCCGCAGTGCGTCAAACTCTATCATTCCTCAAATGTGTCTACAATCTGGAAAAACTCATAGAAATAAGCGATGAGCTGCAGATGGGTGTTGAATTCCGTGTTCTCATCAACGGAGTGAATATTAGACTTTCTCATGTCACCCAAAATAGGCGTGTATCTGAAGATGTTGTCTGATAACGGCCAGTAGTGCCTGGTGTCAGTGTTCGCATACATGAGCGTAGGTGCAACGACGACCGGCTTCACTCCAGGGAATAGGATATCCTCAAACAGATGTCTAGTGGAGCCGGCCAAGATATCCCAAAACTTTCCGGAGTCTGGTGACTTTGGCGAAGGCTCCAAATGGTGACCTCCCAAATACGAAACGTTGAAGTATCCCTTTGCCGTGGGCTCTCTCAACACAACACCGCTAACATCAGTCAGACCCAAGTCGTACTTCTCAGCAATGGTCAGGGCGTTTGCGGTGAGTTTGAATGCTGTTTCGGAGGTTGAACTCTCGATGGCCACTCGGTGGTTCACCACAAGCCTGACGTGCTCTGGCAGAGCGTTGGCCTTTGCGCCTCCGCCCACTATATCAAGCGACTGAGAAGTTTGCATAGAATACCTATACATGAGATCAACATCCTTCAGAAAATCAACCGTTCTCTGGTTAGCAGCTTTGTCAAAAGCGGCTCTGAGCAGATCTGACTTCACAGACTTTGGAAGCAAATCGGTGTAGAGTGCGACACACTGCAGAGACTTGAGGAAAGGGTTGCCTGGATCCAAGGCAGGAGTGTAAGGGGTGTCCTCAATTAGAGAAGCAAGCTTGGACATGATTCCGATGGAGGTGTGGTCGGGAGGCAGGGAGGAATGACCGCCTGGAGTGGACAGGTCAATTGCCAAGTCCACATAACCCTTCTCCATGCTTGCAGGAGTGGAGAGAATTCTATCGCCCACCCATTGGGAACCTGCACCTTCATCAATTATAGAGAGAATGCCGCCTTCTCCATATCTGTCAAGCAAGAATTTTCCAAGGCTAGCAGCTCCCTGAACCCCAGAAGCCTCCTCATCAAATCCAAACACCAAAAGGACTGTGCGCTTTGGGGTGAAGTCTTCAGCCAGCAGAAGCTCCACAGTTTCCATCAAACCAATCAGCAAATTCTTGCAATCCGAGGAGCCTCTTCCGAAAATCCTGTCACCGTCGTAGTGGCCACTCCATGGGGGATAGGACCAGTCTCCCAGCGTCTCTGTCTGAACAGGGACAGTGTCCTGGTGAGCAGTGAACATTGCAGGCTTAAGAGAAGCATCAGTACCCTGCCAAGTGTACACGAGTCCCCATGTGTTCACATATTCAACCTTGAGGCTCTTGTGAATGCTTGGGAATGTCTTTTCCAAGAAGGCATGAAAATTGCCAAACTTGGCCCATCTTTCAGGATCCTCATCCACAGCTGGCCATGAGTCCCCCACAACAGTCTCAACCTGAACGGCACCAGAGAGCTTCGCAGCAGAAGCCTTTCTGAACTCTGGGTCGGAAATTATCTTCACCACCGTAGAATTATCCTTGTAGTAGTTTGTGGGAGCAACTATTGGGGCAATGGGACATAAGTTCTCCGCAATCTCCGCTTCACCCACACTTCTCCCTCTACCTGCATGTAGTGACATGGTGCCCTCAGTGTCACTCCCATGGCAATTGCCCAGGAATGTAACAAACGAAACATGGCTGCCAAACCAGAGCAATGATGCTATTCCCAAAAGCAGTATAAAGTTCTTGGACGTCTTACGGGAAGGCAGAGGTGTGGATTTCTCTGTGGGGTTGGCATCCTCTAGAGATAGTGCGGTCTCGTGACCTTTCTCGTGCACCATTGTAGTATAAGGCAGTTATTGATAGCTTGTCACAACTACAGGTGTGCCAGTTGAACCTCCAAACGTAATTGTCGTCCCAAACGTTCGTTTGGCCATATATATATGGTGTTGAAAATGAGAGTGAGGCGTATGACGAATGCTGTAAGCATGTCAGTTAAGACCCGCATGAATGCACCCCTCGGCCCGCAGGCCCCGTTATCAGGGGTCTACCACATTAGGTAATCTGCACCCTACCGCGTTAAGCGGCTGTCAGGACTAAAATGGCAACGGGTAGTGAATCAAGGTCTTTCAGACGATAGTTCACCTTGACGAATAAGCTGCCCCACCATTTTCTGCTGCCCACACAGACCAAACGGAGGAATTGCGTCAGGATCTGTGGTGCACCAGGGGTTAAATTGTCTGGTTTGGGGGATCATTGGTTCTTGCCAAGATGTACACGCATACGAGGAAGAGTATTGCATCCAGTCGATAATGCATCCTAAGGACAGAGCGCTGTTCTGCAACGAGTCTCCACTACCCAGAGAAGCGTCAGTATATGTTCAGGGTCAGTGACTGGAGGCATCCTCTTTGAATAATCCGGTCCAACCTTTCAACTGAGAACTCCGCTTCAAGCTAGCTATAAAACGCTCACCACCACACTCTGCCGCACCTGCAGCACCGTATCTTTGGGACGTGTATCTGCTAATTGCCTGCCTGTGTGTTTCTACAAAAAGTTTACCCCCGACCTACCTCCTGGTCGCGCACTTGCAAATCGTGTACCTGCCAATCGCCTATAGTGTGAAAGGCAGGCACCGGATCACAACTTGTGGTATCCGCAGGGAACCCAAGCAGCAGTGCGTAGCTTTTACATACCGGCCAGAAGAACTAGAAGGACAACTCATTAACAGAGTGTGCAAACATATTTGAATGTTTGTTGGCAATGATCTACCATCCAATAACCCATCATGTGCAATAATCCATCATGTGCAATATTTTCAAATAAATCTAATAAACCCAACTGATGTCTCCAATAAAACTAGGTGGATGCTATGGTGGTGAAAGAACTCCGACCAGCTAGCTACACACTCCCCTTAATAGACGCAGCTCTAACTGCTGTCGTCTCATCTCCACGCTCCTTACGGCCGCAAGAAGCTCCGGGTCTATGAAAAGATGGGCCAATAGCGTGAAAGTTGATTACCTTCTGCAGCCCCAGTTCCAACCCCGTTTTGTCTGTAGCACCCCTTTTTGCTGCAAGTGCTCTTAACCTCCATGCTCTGGGGAAAACCCTCACAAATATCCGGCTCACCAATTAAAAAGGTGAGTGTGAGGCTTCTCATGAGACGACAACCACGCATTTCCGGAGTTGTGGTTTCGAATAGTTCCAACAGTCAGCAAGAGCCAGTGACATCAATTTCTGTTCACTCCCCATCAACCAGTGACACGATTGTGTATCTCAATTTTTTTCTTTTTGAATTGGGTACCATTTTGCAATTACCATATTCCCTCTTGTCTGTTGTTAGTTTGGTTCCCTTTCCGCATAGTATTTTCTGGCCTACCTCTAGCTGTAGCTCAGTTTATCACTTCACATAAATCCGCACACAACACACATAGAAACGATGTTCAGACAGTCTTTCCTTTCTGTCTCAAGAGCCATGAGACCAACCATGGCTCTGCGTGGTCTCGCAACCGCTGCTGCTGAGAAGCCCCAGAACCTCAAGACCTTCAAGATCTACAGATGGTCCCCAGACACCCCTGACCAGAAGCCCCACATGCAGGAGTACCAGGTGGATCTAAATGAGTGTGGTCCTATGGTTCTGGACGCCATCATCAAGATCAAGAACGAGCAGGATCCATCGCTCACCTTTAGAAGATCGTGCCGTGAGGGTATTTGCGGGTCGTGTGCCATGAACATTGGCGGCACAAACACCTTGGCATGTCTTTGTAAGATTGACCAGGATGCTTCCAAGGATCTCAAGATCTACCCACTTCCACACATGTTTGTTGTCAGAGACCTTGTGCCAGACCTGACCCACTTTTACAAGCAGTACAAGTCGATCGAGCCATATCTCCAGAGAGACTCCGTTCCAGAGGACGGCAAGGAGAACCTCCAGTCCATTGAGGACCGTAAGAAGTTGGATGGTTTGTATGAGTGCATTCTCTGTGCATGCTGTTCAACCTCGTGCCCATCCTACTGGTGGAACCAGCAGGAGTACCTCGGCCCAGCTGTGCTGATGCAGGCCTACAGATGGCTCATTGACTCCAGAGATCAGGCTTCTAACGCCAGAAAGCAGATGCTCCAGAACTCCATGTCCCTCTACAGATGCCACACCATCATGAACTGTGCCAGAACATGTCCAAAGGGTCTTAACCCAGGTAGAGCCATTGCCGAGATCAAGAAGGAGATGGCTTTTGAGTAAGCGGGGAGATCGTCCATCTTTTGCAACCTAAAGTGGATGCCATATCATACGAGGAGGATTATCTAGCAAGTGTCAAATATATATATTTCATTTAATGAGATGCGTCGAATAAAGTATACTTTTCTCGTAGGCGGTTTCAGTGCTGGTGAACATTTGCAAAGTATGATCTAGCAATGACAACACAAAACAAACTTTGCAATCAACACATCATACTTTCACAATTCCCATCGAGGAATTGGCGAACCTGCCGAGCACTAAGGAAAGGTAGCCTCTCTTGTATTACCTATGCCCTTCTTGCTTGAGTGTTCTGTGCTTCACCTGACTGATCTCCCTACATTAATCCCCAGGCTTTTTGCAGCTAAGCAGGCACACCTTTATAGTGAGCGCCTTAATAGTGAGCACCTTAATAGTGAGCACCTTAATAGTGAACATAGTGTCCCGCCTAACAGTGGTCTCTCCACATAGTGTACCGCCCAAGTAGGTCCTGGCAGTGGTAGATAAGAGCGAGAGTTGAGGCGACTCAGCTAGAGCTCTTCGAGGGTTACAGATCTACCTATATTATTCAAATTCCCTAGAACAAATAAACACACCCACACTCGTGGAATCAGTGACTTCGCTTTCAGATAGAGCCCCTGGGTGTGTGTGTGTGAGCTCCACCCCTGCTCCAGTGCTAACCCACCACCTCCATACAAAATAGCATGAGGTCGTGTACTCACTGCACACCCTTCCTTATCAAGCAGTGGCACACAGGCACAGACAGATACAGAGAGACAGGCCAGGTACGCGGTTGAAGCGGAACAGTATCAGAGCCAGTGATGTAGCAATTGTTGATCAAACGATCAATCAAGGGATTGCGAACACGTTTCCGTCCAATAATTTGTCAATTGTTCATTGTCGACCATAGAGGTTGTTACATTCGTCATACTTATAGCCCTGCCGCTTGAGCCATAGCGTTGCGTTGGTGATACTCCATATCCAGACAAGTATATACTATACAGAAATATCCCTGACAGGCCATAATCGCGTCACAAAATATAATCCACATGTCAACAGCATCATTTGCACCTACAAGAGCGCAGGCTCTGACGCTGGAAACCCAGACAGAGTCACAGCTCGCAAAATACTCGTCATTTGCGCAATCGTGCTCAGGCAGTGCCACTGCTGAGGAATTGGCCGCCGAGAGAAAGATAGAGAACACTCTCCGCAAGAGAGAGGAAGTCCTAGCTCTGCTGACACGTATAGCAGACTCTGATTTATCGCTCACCACATCTAAACTGCAACAACTGCAGAGGCATAAAGAAACCTTGAGTGACCATTGGAGAGATTTTGGTCGGATCAGAGGCTCCATTCAGCAGGAGCGTAATAGGCTGAACCTGCTCTACTCGGTGAGGTCAGATATAGAGGAACACAGGAAGAGGACTGAGATATCGGTGGTGGGGGACATCTCGCGAGAGGACCAGTACATAGCCGAGGAGAGAAACAGGATAGACACCGCCAATTCGTTTGCCGATAGGTTACTGAGCCAGGCATATGAAACAAGGGATGAGTTTAACAGGCAGAGAAGTGTTTTAACCGGAGCAAGCGTGAAGCTTTCTGGAGCCATCGCTCACATTCCAGGGATCAATGCCGTCATTTCCAAAATTAACACCAAAAAGAAGAGGGATTCGTTGATCATTGCGGGACTGATAACACTCTGCATTGTTGCCTTGTACTTCATGAGTTGATATTTAATGAATGTAATGGGTTTGCTGACACGGCCATATGACTAAGACATCTAATGCTTTCTGTGGCAGTAGTGTATAGAAATAAACACAGTAGAGATGATACAATACGAATACATAAACCTTGAAAATACCTGAAAGATAAAAAAAAAAAACCAAACATAACCAGAAAAAAACAACTTGAATTTAGTTCAAAATACAAATGTTAGTGTCCCCGTACTGTTATGGCGTGAACTCCACCATACTCTCGTCCCCATCACCATCCTGAGTGAACTTCCGTTTCATCGGGGTCAGCACAGAGTTAACAGAGTTGACAGATGAGTCAGTAGCGATATCATCCACCTCAACAGATTCTGCTGATGAGCTACTGCCAACCTCTGCTCCATTGCTATTGAGGTCATTGGCATCACCCAGAGAAGCATCGCCATTGTTCAGATAGGTTATGCGCTCCTCGTCGTTAGATGCCTTGCTCAAGGACTTCAGAGTTGTGACTGCTCCATCAGTTCGTGATCTGGTGGATACCATTATGGGTGGAGGTGCGGAAGTGCCGTTACCGGTGGAAGGCAGACCTTCATTTGAGGCAAACCTCCGTATCACCTTCTCGCCATTGCTGCCAATCTCCTTGTTCTCCTTGTTCTCCTTCGTCTCCCTGAAGGAGCTCAGGCTGCCTGTGCTGGAGTTTTGCTCAATCGACTTCTTCAGCAGACCAGAGATGGTGTCAGCAACCATGGGGTCCACCAGAGACGCTGTGGAAGTAGCCGAAGAGCCATTTCTGCCGCTCATAATTGTCTCTGCGAACTTGCTGCCGCTTCTATTGTTCTGGTTGCGCGACAGCTCCTTTAGCTGATTCATGTTATGCACACACTTGCTGATGGTCTGCACCAAGAGGTTGGGCTTCAGAGGCTTTGAGAGGTACTCATCCATTTGAGCCTTCATACACCTTTCACGGTCACCCAGCATGGCGTGGGCTGTAAGGGCAATGATTGGTGTCCTTGCGGCCATGACATCAGGAGGGCACTGTTTTCTCTCCCATTCTCTGATCTTGGCAGTGGCCTCAAACCCACCCATCACGGGCATTTGAACGTCCATCAGCACAGCATCATACACCTTCTTCTGGATAGCTTCAACTGCCTCTGCACCATTCTCAACAACCTCCACCTTGTGACCGTGGTTCTCAAGAATCTTGACAGCCAGCTTTTGATTGACGAGGTTATCCTCAGCAAGCAAAATGTTAAACGAGGTAGAGCCATCTGAGTTCGAAGGAGCCGCTCTCGACTCCAGCGCCGGCTGGAGGATGGATGCAAGGTCCGTGACAGAGCAGGGTGTGTTGCCGTAAGCCGAAATACCAAGATCAAGGCACAGCCTCATGTTCAGCGTTGGGATCGAAGGATGCAGCAAGACAAGTGGCACATACTTGATCTCAGGGAGCAGACGCAGCTTCTTGCCGGTTTCCAGACAATCAATGATGATGATGTCATAGATGATTGGAGTCTTGATCTGGGCCTCGGCGATGGTCTTGACCACATCAGGAATGAGTTCTAACTGTCTGATGTTGGCTTCAATGGCATCACGGCCAGCCTTTCCATGCTCGCTAGAGATGAAAAGCACGCGGTGCTTGTTGAACGGTAGCAGGTTCTCCAGCTGCCTGGAGAGCTCTACATTTGCTGGGGACACGAGAATGGTGAAGTAGAATTTGGATCCCTTGCCGTACTCTGAAGTGACCCAGATTTCACCACCCATGAGATGAATCAGCTGCTTGGAAATAGAGAGACCAAGACCCGTACCACCAAACTTACGTGTGGTAGAACCATCAGCCTGGCAGAACGTGTCGAAGATAACACCGAGCTTATCCTTTTCGATTCCAATACCAGTATCCGAGACACAGAATTCCAGCAGCAGCTTATTTGAATCATCAACCACCCTGCTAGTCTTCTTGACACTCACAGTGACTTTACCCCTAGAGGTAAACTTGATGGCATTACCCGTGAGATTGAGAATCACCTGTCTTAACCTGAAGGAGTCTCCAATGAGGTTGTCTGGGAAAGAGTTGTCAGCCTGGTAGACCAGATCTAACTGCTTTTCAATAGCCTTCACAGCCAATGTCTTGAGTGCACCAAAGATTGTTCCCCTCAGCGAGAAATCAATCTGTTCAATGGTCATCCTGTTGGCTTCGATCTTGGAAATATCGAGAATATCATCAATAATCGTTAACAGTGAGTTTGCCAGGTTGTGCACGATGGACAGCATCTCTCTCTGGTACTGAGTGAGCTCAGTCTCGAGTGTCAACTGGGTCATACCAATGATACCGTTCATCGGGGTTCGGATTTCATGGGAGGTGTTGGCCAGGAATTCAGACTTTGCTCTGTTGGCCAGCTCAGCCGCCTCTCTTGCGAGAGTGTTCCTCTGAATGGACTCTCTGAGGTTCAACACCATCTGGTTAATCTTTGTCTTCAATGCATCCATTTCACCAGATGCTTCAACGGTGATGAATCTGGTGAAATCACCATCGGTGGCAGCGGCCGTGATTTGTGCGAATGCTCTCACCTGAGACGTTAAGTTTGCAGCCATAGTGTTGACGTTTGTGGTGATCTCCTTCCACAAGCCATCCACATCACTCACCTGAGCCTGGACACCCAATTTACCGTCAATACCCACATCCTTGGCGACTCTCGTCACTTCCCTTGCAAACACTTGCAAGGAGTCCACCATCTTATTGATAGTATTCTTCAGCTGGAGAATCTCACCCTGAGCCTCCACCTTGATCTTCTGGGAAAGGTCACCATGAGCGACGGCGGTTGTCACAGTGGCGATGGATCTCACTTGATTCGTAAGGTTAGCAGCCATGAGGTTGACGTTTTCTGTCACTGCCTTCCAGGCTCCTTCCACATCCTGGACATTGGCCTGTCCACCAAGAATACCCTTTGTTCCCACCTCCATGGCCAGGGTTGTCACCTCTTCTGCAAAAGTCTGCAAACGATCCACCATCTGGTTGATGGTGAGTTTGAGGTCTAAGATTTCTCCCTTACAATCGGCTGTGACCTTCTTGGAGAGGTCACCTTGGGCAACAGCGGTGGTGACGTTGGCGATGTTTCTCACCTGGTTGGTAAGGTTAAGAGCCATAGCGTTCACGTTATCGGTGAGTTCCTTCCAAATACCTTCGACGTTGTTGATGACGGCCTGACCACCGAGACGACCCTCAACACCAGTCTCACGTGCCACTCTCGTGACTTCAAATGCAAACGTTCTCAGTTGGTCAACCATTGTATTTATGGTGATCTGCAGTTGTAGGATCTCTCCCTGGGCGTAAACGTTGATCTTTCTAGACAGGTCACCAGATGCGACTGCGCTTGTGACATCTGCAATTTCTCTCACCTGGTTGGTGAGGTTCAGGGCCATGATGTTGACATTATCCGTTAGCGAGCGCCAAACTCCAACAGCGCCGTCTGTCTTTGCCTGTCCACCGAGCTCACCGTTGGCCACCTCTGTAGCCACCTTTGTCACCTCATTGGCAAACGTCTGGAGCTGATCCATCATTGTGTTGATCGTTATCTTCACTTTGAGAATCTCAGGGTCGCTCTCCACAGGGTGGATCTGTACCTTCTTGGAGAGGTCACCCATGGCAACAGAGATCACAACGGTTCCTATTTCGGAGAGCGCCTGCTGGAAAGCCTTATTGGCGCCCTTTGAAGTGACCAACTCATGTTCAAGGCGCTCTATTTGGCTATTCTGATATTGCACATGTTCCAACAGCTGTTCTCTTATGCTGGCTGCGTTCTTCTCAAAGAGAAGAGGGTCCGATAGTGTATCCAACACTGCCAACGACATGTTGTATCAGTTTGTGTAAGTCTGGGATACTGTGCAGTATTAGGTGATTAGTGATAATAATAATAATAAAATGTCACTATGTGCTTGGGTTGTAATCGAAGTCAAAAAACACACACAGAGAGAGGCACACACAGAGACAAAATACTGACAGAGCGTACACTGGTAGATGTATCAGAGCACGCGCTTAGACTCACAGCACCGAACACGATATAGCACTGATGATACCTGCTACACAAGTGATGGCCGAAATGTTACCTCCTCTGGGGATTTTGCTGAAAAGGGGATATTTTCTGCCATCCAGCAATTAAACAAATACCTCCAATGTTGTTTGCATAGTTTGTCTGTCCAGTGGGCAAACGCGAGAACAGATACACAGCTTGGTTTCCCGGTGCTCCTGCTATGCCCAGCATGCACCTGACTGAAACACTTTATTTGGCACGGCGATGTATGACGTCTGCCTGCCGATTAGGCCCCATGCAGGCAATAGCATTCAAAGCAGTGGGATGAGTATGCGTTAGGGGGACAGTCAGGATCCCGCTATGCAACCGGGCAGCAGAACTAAGTAGGCAGGCTGAGCGGGACGCCAATTTTTATTGGCGGGAGAAGAATGGAGAAATGGATCAAGGCGTATAGAGGGGAAAAGACCCACTGGAACAGGTAAAGCACACCCTGGTGAGCAGGTTAGAGCACACCCTGGAAGTAAGCTACTTGGTCGTGACACACTCAGCCAATGTGTGCGCTACAGGAGGTTATTTTTAGCTAGTGGTTAGTTGGCCGTTACTCGGTGAGAGGGTGGCATAATAGCAACATCGACAAAAACGATGCCTCTTTCTCAGCTCATCCCAGCAATGGGGGATTCTATTGTTCCCAACTCCTGATCGCCTTCACTATGCGTGCTGTGGTTGTGATTGCTATATGATTCGCTGTTTTCTCACCCTCCTCAACGGCCTCCTTAACCATCCTGGCTTTTGGTACGCAGATTCCATGCAACGATGGTGACAGGCAGTTCGACGGCGGTATGCATTACGTCACCGGAATCCCGCAGGGGTCGCCTTCCTTAAAGGGACAGACCTGCATCATATGCAGGGGGACAGCTTAGGACCACTGCATTAGTGGTTGTGGGGTGTCCTAGTTGCCAGAAAGTTATTGGTTTACACTTAAATACTTCAACTGATGATAACTCTAACGATAAGGGTGTGTTTTGTGATACATTTATATAAGGTAATTTGGGGAGCCACATAAGGCGTGGTTGGTTCTATGTTTCGAAAATGTGCTTGTAGATCAAGAGATGAAAATCGAACTATTGCTCTACAATCTTGGCTGAAGCATGAATCCATAGCCTGATGGGCCGAATGCAGTGGTGAAAAGTATCAATTTACCCTATGAGACTCAAGGAATGCTGCCATTTATACACCTATATCTAGAGGTCCTCCTCTGTTCAAGTAACGGAAGAAAAAACTAGACGTAAGCACGTAGAGCTGCTAATATTGTATGATATCTTAACTTAATCGTCTCTCTACCATATGGTGTCATTCCACTTTTCAAGCTCCACCGCCTGTTGTAACACATCCTTCTGGGCCTTCTTTCTCATATAGAATATCGGACAGTCCTTATTGGTACAGAGCACCTCCTGATGCAATGATCCCTGGCATCTCTGGCACTCTGTCCATAATTTGGAAAAGTTAACTTCCAGAGAGTTCATCAGGGCAAGTGCTTCCCCGTACAACTCTCCGGCCTTTCCCACACAGTTCCTGCATAGGACTGCATTCTCGCCGTCAGCTGACCCAAGAGGAGTCTTACAGTTCTTACACGTACTCGACTTCTTTGCAAATCTCATGAGACCTCCTGTCTTCGGAGCTGCCATGGTGACGGTACGTGTATGAGAGCCTGTGAGAAGTTCCTTGGCTCTCCTCTCTCCTAGAATTGGCTCGAAAATCCTCGTGAGCGGCTTTGCCAACTGGTTCTCAAGGTAGTACTTGGTGTCGATAGGGAGAGAATGCTCCAGAACATACAGCGGATCTTCACTCTTCTCGTAGTTCTTATCGCCGGATGTCTTGATAATCACATAAGCCACTCTATCACCAAGAGTTGGTGCCGAACCAGCATCTCTCTTACGCATTCTCTCAGCCAATTCAACATGGGCCTGCTTTCCAGCATAGTCCTGTCTGGATAATGCCTTGGTGATCACCAGTTGCGACATATCCACTCGATTCTGTAGAAGATCGGCAATCGTCTGCTTCACAAAGTTCTCGGCACCAACCACATCACGGCTCTCCAAGATTAGCTCTAACACCTTGGTAATCACATTCTGCACAAGCCTACAGTTATCTCTCCGCACCGTCTCGATACCCTTGGTATCCATCCTGTCGAACTTTTTCGGGTTGGTCCAATACAAACCAGCATATCTCTTCTTGTTGATCAGCAGATAGGGGAAGTACACCTTCTCAAACTCCAGCTTGATGGGGTTGATAAACTTTGTCGACACGAAGGCAGCAGCCTCCTCTCCCATCTTCATACAAGTCTCCAGATCATCAAATCCAAACTTCACCATGACCGAATCGGTATCACCATAAATGACCTGCGCATCATAGGGATAGCCATTCTTAATACAATACTTGTCCTGCACTTCCTGTTTTGTCTTTTCAATCATCTCTCTTCCAAAAGACGTGACAGATGAAGAGATCGCCAGACATGGCAGCTTACCAATGGTGGCACCAGTGAAACCGTACACAGAGTTGGCAGAGATCTTAAGCGCCAACTGTCTACCATTCAGCACCTGCTTCTTGAAAGGATCAGTTTCCTTCTTCAGATCAGCCTTGGCCTTCTTTCTGGCTGACAGAAGTTCCTGAAGAATCGTAGGCAGAATGCCCTGCTTCAACTCAGGCTTCACAAAATAATCACCATTGGGGGTGATGATGTAGTCCTGGTCCTTTTGCAGGTTCAGTCTCTCAACGGTCTGCTTGTTAAGAAGGGTGGTATAACAAAGGTTATGTGCCATCATAATAGAGGGGTACAAGGAGGCAAAATCAAGGGTGGCAATGGGGACATCGTAATAGCCCCTCACTGGTTCGATAACTGTGGCTCCCTCATACTCTTCATTGGTACCCTCTGTTTTCATATTTGGGATAATCGTGTCCAATTTCAGACACTTTCTGAACAGCTGAGAGATGACTTTGATCTGCTGGCCTCTACTAAGAAGGAACGAGAAGGGCACACCTGTCACCCTCGCCATTTCCGTATAATTGACAAGGCACATGAGCTTCTCGGCAAGACGAAGGGGTAGATATGCATCCTTCAAACAGTAGATGGCCAATCTACGACGCGTCTCACTGTCACCGTTCTGCAAGTCTGTGATGATCGAGTGCTGAACGTCCTCTTTTTGTTCATTTAGGAAATGAGACGAGACACTGTTCAGAGTGTAGGAACGCAACTTATACTCCCTCTGAATGAACTGTAACAGGTCTAACTGCATCCTGCCATCGATATTAACAACTTTGTTTTCACGTGTACCATAGGCCCTACTGCTGAACACAGAGTCTTTGATCTCCTGTCTCGAAGTCTTGAGACGGGAAAAGTATGGGAAGTCGTTCACCTTGAGGGTTGCTGCTCTGTTGAGAAGGTATGGCAGATCAAAGTTGGCAATGTTGTAGCCAATTATGACATCTGGATCAACCTTCACTATGAACTCCTTCCATTTTCTCAACATCTCGCCTTCATCCTCGTAAGAAAAGATCTGCGATCCAACAATAGGTGAACATGATTTGACGGTAAACACATTTCTGACGAATGGTGTGGACTCACCAGTTGTTGAAACAACGTTTGCTATCTGAATGACTGGATCATGCTCAGCCTCGGGGAAAATACCCTTTCTTCCTGCACATTCGATATCGAACGAAAGGATACGTAGTGGCGCCATCTTCAAGTATTCTCCCTCAGAGGCATGCGCGATGAGGTCTCTATAGTCTATAAAACACTCAATCTGACAGGTGGATATCTTGGATTCTTCTGACACCATGGTGTACTTACCCTTGGGCAGTGTGATCCATGACATACCGGTTATGTCTGTATCCACCATCATACGCAGAAGGTACTGGATATTGTCAAATGTCATAGAGCCTGTAACAGGAAAAAGCGAGTTATATTGGATCTCACCTCTCTCAAATGCAGTTCTAAGCTTGCCGATGTGCTTGGTGTTGTCCACAATGACTTTCAAAAATGGCAGCTTTGTGTTGTTGTTATATCCCCAAATGCTTTCTTTAAATGAAATGTCTAAGCCCTGCACTCCCTGATAATTCTCCCTGAGATATGCCAAGAATGCTGGGAGATCTGTCTGCCTCATACCCTTTGGAAGCGGTGCATAGAAATAATGAAGGAATCCACTCACGTTACACAGTACGCTGTAGCCGGCTTCTGTAACACCAAAGAATTTCACGGCTGATTGATCACCAATAATGGTCTCCTCAGCATCTAACTGCTGGAAAACCACATCCTGTGTCTGTGGGTCAAAGTCGACGAGCGGTGGCCGACCCCATGTCTGCTCCTCGTCATTTCTAACACGAGGTATACCATCCAGTAGCTCCGCCTCATCGTCAAAGTCGATGTCTTCAATTGTGTCGTCACCAACGGTGGAAGTCATACTCTGGAGCTCTTTCTCGAAAGTTGAAGGCTGGTTGTCGATCTGTGAAGAGGTGAGCTTCTTGTGTAAACTGGATTGAGACAATGCTCTGTGCGCAGGCAGCTTGTAGCCACGAGGACCAGAGCTTATAGTCTGGTTAGCCACAGGAAGGGCATGTGCCTCCTGTGAACCAACATAGTTGTCCACTGATACGTCGATGGTGGCACTTGCCTCATGTTTGACCTTCTTGCGGTCTTGAGGTGGGTTTCCAGATGCATCAGCATCTGTGGGGTGTTTGCCGCTTTCTGACATGATAGATGGACTCAGCCGAAGATGGCACAAAAGATAGCTTGCTCCAAACCAGCCAAGATCTTTACTATACCTGAGCTATAAGCCTTTTTGGACCATCAACTCTACCAATGGTTAGCGTCTAGATACAGCAGATTAATTATTAATTGCCTGTAAGCTGGTGATGCCCTCACGTACCGCATCTCCTTTTGAGAGACGCGCTTGGCATATATAAGACGCGTCTATAATGGGCCCCACACGTCTATCCAGTGTTCTGTAAGGGAGCCGGGAGTCAATGGTCGGTACACACCACAGCTATAAGACAGAGGGCGATAATAATCTTGTGTGACTATAATATAGACTTATCAAATATTCATGGGGTCTGTCTACGAATCCAAAGGAACATCTTCCATTCCGGACTCCTGGGATATTACTCTTTCCAGCTGGTAGCTGATCTCACTCTGCTCAAGAATGTAGTTTCTGCGTCCACACCTCCTCTCCATATCCGTCTGCACCCTGTAAGTGCGCGGGTCGGCAGAAAACTTGACAATCTCTTCCTCGGTCAACTCATTCAGGTACAACCTCTTGTAGGGAGATTCAGCGACAGTGAAGTGTTTGGTAAGAATGTCTTGCTTTTCTAATTGTTTACAGTGTTCCATCCACTCAAGCTCAAACTCTGCTTTGGAGGGATCTAGGCCTGCAAACCTTGCTACGAGCTGTTGATGGAGCCTGCTGCGGATATCAAATCTCTTATGGAAGAGAAATCCAAAAGCAACCACACTGAGTATCCCGGACGATTGTGTCAATTGTATTACTCTCCACAAAAAATGGAAGAACCACTTCCAGCCCAGGGTTCTTCTCTGTCTGACTCCAAACGCGATCTCCTTTATCAGATATCCATATCGGCTGTTTTCACCCAACACGCTGTGTAGATTCGTCCATAATCGTTGTGCCTCTATTATGTACATCACACAATAAGCGATGAAACATGCTACCAGTAATATCAGACAGAGAGATACCAAAGCAATGCCTATCCAAACACCGATCATGCACCTCTTGAGATGTGCTTCTGTCGAGCTTTTATCGATCATATCGTGTACGCACATGGAGCCAACAATTGTGAGCCAGACAAAATTGAAGAGCAAAACAGACACATAGTATGAAATAGCAAACTGAAACATCTTGGAATCTCTTGGCTCAGTGGCTTGGGTCAAAACGTCAACCAGCTGCTCAAACTCCAGTACGGTGGTGTTGAATCTCCTGTCACTGAAGAATACCAATAGGTTGGCGATGATTTCTGTGTTCTTCCTGCGTTCTGATAAATTCAGTGGGCTTGCAATCAGGGGAACCACCTTTCTGATCCTATGTTCTTTGTCGGCGTTCTCTCTGTGCAGGTACTCAGAACTGACAAAGTCCAACTCTGATCTGTTCCTAAACACGTCATATCTTGTGATGTCTATTTCTCGGAACTGGGAAAGGTACTCCGCAACACTGAAGTACATGTACTTGGGTCCATTCAGTTCAAAGAGAACGCTATCTCTTATCTCGGCTGAGTGCAGGGTACGGATCACCTCGTAAGACAATTCTCTGAATCGACTCTTGTAGGTGTATGTATATTGGTTTGTCAGGTAGCCTATGTCAATAATAAGCTGGAATTTGGAAGCATTTGTTGCAGCCTTTTGGAATGCTGGATCCTCTAAGTGATCAAAAGGCATGACGGTCTTGTATATGTCCTCATTCTCAATGAAGTTTTTGATCTTCTCGCTTGGTAGAAACTTCCGACACATGCTGCAGTTTTTGCTTGAAATATTTCCATCAGATGGAGCTATTGAGGTGAATGCTGCCAACTCTGGAACAGTTTCGTTAAAGATAATGTCTGTTCTGTTGAGGTATATTTTACTCAGATCCAGATAGAGATCAGGTGTCATCTTCATCTCTCTGGCTTCCAATATGACAGGCAGTACAGTCGATGAGTTCATATCAAACATAATGTTTGTCACAAATGACACCACCAAATTAAGCAGGAATACAATCAATATTCCACCCAACAACCACCCATCGTCGAAAAAGCTGAACATGTATCTGGTCTCATAACGGTACCTGCTGATTCTGGTATATGGATCATACCTATGAACCAAAAATGACTGGAACGATTGTCGTCTCATAGTGTGGGAAATTTTTGGAATAACTCATCTCTGAATACAGAATTTTGATAAAATGGCTTCACTATTTATATTATTCTGACTCAACTTAGTAATTTTTTACAGAACATTAAAAAAACTTATCTGCATCCAATATATAAGGACACTTATGCATGCAAAGTTATGCAGGCTATATGCACGTTGTGCATCAGAATATTCTAAGGGGCAACTTGCTCACCACTCCTGTGTAAACAGGCAAAACCCTGTTGCTGTCCAATTGGCCCATTTCACAACTTCGGATCAGCAAAACCATTACACAGTAAGCTGAGTTTTAGTTTTCTTGGTGAATGGGATATGTGGGAAGTTTCTTCGTCATCTAGCATAGAAGGGTTATACGCTGTGTGAGAAGTACAGCCTTAGAACACTGCAGAAAGCACCAGACGTTCATAATACTTCAAAAGCAGAGCTCATTATGAGAAGCGTCACATTGGCTTGATTTCCACACTGTTGAAGGCATAACTTGTGAGCAACTCGTTCTCCTCACTCACCCCACCCCGTTTGCTTTCTGCCCCGACCTACCCAACGTGGCCCGGTTGGAGTGACCCCACACCTACAGCAACCGTTTCCCCACATTATGCAACATAAGCCTCATCGCAGGACGAGGATAACTCGCGCCAATGATATTCCGCAGGCACACCTCGAAAAAAATCACGCAGAATTGGCCAACCCTGGAATGTTTTTCGTTCTCTGGATATATATTTGTCGCTTCTCTATAATCTTCAAGTCATGATATTTTGCATTAGTATTCACTCTACAACGACTTCATTACCATGACTACCACAATCACAGGATACACAGTGCATGATCTGCGCTTCCCGACATCCATCGATGCGACGGGGTCAGATTCGATGAACAAAGGAGACTACTCAGCTGGCTATGTTATTCTACATACCGACAAGGAGGGATTAGAGGGTTGCGGAATGACTTTCACCAACGGGCGAGGAAATGAGCTGGTGTGTGGGGCGATCAAGATTCTGGCACGCCGTATCACCAACAAAACAGTGGAGCAACTGACTGCAAACATGGGCAGAACCTGGAGATATCTCATCTCTGATTCTCAGTTCCGGTGGGTTGGTCCAGAGAGAGGGTTGACTCACATGGCCCTTGCTTCCGTGGTGAATGCCATTTGGGACCTTTGGGCCAAAGTGGAAGGAAAACCCGTCTGGAAACTAGTTGCTGACTTCACCCCCGAAGAGTATGTCAACACGATTGACTTCCGCTATCTAGAAGATGCCATTACCAAGGAAGAGGCCATTGACATTCTGCGGGAGGCCAAGCAAGGCCAAGCTGGGAGGATTGCTGAGGTGGAGGGGAATAGAGCAGTGCCTGCATATACCACTAGTGCAGGATGGTTGGGATATTCTGATGATAAGATGAGGTATCTCTTGAAGAAGAGCCTTGAGGAGAACTACACCTTTCTGAAGTTCAAAGTGGGTGGGAACTTGGAGGATGACAAGAGAAGGCTCCAAATTGTTAGGGAGATCATTGGGTACGACGATAACTTCACCATCATGCTAGACGCCAACCAGGTATGGGGTGTACCAGAGGCAATCGAGTGGATGAAGGAGTTGGCTTCTTTCAAGCCTTGGTTTATTGAAGAGCCCACCAGTCCGGATGACGTCATGGGCCACAAGAAAATCAAGGAGGCAATGGAGAAGCTGGGAATCAAGGTTGCCACGGGTGAGATGGTGCAGAACAGAGTTGTGTTCAAGCAGTTCTTGCAACAGAAGGCCATTGACATTGTGCAAGTTGATGCCTGCCGCGTTGGTGGTTTGAACGAGGTGTTGGCCACATTGTTGATGGCGAAGAAGTTTGGAATCCCCGTTGTTCCTCACTCTGGTGGTGTGGGGCTTCCTGAGTATACCCAGCATATAGCAACCATCGACTATCTGGTGCTTTCCGGTAAGAAGTCCATCCTTGAATTTATCGACCATTTACACGATCACATCAAGTACAGGAGCATTGTCAAGGATGGTTTCTACCTGACTCCACAGCAACCGGGCTACTCAGTCGAGTTTAACGAAAATGCAATCGCAACGTACGACTATGACGTGGGCAAATGGTGGAGTAGTGAAGAGGGCAAGGCTTTAATCCAACAGGGTCTCGAGGAGAACTATGGCGATGGCCCCCTCTAAACGTCACCCTCTGAACGTCACCCTCTAAACGGCCCCTGTAATCCTAGAAATCTCCCTACAGGCCACAACTCAATTCGATTTATATATAATGTATGTTCAGATTTGCCAAAAATCCACCTCTCGATATGCTGCCCCGCATCTTCCATGCTACTCCCATCCCATATCCCCACTAAAATATCTTGTGCGATCCTGTATGCAATCCCTACTATATCTCACTGTATGCAATCCCTACCGTATCTCCTTATACGTCTACTTGCTGTCTCCACCCACTCTCCCTAGACTATCCATAGACTATGGGAAGCCCCAAAGCCCCAGCGCTTGCAAACAGTGGAATAAGTACGCTTAAAGCCCCTGTCCTGCGCATCGTGTGCAGCTCAGTCGCCCCCATAACATACTCTGCTCTACATAGTACTGTAAGCAGGTTGGTGTGATAGCGATAGCCTTATCGGTTAGGGGACCGGGCCGAGCAGAGGAAGCTGGCAGAGTGGTTTCGGTGGATCGTTCGTTATAAGTAACACCACTGTTTGTGGGCCAGTTTATCACACCTCCTAGAAGTGCAATTGTCTGCCACCTTGCTATTTAGTTTGCCGATACACATACACTTGTCATATTATAGTGCAAGCTCGGATCGACTGGTTTTGTCGTCTAGTGAGGTTGTTGATTTGCATACATGTGCATATCATTATAGAGCATCGAAACCATCATCATCATCATCATAATCATCATCATCACCACTACCACAGCAACATAGCACGATACCCACACAATGAGCAGCATGAATTTCACCGGTAGCACACGGCGCCGGAATATCAACCTGAGCGGGAGAGCTACGCAGCTGAACCGTACAAAGATCTTGGAGAACGCAGAACAAGAAAGGCAGAGGCGACAGAGGTTGAGACAGGAGACGGCAAGTGCAAGGCTATTGCAAGCCCACATAAGGAGCTATCTTGAGTTGAGGGATTTCCGGTTAGAATTTGCAGCACATTGGCTTTCACGCTACTCACATCCAAACAGCATAAGTACGATTGATGATCTCCAACAGGCGTTGAGGGAAATCACCTTCTTCTTTGTCCAAGCTGCACACACCCAGCCGTTTGAAGACACTATCTCACAGCTAACTCTGCTAACACAATTCATACAGCAGCTAGAAACTGCCACCTGGAAGCTCAACACCCCCCTCGTATTGTCACACCTCATGGGTGCTTTAATAGATGGCCTCCACAGTGTGTTAACACGTCCCACTGAATTATCGGGTGAACAGTCAGAACAGCGTCACATTCTACTGCGCCAAATGTTGCAACTGTTTTCATCCTTGGAGGCACTGTCCAATGTGTATGGTGTTGCCATCAGTTCCCCACAATTCTCAAAACTCCTCACTGATCTACGGCTCATTGCAGACCAATACGATACAACAGTAGATCTGCACGCCAACTCTTTCAAATTACTCTTGCATTGCAGCGCGACTGCGCCATTGACCATCATCAAAATGTTGACAACGTTTCCGGCAGATGTTTCTCATTATCCTGAGTTCCCAGCAGCTATGAGAAGTCTCTTTGAGTGGATACAGCACCACAAATCGCAGCTGGTTAGGCAGTTACCAGCCACGCAAGAAAGATTCAAGATACTCTCAAAAATATTAGAACTAACGGTGAACTCACCATCTTCCACATCATCTGATCACATTGCTGCTCTTCCAGGATTCATTCATCAATTGATTATAACGATAAACATCCTCGTAGGGTCTTTGACATACGGGGTAGTATTTAGAGGCGACTGCGATTCTGACGACACAATGATTAATTCACAGAAAAGACATAGGCGGGTGAGTTCAGTTGCTTCGGAAAGGGATGTCTCGGATGTTGATCATCTCGAGGTTGTTGTCAACACAGAGTCACTACAACAGCAAATATCATATCTATACTCCAAAAGTTTTCACGAGTTCGTTGCCAGTCTCTTTAAGAGAAAAGAGATATCGCTGGAGTTCCTTTCATCGTTCTATTGTAACCTGTTACGGTTCATGAGCCCAAATTCAGCAACGTCATCCCCTCTCAAATCACTGTACGTCGTGAGCTCCTCTTTTGCTACGAATGCAGCGTTGATGAATCAACTGCTAATCAATCTGATTGTCACTATCATCCCTCTGGATTGTATTAATCAGTGGTTCCAGGTGCTCATTGACAATGAAAACTTTGCGCAGATTCTTGTTTGGATGGAGGATGGGGCCAGCATGCCCGTTTACATGGATGCTTTTCTCAACATGGCCTCCTTGGATAATACCGTTTGGTGGGACACCCTGAGTCTTTTTGAGGAAGTGTACTCCCACCTCCTGATTGTGTCCAGTGACAGGGAAATTGTGGATGGAGAAGGGAAACTGGGGAAGGAAGATTTTGTCACCTTTCTCACCTTTCTGCGAAACTTTTGCCTTTTCGTTGTTCTCTATGGTGACGACATAGAGAAGAATATGTTGGACCGTCGAGCCTCTAGCCAGGAGCACGCTGCCGGAAGTGTAAAGGGTATCCCGCAGCCATCAGCTGTGCCTCCCTTTCTTGCACATTATACTCTCTCTATGAAGCTTCTCAAGCAGATATATCTTCGTAATCTGAAGCTGAAGTTGGTGCCTGATGACTTTTGGATTCTTTCTTCCCTCAGGTTTGATGTCAAGAGTCTGATGCCACTCATCGCCGCTGAAGAGGCTGAACGTCAGCAGGAGCAAGATACGGATTTCACCGACGATGAGAGATATGTCCGAGATAGCTATGCCAATATGCAGTCTGTCCTCAATGCCAGCACTGGTGGTGAAAGCATACAGGACAACAGTGATGAGCGTAGGGTTGCGATTTTCAAGCCTTCAGCGCAGAGAAGGCGGTCGCCCCATATGAAAGTGCTTTCTGATTTGCCCTTCATGATTCCATTTCACACAAGAGCAGAGTTTTTCCATGCTCTGATAAATCTGGACAGGGAGCGCAATCTGCAGGCGAACGGCTACTCATTCTTCTCGATGATAAACGGTGGCCCGCAGAGGCTTAAGGCAACCATCTCCAGAGAAAACCTCTTGTTTGATGCATTTGAAGCCTTCGGTAAGATCTCAGGCACCATGTTCAAGAATACATTATCCGTTCAATTTGTGAATCAGTTTGGACCTGAAGCCGGGATTGACGGTGGGGGTCTCACAAAGGAGTTTTTGACAAGCGTTGTGGGAGAAGGCTTTAGGAGCGTGAGCCCAGGGGATGAGCCTGAGGATTCTTTGGGGGGCTTCCGATTTTTTAACCACACACCCCTTCACTATCAGCTGTACCCAAGCACGGATTTCTTCTGGAGGCTGAAGTACCAACAGCAGATGGTGAAGAAGAATGGCGGTGTTGTGGTTCCTGAGTTTGACTATCGTGAGGAGAACACTTTTTTCCTCCAGATGATCCAATTTCTCGGGTTAGTCATTGGAAAGTGCCTGTATGAGAATGTGCTCATTGATATATCTTTTGCACCTTTCTTCCTTGCCCGCTGGTGTGATGCTGAAGAACTGGCGTTCATCCGAAATGTCAGATCAAAGGGTAATAGAGAACTTGAGGGACACTACAAAAGCTCTTTTGATGATCTACAGTACTATGACGAACAGCTGTATGCGAACCTGACAAAGCTTCTTCATCTCAGCGAGGCTGAGTTGACCGATTTGGACCTCAACTTCTCTGTCTCAGAGAAACTTCCACTACATCCTTCCACTGTGGTGACAGCAGACCTCATTCCCAACGGCTCGCATATCAAGGTGACAGTTTCTAACAGACTACAATATGTGTATTCCCTCTCAAAGTTCAAGGTGGAGACTTCAATCAAGGCACAGACCCGCTACTTCCTACAGGGTCTCTTTGGTATAATCGAGCCCCGTTGGCTGAATCTGTTTAACCCCCATGAACTGCAGATGCTAGTTTCTGGAGGGGAGAAGGAGATCGACGTGAACGACTTGAAGAGGAATTGTGAGCTCGGTGGTTATTTAGAAGAGGACCAAACAATATTGGACCTCTTTGATATTCTTGAGCATGATTTCACCAAGGAGGAAAAGGGTCAGTTCATAAAGTTTGTCACTTCGGGCTCCAAGGCACCGCTTCTAGGATTTACAGAGCTTAGCCCGAGATTCGGAATCCGTAACACCGGTAGGGACGTGTCTAGGCTTCCTACCGCTTCCACCTGTGTGAACCTCTTGAAACTGCCGGACTATAGGAACAGAAGGTTGCTCAAGGAGAAATTGTTGTATGCAATCAAGTCGGAAGCTGGTTTTGACCTATCTTGATGGTGCTGCACATATCTCTAGATGACAGACCTTGGATAGGATAGTTTAATCAATTGGCCCATTGAGGCCAGCGTAGTATGGGCGGACTCCAGAGTTTTTTTTCCATAGCGACGTGGATAATTAAAATACATGCATTTATCACATCTTAAATTTAGTATGGCGAGTCCCTAATAATTATTTCTTCATCCAACCAACAGTGAGTTCACTCTCTACATACTTATTACTTAGCAAGAGCAGAGCTCATCGCAGCCTGTAGACGCGTCCCCCCATACATTATCTACATGTATGGAAGCATATATTACTCAGGATTATGAGCCTCAGGACATGTCAAATGGCTTAGAATATATTCAACCATATAGGAAGAGCGGAGAGTGTGTTTTATGATTTACCTTGTGTGTGTGTGTGAAGTTGTCGTAGAATGTCTGTGGTCGAGGATAGCATAGGAGCCGCCACGGGTGGTGCTATAGAGCCTACACGCATTAAGGTGAGTATAGCAGTTGCTGGGGATATCTAGGTGAGCCAGTCTAACGAAAACATACTAACATTCGTCCGTAGCCACTGGATGTAAGTGTGGTGAATAGAATTGCTGCTGGAGAGATCATCATTGCTCCCGCCAATGCCATCAAGGAGCTGCTGGAGAACTCGATAGATGCGAAGAGCACATCCATAGAGGTGCTGGTCAAGGAAGGTGGCCTCAAGCTGCTTCAGATAACAGACAACGGGAGCGGGATATCGAAGGAGGACCTTCCGATTCTGTGTGAGAGGTTCACCACATCCAAGTTGGCTGCGTTTGAAGATCTGAACTCAATTGCCACATATGGTTTCAGAGGTGAGGCTCTGGCCAGTATATCTCACATATCGCACCTCTCTGTCACCACCAAAACCCGCTCTTCGTCCTGTGCCTGGAGGTGTTTCTATGCCGATGGCAAGTTGGTGTCTTCAAAGCCGAAGGAATCGTCAGAGCCAAAAGCGGTCGCAGGCAAAGATGGGACTCAGATCACGGTGGAGGATCTCTTCTACAATGTCCCTTCCCGGATTCGTGGTCTCAGGTCTGCAAATGAGGAGTTTTCCAAAATACTGGACGTGGTTGGGAGATACGCAATTCATACTGCTGGTGTCGGGTTCTCCTGCAAAAAGAGCGGCGATACCTTTGGTGCCCTCTCAATACGAAAGGAGCTCCCCACAAAGGAGCGCATACGAACGGTGTTTGGATCGGCCGTGGCCAACGAGCTGGTTGAAATTGAGATTCCACCAAGAGAAGAGTTCGGACTGCGTTCATGCAAAGCCCACATAACCAGTCCGAACTACGCAAACAAGAAAACCATCCAGCCCGTATTCTTCATAAATAACCGCCTAGTGAGCAATGACCCGCTCAAACGCTCCATAAACAACGTGTACACCTCGTTTCTGCCCAAAACCCAGAAGCCGTTTGTTTACCTCCAACTGGAAATAGAACCGGGCAATGTCGATGTCAATGTTCACCCTACGAAGAGGGAGGTGAGATTTCTCCGCGAAGACGAGATTATTGAACATATTTCGGATGTCATTCAGAGTGAGCTTCTGGCACTGGATTCTTCTCGCACGTTCCAAACACAACAGCTAGCTGTTCCCTCTAGCCGAAAGCGGGTACTAGATGAAGAGGAACTTAATGCTTCGGATACTTTGTTTACTCCAAAGAGAAAGATCATCCCAATCTCATTGATTCATAAATACAAGAGAGAGGAGAAAAAGATGGTGAGAACGGACTCTAGCCAGCAAAAATTAACCACGTTTTGGAGAAACACTGAGGACTCTCATGTGATAGACAATGGGGTGGAGCTGGTTGATAGTGCTTCAGACGACGACTCTCAAAAAGAGAATGTGGATGCAATTAAGAGCAGCAAACTATCTAATTACCAGTTGATCAATCGCGAAAGAGTCCCTGTGAAATTAACAAGCATCAATATTCTTCGAGAGGAAGTGGAACAAAACGTTCATAAGAACCTCACGGAGGTATTTCTCAAGCATACGTATGTGGGTGTTGTGGATGAGTATAAGCGGCTGGCCGCTATACAGTACGATATAAAATTGTTCCTGGTTGACTATGCTTCTGTTTCTTACGAACTCTTCTATCAGATCGGGTTGTCCGACTTTTGCAATTTTGGTAGGATTCTCCTCGATACGGCTGACGAGAATCCTTCTGCAGAGACTTCGGAGAAACCTAATACTACCGGAGTCTCGATAAAGGAGCTGTTGAAGCTGGTTTACTCCAACCAAGAGTTCCTCGAGACTCTCTCTTATAAGAAAGACCTGCCAGAGATAGATGATATGGTCAGGACATTTATCGATATGGCAGAGATGTTAGAAGAGTATTTCTCCATGACCATCTCACAGATTTCCACCGAAGATGGGAGCTTGGATGCCGTCTTGGAGGCGATTCCTCTTCTGCTTGAAGGTTACTCGCCACCTTTGTCCAAGCTACCACTCTTCCTGTTTCGGTTGGGAACACGGGTCGACTGGACTGATGAGAAGGAGTGTCTAGATGGGATCCTGAGGCAGATTGCACTGTTGTATGTGCCTGAAATGCTGCCCCCGATCAGTGATATACCCGAATCCGACACTGAGGCAAGGGCCAACCTGGCGGCTAAGCATAAACAGATGTCTGAGCTACTCGATGGTTGTTTGTTTCCCGCGATCAAGAGACGCCTTTTGGCTACCAAACGTCTCACGACAGATGTTGTGGAGATTGCCAACCTCCCGGGTCTCTACAAGGTATTTGAAAGGTGTTGATGCTCAAAGCATCTAGTTATTGTGGAATGTCAATTCATTAGGTTCATCACTCACAAAAAACAAAACAACTGAGCAGAGCATCGTTTCACATATCGTTGTCTTCATGTAGGTCTACCATGTATGTATTTATAAATTATGTCTAAAATACCCCCCAGCGTAGCCGTCCTCAAATGGGTCATTCCAAGATATCTTCCGTCGCTCCCGTGGCATCTGCTAATGCCTTCAGAGACACCTGGTAAAGCAATAGCATAATACTGCTTTGCACACTTGTCCAGATGAATCTTGGACCGACACCTGAGAACAGCCCCAGCACACCTTCTGATCTATAAACAAGTAACAGTCCTCGCACAATTGACGAGGACGATAATATTAGTGGTTTTGATGCTGATGCACCCGCTTCTGTTGATGCCACGCCACGGGGCGGCACCACTCGACTTTGGTTGTTGGCGGTCTTATGAACAGGTTCCGAGGAGCCGACCTGCACCCCGTGTGAAGAGTTTTGTGTTTGGATTCTTGTCTTGATGACGTCAAGTGGAGTTGTGAGTGTCCCTGCCAAGCCTCCGGCCATGGCTCCGGTGAGAAGCTCATAGGGCACAGTGAGGGTCTCGTTGTCGCGGTTTTTACCGGTCAAATCAAATGCAAGTTCCCTAAACTTCTCATAAAAGGCAAACTGTAATGCAGAAAATGGGAGGTCTCTTACCAACGTAGCCTTGTACCCATAGAAAAGGGCGTTCCACCCTTCTTCCTTGACAATGGTACGTATAGCATCTGCGGTTCCCCTGTAGTTATATCCTGACTTGAAGTATGGGTTGTTGTATCTCCCTTGGAGCTGAAGTCTCGTCTTCAACACCTCGGACGGCACATAGAAGACGGAGGAGGCCAGGTCACCGAGGAATCCGGCTGTAAGATGACTGAAGGTGTCATTTAACTTCAGGTCATCGATGAAGGTTCTCTTGATGACCTCATACGTCACGAAGAATACTGCGGCACTGGGGAAAGATCCAAGCATCGCAGCTCCATACCCACCATAAAGACCCCCTCTGAAGCCCTCCTCCCTGAACATCGTCCCGTACGCAGGTATCATGCTCCTGTACTTGAGCGTATTGGGCGAGCCCTGCTGCCGCGTTTTGACTGTGTCGAGTGAATGCATGGTGGAGTCTCCAACCGCACCACCTATACCACCTGCCAGGAAGCAGTGCCATAGTGGGGAATGAGCCCCGGCATCTTCATCACCTATATGGCTGCTACTGCTCGGGCTTGACGGGCTAGTGTATCCATGTCTTGTGTGGTGCTCAGCCTTCTCGTAACCCAAGGGTATAGAAGTGGAGAAGGACTGGGACATTTTCCTCCTATAGGTTGGTTCCCGCTACCTTTCTTTTGTAGAGTGTGGACTATGAATGATGCCCTTGTTGATGTTGAGGCTGATTTGTGTTCCTCTTCCTGTTTAAACCAATCTCACGGTTATATTATGTGATATCCTTCGTCTGTGTGTATAGTCGGAACCAACTAAGCTATGAGGAAGTTGCATCCACAGCAGTCAGAAGCGGTCGGTTGTGGATAAGTGAATGTGGAACACCAGGACAAGCACGGTCTCAAAAGTTGCCGGGATGGAAAAAATTAACAGTGCCACCACTCCCTATGAACATGAATAGAAACTGTAAAGGACTTGTCTGTTTCTGTAGTGCTAAGTGTTCAGTGTCCAGTGTCTAGTGATTGCATGCCCACTTACTGCCCTTCTCCAACCCACGGCCACGAGAGCAAATGTCAACCAACAGACAGTGAAAAAAAAATTATAAGCGACTAAAACAGCACGCTGTTGCCTTCAAATAATGGCAGGAATGGTGATTTTATCACTGCACCTAGTGTTGCCCTCAAAATCCCCACCTCCGGAATATATTTCTCTGCAATCCTCTCTAATTACGGCCACTCTCGACCTCTACTTAATTTTCGTCAATCTCTCTGCCTCTGCCTTAGTGCCTCTCTCTCTCTCTCTACAGAAGACACCCTGCCTGCCTCCGGGGCCAGATGAGCTATCTCGATGCCTCTCGCCGTATTGATGCTTCTAGCCTTAGGCACGTTACACATCTCAAGTAGGCGTAGGAAATAGGCAATATGTGTAGGCAAAAGCGTAGGCAAAAGCGTAAGCGTAGGCAGTATGCACAGGCAATATGCATAGGCAATATTTTTCTGCCGTGCCATTGGCTATAGGAAAATCAATTGTGAGCTACGTCTGGGGGAATTAGCACACCGAAAAGGGGATTTATCTGATGTATAAACAGTAGACAGTTTTCAAAGCCCTAGTAGTATTATCACCACTGCATGGGTCACAGAAATTGAAAAAACGCGTGTGTTTGTTTGGCATCGCTAGATTAGATCATGGTACCATCATTGGTCGTCTGTAGTAGGTGCTGTGGTAGGTGCCGTACATACACCCATCTGAGACCCATATGAAAGTGCATCGCTTCAAGGTGAAAGAAAGTGCATCGCTTCGAGGCCCCTAATAGTGTGTGCACTTCCCGGCGTTCTATCGTTATGCTAATGCTACGCTATGCCAAACTCGTTGACACACGCATTACAGAGCGATGTCTTTGATTTTTCATGCTCATCGCCTGCCTGCAAGAACCGCATATGGAAATCATTCACTAGGAGAGCTACAGTGATAAGGTGACAGGCAGCAGCTTGGAGATTTTTTGTTTTGTTTTTTGTTTTTTTGAACTGGGAGGTAGTAGTGTCTACTTTGCTCGATTCATTCACCACTTCTCACACACCACTCAGTCGTATGTTTGACTCATGACCGGCCTCTTTCAGCGCCCAGCCCGTGCTTCGGTGCATCACCTCATAGCCCGTCAGTCCACATGGAGGCGAAACTATAAGGTTCTGGCAATAGAAAGCTCCTGCGATGATTCATGCGTGGCATTGCTCGACAGATATGATAAGAACAGCCCTCCGAAAGTCCTGCAACAGCTCAAAGCCACCCTTGATTCCAAGGCTGCTGGTGGAGTCATCCCAACCAGCGCACACATCCACCACCAGAACCACTTGGCAAAGCTAGTCAGAGAGATCTGCAGCGATAACGGTTTAACTTCGGCCAACCCACCTGATCTGATCTGTGTCACCAGAGGCCCAGGAATGGCGGGATCACTCAGCGTGGGTCTTGACCTTGCCAAGGGACTATCGGTAGCATGGAATAAGCCCATGGTTGGTGTTCATCATATGCTGGGCCACCTCTTGGTTTCCAGGCTGCAAAACAATGGAACTTCCCCACAGTACCCATTTCTGAGCCTGCTCGCTTCTGGTGGCCATACCATGCTGGTGCTGTCGAAGTCTCTTCTGGATCACCAAATCATAGCCAACACAGTCGACATCGCTGCAGGTGACTCCCTTGACAAGTCTGCTAGAGAAATAGGCATCAGGGGCAACATGATAGGAAAGGAGCTCGAGACATTTCTCGCACAAAACCCACATCACTGGCATATCCCTGTGAAGTTTGTGCTTCCGGAACCACTGAAGAATAAACCAGGCAGAAAGGACATGGTCGCCTTCTCCTTCTCTCCCTTTGTCACTGGTGTCAAAGAGTCAATCCAAAGGTATCATGGGGGTGATATAACGGCCATCTCGGAGTCTACCCGCAGAGCTATGGGGTATCAGATACAAAATGCGATCTTTTCCCATCTTGTATCGAAGACACAGTTGGCATTTAACGTTCACAAGGATCACCTGTCAGATGTGAAGGACTTTGTTTGCTCAGGCGGCGTGGGGGCAAACCTTACTCTTAGAAGTATGCTGCAGCAGGGTCTGCAGCCGTTGGGAGTCCAAAGGTTTCATTTTCCTCCTCCTTCCCTTTGTACTGACAATGCTGTGATGATAGGATGGGCCGGTATTGAGTTGTTTGAAAGCGGATTCACCACCTCTCTGGGTGTGACGCCTATCCGCAAGTGGCCATTGCAGGAGATACTTGCTGTTAGTGGATGGGAAAACTCCCAGAATTGACATTACAGGTATGATTCTGAGCATAGTCACCCATACATAAACCTTGTATAAAGACACGATGATGTACATTAAAATAAAAGCTCCCAAACAAGTTGAAGCATGATCTTCTTTTACAGTATTTGTTGCAGGAATGGTTCCTTGATATCAAACGTCTCAACAAGTCCGCTCCATGTATCGTATTCCAGACGGAATATAATGTGGTTCTTCACCTTCTCCCCAGGCTTCATCCGCGGTAATGAGTTCCTCAACTCAGGAGTAACCTCCTGCACCGTGGGTATGCCATCTTTATCCTTGGACAGCAACAGGTGGCCATGTGATATGAGGAAACTGGTATAGAATAAATTCTCCACTGACTGCGCGTATGAAGTTGGATCAATGAAAAACTCAAACAGATTCACCTTACGACCCCTTCCACGGTCATGCAGTATTCTGAAACATCTTTCCACAGCCACGGCCGTGTCCTTGTTGCCGTTTGATTGGATCTCTGAGGCCTCAACTGCCCTGGCTCTGACAGCAGATCCGCTCTTGAGATCATCTCTATTCCTGTTACGGTTAATGACTCTCTGTTTCTGTTCAATTTCAAGCGGTCCTAGCAGAAACTCTGTTGTGCTCGACCGTATGCTGAACTCTGTGTATAAAAGGCCCAACTTCATCCAGTTGTATTCGTTAAACTTCTCGGCCATCAAATCATTATCTGCCAGTTCGGTCTCGTCTATCACCTCAGAATCATCTGCTGCGGCTGCATCCTCGTTCTTTAAGAAAGATGTAACGTGTGTAGCAAACTCGTTGAAGTCCAAACCTTTTTCACTGCTGCCAATATTCATGTTTCTAGCTGCCAGGAGGGCTTGTGATCCAATCTCCTTCAATGTTGCTGTATCCTTCGCCCAAATGGTTGTTGTGTGTGATCTCTTTGCCTCTGCAAATAGGTTGTTGACCTGGTCCAGACTTTCCTTCACTTTCCGTATACCATCCTCTCGCACAATCTCGGATTTCTGATCTGTTCATTAGAGTTAGTAATCTCTAGCAGGAACGATTTCTAAGAAATGATGCATCATCCCTTCCAATACTTACACTGTAACTGCTGGGTGAGATCTTTATACCTCATCTTCAAATCAAAGGGGTCTCCATTTCCAATCTCCTCATCAGACTCGCTCTCTCCGTTCTCGTCAGTATCTTCTTCCTCTTCCTCCTCCCCGCTCCCATCGTCACTCCCATCTTCACTTTCGTCTTCACTCACATCTTCACTCACATCTTCACTCACATCTTCACTTCCGCCTTTACTCACGTCTTCCGTGTCTTTCCTATGCTCGCCAATTCGTTGACCGGACAAACTTTCATCTGCAACCTCTTGGTTTCCACTGATCATCGATTCATCAGCCTGCCGTGCCTTCTTCCGTTGTGCGCCTTCTTGTTCTCGGCCCAGAGCTCGCCTTTTCCCATCAACCATTTTCAACAAAACAAAATACCACTGACTGCAAAAGTCTGTCCTATAATCCAACACTCTTTAAATCCCCAGCAGTCATGTACTGATATGATCTACCGTCTACATAGTACCAGACGCGCTTGGCCCTGACGCTCCGCATTGCATTGTATACAAATCAGGCAGCATGCATACATATTAGTTGGCGCACGTCATGGAGAGAACCCTGCGAAGAAAGAAAGTTCTTAATAACAGAAAGATATCATTGAATAAATACATAGAGATATAAATAGGCAAGACGGAGGGGATTTCCCCTCTGCTAGATCACCATACTCATTAATGGGTATGAGTCTTCTTTTCCAACAGCTGCAGGAGCATGTTGGGGAGAGCATTGACGGTGGGGAAGCCCTTCTCTAGATCATCTGCAGCAAAAGCACAGTTCCCCAACTGCTTGGCCTGAGGCACAGCCTCCGGGGAGATATCGAACTCAAAGATATCCATAGGCAAACCAATTGTAGTACATGAGTTGGGGATGTCAACAATTCCTGCGATATGGCCCTGGATGGGGGCTGTTGACAGAAGAAGATAGATCTGGTAATCGTTGTAGCCAAATCGCCTTAGGTATTCGATGACTCTGAGACATGTTTGGCGGTAGGCAACAGTTGTGTCCAGACAGAATTGTTTTCCAGTTTCATCGACAGAAAATCCCTCAAACGTCAGGTACCTGTTAGGACCAAAGTGAGGCTCTACAGGACCAGGTAGATACATTGGGCTCTTCATGTCGAGTTGTTTCATCCCACCTTTAATAACAGAGCATTTGAGACTGATGACACCAGCCATCTCAATTGCACCACAAAACGAAATCTCACCATCACCCTGCGAAAAGTGAAGGTCTCCCACACTGAGATTTCCACCGGGAACATGCACCGGGAGGTACACTTTCGATCCTCTTGAGAGGTTCTTGATGTCACAGTTTCCACCGTGTTCTGGACGTCCAGGGATCGTTCTAGCTCCCTCCTTGGCCACCTTTTCTTGCACCTCTGGTGATGCCTTAGTCCCGGCAAAGGCACTCACAGGATTAGGCAATTGAGCCACGATGAAGTCGGGATCAGTGTTTGCTTTAACCAGTTCTCCTTCTCTAGAGTTCCACTCTGCAAGAACCTCTGCGCTTGGTGCGGTTCCAATGATACCAGGGTGGATTAGTCCTGCAAATCTCACACCGGGGAGGTGTCTGGAGGAGCAATTGATTCCTTCAAAGTCAAAGATGGCCTTAGCTGCCTTTGGGTAGAATTTATCGAGGAAACCTCCACCATTCTCCTTTGCAAACACTCCGCAGTAACCCCATGGCTGTCTGTCTAGGGGCTGGACATCCTGGATTTCCACAACTAGAACGTCTCCAGGCTCACAGTCCTCAATGGCAAAGGGACCAGAAAGGTAGTGGATCCTTGTGAGATCACAATACTTGATATCATCAGCTGAGTCGTTGTTGCCGATCTGGCCGCCAGTCCAGTCAAAGCATTCGATCTTGTACGTTTTCTTTTGCTTCAAGGTGCAGGCAGCAGGAACATCGGGGTGCCATCTGTTGTGGATACCAGGCTGTTCCCAGGCTGGTTTCTCCAAGTCAACAGAGACAATTGTTGGAATTGGTTCTCCGTAGGCCATTTTGGTGTCAAAGACGTTCAAGTTCAAATTTTCGGTACAGCCTTCACCCAACGACAATAAGAATAAGGATGCATCTCTTCAATCCAAGGGTGCAGAAAAAAGAGGCCTCTTCACTTTATATCTTGCTATAAAAAACTAAGGGGCTCGGCATAGTATCAGTGTCCCCGAGTAGAAGAATTGCGGGGGAGATACGCCTCTGCTCAATGTGGAAAATGGGCTTATACATCCCTTCAGCCAGAAGGATTGGTCGGATACCGTGACGGGGTTTGAAGAGCCTACATAGCACCCGTGCCATACAAAAGATAGCTAAGCATTTGCTAGCCTGTTGGCTCCAGCCAGAGTTCCACTCACTTTATTTCAATAGCAGTGTATCAGCAGAAACAACAGTAAATCACTCGGCAGCGATTAGTTAGTGCGGCACAGGATGCAATCCCGCCGCGTATGCATGCTATGCCCGCGCAAGTGTTATCGCACTGCAGCCCATCTCTCCAGCCGACATCACACACCTGAATCAGTTGGGAGGATCTAGGGTCTCCAAATAAAATAGCCTGATTCCAGTGTGATAAGAGCCTTTTGAACTCCTTGGCACTACACTAGCTCCAAAAAAAAGGGGGGATAATCAGTGATGGTTGACGCTGCTGAATATTCTCCACCAGTAAATCGATCCACTCTCCCGGTGTTTGCGTACTCACGGCTTTCAGAACACGATGCATATTACTCGGCGCTCCCTGGCCGGTCGCTGCTAAGTGGCCGGTAGCTGCTGGCCCTTTGGTTGCTTGAATCACCTGCAGGGGAGAGTCACATAGCTGTCAGGGTCGCCCGTAATAGGTGAGCTTTAGTTGGCTCCCATACCAAATGATATCTCGTACTGCGTTACAATGAAATTCCAATTCCCAGGTTTACATAACTGTATTAAAAGTCTCCTTACCGAACGATGGGGCGGTTTCTAGAATTATGGCACATCTTGCTCTATCGCTTCTTCCATTCACCCTGGCGCCGGATCCCTCCCCTTCCTTCCCAATGCCACAATTTCATCACCTGCACTGCCCGTTCCAACGGCTGAGACATCCCCACGCTGTAATTGCCTGCAGCATCAATGTTGGAACTGATAAGAGAGGGACTACGCGATAGTGACAAAGGTGCGTCCCTTGCAAGCACGGAAGCAACCACATTTTCCTATTGGTTCTTACGAGCATTTTCGAGAGTATCAGTGCATCAAGCGGGATGCGCTTTCCCACCCTTTTCCATACGTCTCTGCTGATGATGACACACATATCTGTGTCGGGCCGTTCTCTTGTCGAATGTAACCTGTACGTGCCTGCAGCTGCATGCAGATAGGTGCATGAAGATATATAGAATAGAGCCATCACTGGTGAGTTTCAACACGACACAATAAACACAAACCAAATCTCATTTTCTTGCTCCACGCGTAATCTTGAACTGTTTCGAAACCCGAGTTCGGACTAGAACTATCTCTCACCTATCACGGAGCTACCGTTGACACAGCCGCCAGATATTCCCGCTTCGGGTCGATATGAATCTCTTATCTCATGATGGTTCTCAATCATCCTCTCTGCAGGACCATCTTCTGCTTTGTAAGCGCATAATGATCAACTGTGGTATTGTGCAAGATTATGAAATACCATGATACTCTAAAAACGCGCGGCTTATCAAGAGTAGCACTCAAGGAAATCGTCAATAGCCTGAAGTAGAAAGTCCAGAACAAAAAATGACTATCAAATCCCGGGTATCTTTGGGAGTTTATCAAGTGGCTTCACGTTCCAACAAAGATACAATACATCCCCATTGAGATAACATATTGCTTGGAGGAGAAGTGTTAGCAATATGAATCTAGCTCAATGCTTGTTCAAGCCTCCATTCACAGTTTCCTCAAGAACCGGCTTTTCAAAGAAAAACGCCTCAAAATGTAGCAGCATATAAAAACTCCTCTCATGTCCCGAGTATTCTGTTTCCTCGTAGCCTTATTGGAATTGTAACTAGATTAAATCAAACAATTGCTCGAAGATGGCAGAAGAACACGCAATTTTGACCCAAGGCTATGGCTTTGGGTTCATCATTGGCCTTGGTGCTGCCTTTGCGTTCCTGATGATTGCTGTTACATACTGTCTTTCCAAATACGTTGGTGAGATTCAAGACTCTGAACATTTCAGTACTGCTTCCAGATCCGTCAAAACAGGTCTCATATCTTCGGCTGTGGTTAGTTCTTGGACATGGCCGGGCACTCTGCTCACCAGTTCGGGTATGGCCTACTCCTACGGGGTGTGTGGTTGTGCATGGTAAGTCTATTCAATTCTTTGTATGTGATTTCTGAAACAAAGCATGTACTAACTTGACCTTGAGGTATGCATGGGCATTCACAATTCAGATTACCTTCTTCGCTGTTATTGCTCTTGAAGTAAAGAGAGTTGCACCGGCAGCGCACACTGTCGTTGAAATTGTGCGGGCACGGTTTGGAAAAGCAGCCCACTGGGTGTTTCTCTTCTACGGTCTGGGTACCAACGTCGTGATCTCTGCAATGCTCTTGCTGGGTGGTGCCCAGGCAATTTCCGTCTTGACTGGTGTTCACGTTGTTGCTTGCGCGTTTCTGCTACCAGTCGGTGTCTGGGCATACACGGTCACCGGTGGCCTCAAGTCGACGTTTCTCTCTGATTGGATTCACAGTGTTATCATCTACATTGTGATCCTTATCACCATCTTCGTAGCATACACTAGCTCCTCTAAGATTGGCTCCACTGACAAGATGCATGATCTGTTGAGTCAAGTGGCTACAACACACCCATCCGCAGGGTATCAGGGTAGTTACCTAACCTTTTCTAACAGAGAGGCACTGTTCAATGGTTGGAACATTGTCGTTGGAGGTTTCTCTACAGTGTTTTGCGACCCTTCTTATGGCCAAAAGGCCATCGCAGCCAAGCCTCTCTCCGCAATGAAGGGGTACTTCATGGGTGGACTCTGTTGGCTCATTATCCCATGGAGTTTGGGCTCAGCAGCTGCTCTTTCTTGTCTGGCTCTGACCAACGACCCCTCTAACCCTACATACCCCAATTTGGTCCCTACTCAGTTGGTCAACGAGGGTATTCCGATGTTATATGGTCTATATGATCTCATGGGTAGATCTGGTGCCACTGCTGGGTTGCTCATTCTGTTCATGGCGTGTACCTCTGCTACATCAGCTGAGCTTATCGGGTTCTCTTCTGTTATGACTTATGATGTCTACAGAACGTATATCAGGCCCAATGCACCTGGAAAAGAGCTTGTGAGGGTTACCCATTTGTTTGTGACTCTCTTTGCGGTGGCCATGGGTGCCCTCACGGTGCTGTTCAACTACATTGGCATCACCATCTCTTGGATTATCACCTTCATAGGAATTGCCCTTGGACCGGCTGTGTTTGCAATTACTCTTACACTTTTCTGGAAGAAGATGACTGCCTGGTCTCTAATTATTGGCTGTCCCTCAGCAACCATCATTGCTATCATTGGGTGGTGTGCTTCTGCAAAGACCCTTTATGGTGCAGTCAACAAGACTACCCTGGGAGACCAGTATTCCTGTGCTGTAGGAAACTTCATTGGAATGTTTGGTTCGTTCATCTTGATTGTTGCCATCAGCTATATCAAACCAGACAAGGAGGCCTTTGATTTCAAGAGCCTTGACGGCAAGTTTGTCATTGGTGATGATGCCACAGAGGAAGAAGCACACCAGATGATCAACACTCCCGAAGAGGAGGTTGAGCTGAAGGCTGCCTCCAAGCAGGCTATCATTGTTTCTTTTGTGATCTTCTTCATTCTTATCTTCATTGTCCCAATGCCACTGTATGGCACGAACTACATCTTTGACAAACCATTCTTCAAGGGCTGGATCACTGTTATAATGATTTGGCTTATCCTGGCTGCGATCTTCATCATCTTCTACCCTATCTATGAGTCTCGTGATGTCCTGTACTACCTCTTCCAGGTTCTCAGAGGAAAGCAGCAACCAAAGGAAGTCGTTTTGCTGTCGGCACAGAATTCTCGCATCGTTGCTCCCTCCAATAACGGCAGTTCTGAAGATGTGATCAACATTGACGAGAAGGTTGGTGGTGATAAAGTGGCCTAGATAGGTTTCGTGGTGTCTTCTTTTCACTTTGTGTTTTACGTTCTACTGACTAAATTTTGCTTGTGTGATTATTCTTTTTCCCTCTAGAAGGTTGAAATGCAGTTTATTCTCTGATAAACACCTATTCTTTTTGCCCTATTTTGGTTTGTGTATGCAAGCCAGGATCTTATTCTCGTAGAGGCATTCATGAGGAACCATTGGGGCGCAATATGATAGTAAGTGAAAATGCCTTCAGGAATGCCGTGGTTATCTTGCTGGCCGGTTTAACTGATGAACTCATTACCCACCATATCGTAAATATTATCGCCCGGCACTCCCATGTCCACATGATTTGGCGACGGAGGGTTAAATCCACTCTCTCCTCTGCCACGCGAGGCTATCTGAGAGTTAGCGTGTGAAGCATCAAGACGTTCGGCGCCTTGCGGCACGGCTCTCAATACCGATGCAGCAGCATGATCATTAGGCATCACAGCACCGTCATCACCCAAAGATGTATAGAACTCAAGTGCTGATGGTTGTTCCATTTTGGGTGCAACAACGCCTTGGCCCTCAAAGTGCGACACCAAGCCGAGTGAATTGTAATCTCCAGCCCCTTGCAATTCAATTCCCGGTTGAGATATACCAGGATGGATAAGTGGCGACTCATTAAGGATGACACCCTCATTCATCTGAGACACAGGCAGAAATGAACTATCAGGAACGGGCACGCCTGCCGTTCCTGTCGGGAGATTATCCATGCCATAGTTGTTACCTCGGCTGGCTGGTAGTTCCCCCGTACTCCGGAAGGTATGGATGGCGGAATTCAAGAATTGCAGATAATCCGCCTCGCCTGTGAGAAGGTGTGGCAATCCTTCACCCCCTTCGCCTACGTATGCAGACACAACCTGCTGGTCTTCACTAAAGTCCTCACAGATGGACCATTGGTTTGCGTTCTCCAATTTACTCTTTGGATCATGAGCAAAATGGACCGCAAACTTCGGTGGCGACAATAGCTCCAGCCTCAGTTGTGAGGTCTGGTCCAGATCCAACCCAGTGTCACCGTTATCACCATCGTCCTTACCAACAGTAGAGAGATGGTTGTTGATTACTGAACAAGACAAAATGCTGGAAAGCGGGAAGAAGATCCGGAAAAGCACTCTGTCGTTCTGGAACATTCCGGAGAAGAAGTAGTTAAGCTCATGGTCCTTGTTGGAGAGAACGATCAACAGATCAGTGGTGAGCATCACGTTGTTCAAGAGCTTGGGTGAGAGGTTCACAAGGCTCTCGAGTACAACTTCGTTGATATAACCTGAGCGCATCCGCTGCCAGGTTCCAACCGATATGGAACTGCAGTCAACGAAGGAGTACTTATCGTTTATGCGCTTTGATATGCGGCGACGGTTTCGTATATCCTCCAGAGAGCCGCCTCTTGCAATAGTGGACTGGTCATATCTGAAAGAGTCCGCACCGCTAAATGAATTGGGGTGTGAATATGACAGTCCTCTTGAGCTTGCTCCACTACCTTCACCGCTCAGCTGCATCTTTTCCATCTTCCTCACTTTGGCCCTTCTGTTTTGGAACCAAATCCGCACTGACCGCTCCGACATGCCTGTTTTCATTGCCAAACTCTTCCGGACTGCTGTGTGAGGGTTTGCGTTTTTGTTGAACTCGGCAATCAGAAGTGCCAAGATATCGCCAGATGCCCTGGAACGTCTTGTCTGGGAGCTCTGGGAGCTCATCGAGATGTGCCTGTCGTAGGGCAGTCCGTCAAAGTTTTCTGTATTGTCATTTGATTGGTCATTCATTAGTTTGTCGTTATCCTGTGTTTCGTCATTATTGTTGCTGTTATTATTATGGGTGTCTCTCTGGTCAGCCTCGATGTTGCTAGTGCTATTATATTGTGGTTGTATAGTGTTGTCGGTGCCATTGTTTTTGCTCTTGCTGCCATCGCTTTGGTTGTCGGTATTGCTATTTACACCCTTTTCCGAACGACCTTTGACAGGTCCAGCATTCGCAGTGTGATTTGAATCTCCCAGAGAAAGGTTGTCATCATCGGCGTACACCAACTGCAGGGTCTCGGAGCCATGATACGAATCTATCGGCGAGAACCCCATGCCTTCGAAATTGCCCCCAAAGGGAGCATAGGAAGATCCACTATCAGAGAGTGTGCTGCCATGATTTATGAAATCTGGCTTTATGTCGTGGCGACTATCGTTATGGGATACACCTCCATCCCCTGTATCACCAGCCAGAGTATTCATCGCTGCTTGCTCCTGGACAGAATTGGAACAGAATTTGTGCGTGAGGCCTAGTCCTATGGCCTGCCTCAACAGCGTACAACGGGTTTGCTTGCTTGTTTGCTATAGGACAGCGGTTGTTTCTGTGCGTAATGAATAATATAACGTTAAAGCGTGTCGTCTATTTGGGTTTGTGTGTTTGTAGGAGGTGGGTGGAGATCACCACGCAGAACCGGGCAAACCAAACAGGAATTAGCGAATGTTTATGTGAATAGAATTTTCTTGGCTCAGGACTAAACTCAACTGTCGATAATTTGTATATATAACTTCCCTACAAAAGCAAACTCCTCTCTCTCTCTCCCTCTCTCGCTCTCTGAATGGGATGCAAGCCTTTGGTAGTAGAGGGCAAGCCAAGGCGATGTAGTCACTCAGTCTAGTCTACACTATAAGGTGAAGTTAGGTATGTACAAAGAGTAACTATTGGTACGGGCACTATCGCAGGAAAAAAAATATTCCCAGGGCCAATGCGCCTGCTTATGGGATCGGTCAGTTGAGCGAGCTCCTTAGGCGTGTCTGCAGGCTGCAATGTTTATATGGCAATGAATCAAGGGGGAGAGAGAGGGGGGTAGCGGTGAATCAAACGAGGGGATGAGGGGGACTGGAGAGGGGCAGGCAAGGGGAAGGAATAGTGCAGAGTAACTCCGAACACAACCATCTGAATTTGTACGGATGGTATCAGAACTATCCAGCGAAGATAAAAGTCACAGGCAGATATAATTGTGGTGGTGTATATTGGTCAACGATGACACCTCTTTCAACTGCCCTCCCATTTCATTTTATGATATTTGCCTAGTATGCAAGGGAAGCGACCCAGTGACACTGGGCACGGCACTGCTCAGAACCCGCAGGAGTGTTTAGAACCCGCAGGAGTGTTTAGGGCCCACAGGAGTCCTTAGAGCCCACAGGAGTGTTTAGAACCCACGAGCCTGTGCAGTTTCCATAGCTAGTAACCACCATCATCCGATGGGCTCTGTGGAATTGAGATGGCCTGTAATTGTACTCGCCAATTCTGTTCGCCAATTGTGCTCTGCTCACTAGTCCCCTTGCCAGTTCCCTCTAATGGTAGTCGTCCTGCATAGGGGTTATTGTTAACTCTGTGCTGTGAGCTTTGGATCATGCAAGTGAGCAAAAGGGGACCGAGATGGGCCTGGAGGCATACATGTGTTTGGGGCACATGTGATGGCCGAGGGGTACATGCACCAGGGATGGCTAACTGTTAGCAGCGGCCGGCGGCCGGCGCAGGCCGATAGCCGATCCCGATCGGGGGCAGCATGTGGGGGAGGAGAGGAGCCTGATCTTCGTGAGTTAAGTTAGTTGACGCTAGCAGTGAAGTTAATGGGGATAGCAATGAAGTTTCTATGGAAGGGGAGATTCGGGGAGATTCCATATGATATGGTAGAAAAGAAGTAACTGTGCTTTTATGCTTTAAATATTATCTATGTGTTTTTGGCTTTTTGGCTGCTGCTGATTTCCAAGAACTAATTCTAATCTACAATTATGCGCCTTTTATGATTCAACTTAAAACTTCATATCATTGATATGGTAATGCAATGCATAATAGAATATAATAATCTAATACAATGACTCTCGGTGGGTGTGTCGTTCCCACCGTTAAGATCAGCCCAGTTGTTTTAACCTCTGGTTGATGATGTCGTCAACATCCTCTTGCTCTTCCTCAATGGTATCGTCGTTGAAATTGAGCAGCATCGTGAGGGTCGAACGTCTTCGCCCAGCACGGCGGATCCGTCTTCTCACCACCTTACCACTTGGAAGCACCTCTTCCTCGTAGTCAGAGTCCTTGGCCGATACTCTCCTTATGGTGGATGGCGATCCAGGTGGCAGCTCAGTGGGGTTGTCCACAGTGGAACTCCTCTTCCTGGTGGCAGCAGAGGGGTGGAAGCCTCCCTTCTTCAGCAGAGACTTCATCTGCAATGCATTCCGCTTCAGAGCAGGCATTGATGCAATCTCTTGCTCTTGGATGACACTCTCATGTGGCATGGTCCAGCTCTGCTTCATCTCATTCCATGCCCTCAGCTCGAGCTTCCGCCTCACGCTCACATCCCTCTCCAACAGCTGAAACACGTCGCTGTCTGTCTGCCACACCTCAAATCGTATGCATTGGACAATCACGTCGATGCCCATTCCGATGATCAGCAAGATAAGCAGTGAGCCCCACCACGTGATGTCCCTGCCAAACTCGTCTATCAGCCCAACAGTCACATAAAAAATCTTGTGGTTACCACTCTTGTAGAGTGCAGAAATCAGCAGATTCCACATAAACCAACCGCCAACTGAGATTAGCCATGCAAGAAGCGGCACCTTGGTGATCATATGCATTTCTATCACGTTGGTCTTGGTGTTGATCACCACCACCAGCACTGTAAACATGAGCATTCCCAAGCCGTATGTGGTGTTGTCTCTAAGTGCGGCAAAGCCGTAGATGTTCCACATGATGAAACTCAACGTGACACTTTGGCTGGCAGCAAGAAACATCCACATAACAAACAATTTCAGATTGAAAGCCTCGTAATTGCGGCCCTTCGAGTACAGTTCAGGCACCGCAACCAACGTGGCTGGCTTCAAGTCCTTCTCAAACATGCCCACTGCCAACACCGCAAGAGAGGTGAACAGGGTGTTGAACATGGAAAGAGACCACGGCTCATACATAGAAGAGCCCGTGAATAGGTCGTATCTCTGGTAGAGGGCTTGTGAGAGATAAAACAGCAACTCCTTGTAGAATGTGCATAGCACAAACTTCGAAGTGCGCACGTAGTTATAACGTCCATGCACCAGCAGCAACTTCACCAAAAACCTGAATTGTGCAATTGAGTAGTCTGAAGACCTGGCCGCCTGGAGTCCCTCCTTACCGGTGATCCCTATACCGATGTCTGCACTCTGGATCATTGCAATGTCATTTGCTCCATCGCCAATTGCGAGAGTCACCTTGCGTGAATCATATGCTCTAACAGCAGAAACCATCACCGCCTTTTGGGATGGGGATGCTCTGCAACAAATCACCGAATCAGCACTCACCCCAAGCTCAACAAATATTGACATCAGGGTTGGGTCCTTTTCGATGTCGCTTAAGGTGGACCCATCAACAATGACAACACAATGCGCAACACTATCATTGTCAATCTCCAGCTGCGCTGCAAGCATTTTAGTGGACAGGTTCTCTCGTCCATCATCGTTGCTAAGGATAACAACCGTGGAGTAATCCTTGATCAACCTACAGGAGTATCCGATATTGATGGCAGTCTCCCTCTTGTCCCCGGTAAGCATCCACAGTTTGATACCTGCCCTTCTGAGCTTCTCGATGGTCTCTGGGACGCCTTGCTGCAATTTGTCCTCGATGGCAGTCGCTCCACATAGTTCAAACCCGCTCTCCAGTTTTCCTCCAACATGCTCAATCTTCTCTGCCCTATCAACCAGTGCAGTCTTTGCCTCGGCAAACTCACATGACCACTTTGAGTACTCTTCCGGGTCCAGCCACTTATATGCATACATCAACGTACGAAGCCCCGCTGTGGAGAACTCGTCGATATGTTGAAAGGTCCTCTCCAACACAAACTCCTCATTTGTGAGAAGACGATCGGAAGGGATATAGTCACCTAGCAAAGTGTTTCCATGAGAACTGGCTCCGTCTGCACCTTTATTACTGGAACCAGTGACAGAACTAGAACCGTTGCCATGATCGCCATTGGAGGCATTGCCATCCAAGCCATACTTTTGCTTTTGCTGTAGTTGGAAAGATCTCCTAGCCGTTTCAGCGATCCCTGCAATATGGTCTTCATCAGAAATTGAATGCCCACCATACAAAAGATCATTGAGGTTTTCAACTCTTGGATTCAACTGGAAAGAGGTCTTGCCAATCTGCAAGATTTTCTTGTGGCTCGTTCCCGACCCAACACTTGAGATTGATGTTCTCCCCTCCATGGACTTCTTCTGTATGATGACATTTGCCTCTGCAGTCCTCCTGTCTTTGACTTGCTTGGCCAACTCCTTCTGTTTACTGTTGGCGAGGTCGCGGTTGCGAAGCCTCTCAACTATCACGTTGTCCGCACCTTTGCAAAGCATACACAAACGTCCATCTGGGAAACGGACAACAACACTCATCCTCTTCCGAGAAGAGGAAAAGTCCACAGAATCCAGAATCTCGTACGTCTCCATTACGGGATCAGCATCAAACCCATTAGGAAAGGTGCGGATATGTAACTCCTTCTGCTTCTTGGAGAACACAACGTAGCCCATATCACTGGCCGCAGTTACCAGGGCCAACTCATCAGGAGAAGAAGACTGGTATTCAATGGTCTCATCACTTGGATAATCCTCCGGTTCTACAGTGAATGGAGTGGGCGTAGCCAAGTGGTTTCCCTCTGTCTCAATACTGTGGTCTGCTGAAGTATCAGCACTCTCCACATCGGCTGCCTTACGGCTCCTCTTCACTAAACACGAGTGACAAAGCGAGAGAGAAAGGAGAAAAAACTTGGCCTTCTTACTGAACAATGTATTGGGGTTTGTCTGCAGGTATCTTATAAGGTCCACAGTGGAGCGGATATCTCGATGGCTTGATGTGTGGTCTGGTTTCAAATTCTCGTTTGTCTTCGATTGATGATCATCGGTGTCGTTTATGTCTGTGTTCGTTCTATTGGATGCGATATCTGCCATGCTTGGCCTTCCTGTGAAAGTGGACTTGCCGGTAAGAGGTTTCCTACTCCCACTAGCAACACTTGGGCTGAACGATATGCGACCCGTTTGAATGTTTTTATAATCATGGCCATTGAAAATGCTGCCTCCCTGTTGCGGCGTGTCTATGTCATTGTCATTGCCGTTCAACAGATCTAAATCATGAAGCCATGGTACCCCTGCAACAGACATCTTCCTGAAGATCATGACATTATCCGTCAAAGTTCCCGTCTTATCTGAGAATACATACGAAACCTGTCCCAACTCTTCTAGAATGGTGGCTGTTCTCGCCTCTGCTGGGGTGTTGGAGTCAATGTGGTACATATCAATATCCCATTGTAGAAGCAACAGTTGCCCAACTTTGATGATCTCCATGGTGACGTACAGAGACAGTGGAATAAGTGTGTTGAACATGATGATGAATCCCATAAGGGTCGCTGCAACCCCCGCATCCTCCTCATAGAGGTACCACATCTTGCCCTTTTGTCTGTTAAAGTTGAGTCTCTCGGCCATGGTTGAGAATGCAGACAGCATTATCACTACAACCACCATGAATAGAACAATTCCGTTGATCGCTCTCTGCAGTTTGGGCGCCTTGGTACGTGGGTTGTTGATGGCGTTCATCCTAATCTTGGACTCTTCTCCTGTGAATACCACCACCCCAATGACGTAATCGGTGTTACGAACGATGGATCCCCTGTATATGACGTTATCGTTGTCCAATGGATACCTTTCAGAGTCCCCATGAGAGTCAGGGATATCCACAAGACCCTTGAAGTTGTAAAGATCGAGGTTGGGATCCTCGGTAAGCATGGACAGGCGCACGTTGCTCAATGATTCGGCGCTGTTGCAGTGACGAAACACTTCTGGATGAGGAGATTTCGACTTGAGGTTGGTTTCACCATCAAGTGCCATTGTCTCCACAAACGTTTCTCCCATCTCGTTCGTAGAGGATAATATCACAATATCAGCGGGGACCCACTCGTCAGAGCGCAGTTTTATGACATCTCCCACCCTGATGTTTTTCCACTCCGTGCGATGATGCACGATACCACGCTCGAGGAGAGCCCTCTCATCGGCAAATGAATTCTCATAGCTACCACTGCCCGAGTCATCAGAACCGTTTAAGCGGTCATCTATATCTTCAATGGAGTCCTGTAGAGCAGAAACAGAACTCACACTCTGTACATATCTCCTATGCCTGTATACACCGTTCGTTCTGTCAGCCTCTTCCGAAGACCGTGCATCAAGAACGCAGGTTTTTCTACCATTTTCTTCTCTGTCTGCTCTATGCCTCTTGATATCATCAAACCCCTCTCGTGATATGGATATAGTGACAAAGATACAGAGGGGAATAATGGTTGTATACGTTCCTGTAGTACTCCAGGAAGGGATCATCTGCATGATGGCAACCACCAAGAAATAACAGTTTGCTATTTTTGAAAACTGCGCATACAACTGTCTGGGTAAAAACGAATATATGGTGTATCTTGAAGATGTGATGATGTTGTTACAATATGCCCTGTTGGTTCTAATGTCCGTCAACAGCTTCCTGCCGCGCTGGTCAATGGAGTAAGGCTCGGGACCATATGTGGATCCCGTTAAATCCATGGGCACCCTCCTGCCTCCTTTAGAGGGAGGAACCACTTTTATGCCCAAAACGAGATTATATACATGTGACACCCTCTCTACGAGTTTGTGAATGCCACTTTTGTTGGAACTGGCTCTGGAGTGTCCCTGCTCAGGCTGTAAGGAGAACTCAGTGGTGAGGTCTTGGAAGGAGTTTTCAGCCATTGTCTGTGTGTGTGAATTTCTGCTGTAGGATTCTGTCTCACTTGCCAAGTCTGGCTCAAACCGGAATACCTCGCTGTCTTTGGATGCGTCTAGGTGTCAAAGGAGTTAGTATTGAATACAATAAGGTGTTGTGTGTTGCATGGATGGTACTTACACGAATCATCCACTGTGGCCAGTTCTATCAGTTCCGGTGTCTGCCTCATGGTTCGAGCTGCTGTCACCTCTTCCTCTCTTTCACCAGTGGGTTGCACTTGATTGGCAATTCCCTTATTGAAAAGTTGGCTTCTCAGTGACAGCCCACGCTTTCTATGCTTAGAGGCTGGTGGTTGCTGTAGTTCTCTCTGGTCCACCCCTCTTCCTCCACCGGCCTTCCCCAGGGGTGAATGACCCCCACTGTCACCATCTCTAAGTGCTGACGACGTCACCATGGTGAGATTCAATCCCTGTATGTACAATCAAAGGAACATGTATGCAGTTTTATGGGTAGCGTAACACATATGGAAACGCAAAGCGATACATATAAAAGCGGAAAAAAAAACACAACAAAAGCCCGGTCTAGGGGAAACAATATACTCCCGTATGCTGATAATGTCCTCCCTAGTCCTTTGAATTCCCCAAATCGTTGCTGCTCCATCAAAAATCACGGACAATTCTTCCTGCATGCTTACATTAAGCGATAGATCTACCCCAATGCCCTCTGCGCCTCGTTCTCGTACGTGAGCGATAGTCCAGATCGGGAAGGCTCATGCACCTAAGGGGAGTGTTGGATTGGGTTTGGCCGCACAGGGCTGCGACTAGGTAAGTCCAGAGTGGCCGTTAAGTAAAAACAATTTATGTTGATTATTTCCAGGTGCCATTACTCTTGCTTAGGGTTTGTTGAATTACACACCGGAGAATGTGGCAGCAAAGAAATTGTAGGTTACAGTATGCAGCTTGGATGCAGTGTTTAGGATTATATGCTACTGCCACCATATGGACGGGTGAACTATCCTTATTAGCTCAGTTGGTAGAGCGTTCGGCTTTTAAGGATTTCGTTTCTCTCAAGAAGTCGACCGAAACGTCCAGGGTTCGAGCCCCTGATGAGGAGTTCTTTTTTTGCAAGAATTGACTAGTTTTTTTTACTTGGAAAGCACGGGAAATTGAGCTTATAGATATTGGCAAATATATACAACTCTGTAAAAAACTATATATATATAAAGTATGATCTATGTACATTTATACACTATGACATCACCGTTCCTTCTACTATCCCAATGGAATCGGCTGTTGAACAATCTCGCGCACTCGTTGTAGCAAGAGTCCTCTAGCTTCTTGGCCATGAACTCTTCCATGTGCTCAAATATCACCAGGTAATCAGGCCACGTATGGGGGTATTTTGCGCTATGCATAATCTTTTCAATTGAGTTGTCTCTTTGGTTTTTATGAACAGGCACCGGTGGGAAATTGGTGGTCAGGAACTCCTGAGGATCATCATAGAAGTCATCGCTCTCGTCTCTGTAGTATTTCAAAAGAGTGGCATCGTTCAGGTGTAGTGGTGGTTCACATGTGAGAAACCAGATGTCGGCAGTGGACTCGTCTATATGGAAATGGCTTTGGAATGGAGTTGAATGGCATGGTGTCATGAACCCAACAGACACCGGAACAGCCTCATGCTTGGCCACGTCTTGGTTTACCGCTTCCTTGAGCACACTAATCACTTTGATCACCCCACTTTCATGAATGCGAGTGAAGTAATATGCAAGGGAGACATTGCACACAAGCATCAGCACCACCATTAGCTGGAAGGTTGACTTCGTCATCATGGCTGATGCCTTAAGCACTCCAAATGAGGACAATATAAGGAATATAGGCTTCAGTGGTAACAGGAAACGGAATTCTTTGTGGTGAATGAAAGACAGCATCAGTATGTATGCAAGAGATATTCCGACAAGTGTGCGTAGAATTTTGACTGTATGGTCGGTAGCACGCAATGAAGTACCGGGAGCATTAGTTTTTGTTGCTTTGGTGAGTTTGCTAAACGTGACAACTCCCAAGATTAAAAAAGGAGTGAAGGTCAGCATCACAATGGGAATACCTTGGTCAAAATAGAAATCGGGAGCCGAGACCCCGTAGAATGCAGATAATGACTTGACCACGTTGAACTGTAGAAAGTTCAATAGTGGAAACACCGCTCTGTGGTAGAAGAGGTAGTTAACAATAGCATCTAGTGACAGGATCACTGCACCTATGAATGCTGTTGCACCAACGACCTTTATCCTCGTGACAAAAGCGATATCACTTCGCAGTAATAATTGAACTCCTAACAACAACCAGATCACCCCATTTGGCGGTCTCAATACACATGTCAAACCAGCCACGGTGATCGATTTCGAATACTCTCGGACATTGACGCGGGCACTCTTGGTGCTCTTGAGCCAATAGTACAGTGCAATCGTCGTTAGTGACATCTCCATGGTATTGGAAAATGTGCGGGTTGCACAGAACCAGTTGAAGGGTGACGTTATGCTCAGCACAAGCGTGATCTTCGATATGATCTCATTGCCCGTCACAACCTGCGCTAGAAGATATAGGTATGTTTCTCCGACAGAAGTGATGACTGCCTGGAACACTTTTGGAAGCAGCAGGATAAAAGGATCTTGCAAGTTGAATACCTGGCAAATCTTGTATGCACCTGCAAATATTAAAGGATGGAGGAAACTCCTGAGTCCCTCTCTCCATTCCCATGTCAGATACCCATACCTGTAGACTAAGCGATGGGCAGGCTCCAATGACTGCCAGTACTCATCGGCTTGGAAGAAAGTCTGAATGGACAACGCATTGGCTGTACGAATGACGATAAGTATCAAGAGTAGACTGCATGTGTTGAATTCTGTGAATGAAATGTACCTCTCGATGTAGCTTATGCCGCGGCCCTCGTCCTCTAGACTCGCCGCATCACTTACTATCTTGCTATGATCTCCAGCTGCTTTGGATGTCAGTGGCTTCCCCGCGTTTCGCCTCCTCTGGGTGGATGAATGTCCACTACGAGTCTCCACCATGCTGTTGGCCAACAGATGCTTGAATCGCTGAGTCTCTCTGCTTATCAACTCTTCTGCAGACTACAGCATGCGTCCAAGATGATCCGGAGTATGTTTCTTTCCCTGGTTAAGTACCAAAAGTAGACCACCCAACCTAATTGAGCATACCTTTATGGTTGCAAGGCCAACCTAATATAAAACACTCCACATTTCCTACATTTCCACTAGATCAATAGGCAATGGGCCTTCTCACCTCTTCCCCACCAAGACTCTCCGAGTATACGTAACCGTTTGGTGCATGCACGTCCTCATCGCCTTGAAGTATCCAAAGGTAAACACCCCCGAATGTGTGCGTTCGGTGATATTTGAAAGATTATAGGGCAAATGGAAGGTATCTGAGCGCAAGAAAGCAATAGGTAGCAGTTGGAGACCGTGGGCCGTTTTCTGTGATACTATTATTATAATTGTGTGCAATTCAGTATTGGGGCTTCCCATTTGTCACGCTGGTGCCGGTTATAGGTAGACACTGTTGCTCTCTGCAGACTCTTGGATCAAGCCAGCCATGGTGAAGGAATCACAGGATATCCTGAGTCTATCTCTGAATGCTCTCAAGCTTGATGACGGTTCAGGGAAAGACAGCAAGGGGAATTCAAATGCATCATCAGCGGAGATTTTGAGGTCTCCTAGTAAGCACCTCACTCCGTTGGCCCCTACAGAGCCTCTTGCCAAATCACCGAGTCATACAGCAAGACCAGCAGCTTATACCAAACCAGGAGGTGCCTCCTGGCTGGACAAATTTGACAAATCGAAAAATCCAGGATCATTGGGGTCCCTTGGTCCCCAAAAGAGCAAACCTTCAACGTTGGGTTCTGCGAGATCAAAGAAGATTGGAGGTGATATAGCTCCTGAGGATTTCTTTGCACCTATTTCAGTCAAGGACAAATCATGGGGCAAAAAATTGGATGTGAGATCATACATCAGTCAGCCGGTGCCTATCGCACCCTCCAAGTATGGACACGAGAACTACAACCCAAGGGATGTCCCCACACACGATAGGTGGGCTCAATACTCCAAGGGAAGCTCGCCTTTTAAGGACCGAGTGAACAATAACAAGGGGATGGAAGGTGCCGGTTTCTTGGATAATCCTTCCAAGTTTCGGAATGAGGACGATATGGCAAAGGCATTGATGTTTAGTCTCGATGAAGAAAAGCAGCAGGATGAGCAAGTCTCAGACAAACAGCTCTTCGACCCCGCAGAAAGTATAGTGGCTGGCCTGTCTGTGAATCTCCTACCGCATCAGATTCTCGGGTTGCGCTTTTTGCTGAAACGAGAAGATAGAGAGATACTTCATAAAGGTGGTATGCTCTGTGATGACATGGGTCTGGGTAAGACTGTGCAGACCATTGCACTTATTCTTAGCAATATGGCAACCGAAGAAGATCTCAAGAAAAAGAGCGATGTCAAAGAGGACAGGGATGAAATAATGGAAAGTCTTTCAAAGAGAGTCACCGCCAAGAAAGATGCAGGTGATTTTAACAAGGGTCAGGAAAACCCTCCGGAAAATGCAGAAAGACACATTTCTTCAAAGAAATTCAAAACCACGTTGGTGATTTGTCCTGTTGCCCTTGCGTCACAGTGGTTGTCTGAGATCAACTCCAAAGCACCCAAGCTCAAAGCCGTGGTATTTCATGGGCCCAACCGTACAAAAGACTACAAGGTGCTTAGAGATTATGATGTCGTCATCACATCTTACCAGACTGTGACCTCCGAGTTTGGTAGCCATAGCCAATCTCCTCTCTTCAAAGGCTATTGGTGGCGAATTGTATTGGATGAGGCGCACACCATCAAGAACAGAAAGTCTAAAACGGCAACTGCTTGCTACAGTTTGTCATCTCTGAGAAGGTGGTGTCTCACCGGTACTCCTGTTCAGAATAACGTCGATGAGCTCCAATCACTATTTATATTCTTGAGGGTTAACGAGTACAACGACTCGGAGATGTGGGCAAAATATATAGGAAAGCTCATTAAATCGGGGACTCCAGACAAGGCCATCAACCTTCTGCGTAATGAGCTCAACAAGATCATGTTGCGGAGAACGAAAGCAGTGCTCTCGTCTCAGGGCGGCGGCTTCAAGCTTCCCCCCAAACGTATGCACACGCTGAAGCTTGATTTCTCAGAGCCTGAGAGAAGGCTTTACAGTGCTATCGAAGCCAGAGTTCTCTCCAAGATTATCGGAGGTGCTGACTTTGGTGACAGTGAAGAGGAACGCATCGCTGATTTTGATAATGCTGTAAACACCTTCCAGTCCGGGTCGAGGTTCAACTTAAAACAGTCCCCGATCAAAGCGGCTTCTTCGGCGAAGAAAGATGGGAAAGTGGATTACATGTGTGCGCTTGTGTATTTGCTTCGTCTGCGTCAAATATGCTGTCACTGGAAGCTCATGTTTGAGCTCAACCAGGATGAGCTGCAAGAGTACATCAACCCTGATCCTGTTGATCTATCTATGAGCCCTTCCAAACTTGCTCCAAGGGACGTTTCAGATAGTGATCTGGACGACCTGGCAGACCTCATTGGCTCGCTCTCTGTGAAGGAGAAAACCTGTGAGATATGTCTGTGTCAGATCCCAAAGAAGGCTGATGGCTCCTCGCAAACAAAATGTGATGATTGTTTGAGAATTGAAAGGGGAGAATCAAAGGAGGATTTGCAAACCTCAGCAAAGGTCACCAAGTTGATTTCTATCATCAAGCAGGATCCAAAGAGGAAGACTATTGTGTTTTCTCAATTCGCTACCTTGCTCACGATTTTGGAACCTGAACTCGCCAAGAGAGGAATCCAATATGTGAAATATGAGGGTTCTATGTCGAGAGCAAAAAGAGACAAATCACTGGATTCACTGAGAAATGATCCGGCAACCACTGTGCTTCTCTGTTCGCTCAAGTGTGGTGCTCTCGGTCTCAACCTTACCTGCGCATCACAGGTTGTTTTGTTTGATCCTTGGTGGAATCCTCAAATCCAGGAGCAGGCCATAGATAGAGTGTATCGTATGGGTCAGACCAAGCCTGTTGATGTGTATGAGTTCATCATCAACGATACCATTGAGGTGAATATCATGGAACTCCAACGCAGGAAACGTAGCCTCGCATCTGCCGTCACAGATGGCGATACCGAGGCAAAGAAGCACATAGTGGATGGCAAGCTCAGTATGGATGAGTTGTTAGGCCTATTTGGTGCCAGGAGGTGATGGAAATATCCCTTCTTGCTGCACTTCTACGATGGTAGCTTGTAATGTACCGTTCATTATCGACAGTAGATCAAAGTACTTTTCTCATACCATGCGTCATTAGTCGTTCTACACATACAAAAAGCGATGCTATCAGTTACTTTCATCTCCGTCTCCGTGTTTTTTTTATTCCGTAGCAAGCACCTTATCCACCAACTCGTGAGCTTCGCCAAAGAGCTGGCCTATTTTTTCACTGTTCTTCATCAGCTTTCTCTCCTTTATTAGATCCACCAATGCTGCAACCTCCTTGAAAAAGTGCAGAGCCTTCGAAACTTCCTCGTACGCGTTGGGATGGAGAGATACAAACGACTGTTCAACAGCGGCCTTGGCACTCTTGATGGCATCTTCGTCACTGGCAACACCTTCTTTACTTTGGAGGTAACTCTCGAAGAATGACTGGGTCAGGATACCAACTAAAGTACTTGAAAAGGTACCACCGAAGGGCAGACTTGCCGCCAGCCTTCTCCAATCCTTCCTGTCATAATCAAATTTGCAGCGATCTTCAAAGTTGCCAAGCAGTAATGCAATGATGTTGACATTTACAAGCTCACAGAGTTGGAAACGCAGTTTTCCGATGATTCCGTTGAACTGCAACAGAGGACGGCTCACACGCGCAACGTAGTTGATTGGCTTGTTGTTTTGTATGTTAACCAGTGCAGCAATCTTGGATATTATGACAATGGCACTCCGTGGTGGGGAGAGAGCCTCGCTAGAAGACTTTGAGGGTCTGAGATCGTTCGGCAAAATAAACTCCTCCACACTCAACGTCTCTGAAAAGTGCTTGAGAAAGAGTAAAAGCAAGAGCAAAGTCTCTGGGTTGCTGGAACTTGCGAAAATATCTGAACCCAACAGCGAGCCCCACTCTGTGAGTTTGAACCCACTCTTGGAATCCAGGAGGCCAAAAATGGAGAGAGCCCTGAGTACACCAGTGCTGATAAGCTCATTATCAGTGGACAACTTCTGGCTCTCGGTGAGTCTCGATCCAACGGGCAAAACATTCTTTGAGATAAAGGTGGGTTCCTTTAGGTTTTCGAGCAGACTGCTCATGTCAAAGGAGGGACTGTTCTTTTTGAAAGCATCGCCATGCACAAGAAGCGGCTGGAGAGTTGGGTAGAAAGGAGGCTGTATTCTATGCACCAAGTCATACTCGACGTCACCGTTGAAGTAGGTCGTGAGCTTGACCCTCTTGGCTTGGTAGTAACGGTTCATAGAGTTAGTCAAAAGATTGAGGGCCCGGCCCTTTAGCTCCAGACTCACTGGATCAGTGATCAATCTGTTGTACAGGGAGTTTCCCTGCGAGGCATCCAGAGGCAACCTTTCCACATAGCGGTCATATAGGATGGCCTCTGCAAGGTCAGTGACGGCTATGCCCACAGACTGATAGAAGTATAGCTCGTCAGGAAGTCTTTGGCCTATGAACTCATGAAGGTCGTTGGGAATTTTGGCGTCCGATTTCACAACGTCTGCAGCAGCCTCAGGTGTGGCCGATCCCGCCAGAGATTTCGAGGATACTTTTGATGGGCTTGAGACTGCACTTCTGGAAGGAGATGTCACATTGGAGGTGGCGGTTGAGGTGCCAGTTGCACTGTTGTGCTCGAACTGCAGCGGCTCCACTTTACCCGAATCTTTGAGCACAGGCATGAAGTCCAACGTTGCCAAGCCCTTCTGGAATACGTTGAACATCTCCTCATCCTGCATAGAGATAACGTTGAAGATGGAGCCACCATTCAGGACAAACTCATGTAGCGAATGGAAGTTGGGTCTACCGGGCAGATGAGGGAAAATAGAGAGTGGCTGCAGCTGAAAGTCATTTCCAACCACCATTGCGATCTCCTTGAACTGCCTCTCTGAAAGGTTCAGCCTATTGAGGATGAAGTTCTTATCAAGGAACTTGAACTCCCTGTTCAAAAACTCCATGCCAAAGATGAACTTTTCCACGTTGGGGATGAGGAGGCAATCGGTGGAGCCATAGATCACATCGATGTAGTGAGTGGTGAAGAGGTAGTGAAGCTGGAGGGACGCAGAGGCATAAGGAGCAATGATATACTCGATGTCATTCATCTGGAAGAACTTGATCAGCTGGTGAGTCAGTCCCCTCGAGGTAATTGGTGTGTTTACATCTCTGAAAGATTCATTCCCATAGTGTGTGTTGGATGTCTCGTTGTGGAAGACCCTGTCATCCCACACACGTCTCCTGTGGGTCTCTGAGGATAGAAAGTCAGGAGATTGTACCAGGGTACATTGCTCGAGCGTTCTCATACCGGGGAACACGAAGATAGGTCTGATATTAAGCTCGTTGAACGCCTTGAGGTCTGTTTCCACAAGGTTAAGAAGGGTGAGAGGGAAACCGCCAACCGCCTCAAGGTTGGGCTCCTTCCTGTAGTGCAGAAGACGCCCGATGTAGTGGTCTACATCGATACCAATCCTGGAATTGCGCAGTATCTCCAATGGGTAACTCCCCACGACGTAATTCTCAAAGAGATATGGCTCGAGAGATTTGACTAGGCGGTGTGGGTTAGTATTAATGACCAGCTGAGCCCACATCTACCGGCTGGATATATGTCTAAATATACTCACTCGTCATTGCGCACCACCGATAAAAAGATTCGACAGGAAACCTATATATAATAAGAACCAACTGCAATTAGTCTCTATTTAGTACCAATGGAAACAGATATCTCAATCTCTGTGTTTTTCAATTTCGCTCCAATAACACACCATCCAGCCCTCCTCGCGTTCTCGTCTCCAGCTCTATCACCAATTTTCGTGTCCTGCACGCATTCGTTCACCAGTAGCGAGACTATGCGTGTGTGGTATGCTGGAACCTCACATCAACTACCTACCGAGGAGCATAGTGAAGTAGGTGTCTGGGGCCAGCGTGGGAGCATGGGCAGGTAGAGAGGCAAGGTTTAGACAAAAACAACCAAAGATACAATCAATCCACCACCAGTCAACTGTTAATGTACCACGAGTGTTTACTTACTCACTCGTAAAATCTGAAACCGTACCTCCTATGCTCCCAAGTCCCCCTCTCTCAAGTCCCTCTCTCCTTGTGGGGAAGGCTCAGTAAATGCACGTCGTGCTTGCTTAACACCAGGCGTACTGTATGTACTGTGCATACCATAGACGCTCATATCGGCCACGCTTGCTACGTGTCGGGAAGCCCCACGATCGTCACGTTGTTGTGTTAGAAGTAGATAGATGGGCAAGTGTGAAAAATAGAGCACGATATACCACGGATTGGTACAGGTGTTGGGAAGCTTGCCGGTCACCACTCGATGGTTGGTTAGAAATAGAAATCATTCATATATATACATATATTTATATATATATCAGAACAAAAACAAACTTGTCATCATATACTCACAGCACCGATCATGAGGTTCCAGCTGACATTGCTCTTACAGTTGGTGATTGGCGTGCAGCTTGCACTTGCCACAAAGTTTGCGGAGCTCCAGCCATTGATCAAGGGCAAGGCACTCCGAATCAACAATGATAACTATAAGGCGATTTTGGGCGGCGTGAGGGAGGACTACAGCGTCGTTGTATACCTCACGGCCACACCTCCCTCCATCGGGTGTGTCATGTGCAGAGAGTTCCAGCCAATCTACGATGGCATTGTGGAGTCTTACATATCCAATTCTAAGAGATACCCATCCAGCAGTAATGTGATATTTGCTGTGTCGGATTTCCCCGAGTCAAGAGAGTACTTCCAGTTGCTTGGTCTCAACAACGTGCCGAAGGTGTACCTCTATGGCCCTACAACCGCTGCTCCTGCATCTTACGACCCAGATGCAGAGTATGCCTTTGTCAATGGGGACAACGTTTCAAACCTCATCAGCTGGGTGATAGAAAAGACAGGAGCTGCTAGAGAGCTATTTGTCTTTGTTGAGAAGGTAGACTACAAGTCAATGGCATTGACAATAGGTGCCATTGCGTTAGCCACTATCTACTTCATCACTCAGATCTCCACCATCTTGCCCTTCCTGCGCAAGAAGACGATCTGGCAAGGAATATCCATCTTGACCATCATCCTGTTCATCTCGGGCTACATGTTCAACATCATTAGGGGCACCCCATACGCAAGGAAGACCAAGGATGGCCAAATATACTTTGCCAGTGGTCACCAGCAGCAGAACTCTGCAGAGACACAGATCATCTCCCTCATTTATGGTTTCCTGCTCATCACTTCGGTGCTTCTTGTCAGCAGGATCCAGAAAATCACAAGCGCAAAGCTACAGTTCTTTTCGATCGTCGCTGTAACGATTGCTTCCTATTTTGGATACAGTGCTCTGGTGACAGTGTTCCATTACAAGAATGCAGGTTACCCCTTCCATTTGATGGAGTTTTGATGTGAGAACGCAAGGAGATTACAGTTTTTGTGCAATTGCAGAGAGTCTCATGAATGTTAGAAAAATCGCAACTATGATAGATGACCCCAGCTGGTTGTTGCAAATCGGTCTGTTTATGTGTACTTATATGCTGACCATTCAGCCCGATAAAAATACAATTATGCCCTCCAACAAATAAACAAAAAAATAGCTCATTCTAATTCGGTTATTCTGTCGGTCCCATCTCGTCGTATATCTTGTTGACCCTTCCCTCGATCCTGTCCAATACACCGTTCACATGTATCAGTTTGGCTTTCACCACCTTTATCCTTTCTGTGTATACTCGCAGCACCCTTTTCAGTGAAACATTTGGATCTGTGCTTGAAAAGTTGCCAGACTCAACCGACTTATTCCGCTTATGACCATTAGCATCAGTGAGACTGCTTTCCAACACTTTGTTGAGTGCCGTTAGCTTGGTCTCCAATTCCTTCAGCGTGGCCGCAAGTATGATCTGGCTCTCGTACAACGACTGGATATTCAGGTTCACAACCTCCAACGGTGACTCTACCAACTCTTGTACTATAAACTCAAGCGGATGGATCCCTGTCACCTCATTCACGGACGGTGTTATGGAAACTCTCCTGGTATTCTCTCGCTGCAGGCCACCTCCATGTGTCTCCTGTCTGGAGGACTCTGGTGCCATGGTACGCTATCTCCGAATATGCATGTGATACCTAGTATAGTTACTACTATTTGTAGTCAATTATGAACTGCTGTCATGTGACATGCTATCTTTCACACACGTCAATTGAATTCTTCATGTTGCAATTGAAAGTTGCTCGTTCCCCACATAATCATCAACACATCTAGTCCATATACCATACGTCTTACGCGGCGCCTATCTAATGAGAGTCCTGATTGAGAAACGTACGACCTCATCGCATCAAGTGCCTAATACGAAGAGATGTGGCCCGAGACCAGTTGGCGAGCTTGAAAAATATCAAGCGATAGGTGTTTACTTGTATGTGGATATATCAGCCGGGCTCTGTGCTGATTTGGAATGTTGAGGTTATATAAAGTGTAAGTATATCATATTGGATGTTCTGTTTCCCATGGCTGACCACGCCGTATCCGCAGGTCAGGGCAGCAGTGTTGGAGAAGACACTAACTAAGATGATGTTCAGCTCTTCAATTGGCTGCTGCTGTAGGCGAGGATCGAGGGGGTTTTCCTGTGCTGCTACACTGTATGAGTTCCACACACCATCCAGGCCTCCACTGCTGGAGATATTACCGGACAAGAAGGTGATCAAGAGGCTTCTGTTTGACATGGACTCAAGGCTCAACTACAGACAGCTTCTTCCCATACTTGAGACAGTGTACGACTCCATTGATAACCCTGACCTACAGGATGCTCCACTACCCAGGAAGTGTACAGGTGCTGATCTCCTTCTATTCCAGAGAGTGTTGAAAGAACTCCGTGTTAAAACGCACACAAGGAACAAGCAAAGAATAGCCCTTGAAGAGGCACTCATTGAGAGGAGTGCGGAGATGGGCAACAGTGACGCGATTGCCATTCTCGCCTTCAGTGCGTTGAAGGATGATCAGCTCAAGAGTTTTACCGCTGATGATAGGGATCACGCGAAGAAGTTGATTGCCTCGTTGGTGAGTAAGGACCATCCTCTCTCGTTAAAGCTTTCAGCAGATTTTGCCTTTCGTGCTGAAAACTTCGCACAGGCCGAAGAACTCTATCTCAAGTTCGTTTCCTTAGACTCCAAGAGTTACTTGGCTGCTGAAGTGTTCAAGACTCTCGGAGTTGTTTCATTCCAAAAGCCAGACCTTCTGTCTGCCCGTCGTTACTTTGAGAAATCGGTAGTGCTGGCACCTTTAGACAAGGTGTATGAATCACATTTCTACCTTGGTCAGATATACTCAGATGACCCACTAAGGGCCAGGCACCATTTTGAGCTTGCCGCCAGCCAGGGATTCAAGGAGAGCTTCTCCAACCTTGGTTTCCTGGAGTTGAACTACTTTGACAACACGTACAAGGCGATGGAGTGGTTCAAGTTGGGTGCGGAGTTGGGGGATGTGAATTGTGTCATTGGGCTCTTTGACACTTTCATGAAGCAAGAGGAATTTTACCAAGCACAGGCAACATTGGAACAACTGCAGAAATACCTGGAACAGATAGCCAAGGACACTACACAGAAAAACACCGAGATGACATATGCTCAATTCTTGGATCTCAGGTCCGGCTCCATTAGTTACCTCAAGAAGTCAATAGCCAAAGAGGAACGTATGGATGATATGGATAGAAGAGAGATCGAAGGATATGTTAACAGTTTACAAAAGACCGCAACCGGCAATGGCGGCCGGAAACCTGTGTCTACATCTACAAGGAGAGGAGGAGGAATACAAAAGACAAAGTCGAGGTGGGAGATGTGATGAACGGTTTCTATACTTTGGGATCAGAATATCCCGCTCTGTAAATATATATAACATTATCGATAGTATGTATCCCAATATCATGTAAAATAGTGCAACGGTTCTGAAAACAGGGCATGAGACATCACAGATTGTATAGAAGGGCGAGAGACAAAAAAAACGCCAAGGAAAACAGGGAAACAAAACCCAGCACCCATATGCAAACATTGAATGGGACAACAAAAAAACGGAAATCAGATACGCCAGTGTAGTACTGCCAGCATACTAAACTGCGCCATGCCGGTTATGGAGTGGTGATGAAACCGGACGTGCCATTCTTCTCAAATGACACATTGACATCCTGGTTGCAATGCGATGAGTCGACTGGCGACATCATAGACGACATCATGCTGGAGCTCGTAGGAGACACTTGAAGGGACCGAAGGCCTCCTGTCACCGGGCTATCGGAATGGAACCCTATGGTGCTGGTCCCACGCGTTGGAGTGGCAGCCTGCGGCGCAATGAATGAACCGTTGTTGGTTGTGAAGCTTGCGGAATCATCTCCTGTGTATGCATTGTTGTCCATCTGTTTACTTCCTTCTCCGAGTTGTTTGCTCTCAGAACCCATGTCTACATCGGGGGAAGGCGGGATGAGATTGTGGCCCAGCGCTTTGCCCCAGTCCAAAAGCTCATATATTAGTGCCATGTTTGGGGAGATAGATGGTGCTTTGAACTTGAGTTGTTTATATGCATCGTTGTAGCCCAGCTGGTGCGCTTTCATAAAGTAGGCAACCACGAGGGAAGCCGAGCGCGATACACCACACTGACAATGTATAAGCACCTTCTTGTGAGCCTGAATGCTCTCGTCAATGATTGCGGTCAGTTTGGGGAAGTCTGGGCACAATTTGGATGTGTGAGTCCATGGAATAAAATAATATTGGGGAATATGGGCACCGTCACCACCACTCTCGCCCGGCTGTAGGTCAGCTGAGTAATTCTTTATCTCCTTTGCAACATTGAGAATAACATCAAAGTCTTGTATCTGTTCAAAGGTAGGCTCTGAGTAAAGGTACAGGTATGGTTCTAGTACACACACTGGCCCTTCTGGGTATGCACCGCTCTTTTGTGAGAAGCTGTCCGTGGGAAGCACTTCATTCTGGGTGATCTGCTGCTGTGCAAACCGCTGCTGCTGTTGCTGGCTTTGTTCCTTCTGACTTTGTTGCTGTCGTTTTTGTTTTTGTTCTGTGCTGTTGCCATTATCAGAATATATGCTCGATGGGAAGGTATTGCTCCTAGTTGCTATTGGCTTTGAGGATAGAGAAGTACTGTCGATGATTGTAGCGGAGGAGCTGCTATCGGCAGAAACATCATCGAGATCCATAGTTGTATTTTGGAGTGGGCTAAAGGTGTTTTGTGAGAGCAAGTCTCCAGGAGTGGCCGGCACTAAGGGCGACGATGTGGGACTGCTAGAGGAGAATGAAAACTCTGGAGGGTGCGGTTGAGCAGAAGTACATGTGTTGAGGCCTGAGCTCCTATGAGGCTCCGACGGTATAGACAAGGCGAGAGTTGTACGCCGCCGCTGGAGGTTACGTGTTGCATCATTCGGATTTGGTCCAACTTTGGCCGACAGTGAAGGGCGCCTGAACAGCGCGTTTGTGTTTGCGTTAGGCTGAGGAAGCGAATAAGAATGCGAAGATCTGGTTTCTGTCTCGTTTTCAACACCGCCAACCGCGTCCGTGCTGGTTGCTCCTGGAAACAGTGAGAGATGAGAGTCAATGCGCGGCTGAGTTGTGTCTCGTGGTTGTTCAATGGTGGATTGCACCTCTGGGTGTTGCTGTGACTGTGTTGTTGTTGTTGATGATGATGTTATGTTGTGTGTGCCTCCTAAATTCAAAGACAAGTTCTTCATGTTTCTCGCCCTCCTCGGTGAGACACCAGAATGGTCACCTTGGGGCTTCTCTGAGGTCGACATGGGACCCATATGTATATATATATATGCTTGTGGGTGTAATGTGTGTGTACAGCTGGAGGGTGCCCGCGCGTCAACAAGCGGGCTTGGCGTCAAATCACGACTTAAATTCGCAGCTATAAATATATATAGATATATATATATATATATAATATATATATATAGCTGTGTGGTTGCCGCCTTTTTGTGAAAGGCTTAGCTGATATGAAAAAGACGTCTCGTGTTCTTAGACTCCAAAGTTGTCGGAGCTGCTATCTCCCCGCCCCTAAACACGTTTAAAAATAGAATCACCCAAACGGTGTAGTGAAGGCAAGCGTGAGACAGATAGATGCACAATATAAACCTACCCTTAACAGTAGAAGGGACCACGTATGTTGTTGAGAGTGAGGCCAAACCAATCAATGACAAAATGATAACAAAAACCAACACCTATGTACCAAGTAGCAACCAGCAGCCCTTCTCTCGTGAATCGTCCTGATAGCCAAAACGGTCTTAATGGTGCCCCTCCCCATCGTGACTATGTCGGTACTCGCTTTGTTTCAGCTTGTATCGACCCTACCAAAAACAGAAGGGCAGGACACAGCAATAAGCGTGTGGGAACGAAAAATATGCATGTTCTCGCAAGCGTTGCTCAGGTTACCGTCGGCAGATATGTCGTTAGGACACGGATCCCTACAGGAGACAACCCAGAGGAAGCGCAAGGGACGGAGTGTTCGATGTAAGATTCTACTAGCTGCTTTGGGCAGGCTGTGCAAGCACCGTGTGCGAGGTGTCGGGTGCATGCCGTGGCAGGCCATTAGATCCAAAGATAATGTGTGGTGCGCATCTCAACCCGTTGTAGGGGAGGAGAGAAAAGGGCCCATGCAGAGATCTGAATCAAGAGGCAACGACATAGCAGTGAGATAATATCTTGTTAAGTCTGGTGGGGCGCTTGAAATTTTGGCCGACATTGGGTGGGACCAAAATGTAATGGCTTTTGCGGTACATTGGCGACTGCTTTTTTTAGCGATGGCTGGCGGCAGCCTCATAGCTGGCTTTGCTTTTCTACCAGCTGGGCTTACTTCCTCACGGCGTTAGTTTAGTGGAATGCTTGCAAGCCACTGCGGTTTGGAATGCAGGCAGTATACAGGCCTGCAGTATGGGCCAGTATGGTGAGGGATTGAGAGTAGGGGTAGTTTTTTGTTAAGTTGAAAATTAAGATGCAATAAAATTAAGATGGACTGCATTGAATGCATTGAAGAAGGGTATCAACAGTTGGAGTAGTGGCACTGGAGTGACTGGTGTTGTTGATGGGATCAACAGCTGTCACAGCTGGAGGGAGGAGGGGTGCTCATTACTGAGATATAGCAGGCAGTTTCGTCTGTTCTGATAGCACAGTCCTACACCATCCATGTCTACACGGTAGAGCAAAACTAAAATGATCGAATAGTATTAACTACATATGTCTGTTAGTTTTTTTTTTCTGTGCCTACTCTTTAGCATGCCTTAACGTCACCTTCATTATCACAACACGTTCCGTTCCGGCTACTGTACCGACTTCGATCCACGGTCAACTGTCACCTCGCGTCACCTCCCCCATTGGCTTCATATACGAAGCATGCAAAAATACACTAAATGCCCTCTGCTACCGCTAGATGGACGCCTGTCTTCCTCCAGCATATTTGTTGTTGTTTGTTTCTGACATTTTTTTTTCCGATGGGCGCTTCACCTGTATGGAGCATCAGCGTCCAACGTGTACTGGATCTCCTGCTCCCACTTGTCACCATTGGCCAAGAGCTTCTCCTTGTTGTAGAGCAGCTCCTCTCTGGTCTCTGTGGCGTATTCAACGTTTGGAGTCTCAACAATGGCATCCACTGGGCACGACTCCTGGCAGTATCCACAGTATATACACTTTGTCATATCGATATCGTACTTGTATGTTCTCCTGCTTCCATCCACACGCTCCTCGGCCTCGATGGTGATGGCCTGTGCTGGGCAGATCGCCTCACATAGCTTACAGGCAATACATCTCTCCTCACCCGATGGGTATCTTCTCAAGGCGTGCTCACCTCTGAAACGTGGAGACACTGGCCCCTTCTCGAATGGGTAATAGATGGTGTATGGTGCTCTAAAGTACATCTCCAGCACGATGTACATACCTCTGAACATCTCCGCAAGAAGATACCACTTAGTGGCCTTCGACAGAGCAGACTCGCTGGACTCTTCCCAGGTCTTGGGGCGGGGCAGTCTAAAACCTTCGGGCCATACACCGTCCTCTCTTCCACCAGCAGCTGGGGTAACGGCCACAGATGGCTTCAAAGCACGCAGTGTTGTTGAGAATGGACGCACACCACACACTGGTCCAAGGCGCGCTATCCCCACAGTTCTCAGAATTGACCTATGCAACATGTTGAAAAGACTCTCTTTAGAAGATCGCTAATCTCTGGTAAACTGTATTGTCTGTGATTCACCCAATTCGTGCTGTAATAAATCCAAATTCACTCCCTAATTGCAACCATATTCCATCGCAACTGCTCTGTGTATCACCAATCGTCTTCCTGCTTCTCCTCTCCTAGCTTCATTCACTATGCTTTCTCTCAATGGTTTTGTGCCCTGTAGAATATTTCTGCCTACCGCTTTACACATCACTAAACGATCCGCGTTCATTGGCTGGTATTGCAGCCTCTACCGTTGCGGCTCCCCTCCAACCACACCTTGCACGACCTACACCTCCTCGGAGAGCACACGCCCTCCTACCGCGCACGTCCCCTCAGTACGGCAGGAGTAAGGCACACAGCCAGAGTAGTATTTTCTGCTAGACACTACTGTGCCCGGTGCGGCTTTTCCAGCCAGCACTTAAGGCCCTAAGTGGGAGGGGGTGTCAGTATAGGCGGGAGAGATGGTATAAGATACGAACTCATAGTGTAATTTATATATATGATTATAAATAGGAGCTCTAAATATATTTTTCTCTTTGATTAGTTGTTACAATACACCATCAACATCTGTATAGGCAACTTCCATGGGCATCACATTCTGATTCCTTTTGCATTTTGTAGGTTTCTCTACCAAAGTTTAGTTGGAACATTTGGTGCAAAAAAGCACAGAAACACGAAATTATCATTACAGTTTTAAAACAGAGAAAAATATAAATACACAATTAATTAATTAATTAATGAAAAAATGATATTTTCTTTTTTGATTCACCCCAAAAATTCTAATTATTCTAAATAAATATAATGCACATATAGACACCATATGAATCTTTTGTTCATATGGTGAAAGACCTCATGTATGGTCCACATAATACAGAGTGACACCCACCACTATTCAATGATCATATCGATGGAGCTCTTGCGAAACATCGAGGAATTGCTCGTTCTCCTTGTCTGCTCTTCTTCACCGTTGATTTTATTCCATAGGGCAATGATCCTTGGATGGACTGCTTCGTCGCTGCCACCTGCCGAGTTGAGTGCCATTTCAGCGTTCAGGTCGCTTTCATCAGGATCGGGCCCAAAGTCACCTTCGTAGATCACACTGCCACACTTTCTGCGTATTTCCACCACCTGGCATTCGAATGTATTAAGGATGGCATTTGCAGTCGGCCTGTTGGCAGGGTTGGGATCAATCATCATGCGTACAAGCTTGTCAAGCGTACCGGTGCCGTCAAACAAAAAGTGAGGAGCCCATGGAGGGATTCGCAGCTTTTGTCTGATGGCATTGAGCGCGTTCTGGTTCCTGGTCATTGCAGATGGATCGAAGGTGGAGGATGAGGCCGAGCAGGAAGAGTAGGACGACGAGGGCAACGCACCAGTGCTGCTGAACGCCGTTTCAGATGTCACCACGTCCGTAAGGTCGCTGGAACTCAGCCTTCCTGCATCAGTCAGATCACCGGATCTCAGTTTTTGCCAGGAAACACCGTTGTCGGGCAAAATGATATTGGCCGCAATCTCCACCATGATAAGACCCAGGCTGAAGATGTCTGCTGGCTTGTCGTATATCTGCTTGGAGAGGATCTCGGGCGCGATGTACTCTCTATCACCTTCTCTCTCAAAGAATGGCGGAATCGGCAGGCTAGAGGCAAGACCGAAATCACCAATCTTCAGGGTACCTTCAAAAGTGATAAAGATGTTGGCCGGCTTCAGATCAAGATGCAGAATGCCACAATCGTGGATAAAACGCAGCCCAGTCAAGATCTCAGAGAGGATCTTCCACACCCTCCACTCGTCAAGCCTCGAGATCTTCCCGCTCTCCCTTAAGAACTTATCCAGAGACCCATTCTCACAGTACTCGGTCATGATGTATAGATGAGAGTTGTGCTCCCAACTGGAAATTAACTGCAACGTATACTCGTGACCATCATAGTCATTAGCTTCATTCTGCTGCAGTATTTTGAGAATTTTCACCTCCTCCAATTTGCGCAACCTTGTCTTTGGTCCTCCGAGCCTGTGCTTCGTTCTCTTGACTGCATACTTGAAATTCTCATATTGGATCTCGTAAACCATCGAGAACTCACCAGAGCCGATCAGCTTGACGCGGTCAAACTTGGAACTCAGATGCTCCTCTAGGATGGAGCTGTTTGAGGGCATCACCATCGATGGCTCGTTTGCAAAAAAACTATTCGATAGCGGTGTAGGTTGTTGTGGATAGCTGCTGCCAGTATTACTTGTTGTTCTGGAGATTGCCTGTGTCAAAACTGGTTGGGAAAGACCACCAAACGCCCCAAAAACACCCTCAATAGGTGTTCTTGGTGTTGAAACAGAAGGCGTGGTTGATCCAACCGCAGGCCCGACTGCTGTGTTGAGTGGAGTTTTCCTAGTACCAAGTCTGTCCTTTACCTTCACAGCACGAATCCCTCTCAAGGGTGATGGATCAAGAGTGTCACCATACTGAGGAGAATAGCCACTTGCCCCATTATTGCTTTCACCAGACTTGATCCTGGCTTGAGGGCTTCCGCCACCAAAACTAGGAACAGCACCACTGACGCTATTGGAGTGATGATTGCCGAGTTTTGTGGGTGTGGGTGGGAAGTTGTCCATCATATCAAAGGCCGAGAACCCCTCAAAGTTGTCATCGTCGAGGTTGTTCAAGTCCAAATCCTCGTTGTGTTCATCTTCATCGGCATCCATCTCCATATGAAGAGGTTGCACGAGTCGTGGGGTGTCACTGTTGTCCTCTCTGAAAATACTGCTGTTTGCACCTTCGTCGTAAAGGTCATCAAATTCACTTGTGAAGCGCAGGATACAACTCTGGAGATCTGTTGTATTAACGGCACGCTCACTACGAGGAATCCTACGACCACTGGATGTGACCCTTCCACCACTGCCGCCAGCACTGCTGCCTCCAGATCTAGGAATCCGGCTTGCAGACTCAGAACCGTTCACGGCGCTGAAATGGTGCCTTGGCGTTTCTTTGGAGGAGGCGGCGAGGATAGACGAAGGAGAGACATTCTCATGGACCGAGCCACTGCTGCGATGGGAACGATGACTTGAGTGTTGGGAGTGTTGGGAGTGCTGGGAATGAGAGTGCTGATGATGACTGGATAACAACGAAGAGGCAACAGTGGCACTACCGGCACTTCCATTAACGGTGGTCATCAATGCTGTGGAATGGTCATCACTGGAGCCAAACGAAGAGTTCGGAGCTGTGTTGCTTTCAAGGTTCCCAAAGGAGCCATTGAAATCCACAACGATATGGGAACTAGTGAGTGGTCTCTTGCATGGGGTTTCCGGCATCACCTTTGTGGGTGGTGCCTGTTTAGCGGATTTCTTGCTGAGAAGCCCTGTCTGGAGAAATGCTGTTTGCAATGGCCTTACAGATTTGAACGAAGAAGCAGGAGTGATGAATTGCTCGTTTAGCTGAGCTTGTGGATGGGGTATTGTATGTGTGGGTGGTGCCTCGACATGGGTATTATGGGTATTATGGGTATTAACGGTGAGAGGTGTGGAGACGCCACTGATCGAGGATGATCTAAAAGGGAATATTCCTGCTGGCTTTACAAATTTGTCTGTATTTGCACCTGCACTTGTGTTTGTGTCTATGTTTGTGTTGTTACTGGATGATGACACCGCAAATGGTATGTGGGTATCGTATTTGGGTTTCTGTCTTGCTGGGGACTCACTTGGAGAATGGAGTGAATCCACGCTTTTGTTAGAGCTGTGGAAAAACTTTCCCGTGTGTAGCAACCCACCCCCATTTTCACCATCTGCCTTACCAGTTTCTCTGCTGATCATCTTTCTTAGCCTTGAGTTCGACACTAGTTTGGAGGATGAGTCTCTCGTCGAAGTTGACTGTTTGGAATTCATGAATGGAGAAGGATCTGCAGATACTGGTGTTAGGGAATGGATACCTCCTTCTCCAATATGATCGAAGGACGAGCCACTGACGGAATTTTTCTTGAGTGGTCTCTTGAATACACTAATGTTGTTCCAGGGTAATGCGCTTTCTTCGCTCTTCCGGTCCTTGGAGCCAAAGTTCAAGTCGTGGAGAGCAGCTGCGTTGCTCTCCATCATGTCACCCGAAGAGACATATGAAGGGCTTGTTTCTATGGAAAGATTGAGCAATCCCGCACTCCTTCTGAGGGCCACTTTCCTTGCCTGACCCGGACTCTGCTTTGACCAAGTGGCTGTAGAGTTATCGACGTCGCTTTGTGGAGTCAGGGTGGCCACACTGTGTTTGTCTATTCTTGGTGTGGATGCATGTGCAGAAGAAAAAGATGATTGATAATGATGATGATTATGCCGTTGTTGTGTGTGGAATCCTTGATGTGCAGAGGGTGAGTTTAGAGTACGTTTTCTTGTATTGGCCAACGATCGCACGTTTGCCTTGCTGGATATGTCCTTTAGGGGTTGACGGGCCTGGCCGTCGGGATTGTGATCGTTCATACTCGTTGGATCAAACATCTTGGACGACGTGATGTGTACCTGGTGGAAGAGAGGTACGCCGATGTCTGGAGAGCGTTTATGGATGGGCCTGTTTGGACCAGGAGTCCGATCCTCTCAAGAGGTGTGATTTGTGTAGTATGTTGTGCCAAACTAAACAGCTCGTCACGCCCGTTTACGTGTGTTGGCAGTTATCAATGCGTCAGCACTAACAGTGTGGTTCGAGCCACTGCGGTTAAAGGAAGCAGTATGAAAGCAGCAGTCAGTAAAACACGCTTCCCCAACCAAATGCGTTCAATTGGATTCAGAAGATATTGTGAATTGTTCCTGCAATATATTTTTGATAATGCAAACCGAACTAGCCAGCTAGCCTTGGGAGAAAGAGAGCTCTGATTTGCTCTATTATGAACGGCTGCTCTTCTATATATTTTGTATAAATGCAGATACCACCACTGTGTCTGTCTCCTCCCTTTGTCTTCATTAAAAAAAATGTAAACATACGCGTGGTCAAATCAACCGCTGCACGACGCCCTCGCCACGTAAAGACAACATGCGCTAGCAGCTGTTGGGCAGGAGGATAACCAGCCAAAAAAGCTACTGACACCATTTAGCCGTACGGTTTGTACACAGTGTACGGGGCGTGTATAGGCAGCACGGTGCAGCCTGTGCGCAGTGCGCAAGGGGCTCCTAAGGCAGATCGCCTTCAGTTGGGTGGTTGATACAACCGAAGGCAGTCTGCCTCCCCACCCCACATGCGGCCATGGTTGCGGGTAGCAACGATTGAGTTTCAAGGGGCAACGGGAGGTGCAGAGGGAGAATCGCAGGCCAGCAGTACTGGCATGGTGGTGGGACAGGACGGACCAGCTTAATAGGCGACGTACATTGCCTGCATTTGTGAGAGCCGGTGGGGGGAGGTTCTTGCGGGGTTTCATGGGGCTGTTCTGTGGGGTTTCGGGCATTGAGGTTGATATAGAAAACCACTCTATGTGGTGTAACTATATAGTTTATGTAGTGTAATCATGTTTCTTTGTCGGTGCAATATCATCTCTATGTAGTGGATATATAGTACGGGTGGTGTGGTGTGGAGAGTTTATGTTGAGGTCATGGACAAAAGAATGGCCAGCTGGGTTGCGTTAGCTGTAGAGAAGAAGTGGGGGTTGGCCTACGGGTAGACTAAACATGCAGAAAGCGGGATATCAGTTTTGGGGATAATTTTGGGACATGGGATCCAAAGATTGGTTCCATCTGTGCTGCTGCTCAGCCCACTTCTTTGTAGATCCTCCTCTCTATGGCAAGATATGCCACCAAATAACCAAGCACAGTGATCATAAAATTTACATTTATAAGGTACATCCAAGAAAACGGAAACAGAATTGAACACCGAAACCAGATGCAGACCGATCGTCTCCGACACTGCTAGGAAAAAATCTCGCTTCCCATCTAACCCACCAAACCCTTTTTCAACACCGCCATTCTAAGCGTATAATACATACGCATATTCTCCGGCGTAGCCAGAGCAGTCTTTGATGCCTGTTCCTCGAGAGTATTCTTCATTGCAGTAGCACTACCCATGGGCGAACTCTCTGGGTCAAAATCATGTGCGAGCAGAGTTGATTTCGAGTCGAGTTGAGAAAAATCTAGAGGAGAGTTGGAAAACAGACCATGCAAATGCGAATGTCCATGCCTATTCCCGTGGCCGTGACCATGACCATGACCATGACCATGCTGATGTTGATGCTGATGCTGATGCTGATGCTGATGCTGATGCTGATGCTGTTGCTGTTGCTGTTGCTGTAGAGACATGCCACTATCAACCGAGTGGTGATGTAATCCATAACTCTCAGTGTCACCTCCGCCTACCTCATTTGATCCTAGACTCCGTGAGTGTTGGTCGTGGGGTGCAACCCCTGAAGTCTGTAAAGCTAGTCGATCCAATTGAACGCTAATCTCGTCCTTTGCATCGACCCCACGCATCTCAAACGTCATTGGTGCATTGAACAAACCACCCATCTGTGTCTCTTCCTTAGCAGGCACATTACCAGGATATCCAGAACCACTGATTGAGCTGTCTTCACTCGAGTATGCTGAGTTAGAGTCTGAAGCCCCACGCGACATGCCAACGTAGTGATCAGGCACCTCACTATGAGGATAGTTCTCGGGCAATAGGTAATGATCCAGAAAGTTTGTGATTGGAATCTCCTTGATAGCGGAAAGCTTTCTCGACTGGCTAGCGAGATGATTAAGGTAGTTGTCATCGTGCATATTGTTGACCCTTACGATATCATCAGGATCAAACGGCTCACGCACGAGCACATAGTGATGGAGAATGTCTTTGCGCTTTCTAAAGAATATATATATACGACAGGCATACGCCGCGTATAGCTTGAGCACAGGGTTCCGGATGAGGTTGAAGTAACGGCCCATGCGCTCCTGCGACTCAAACGAGAATACAGGAGTCCACCCACCCATGAACTCAATCATGAACAGGAAAGACACCTCAGGGAAAATGGCCCACAGTGCTTCTGAAATGGCAAGCATGAACAGATATAATAACAGGTCCACCTCTTCATGCGAGAAATCCTCATCTTCCAAGTTGAAAAGCGAGGAAGGAATGATACAGTACCATTGACGAATAGCACGATACATGAATTCCGGAGAATACTTCACCAACCCATTTATCGGGTTGGAGAAGTCATCCATGATGTCTTTCAAGTAATCCTGCATCTCATCCAAAAGCACTCTCGTAGCCATTGGCGTCCCCTCAGAGTATTCGGGAAGACTGGCCATTGCATTGAGCTGTGCCAGCATCTCAGGGAAAAAACCCGGCGGATACGATGGGAAGTAGACAGTTTTAAAAGACTGCAAGACGCTCTCTGACGTGACGGATGCCGCATTTGCCTTTCCTCCCGGAGTTGCAAGATTCCCACTCACAATTGCAACAAACCCGTTTAAAAACTTGCAGTACATCCTAAGATCGGTATCTTGGTAGATACTGTTCCAGATCAGCACCAGCGTTGTTCCCGTGAGCAGTTCGAGCTGCCACTCGGTTAGAGTGGAAAAGTGTGCAATGGACTCTGCAGACGCGTTATATACATACCCCGAGTAACGGAGACCAAGGTTGTAAAACAGTTGCTGGAGGTCCTGAGTGAGGAAGTTTGTTCCTCTTGCCGCAACGTTTTGTCTACAACCCACAGCAAAGTAATTGGAAGCGAAGCTCAACATCGCATAAAAGGTGCCACTGGAGTAAGGTCCGGCAAGCATCACTTTGGATAAAAATAGGATGTAGATTCTTCGCACGAAGGAGTCGCTGAATCGGCCGGCGAACACCTCCCTTGATGTGTGAGACGACCTAAGCATGGTGTATGAATCATATATGGATTTGGCAGCGCTTTTCTCTGGGTCGTAGTATGAGATAGAGATGTTTTCCGTCTTGGAGTAGCTGTTGAGACGCCTGGTGGGTTTCTGCGGTTGTGTTGTGTTGACAGGAGAGTTCTTTGATGACGTCGTGCTGGTGTTGCCTGTGTTGACGGAATCTGGCGATTCGCTGGAGAAAGGTGACTCGCTTGCACCTCCCGGGACAGATGGTGGGTGCCCTGGCTGTACGCTACTAGCATTTGAAGGAGTTCCAGAGGAGTTTGGGCTGGAGAAGGGGAAAGACTGGCTCTGGTGGAGGTGTGATCTTCTGATGGCCTCTAACTCTTCGTACGACAGATCCATGTAGGAACATTTCACCTTTGATTTCTGACAGTTTAAACATGACGGCAGGCTCTCGTCACACTTTATCCTCCTCTTCTTACACCTCAGGCAACCGTTATGTGAATTGTTGTGTCTCTTGCGAGTTCTCTTGGGCTTGGTGGCGAGTGCGGTTCCAGCAGCGGAAGATGCTTGCTGCTGCTCTCTGCCACCAGAAGCATCCATATTTGCTAGGAATATCTAGTCAACTGGTGGAGAGGGAGAGTATGTGTGCGCGTGCAAGAAAAACAAAGGCTCTACCTTGGAGAGAGAATGTAGTGTTAAAATTATCCCGAAATCCACGAGGGAAATAATCGTCAATATCATGAAAACAACAACAAGGTGTCTAATCTATACCTCAAACATGTCAATATAAACCCTGAACGAATGAGTGTGCACGCTCTACACGTCACGATTAGACATAGGCCAAGTTGGGGGCTCACACACACACACATCCGTCGATACCAACGCTGCAAGGCTGCAGGTTGCTGTGCAAGGTGGTGCGGTCTCAAGCAAGACCTGCAGCTGATTGGGGGCTGGGGGCCGACGAGCCAAGCAGAAACCAGAGATCAGATAGAATAGCCGGACTGTTTCAGCGACCGCGATCGTTTGAGGATTCCAGATGTTGGTGGGCAGTTTACACAGCCTACATTGGTAGTAACTTTTGATCTTGAGTTTGGTGGAAAAAAACAAAAAACGAAGCCCCAAAAACCCCCTCATGGACCGCTCGTGGGGGGCCAGGGGCATTTATTGGGCGCGAGCTTTCTTGCTTCAGTTCGTGCGTGAGAGTAAGCCATGCAGGTCTCTTTGGCCCAACACCATCTAAGCCCCCGCTGCATCCCAACCTGATGTCCTTTGCAACTTGCCCTAGAGGGTAAAGCCTGCTTCTTTGATCGGAAGATGAGTGAGGATATTAGGGGCTGCTGTATAGGTTTACTGCACTGGTTAACTACACGGGGCCAAAGGGCCAAGGCGCTTGTTTCTCTGAGTAGGAGGGACGAAGCAGTTCATTGGGGGGGCGTGAAACCTTATATTCTGATATGGACACCCACCCACACACCACTCTAGAGGAGATGGAGCGCACAAATAAAGTTGTGTTGCAATTTGCATCGTGTGTAGCCAATGGCTTTGGCCTGGCTGATATGACCAAGGAGGGAACGGCTCCGTCTTGCTGGATATGATATGCTGGCATCTTAGCGGGTGATGGACGCTGTCTATGACGTCGTGTAGGCGGGAACACCACGTATGCATACCAAACTCCAGGGATTCGGGAGAGGTCCCTGCACGCTTGCGGCACCTTAGTGGGAAAGCATGCATCTATAGCGCAAGGCAAAACTGTATGCATGAACCTTTTCACCCATCGGGCTGAAACAGTTGGGTTGGGTGGATATTAAGGTTTTATCCAAGGGCCGCACAGACGATGACTTTGGCAATGCGAGTGTATATTCCTAGTCACACTAAATGTATTCAGACTACAGGTTTTATTTTTGCCTTGTTTAGTAGGAAAAATATAGTGTAGTGAAGCGTGTGGTGAGTGTGTAGTGAAGCGTGTGGTGAGTGTGTGGTGAGCGTGCGGTACCGCGCTGCTAAGGAACCCAAACGCAGGTGCTCCGGGTGTTTTGATAACAGAGCAATGCATCATCAATCACCATTACCTGGTTAAAACAACCAAGCGATTCTAAAGCCAGAGGATCATGTTGCTTTATAGTAACATATACTTGTTGCCATATATTCAATTATGCTTCTACTTTTTAGGAAGGTATAAAATCTATTGACGCCATATCTCTCATGCGTACTTGATCAAACCCTCAACAGCCTTGTCCCTCGTCATCTCACTGAGTGGTTTGGCTCCACTGAGATACTGCAAAAAGAGCAGCTCGCTCACCAGTGGTTCTTGCACCTCTCCCATTACAACACGTTCATGAACATTCCTTTTGTCTTTGGAAAGCGCCTCATATGATAGCACGAGCTTTCCATCTGCAAGGCGTTCCAACAGCAGCACATTACCCTTGGGAACAGATCCCTTTCTTCCAAATGCCAGCCTCAACTCATCCAGACCTTTGCCGACTCTGTCGTCACCACTTGCCTGGAGCTCCTTTGACTTTGGACAAGCCAGTATTGACTTGATAAGGCCATCTCTCAAATGGTTGAAGTCTGTGTTTCTCACAGGCACAATACGAACGGCAAATCTGACTCCGCTGAGCAGTAGGTTATCAATGAGGATCGTGGAGAGTTTTGGGTCCTTGAGGGCTAGCTCGAGGTTCTCATGGTGGCTCTTACCCTGAGCGTCTGCGTTTTCGTAAAATGTGGAGATGAATTTGGAATCTAGCACCTTGCTGATCATGGGAAGGTCTTCGATGGCCACATAGATGCCCAGCGCATACACCTTCATCCTCAAGAAGGTGACCCAACGGGTACCGTATCCCAGAAGCTTGAAGGGAACACTCAATGACTCATCGAGGTCAGTTGGGAAGGGATTCACACCGGAGTCAACGGTGATGGAGGTCTCTAGCGACTGTGGGGTTTCCTGACTGTCGTCCAATTGAATTAAGCCGTCCAGATACTGATAGGATATGGCAGTGGCGGCAGCACCAGCCATGAACAAACCAACTCTACCCTTTCCCCTCCCGTTATAGTGCCTGCTTTTCGTATACCATGGAATTTGTCTGTTGGAGATGTATCTCCTGCAGGCGATGGGACTAGCGTTGATGAGGCCACGCCTTGGACCGTTTCTCAACACAATTCCTCTGAGCCCAGCAGTACTCTTGCTGCACATCATCACCTCTCTCATAGTTTGAGAAAACATCTTGATCAACGAAAATATAATGTTTTGCTACGGACACTTCTTAGAGTTCACTTCTTAGAGTAAATCGTATATCAACTGTGTTGATTAACGTCAGTCTCGCTTTGGTCTAACCAAGTTGGTTATGCCACGTTTAGTGGCCTCATCGCCCGGTCGCCCAGCTGGCCCCAGATGAGCTCTTCCAATACAGGCGGCAAGCTGACAGACTCGTACCAGATGTGCCAGAGTAATAGATGATCCCTATGTATCTACATAGGGACTCTCCACTGACTGGGTTCCACTGACTGGGTTCCTCTGAGCGGCTGTGCATAATCTCTGCTGCAGTGAATACATAGACAGACAGATCAGCAGTGACAAGTGCAGAACCCGAGCCTGGATTGATCTACTATATATATATTCAGATGGGTAATTTTCATGGCTGATTGCAAAAACTGAGTTGCAAAGATGTCAGCATAAATGAAATCAAAAACAAACCAAGGTAAACCAAAAACAAACAGCTAACTTCAACAACACACACAAGTTGTCCATCCCGAGGATATGCTCCGGTCCAGAGATATCTCGTGCTGATACGCAATTTCTCCAGCTCTTGACGATTGGGAGAAAATGCACCTTTATTGATACACCCTTATGGATATCGTTAAACTTTTTTCTTATTGTTTAGTCACCAGTCCAATATCTAACAGCTAAGCAGCAATTGCAGCACTTACGGCTTATCATTACAGCTTCACCTTCAAAGCAGGCCGCATGTTCAAAGCAAACCCCATCTGCGTGGTGGACTGAGTGCACTCTTAGCCCAATGTATCGGGGTGGTTGCCTGGTTTACACTCTATATGCACACCCAATCCCCGACCTGCATAAGGCGACGGGATTGATAATCTTACCCCACCTTCCAGAGAACCCCGAACGCAGTTCTACGTAGCGCTGCTACACTACTTTCACTGCTTACGTTGCCTAGGTGGACTGCACTACCCAATGCACTACCCACTGCACTACCCACTGCACTACCCACTGCACTACCCACTGCACTACCCACGACACTACGGAGACTGCACCACAGTTCACTACTTACACACTGAGCTTCAACAGCTTGCGACGTTATCGTCCATTCTATACACCCTGCATGGCTCGCAACGAGAAAACCCATGCACTCTCAAACACTTCCTGTCCCGATCTGCATTCGGAGATGCTTTCCGACGGCTGTGGTCCTCCCACTCTCTCGACTACAACTCTCTCTGCCTCCATCTCACCTGCCTATCGGTGCCTAGCACACATCTGCACGTGACTATTACGCAATCTTACGGTGCGCCACACCACCTCTATAATGTGTCTCACGTCCCCATCCTTTCAAATGCCTAAACTCCAATCAACGCTCAAGTAACGTAAGCCGGATAAACTCCACTAGCCACCTCAAACCCCCACCTGCATACTAGCCACTTGGACCATCCAGATTGGGAAATCTCGTGCCGGTTTCCTTTCACTCTTGGTAACCGGGTGGAGAATTGAACCTGATGAGCCTTAGCGATTTTGCTTCAAGTTGGATGGATGGCATATATATATATACAATCCCAGTTAACAAGATCAACCACATACCTCTGTTCGTTTGGCTCAGGTTCTGATAAAGCACTGTTCGAGCCATGAGTGCTGTTGCTGGTAAGTAGGATGACTGGCGTATGCCCAGTGGGGTATCTGAAAGAGGAGCGGGAGCGGTTGAGTCATGTCAATGTTTCATTTATCCGAATTTGTGAGTTTTTCTCTAACACACTCTCTTCATCAGTTTCAAATATCGTCGCAGCAATCGGCGGCAGGGTATATGTTGCCCAGCCTGCCAAGGGCATCAAGTCAGGTGTTGCTGAGGAGTTGTCTAGTAAGGGTGTGAGCTATGACGTTCTTCTCGAGAACAACGACCCTCTCTACGTTGTGGCCGAGGCCGCTACCGAGTCAGAGGGTGTATCCACCCTCACCATTTCGGCCTCTGCCCTCATAAAAAACCTCCCATACTTCCAAAGGGTCAAGTACACCCCAACGGTGATCCATGCAGAGGTGGCTGCCGGTGACTTTGCTGCCGTGACGTCTCTGAGGGACTCTGGCCTGGCCATTATCATCTCCACCACCGTCACCGAGGCCAGAGACTTTGCCGTCGCTGCCTATGCCATCGCTTCGGCCACTTCAACGGCAGTGCTACATTTCCATTCCACCGCTGCTACTGGCACCGCAAAGGCCCTCTCTGCAGAGAACGTGCAGAAGCTCGTTGACTCAACCACCAAGTCTGACGACAAAGCATCCATAGAGATTGTCATTGAGTCGGTATTCGCTTCCCTCAAGAGCTTGACCTGGAACTCATACAAGCCATTTTCCTACACTGGTCCATGGAGACCGGACACCGTGCTGGTGGTACTGGGGGATGCCGCTTCCACCCTTGCCAACCATGCCAGCTACCTGAATGCGGGTTTGGTCACCATTAATGTCTACAGACCCTTCAGCATTTCCAACTTTTTGAGCGTGATCCCATCCACCACCAAGAAGCTCATCCTTCTGGAGCAGTCGCCAGTTAGATTGGCACAGTTCCAGAGCCTCCAGCTCGATTTCTTCTCCGACCTCGACAAGCTCATCGCCGCTGGTATCCAGAGTGTTGTCTACTCCCAGATCCTCGGTGTCAGCGATGCCAATGCTGAATCTGTGGTGAAGGCTCTGTTGGCCAATGCCAGCCTTCCCAAGCCAATTCAGAACCTTGCTGTTGGCACATCCGCCGAGGAAGGTGCTTCTGAGGCCACTACAGAGGCTGTCTCACAGGCCAGAAAGCTCGAGGATGCTTATCTCAAGATCCTCGAACAGCTGCATGGCTCCGATCTCAATATCCTCAACAAGTTCTCTTCCTCCACTGTGAACGATAACACCCCAGAGTTTGGGTTCGGTAAGTTCATCTTCAGCGAGGAGAAGAGAGCAGAGCTCATCTTGAACGTGCACTCCGCCGTGTCTGAGAATGCTTTCACTTCCCCACAGAGTGCAGAGCTTGTGGATCTCTTGAGCAAGTGGTTGGTTGCTGCCCGTGCCGGTGGTGACAAGCTTGCAGACCACACCACTGATGTTGACACTATCGTCTCCTTGTTAGAGAAGGAGGCATCTGCTGTCGCTAATGAGCTTCTTAGCAAGAAGGAGTACTTTTCTCTCAAGTCTTCGTGGCTCGTGGGATCGGATGCTTGGTCATACGACCTCGGCTCTTCTGGTGTGCACCACGTGCTTGCCTCTGGAAAGAACGTCAACATGCTGATCATCGACAGTGAGCCATACACGAAGGCCAAGGAAAACAAGGCCGCCCTCAGAAAGAAGGATGTGGGTCTATACGCGATGAATTTTGGCGGCGCTTACGTGGCGTCTGTTGCTGCCTACGCTTCCTATACACAGGTTCTGCAGGCACTGATCGAGGCTGACAAGTACGATGGCCCATCTATCGTGCTTGCCTACTTGCCATACCACAATGAGAGTGATGATGCTCTTGCCGTCTTGCAGGAAACCAAGAGGGCCGTTGATTCTGGATACTGGCCTCTGTACCGTTTTGACCCCAGCGCAGAGAGCCAAGACTCGTTCAAGCTCGACTCTGCCAACATCAGAAGAGAGCTTGAGCAGTTCCTTGATAGAGAGAATAAGCTCACACTGCTTGCAAAGAAGAACCCAGCCTTTGCAAGAAACTTGGCCTCTTCTCACACCAATGACATCAAGGAGAAGCAGAGAAGTGCCGCCAAGGATGCCTACACATCTTTGCTCGACAGCCTGACCGGTGCCCCCATCACGATTCTGTTTGCCTCAGATGGTGGTAATGCCGAGTCTCTCTCCAAGAGATTAGGCAGAAGGGCCACATCAAGAGGTCTCAAGGCCATAGTTCTCGCTATGGACGACTATTCCCTGGAGGATATCTCCATCGAGGAGAACATCGTCTTCATCACCTCCACAGCTGGTCAGGGTGAGCTACCACAGAATGGTAAGAACTTGTGGGCTGCCCTTAAGGATGCCTCGGATCTCGACCTCACCACCGTGAAGGCATCTGTGTTTGGTCTTGGTGACTCCAAGTACTGGCCACGTAAGGAGGATGCCAAGTACTACAACAAGCCCTCCCGCGATCTCTGGGCAAGGCTCAAGTTCCTGGGTGCCCAGGAGCTTGCACCACTTGGACTCGGTGATGACCAGGCTGCCGACGGTTACCAAACAGGGTACGAGATCTGGGAGAACTACCTGTGGGAAGCTCTTGGTGTCTCTGGCGCCGCCAACCCTGATGAGCCACCACCAATCACAAACGAGGACATCAAGGGTGGCTCCAACTTCTTGCGTGGAACCATTGTCGAAGGTCTTCAAGACCAGTCAACCGGTGCCATCTCTGCTCCTGACCAACAGCTCACCAAATTCCACGGTATCTATATGCAGGATGACCGTGATGTGCGTGACCAGCGTAAGGCTGAGGGTCTCGAGCCTGCGTATGCCTTCATGGCCAGAGTGAGACTCCCCGGTGGTGCTGCTACGCCAAAGCAGTGGCTTAAGATTGACGAGCTTGCCGACGTTAGAGGAAACGGAACGATGAAGATCACCACCCGTGCAACTTTCCAGCTGCACGGTGTCGTTAAGCACAACTTGAAGGCTGCTATCAGAGGTATGAACTCCGTTCTGCTGGATACTCTTGCCGCTTGTGGTGATGTCAACCGTAATGTCATGACCAGTGCTCTTCCAGGCAATGCCAAGGCTCATGATCAGATCGCAGAGGCTTCGCGCGCTATCTCCGAGCACCTGTTGCCACAGACCACCGCCTACCATGAGATCTGGCTTGAAGGTACGGATGAGAACGACTCTTCTCCTAAGGACGCTGCGGCATGGCAGGCTAGACAGAATGGTCCAAAGAAGACCAAGACTCTTGTTTCAGGAAATGCCCTTGTTGACTACGAGCCATTCTACGGCCCCACTTATCTGCCACGTAAGTTCAAGATCGTGATCACGGTGCCCCCATACAACGATGTTGATGTTTACGCTCATGATGTTGGTCTGATAGCTATTGTTGACGATGACAACAACGTGACTGGATTCAACGTGTTGGCTGGTGGTGGTATGGGTTCCACCCACAACAACACAAAGACCTACCCAAGAACCGGCTCTCTCCTTGGTTATTGTAAATACGAGGATGTAAGCACTGTGTGTGAGAAGATCATGCTCGTTCAGAGGGACAACGGTGACCGTAAGGACAGAAAGCACGCCAGACTCAAGTACACCATGGATGACATGGGAGTTGATGTGTTCAAGGACAAGGTGGAGAAGCTTTGGGGCCAGACGTTCGAGGCTCCAAGGGCGTTTGAGATCAAGTCCAACATTGACTACTTTGGCTGGGTCACCGACGAGAGAGGTTTGCACCATTTCACCTGTTTTGTTGAGAACGGTAGAGTTGAGGATACCCCTGAACTGCCACACAAGACTGGTCTCCGCGAGCTTGCCAAGTATATGGAGCAAACCGGTGGTGAGTTCAGATTGACTGGTAACCAGCACTTGGTCATCTCCAACATCGCCGACGAGAACCTTGCCACGGTCAAGGAGTTCCTATGCAAGTACAAGCTGGACAACACCAACTTCTCTGCTCTTCGTTTGTCTTCCAGTGCATGTGTTGCTTTCCCAACCTGTGGTCTTGCCATGGCAGAGTCGGAGAGATACCTGCCTGTGCTGATCTCCAAGGTGGAGGAGGCCCTCGAGGAGTACGGTTTGAGACATGATTCGGTCGTTATGCGTATGACAGGTTGTCCCAACGGTTGTGCCCGCCCATGGCTGGCAGAGGTTGCGTTGGTGGGTAAGGCATACGGTGCCTACAACCTCCTGCTGGGCGGAGGTTACCACGGTGAGAGACTGAACAAGCTCTACAGGTCCTCGATCAAGGAGGATGAGATCTTGGCCATCTTGAAGCCGTTATTCAAGAGATGGTCATTGGAGAGGGATGATGGTGAGCACTTTGGTGATTTCCTGGTTCGTGTCGGTGTGATTGCCCCAACTACTGAGGGTAAGTACTTCCACGACGATGTTCCAGCGGAGGCATGAAAATGGGATACGAAGGATTGGAGGCATTTGTTAATTTTTTTCCTGTGTCATTTGATAATTTTCTACAGAGTACAAAAATGCAGACCTAGATTGTTCACTAACTTTGCACCGATGATGATAATGACTAATATACAGATAGGTGGTGCCAACGAGATACCATCCCTCTTCACTTTAAATTGCTCTCCACTCTGGCTCTTCACTGTTCCTCGGGCCCCTCTTGACCTTGGTTATACTCGGCTGCCACCTCTTAACCTCTCTATGTCTTTCAACAGTGATACCAACTCTATCTTTTGCTCTCTTTCCACCTCTATAATGTCTTTGATCTTGACATCCCACAGCTTCCTCAGCACCCTGTCGAGCCGCCTCTTAACCTTTGCTTCCACATCTGCTGCGACTTCCTCCTTTTGTTCGCCCAAGAACCTCTTTCGCTGTTCAACTAGACTCGGGTTAGTAAAAAAAAAAACAATGTTTCCTAAAACAAAAAAAGAAAGCCAACCATCAACTCACCTTGAGCGTGCACTCTATTTATGAGTGGTTGCTTCTGCCGCCTTGTGATTGCTCTCATTGTGTGCTGTTTGTAAGAGGCGATCACTGATACTTCAAAACAAACAGTGAATGGTATTAATGCCTATCCACCGGTTGACTTGGATTAAATGTTGATTGTAAACAACTTGTTGGTCATTCTCTTTCAATCTTCTACATAACCTTTCTCTCTTCAAATGTAAACACCCCAGATCGGGCATGGAGCCATCAGCGTGCACGACCCAATCAAAGAGCCCTCCTGAGGCCTGCTGGGGGAGCTGCTGTGTATGTATGGTCTGTTAGTGTGTGGGCTGCTATATGGTGTCTCAGGGTATGTCTTCTACTATATGGTATCTTAGGGTATGTCTACTATGTGGTGTCTTAGGGTATGATCTACTATGTGGTGTCTTAGGGTATGTCTACTATATGGTGTCTCAGGTGTGTACTACTATGTTTTCAGGGTATGTTCTACTATATGGCCTGCTAATGTATGGGGCAAGAGCTTATAAGCACTGCAGGAGCCCACCCCACCCCCCAGCCTATCTCGCAGTAAGCTGTGCAGTAGGCAAAGTCTCCGGGTAATTTGGCTTACACTACGCCATTGCCACTGCTAGCTGGGGATGGACATGGTGAGCTTCCAACGGTGTCAGGCTGTTAGTGTGTGTGTAGCCTGGTTATCGCGGAGAGAGAGGGTGAGGAGAGCAGGCTGGCCATCAATTGTGAGGCGAGCATTGGATACCACGCTAGATATATATTATTCTTTTGGGATTGTTGAACAAGCCAGCAAAATTGAGTATATTTTCGTGACACTCCAGGGTGGTATTGAACATTCATATAGGAATCGTGCATTTCAACTCATTAATACACAGAGAGCGGTGTTGCTGGTAGTTTGAGTGGTCGGTCACACAGAGTAGTATATTACAACACACAATCCACCACTGGAAACCACACATAAGCATCTCATATATATATACCAAAATGGTGCTCGAGGCTACTATGATTGTCATTGACAATTCAGAATACATGAGGAATGGTGACTACATGACCTCGAGATTCCAGGCCCAGCTGGATACAGTGGACCTGATCTTCCAGAGGAAGACGAACTCCAACCCAGAGAACACCGTTGGCCTGATGTCTATGTCGGGTGACTCTGTTCAGGTCCTTTCCACATTGACCAACGACTTTGGAAGGATATTGTCGGCTATTCACGAGACAAAGATCCACGGCCAGTCCAACCTGTTGGCTGCGATCCAGGTAGCGGTGCTGGCACTCAAGCACCGTCAGAACACTGCCCAGCACAAGCGTGTGATTGTGTTTGTGGGATCTCCTGTTGGGGACGATGATGCAGAGCTCGAGAAGCTGGCAAAGCGTATGAAGAAAAACGACGTTGCCATCGATTTCATCAACTTTGGAGAACAGGCTCACAACACCTCAAAGCTAGAGAAGTTCATCGCTGCAGTCAACAGCCACGACAACTCCCACATTGTCACCATGGCTCCAGGCTCACAGCTGCTGTATGAAGTTGTCGGATCATCCGCAATGTTCCAGGAGGAGAGCGGTTTCGGAATGGGCGCAGCCATGGGAGAGGATGACTTTGGCTTTGGCGATCCTAACGAGGACCCAGAGTTGGCAATGGTGTTACGCATGTCCCTGGAAGAAGAGAGAGCAAGGCAAGAGAGAGAGAGACAGGAGGCAGAGGCTGCTTCCACCACTACAAACAATGGGGGTGCCCACGCGGAAGCCACAGAAACAACTGAAAGTGCTGATCACACCGAGCAGGCAGAAAAGGAGCAAGACACGGCCGCTCCTGAAGCCGACAATGATGCAACAATGGAGGACAAGTCATAGCTAAACTACAGATATCATCAAGTATAGAAATGTAAATATCTGAAATATTGTTTTTGTTTTGGGTTTAGATGTAGTTTGTTCATATTTCGAAACCATCGTGTTTGTCATCTGTAGCCCAAACTTCCAACTTACCTTTTACCTTATCCCCTCATACTGCCGTTCAAATAGCGTTATATATATGTACATATATTGATGGTTGTAACTCTTTACACTATCGGTAAAGTCAGCAGGAACACTTCCTAGTGGGGAGAACCGAGGAACAGTCCACAAAGATGAGTCCCTACATATTGCGTCCTCTACTTGCGTCTACAAAGCCATAGAAAAAGTTCCTTCAACACCTCTGAACTAGAGGGTATTCATTAAGAGTGCTATAGGATACAACATATAACATTCATTTGTACCATTCATCAGCACAGGCAGTTCGCTGAACATTCATCCAAGTGTGTCCCTCCCTGAGATGAATTAGTTAGAATGCTGCAAGTTGCTAGTGGAACTGTACATCCCGGTAAGGATATACATGGGGGGCAGATAGAAAGGAAACGCCACATTTTCCCGCGGGTCGTAGGGAGACGCGCAAATCAAAAGTGAGTATACAAGCTCTTGGCAGTTTCGTTCGTTGGATCACCACTAACTCTACACATCCGTCTAGTGCGTCTCAGCATCCGGTAGCCGATAGTGCATCGCAAAACGCAACAACGGAGCGTAAAGTCTTATCGCCTATTCCTCTGACAAGGGCACACTTTCTCGATGCATACAGCAAGGGCAAGTGGAACCTCTCTGTGGTTGCTTGTCCCTCCTGCTTCGAAGATGTTGGTCTGCTGAGACCACCCGAGGCGTACAATGAGGGACATCGCCTGAGAGTTGTCGAAAAGTACCTCAATGCACCCCACTGGTCAGATTCGAAGAGGTTCGAGACTGTTTTAGCAGGACTGATGAAGAGGCTTCAGGTCAGAGGAGCCTCAATCTCCCTGCTCGGTAGTCAGTTCCAAATCGTGAAGTTCCAGTACACCCTTGGATTCTCAGAGTGCCCTAGGTGGGTATCATTGGACTCACACGCAATTCTCTCCAATGGGTACTTTGTGCTGTTGGACGCCTCCCAGGATTGGAGAACCAAGAATAACCCATTTGTCACCACTCTTCCTAACATCAAATTCTATGCTGCTGCACCTCTGGTCGCCAAAGCAGGCGCAGTCATTGGGTGCATTTCTGTGTTTGACATGTTTCCAAGGGAAAAATTGGAAGAGAACACAATTCCTCTCCTGCAAAGACTGGCAAGCACGATTATGGAATTCCTGGATTCTGCGTACAACACTCCTCCCTCAGCCAAGGGCCCACTATCACTCTTTCAGCAACTGGGGAGAGCCACTAGCAAAGGGAATCCTGGAGAATCATACCTGGCTTTTGAGCGAGATGGTTCAGGAACACCGTATTCTCAGCATTCCATCTTCAGATTTTCCAAGACCAATATGACGCTAGATGATCGAGTCGATATCGAGCTGTGGAACTCGTTGGTCGGATGCGTCTCCTGTAGATTAGCCGCTAATACTCTCTGCAAAATCATCTCTGAACAATGCCATCTAGATCTTGCATACATCATGGAGATACGTATTGCTGAAGCCTGCCAGATCAACGGTGATTTGTTCCCCAAAGAGAATAAGATAGAGAGCGAGACATTCAAATACATAAATCACTTGCGTGTGCTTGGGAAGGAGACCAGCAACTCGAGGATCCTCGGTGTGCACGGACTGGATTTGGAGAAGCTCAAATTCGACCAGGTAATCCACCTAAGGGCCCTGAGATCTGAGTTTGGCGTTGCATACAATGGAAGGGATCCCGACGTGATGTACCGTTCCGGTATCTGTATGCCATTCTACAGATACCAGCCGAAACTGGTGAGGCGGAAAAGGGTGATTCCTCGAATTGCAGCTGAGAGCAGCAAAATCATTGATCTGTATCATAGATCGGGTGGCTATGTCGTTGCGGCCTTTAGCTCCGGCGTGAGAAACTTCACCGAGCAGGAAATCACCTATATTTTCAATAGTGTTTCAATATTGCGTAGAATCTACTTGATGCAATAGAGGAGGTGGAATAGTCTGCACTAACCCTGCCTATACTGGTTGATATCAATACACAACCGTAGAACCAAGCGTATTCACTCAAAGCCTATCCCGTAGGTTCTTAGCTTTACCCTGTCAAGGCTTCCTCTATCTATCAACAGACCACCTTTTAGCAAATGCCGGATGAGAGCATCGCTCTTATCCGGCACATCTACGTATGCCTTCTGAGGATCTTCCATGATATTGTTTAACAACGACTTGAACAGCTCCAAGCTTCTCATGCGTGCTTCTTGCTTCTCGTGCTGTGATGTTGTTACATTGGATAGACTTAACTGAGAGCTGATGAGATAATCAGAGACAATTTCCTTCGAGTAATCAATGAGAATTGCCTCTCGCTCTTCCAATCGTGAGATGTGATCGCTTAAACGCTGTGTGTTATTCTGAACGTATTCTGTATCGCTCCTAAACTCTAGGAGCTTGGTTCTTTCTTCTCGCAGCTCCCCTATCTTCTCTTCCGACATCTTGGACAGAGCTGAAAACTCCTCCTCCAATAATCTCTGCATTTTGATTCGCTTCTCAACTCGCTGTTTTTCTGTCATCAGATCTTCGTAAACACTCTCCAGGCCTTCTGTTTGTGACCTCATGGTTGTCTCCGCTAAGGAGATACCAATAACATCTCCTCTATCCGGTGTGAAGGGCATCCTGGTGAGTGTCTCATACAGGGCAATTGACTCAGACTGAAGTTTTCTAAGCTCATCAACTTCCTTGCTTGGTATATCATCATCCGCAAGAGCTGTATCCTTGCCCATCCTCTCAAGCGTGATCTTCAATCCCTCAAGGTAGGATCTTTTCAGGTGCAGATCATGCTCAAGCTGTTTAGCATACGTCTCCTCGATCAGTGACGAATGCTCCGAGGAGACAACGTCTACATCTGTCTCAGACATCACTCCACGACTAAACAACACACAATTGAGACAGTATTCTATAAAGTCAAGTCAAATTTAACCTGTATCTACTCAACCAATTTTCATTTAGATCACTTCCCCATATCATTATCTCGCGTCGCATCAGACTGCCATCTCATCGCGGGCACTTAGTGATGAGCTCAGGATATCTAAAGATGATTATCTATCAAAGGTTAAGAACATCCTTCAGAGAGAGAAGACAAAAAACAGTTCAATTCTACATATAACTTCTACAGATATATCCCACTCACAAGATGTCTCTTATGACAAGGAAACCAGATGAGCGCAACCAGGATGCCACCCTCTACATTGGCAACCTTGAGCCGCAGGTCAATGAGCGTATACTAGTTGAGTTGATGGTGCAAGTGGGACCAGTATTGCATGTGAATATGCCCAAAGATAGGATATTGAAAACACACCAAGGATATGGGTTTGTGGAATTTAAAGGAATAAAGGATGCAGAATATGCTGAGCAGATATTCAATGGCTTGAAGCTCTATGGACGGCCCATCAAGGCAAAGAGGGCAGGTGTGGAGAAGGTGAGGAACATCGATATCGGGGCAACACTGTTTGTGGGAAATTTGGACAAATTGGTGGATGAGAGGGTATTGGCCGAGACGTTTTCATCATTTGGCACATTTGTTCGACCACCCACTGTGGCAAGAACTGAATCAGGAGAATCGAAGGGTTACGGCTTCTTATCGTTTACGGAATTTGAAGCGAGCGATAGAGCCTTGGAACAGATGAACGGCCAAATTTTGATGAACAAAGCCATACGACTTGATTACGCATTGAAGAAGGATGGTAAAAATGGTGAACGCCACGGTGATTCAGTGGAGAGATTACTTGCACAGAAGGCGAAGCAAAACAACTATTCACTCAACAACGACAGAGGAGGAACGACATCCACCACCGCAAGCGCCGCCAATAGTACCAGAATTGGCAATGTGCGTCTTGGTATGTCTTCAGGAAGTAACAGAAGGGGTCGCTTTTAGTGAAAGGAAATAGGAGAGTTATTTTGCTCTGTGGTGTAACATCCTCTGGGTCGCAACATCCCATGTGGAATTGTGTATATTAAGAGGTCTACCACATTATATGATGGACGGAAAAACTGACCAGATAGACTTCGTATATTAATGAGAAATGATCAGATAGAGCAGGAACTGCGATTTACCATGTTATATTTAATGGTCTCAAGATACACCGTGGTAGAGTGTGGTTTCACCAGCTTATCTGGTGCTCCCATCGAATTTGTTACCCTGCCTTACTGCCCTCATCGAGTGGAAATTTATCCCACATAGTTAATGCAATGGGAGGAGATGATAAATATATACCGTGAGAAATAAAGGTTGTGTGGAGAATTGAATGTCTTTAAATCAGACTAAATCACCAACGAAAATGTCTTCCCTGGACCCACAGTTGTTGTCTTCTCTTGATGACTCATCCAAAAAGGAGGTTGTTGAGTTTTTGAACAGCGAGACCTCCAAATCAAAGGTGCAGATGTCCATCCACACCTTCACCGATATGTGTTTCAAGAAGTGTGTTGGACCTATCACTTCTGGACAGCTCATAGGGAACGAGGAGCAGTGCATGAAGGATTGTTTGAATAGATTCTTGGACACCAACATCAGGGTGGTGCAGCAGTAAGTATCCACCAAGCGTCGCTCGTTAGAGCGCCGAGCTTTGATTTCAATGCGAGCGAGTCTCTTACTAACATTTCAACCACAGGCTGCAAGGATTACAGAAATAATGGACATAAATTTATCGCCAGAGGCATAACGATAGAGACGTCTATCGCTTTCAGATAGTTGCATGAGGAGTACATCTCCTCTCTTGCATTCGTCATGTATATATATTTTCATTGAATGGAGAATGACTAAGCTACGAGTTTTTCAGTACACAACTATATGACCATCTTCACCTGTATGCCGATTTTCAAGGTGGTCAATATCGCTACCGTAAAGATGTAACTACTATAACGAAAACCAACTTGACCAACATTGCTCTCAGTGGTGAAAGCGAATAAATAGGTAACCCTCAGGCGTAAGTAATTCCAAAGCATCACCACCCACTTCTATATGCAAACCGCATACACCAGTGGAGCCTCCCACAGCAGAGGACTTAGTTGCAGAGCAGACGACCCCTAAGTATCGGGTTCCTATGAGCCAGGTATCAGAACATCTGTCAAATGTGCACTCCACACCAGGTGGTGGCCCACTTTCAGTCAACCTAACAAACTATCAAACGAAACAACCTTCTCGTTGGCTCCACTGCTGGGTATCCAATCCATCCCCTCTCTTGCCCTCCCCAGCTTCCCCCACGCCGTCCTACTCATTGACCGGACTTAACCTCCCAGTACAGGAGCCTCATACTAAGACGGTATAAAGAGCCCCCCAGCAAAGCGGTATAGGGGGCCCCATACTATCTCAACACCCACGGCCGGTCAAGCTTCGACAGCCCAGCAAAGGCATACAACCGGCTTACGGGTGGATCGGTCTCCGACATCCGTTGTAGCACTTTACTATGGGTTGCACCGGCCCGTCCCACGGAGAGCCTGGCTTCCCTCTCTCTCTCCTCTCTTGGCGCTGGAAGTGTCTGCCCTCCGCTTTGTCTCCGACATACACACCCTGCGTGCGTAGTGTGTCTATCTCTCTCCAGTACAGAGCAGAGCACAGCAGACCACCACTCACTGCAGAGCCACTGTGTACATACTGACTAAAGGCATCATTCCCTCACGCTAGATGGAGATAGAGACAGGGCCAACGGTGAAGGTAGACCGACCGGCAGTAAGACAGATAGAGTGACGGGAGAACAACACAAACCTGTTTGCTAGAGACTGGCCAATAAGTGCGCGGAATAAATATTTAAATATATTTTCTAGTTTATCGATTTACCAAGAAATTCACAAAGAATTGGATCATATTGAAAATGGCATCCAGGTTTGCACGTTTCCTCAACTCCGAGACGGGTCCTAAGACCGTTCACTTCTGGGTAGGTACAAATATCATTGCTAGGCAGCACGGGGAGGACGAGGAAAAAAAGAGCCTTTAGTACCTGCGTTATTCAATCCACGAGCAATATTTGAGCAGCAATTCAGTTTTTTTTTTTGAATAAGTGGCAAAGCTCACTCAATTCTGAATATGGATTGCTGCCGGATTGCAGCACTCCTTGGCAGTGGTGTGCCCATTGCTCCATATTTCAACTGTTTACTAACCATACTCTTTTAGGCTCCTGTTTTGAAGGTAAGCACTGGAAAACACAAACAACATTCACAGCACGCACACTCGTGTTGTTTTCAATCAGTAGTGTTTTGCCAATGATACTAACCAGGTTTTAGTGGTCTCTCGTTATTGCCGGTGCTAACGATTTGCAGAGACCTGTGGAAAAGATCTCTGGAACACAACAGATTGGTAGGTAAACGAAGAGTTCATCTTCCACAAAGCGTTGGAAACTAACAACATTCTAGCCCTTTTTGCTACAGGTGCTATCTGGACCAGGTGGTCCTTTGTCATTAAGCCCAAGAACTATCTTCTGGCCTCTGTGAATTTCTTCCTTGGATCCCTTGCAGGATACCAGGTGGTGAGAATCTTCAACTATAGGACATCTTCCGGTGATTCCAGTATTGATGCAATCAAGTACATCTTGCATGGCGGCCCATCAACAGAACAGCCAAAGGAGGAGCAGAGCACAGCAGCAGCAGCTACGAATTAGAGAGAATTCTGAAGATGTATCGAGGTGCATGGAAGCAGACTGTATGATACAGTTGGAGGAAGGTGGGATGGAGTGGTATTCAGAGCAGCTGATTTCCCCAGAAACTTGTCGCAAACCGCTGTGGCCCACCCTGTTCATTATGGAGAGGCCCCGTTGTCTCTATGCTTATAACTGACAGTAAATTGAAGATGGCCATATCTTGCGCAGCTATCTCTTTTTTCCCTTTTTTTTCTGAAATATTCCGTCAATTGAAATTTATAACAAAAACACTCCATTATTCTCAAGCTCTTAGGCTGTAGTATACTGTACACGTAAGGGTCATCGGTGATCCCTGTCCAATGGCCGTACACACAATCATATCAAATCTCCACCATCACTCTCTTGATCTTCAATCTCTTCTTGCTGTTTTACTTGCGCTTCCTCATTGCTGTACTCCAGTTCATCATTTGGTTTTTCTTTGACATGTTGATCGTCGGAGTCAATATCCATCTCCGCACCATCTTTACCGTTGCCGACTTCTTGATCGCCATATTCGGTCTGTAATGCTGTTTTCTCTTCATTTTCAGACTTCACAACCACCACCTCATGGTTATCTTCATCCACTTGATCTTCGTTGACTTCCTCCTCCTCCTCCTCCTCCTCCTCCTCCTCCTCTTCTTCTTCTTCATCTTCATCGTCTTCGTCTACTACAATCTCCTCTTCGATTAGCTCTTCTTCTTCCTCTTCCTCCTCACTCTCATATTCTTTACTTCCACCGTTCAACACCTTCTCCTCCTCTGCTGCCTTTTTATCGTGGCCAACCTCTTCTATGACTGCAAGAATCCTTTTCACATCATTGTCCAAAAACCCAGTCAGCGCAGTTACTCGCTGAAGCCACTTGCTGTTCATAGAGTTGAGCAGAGTTCTCTCTCTGCCATACACCTTATCATTGAGCATCTGCAGCCTAAACCTCTTGAGTTCTTCCTTTTTGAGTATTCGTTCCAGATGTGACACTACATCTTCAGAACTTCCAACACCACCATTTAACAATTCCTTTGGGTTCCCCAGTGATGGAGATGCTTGGCCTATGGTATTGTCGTTGTTGAGAAGATCTATCCAGCTGCTGTCTTCCTCATCGTCCAATTCTATCGTCTCCACTCTCGGCAACTTGCTTATGCCGTTCCTCAACTCTGCCTGAAGTTTGTTGTTCTCGGCGATCTCTCTTTGGATTTCAATCAGCTTGGGATTATTCACCTGGTTGAAGTTGGACTGCTTCTTGTTGAGCTGCTCCAGCATCTCATGTGCCCCTCTCTTGAGGCTCCTCTTATTCGACACAATCTCCACATTCTCCGTGACAATTCTCGACTGAAACTTGATGAGGTTCTTCAATACCTCCACGGGTAATTGGCCCACAGCATCCTGCTTATGTGCCTCATAGACCTCAAGCAGGTTGTCTGCTAGCTTCTCAGCCGTATCCACCGAAGACTCCAATAGCTCTCGCTGCCTTTCAAATATGCCCCACAGATCTTGGTCTTTTTTCGACATTTGGGATATTTCTCTCCAAAGTGTCTGATATCTGGTCAGAATAAGTCGATACCCCCTATTCAATTCCCTTAGCCTATCCCTGCGCACTCTCTATTTTTCACACTCTCTACTCTTCATACTCTCCATTTTTCAGTATATCCGTCACCTGCTTCTATCGCATAATATGGCAGGCATCTCTCTCCTACAGTTACGCAGAGTGTAGCGAAGCGCATAGAGGCGCGTCTGTTTACTCGATAGCGATCAGGATGTACGTGCTATTGTTGCATCAGTTAGGATATAAGAAAATACCGAGACATATGCTTAGTGTGTCATTCTGTATTAACCGCTCTGTGTGATAGAGTGTGATTGCGGCATGGACTCAGATACTCGAATTGATTTAATTGAGGCCCTGCGGGAGAGCGGCCGTGTGCTTATGGATCTGGGGCTGTATCAGAGTTCAAAATGGTAAGTGAAATCTAGGGCACTGGGCACTGGAGAGCCAATGGACTCCAACTCAAACACACGGGATATGCTAGTAGAGTGTGCAAGGATGAAAATGCTCGACAAAATGGACTGGTGGACGTTCCCGATTGTCAATACATACTGACCACCCCCCTCACTTCCATAGGTCTACCGAAGCACTTAACGGCATGACGCCTCTGTCGCATGATGAGAAAATGGTACAGTTTGACAGGATCAAGCGTAACCTACACAAGCCAAAGTCATTCCTGCCTGGTACATCGTCTCACCCAGATGAGTTTTTAGTATTTGCGGAACAAGATGCTGTCCTGCTAGCAAAGAGCTATTTCAACACCAAGGAATACGAGCGTTGTGCAAGTGTCTTAAAGGGGTGTAAGAGTAATAAGGCCATGTTCATCAGACTATATTCAAGCTATCTGGCTGGCGAAAAACGCAAGGAGGAAGCGAACGGAAGTATATTGGGCCCTCAGGATGGTGCCAGCCCGAACCCAGCACTCGCCAAGATATCCAACGAGTTGGAAGCATACACATCGAAGCTCTCAGGCGGCCACGAGTCTCCCGATCCTTTTTTGCTATACATGTACGGAATAGTACAGTCAAGACTGGGCGATACCGATAGATGCAGAGAGAGTCTTTATCAATCGCTCACGGTCTACCCGTTTAACTGGAGTTGTTGGACAGAGCTTCTCTCTAGCGTCACCAACTTTTCAGAAGCAACGCAACTGCTCAACAAATTTCAAAAGAACTCAAGGTTCATGAATGATTCTTTGTACAATATCATGCTACTATTTTTCAAAATTGCCGTGGATCAAGAGTTCTTTCAACAGACATCTGAGCTCTACGATGACATTGCGTTTTTGCTGGACGTATTTCCAAACTTCAGTTTTCTGAAGGTACAGAGTGCTCTTGTGTCTTATAATGCCTTGGACTACGAAGCCGCAGAGAAGGTTTTTGATGATATTCTGTTCAACGATCCGCTGCGCTTGGATGATATGGACACATACTCCAACATCTTGTATGTTATGGAGAAGCGCTCCAAGCTTTCGTTTCTTGCCCAATTCGCTGCCTCAATCGATAGGTTCCGCCCGGAAACGTGTTGTATTATAGCCAATTATTACTCACTCAAGTATGAGCACGAAAAGGCAATCATGTATTACCGCCGTGCTCTATCCCTCAACCGAGACTGCCTCAGTGCTTGGACCCTGATGGGCCACGAGTTTGTCGAGCTGAAAAATTCGCATGCCGCCATTGAGAGCTATAGGCGAGCTGTAGATACCAACAACAAAGATTTCCGTGCGTGGTATGGTTTGGGCCAGGCGTATGAGGTGCTTGATATGCATTTATACAGTTTGTACTATTATCAGAGGGCATGCGCGCTCAAGCCATTGGACAAGAGGATGTGGCTGGCTGTAGCTTTCTGCTATGAACGATTACAGGAGTACCCAGAGTCTATCAAGTGTTACAAGAGGGCAGCTGCGGTCTCGGAGCCAGATCCAGTTGTGCTCTACAAGCTGGGCCAGTTGTATGAGCTGGTCAGTGATACCGGCAATGCATTCACATATATGAAGATGTGTTTGGAGGAGGAGACCAATGAGGGTGTTACAGATGATACCGCTAAAGCCAGGCTATGGCTCGCTAAGCACGAGGTTGCTAACCATAACTGGCAGCAGGCATACAAATATGCCTCGGAGTTCAACCATGGAACCTCCTATGACATAGGGCTGGCCCGAGCCATTTCCAGAGAGGCACGTAGCAGGCTAAAACAGGAATAAACATTTTAAATTAAAACCGAGGGTGGGGCCTACTGGTAGACTTCTGTATAGATAATGTGATGATGATACAACTTTAAATGCCCAGCACACAGCCCATGCAGGGGCCGTTACTTGATGTAGACTGATCAACAGCACGGATGCCTGTACATGTGGAAATTGATTTTATATCTCATTCAAAAGTTGAACTTCCACAAGCTTTATAGTTCCTCTTTACCAAATATTTATATATCTAAATATAATCTTAACTGGTGTTGTGAACCTCCTGCTGGGGAAGCCTTATATGTGTGCCGGGTAACACACTTATTTTTCAGAGATGAGCTCCACATAGTGTGCGCTCCCATTATCAATAAACTATACAGTATACAAATAAATACAACTGTGGTACTAGTGTTTGCAACTTGTTGATTTAGTGGACAGATCAGCACATCATAGAGATCTGGTGTGAAGCTTACCAGCAGCACGAACGTGGTAGCCGACCTCACTAGTGCGGGTTCAGAAGTAGTGTTTGCTATACGATAACAGATATAATTGCATATACATATCTATTGTGGTGCCTCTATCCCCCCCATACTAGGCGCTATCTGGCCACTTCTTCGCTCTGAGCGGTGATTCTTCTGGAATCATCACAACACACACATAGATAAGTGGACTTAACCGCTACATATACACATTACACCTTGAGGGCAATCCACAATTGACTGCTTCATTGATCTCATAACAGCAGAATGGTGCCCCCTCCTCCTCCCCCACCAAGGAACGGCAGAGCACACCCTCCACCTCCACCGGGACAGCATGGAGGCCCACCACCTCCTCCACCAGGAGTATCCCACAGAAGACCACCCCCTCCACCAGGGTTAAATGAGAGACTAACTCCATCCTCCTCTGGACCACCACCACCTCCCCCAGGCGTGCCATCTAACGGAAACAGCAATGGACATGGAAATGGACTCAGGGTGCCGCCTCCTCCACCCAGAGCTTCATCCAATACTCCTCCACCACCTCCTCCGGGATTTAAAGGCACCACAGTTCAACCACTCCCAAACAAGAAACAGCAGCTCGAACAGCGTCAAAAGAGATGGTTGGCATTACAGAAACAAAGATTCACAGAGAAGAAGGCACGCAACGGGACATTCGTACACTCTACCAAAGTGGAGATGCCTCCTGAGCACCTGCGCAAGATCATCAACGACATGGGCGATCTTTCCAGCAAGAGGCTGTCTGCCGATAAGAGAGCCTTCTTGGGATCCCTTAAGTACATGCCTCATGCCATTTTGAAGCTCCTAGAAAACATGCCACAGCCATGGGAGCAGGCAAAGGAGGTGAAAGTTCTCTATCACATGACAGGCGCCATCACCTTTGTGAACGAAACGCCAAGGGTAGTAGAACAGGTTTACACGGCTCAGTGGGCCACGATGTGGCTCGCGATGAGACGTGAGAAGAAGGCCAGGAAGCACTTCAAGAGAATGAGGTTCCCACCCTTTGACGATGAAGAACCTCCCATCAACTGGTCGGAAAACCTTCAGGATGTAGAGCCTCCAGAAAGCATTCAGCTGGAGTTGGACGAGGTTGAGGATGCCCCTGTGATTGATACCCTATATGACGATAAACCATTGCTGGACGATGACGATGAGTTTGTCAATGGTGAATCTTACAAGAGATGGAACCTCAACCTACCACAGGTATCCAATCTCTACAGGCTAGCCACCCCAATTGTCAGCGATATTGTCGATCCCAACTATTACTATCTTTTTGACAAGAAATCGTTCTTCACAGCAAAGGCACTTAACGTTGCAATTCCAGGCGGTCCAAAGTTCGAGCCCCTTTTCAAGAACATCAACCCTGAGGATGAGGATTTTTCTGAGTTCAATTCCATCGACAGAATCATATTCAGGAGGCAAATACGGACAGAGTACCGTGTTGCGTTCCCACACTTATATAACTCCTTTGCTAGAGCCGTGCAGTTGTCGTGGTATACCGATCCTATAGTGTGCTTCATCAAGACTGTGGACTTTGATCTTCCTGCTTTCTACTTTGATCCTATGCTGAATCCAATTTCACCAAGACAGCTGCTCAAGAACGAGACCATCGACGATGAGAACCCAGTGGAAATGGAAAAGAATCTTCCCCCACAGTTCAAACCATTCTTCTCTGAGGATGAGCTAGAGCCCGAGGATACCGCGGCTGCAATCAATCTTTGGTGGGCTCCCTACCCTTTTAATAGGCGTAGTGGCCGTATGGTGCGTGCTGAGGATGTGCCTCTGTTGAAGAGTTGGTTCATGCAGCATCCTCCAGAAGGCTACCCAGTAAAGGTTCGAGTATCCTACCAGAAGCTGATCAAGAGTACTGTTCTGAACGAACTTCATACTGATAGGGTTGTGGACCAGCATAAGGTGAAGCTGCTTAAGTCTCTCAAATCCACCAAGTTCTTCCAACAGACGACGATAGATTGGGTAGAGGCGGGGCTACAAGTGTGCAAGCAAGGTTTCAACATGCTGAACTTACTCATCCACAGGAAAGGACTTACCTACCTTCATCTGGATTACAACTTCAACCTGAAACCGACAAAGACATTAACGACAAAGGAGAGAAAGCGTTCGAGATTTGGTAATGCTTTCCATTTGATGCGTGAGATCCTCAGAATGATCAAGATGCTCGTTGATGCCCACGTCCAGTTTAGGCTGAGCAACATTGATGCGTTCCAGTTGGCTGACGGCATATACTATGCTCTGAACCATGTTGGTCAGCTTACGGGAATGTACAGGTACAAATATAAGGTGATGCACCAGATCAGGGCATGTAAAGACTTGAAGCATGTGGTCTACTACAGGTTCAACGCCTTGATCGGCAAGGGTCCCGGGTGTGGTTTCTGGCAACCAGCCTGGCGTGTGTGGATCTTCTTCATGAGAGGAACCATTCCACTGCTTGAGAGATGGTTGGGTAACCTTCTCGCCAGACAGTTTGAAGGTAGACATTCCAAGGAGGTGGCTAAAACTGTCACCAAGCAGAGAGTTGACTCGTATTACGACCTGGAACTGAGGGCGTCTGTGATGCATGACATCTTGGATATGATTCCAGAAGGGATCAAGCAGAACAAGAGTAAAACTATTTTGCAGCATCTTAGCGAAGCATGGAGGTGCTGGAAGGCAAACATCCCGTGGAAGGTGCCCGGTCTGCCTGAGCCTATTGAGAAAATCATCGAGAGATACATCAAGGCAAAGGCAGATGGCTGGATATCAGTGGCTCATTACAACAGAGAGAGAATAAAGAGAGGAGCCACTGTTGACAAAGCTGTAGCCAAGAAAAACCTGGGTAGGCTAACACGTTTGTGGGTGAAGAATGAGCAGGAAAGACAACAGGGATTCCAGAAGGATGGCCCTTACATTACCCCGAAGGATGCCGTGGCCATTTTCAGCATGGTTGTCCATTGGTTGGAGAGCAGACAGTTTATGCCAATACCGTTCCCACCTATCAACTATAAGCACGATACCAAGCTGTTGGTGCTGGCCTTGGAGAACCTGAAGGAGGCATATGGTGCCAAGGGCCGTCTTAATTCTTCGCAAAGAGAAGAGCTGGCACTCATTGAACAGGCCTACGATAACCCCCATGAGTGTCTTGGCAGAATTAAAAAGTTCCTTCTCACCCAGCGTGTTTTCAAGGAAGTTGGAATCGAAATGATGGATCACTATAGTCACATCATCCCAGTTTATGAGATTGACCCGTTGGAAAAGATCACTGACGCATACCTGGACCAGTACTTATGGTACGAGGCAGACAAACGCAGGCTGTTCCCCAACTGGGTTAAACCAAACGACAGCGAGATTCCACCGCTGTTGGTGTACAAGTGGTGTCAGGGTCTCAACGGTCTCGAGAACGTGTGGGATACCAGTGAGGGTCAATGCAATGTGATGTTACAAACCACACTCAACAAGTTGGCAGAAAAGGTTGATTTCACGCTGCTCAACAGGTTGTTGCGTCTTATCACAGATAGCAATATCGCAGACTACATCACTTCGAAGAACAATGTGTCGCTCACATACAAGGATATGAACCACGTTAACCAGTATGGTCTTATCAGAGGTTTACAGTTTTCGTCGTTTGTGTTCCAGTACTATGGTCTGGTGATCGATTTGCTTATCTTGGGTTTGGATAGGGCCACTGACATTGCAGGCCCACCAAATGCCCCAAACGATTTCCTCCAATTTACAAATGTCTCAACGGAAACAAGGAGCCCAATAAGGCTTTACTCCAGATACATTGATCGTATTCATATCTTCTTCCGGTTCACTGCTGAGGAAGCAGATGAACTGATCAGGGTGTTCCTTTCGGAGAATCCCGATCCAAACTTTGAACAGATTGTTGGATACAATAACCGCAGGTGCTGGCCGCGTGACTCCAGGATGAGACTGATGAGACATGATGTGAGTTTGGGGAGGGCAGTTTTCTGGGAGATCGAGGGACGTATCCCTAGATCCCTGGCTACTTTGGAATGGGTGGACACATTGTCTTCCGTGTACAGTAGAGATAACCCTAACCTGCTGTTCACCATGTGTGGCTTCGAGGTGCGCATTCTGCCAAAGTGTAGAATGCACGAGGATTCCTCCTCGAAGGAAGGCGTTTGGGATTTGGTCAAACGTAGTAGTGGTGAAGTCACTGCGAAGGCATTCTTACAGGTGACCGAAGAAGATGTTTCCAAGTTTGACAACAGGATCCGCCAGATCCTCATGTCCAGTGGCTCAACAACCTTCACTAAGATTGCAAGTAAGTGGAACACCGCTCTCATCTCTTTATTCGCCTACTACAGGGAGGCCGTGGTTGCGACGGCTCCTCTACTGGACATTTTGGTCAAGTCTGAGACAAAGATCCAGACCAGGGTCAAACTTGGGTTGAACTCCAAGATGCCTTCCAGGTTCCCACCGGCTGTGTTTTACACTCCAAAGGAACTGGGTGGTTTAGGAATGTTGAGTGCCAGTCATATTCTCATTCCTGCATCTGATCTTCGTTGGTCTCAGCAGACTGATACCGGAATCACACATTTCAGGTCTGGTATGAGCCATGAAGAAGATAGACTTATCCCAACAATCTTCAGGTACATCACAACCTGGGAAAATGAATTCCTCGACTCACAACGGGTGTGGGCGGAGTATGCCATCAAACGGCAGGAAGCGCTCACTCAAAACAGGAGGTTGGCGTTTGAGGATTTGGAGGAGTCATGGGATCGCGGTCTACCACGTATTAGCACACTGTTCCAGAAGGACAGACATACTTTGGCCTACGATAAGGGTCATAGGCTTAGACGTGAGTTCAAGCAGTATTCTTTGCCAAGATTTAACCCATTCTGGTGGACTTCTAACCACCACGACGGCAAGCTGTGGAATCTCAACGCTTACCGTACAGATGTGATACAAGCGCTGGGTGGTATTGAGACAATTCTGGAGCACACCTTGTTCAAGGGAACTGGTTTTGATTCCTGGGAAGGCCTTTTCTGGGAGAAAGCATCTGGTTTCGAGGACTCTCTTAAGTTTAAGAAACTTACCAATGCCCAGAGGTCTGGTCTGTCTCAAATTCCAAACAGAAGGTTTACCCTCTGGTGGTCCCCAACGATCAATAGAGCAAATGTGTACGTTGGTTTCTTGGTGCAACTGGACTTGACTGGTATATTCTTGCACGGCAAGATCCCCACCCTAAAGATATCTCTTATCCAGATCTTCCGTGCCCATTTATGGCAGAAGATCCACGAGAGTGTGGTGGTTGATCTGTGCCATGTGCTTGATGAAGAGTCTCCAGCTCTTCAAATCGGCAGCGTCCAAAAGGTGCAAATCCATCCACGTAAGTCATACAAGATGAACTCGTCTTGTGCAGATGTTGTCCTCGTGGGTTCATACAAATGGAATGTCTCGAGACCATCGTTGTTGTATGACACCGGTGATTCCTTTGATACTACATCCACGGATAAGTTCTGGCTAGATGTCCAGCTGCGTTACGGAGACTACGACTCTCATGACATCTCCAGATACACCCGTGCCAAGTTCTTGGATTACACCACAGATGCCACCTCTGTTTACCCTTCACCTACGGGACTGATGGTTTCGATTGATCTCGCATATAACATGTATGATGCCTACGGTAACTGGTTCCCTGGTCTCAAACCTCTTGTTCAAAATGGTATGAAAACCATCATGAAGGCCAACCCTGCACTTTATGTGTTACGAGAGCGTATCCGCAAGGGTTTGCAGCTGTACCAGAGCCAGCCTCAGGAAGCGTTCCTCAACTCAACAAACTATGCGGAGCTTTTCAACAATGATGTCCAGCTCTTTGTTGATGATACAAACGTTTACAGAGTGAGTGTTCATCAGACCTTTGAGGGTAATGTCACGACCAAGCCAATTAATGGTGCTCTGTTCATCCTCAACCCAAGAACAGGTCAACTTTTCCTCAAGATTATTCACACCTCGGTGTGGGCTGGCCAGAAGCGTTTGACACAGCTGGCTAAGTGGAAGACAGCAGAGGAGGTTGCCGCTCTGGTTAGATCACTTCCATCTGAAGAGCAACCAAAACAGTTGATCATCACTCGTAAAGGAATGCTGGATCCATTGGAAGTGCATATGCTGGATTTCCCAAATATCTCCATCAGGCCGTCGGAGCTGCGTCTTCCGTTTGGTGCTGCAATGAAGATCGACAAGCTTTCCGACATTGTTGCAAGAGCCAAGGAACCTCAGATGGTGTTGTTCAACCTTTATGATGACTGGCTGAGGGGGATTTCTTCGTACACTGCCTTCTCGCGTCTGATTCTCATTTTGAGATCACTGAGCATCAACACCGAAAAAACAAAGCTGATACTCCGTCCTTCAAGTGCAATCACCACCAAGGATAATCATATTTGGCCCACTTTGACGGATGAGCAGTGGATAGATGTTGAAACACAGCTACGTGATCTGATCCTCAACGACTATGGCAAAAAGTACAATGTAAACGTTGCTTCTCTCACCCAAGCGGAGATCAGAGATCTCATCCTCGGACAGGATATCCGGGCTCCATCTGCTAAGAGACAACAGATTGCAGAGATTGAGGGACAGGGAGAGGGAGATGCAGCAGGGCCATCTCAGCTGACTGCCGTCAAGGCCAAGACGCAGAATGTTCATGGTGAGGAGATTGTCACTGTGACTACCTCCAACTATGAACAACAGGCGTTCAGCTCCAAGAGTGAGTGGAGAAGCAGAGCTATCGACACCACCAGCATGCATCTACGGGCCAAGCATATATATGTGGCATCGGATGAATTCTTAGACGATGGAACATACACCTACATTGTCCCCAAGAATCTGCTCAAGAAGTTCATCCAGATCTCCGATCCAAGAGTTCAGGTTGGTGGGTTCATCTATGGAGCTTCACCTGAGGATAACGCCTCTGTCAAGGAGATCCGTTGTATAACGCTTGTTCCACAGATTGGGAACAACAACAATATCAGTTTCCCCAACAATGTATTTGCGTCAGGCACTCAGTCGTTGCAAGGTCTTGAGCCATTGGGATGGATTCATACCCAGTCAAGCGAGAGTACTGCGATGAGCTCTGTGGATGTCACGACCCAAGCGCACATGACTGCCGAGAATCCAGAATGGAGAAATAGGGCAATCACACTGGTGGTTTCCTTCACTCCTGGGTCTGTCTCTCTCACGGGTTACTCCCTCACAGAGCAGGGTTTGAGTTGGGGATCAGAAAATAAAGACTTGAGCTCTTTTGAAGCTGCCGGCTACGATGCGTCATTCGGCAAAAAGGCTCAGATCCTTCTCTCTGACCGTATCAAGGGCTACTTCCTTGTGCCCGAGACAGGAATTTGGAACTACGCCTTCATGGGCGCCATTTGGAACCCAGATGCGGAGTTTGCTCTCAAAGTGGACACACCGTTGGCGTTTTACGACGAGCAGCACAGACCAATCCACTTTACAACGTTTAATGAGATCGAAGGTGACATGGACCTTGAGGCAGATAAGATGGATGTGTTTGCCTGAGCTGTATAACTATTTCATGTTGTAGAATATTACATTACTAATGATAATTTCATCGCATTTAAGATCAAGGCCTTCGTATCCCTCTACCAACAATCTTGACTATCTCATTCTTAACCAATTCTTGGCCCTGCCTACCAAACTCAACTATTCATCTCCTCTAAGCTGTTCAGTACACGCTGCGCATCTCACCTTCTGCAGAAAGATTAGTATGAGGAGAACTATTTATGCTCCCGAATTATATTCAAACAATGATGGTTCTTTAGGATTTTCCTCTACATTGGGTGATTTTATTGTTTGATTGTTTGAATTATTAGTTATACAAAGGTGTCCATCTCTACATGATGGTGTAAAGAGATTGTACTACAAGGACCAGGCCATATGCCAACCATATGCTAATCATAGGTTAACCATACCCATTAACCATACCTAACTGCGGAATTTTCACACTGTTCTCTATTTCTCATAGTTTCACTATGAGCATTTCCTTCTAGTTGAAAAGCTGACATGAAACCACAAATACAGATGCCGGTAAAACCCTCACAAGCTGATCTACAGCATCCGATGTTTGAGGCCATTCTGGACCTCAGACGGTTGGGCTTCAGTTTTGATGATATTCTACAACAGTCGGGAGTCAGAAGAGAAACTCTCCTGGGTGCATATGAAGATTTGAAAATCGCCGTCTTTGGCCAAAACAACAGCATTACGGGTATAGGTCAGTCCAGAATTACCACATCAACCACACAGCCAGGCCCTAGCACTGGCTCATTGCCACTAGCAAACTCTACTTTCTCCTCCACATCCAGTTTGAATGGTGAGTATGGGCGCAAGAGGAAAAATTTTGATTTGTCGAAGAATGTCCGTAAACGTAAAGCCTTTGGCAACCAGAAGTGGTTGGACAACTTGGTGATACACATGTCTGATTCTTCCTCTGACGAGGAGGAGGACGGCAGTGCAAAGAAGAACGTGCATGAGCTGGCATCTACTCTCAAGGCCAAGGAGGAGGAGATCCTCAAGATGAAGGAGTACATTGCCAAGCTTGAAAGGACCAAGACCGAGAAGAAAGAATCAGTCGAGTCGCCGATAGAGAGCAAGACTGTCATCACTCCAGTGGAGTATGAAGCTGACCCCCAGGACTTACAACAGCAGTCAGAGCTACGGCAGGAGATGGCAGGGATTAGAACTCTCATAGAGGAGACTCTGGTTGAGGTCAAGTCAGATCAAGATAGAATAACAGAGATGCACAACCAAATACGGCAGATCGAAGATATGGTATCCAACAAGTTAGCGTTGGTCACTTCTCTTGAGGCGCAACTACAACAGCAGGAATTACTTGAAGGTGCCCTGTCATCTAGAATGGAGACACAGCGAGAGTTATTCTACAAGCAGCGTGTCCTTGATCCTCAGATACCCTCAGTTATTATTGATGAGTCATCTGATGATTCAAACACGTCAAATGACACCGGTCCTATGGCGGTAACCGAAGAGAATGACGTAATATCCAGTCAACCTTTAGCATTAGAGGGTTCTGATCGTACGAAATATGCCCCTTCTGCTGACTCCGATGTTAGCTCTCCACATGGGCCTCTTGGATCCGTAGAAAATGATACGATGGATACGAAATGTCCAGAGGTAAATCAGGACGATGATAGTTCCAGTTCTACCCCATTCAAACCATACAAGTCATCTCTGACTAGCTTTAAATCCTACAAATATGCTCCCTTCTTTGACAAGAACAAACTCGCATCTGAAACATGGAATAACCATATTGACGTTTCGAAGGAGTTGTGTCCTTTTGAGCTGACTCAGGGGCAATGCAAGATCCAAAATTGCGAGTACCAGCATCACAAGGATACTGAGATGAATGGTAGGTAGAAAGAACTCCACTCGCATCTCTATTGTTCTTTGAATTTACTAACCACTATTGGGATTCCACCTTGATTGTAGACACAGAGATTATAGCACAACTAGCCAAATCGGCTATGGGAAGGATAACTGATCAAAAGTACATTACAGATCTTAAGCAGCTCCTGATGAACAATAAAGAACTCTCATTCACTGAGTTGACAAAACTCGTTGCTGAGTTCAGACAACAACGAATGCCGGATAATGGCATCCTCGCCCACATTGACGTGGTAGACAACACTGATGCGTCGCGCACCAGTGGTCGCGACAGTACTGGTGACGATTTGCCGTTAGCAGAATGAAGGTCATATCACAATAACAGTGCAGTGCTTTTCTCTGGCTAATAACAGAGTTCTATTGGTGAGTATTGAATGATCTTATTGCTTGCTCTGGCGGGCATTGGGGCCCTTCCAGAGTGTCATTGAGGCTCTGCTATATATTTTGACCTGGAAATGCATGTATGAAGTACCTAAACAACACTTGAGCAATTAGGGTTCATAGAATTTGAATATTGCGTAAATGTACATAACCTAGAGAACAAAAAAAGGCATAACAGCAAAACCAAGCTATTACGCTGACCCCGTCAATCCATCTATCTTCCACTAGCCTCTAGCTGGCTTGCTGAACAGCTCATCCATATCCTCTAGTTCAACACCACTTGTCTCGGGGTATAGGTAAAATGCAAAGATGGCAGAACCAAAACAGCAGCAAGCGTGGATCAGATACAATCTCCATGTGATGAGCTTCAATAACTCAGGAGAGCCTTCACCTACTATGAAGTTGAAGAACCAGTTAGCAGCAGACGATATCGAAGCACCCTTTGATCTCATGTTGGAATCGGCAAAGATCTCTGGTGCATACAACCATGCCAAAGGGCCAAACGAGTAGCCAAATGCAGCGTTATATATCACCACAAGGAATGCCACCGTCATTGGAGTATATGACTTCTGGAGCCACTGCATGAATGCAATCAATGTTAGTGCCACCCCCATCATGATACCTCCTGAGATGAAGATGGGTCTACGACCCCACTTGTCCACCAGAAACCATGTCGGGATCGTGGCTGCAAGATACACCAGCGAATTGATACCGGTCACCAGCAGAGCGGCGCGTCCCTTGAAACCAGCTTCCTCAAAAACCATTGGGGCGTAGTATGAAATCACATTGATACCGTCGAGCTGAGCCCACATCTGAGCGGAACAGGCAATAAACACACGGTAACCATGGGTGCGAAACATAGCGCGATAGGTCCTCTGTTCCTTTGGCACCGAAAGATAGTCTTCATACACACTTTTCTTGATGCTGAGAAACTCATTCTTGGCTGCTCCAGGTACTTCATCGGCAAGTAGGTGATTCAGCACCTCAAATCCCTCCGCATCTCTTTCCCTGCTGATGAGCCATCTGGGAGACTCCATGATAAAGAAGCCACCAAGGAAAAGGAAGAGCCCCAATCCACACTGAACCAGCAGCGGAGCTCTCCATGCTATGTTTCCTTCAAAAAAGGAAAAGATATAATCTGACCACACGGATGCCGAATACCCCAAGATGTTTCCTGTGAACTCGATGCACGCTAGTTTTCCTCTCTCTTCCGAGGGAGAGATTTCCGCTTGAAAGATTGGCACGACCGTAGACAGGACTCCAATTCCTAGGCCAGCTACAAAACGTCCCGTGATGAGGACGGCCATGTGGTTGGATGTTAGCGATTGACACAGACCACCGGCAAGGAAGACAATGGCACCCAGCAAGATTGTCTTCTTTCTGCCGTATATCTGAGCGATCCTGCCGACGGCTAGGGAAGCAAATAGAGCTCCTACTTCCAAAATGGCAACAATAGTTCCAATCTGAATGGGAGTTGGATCATTAAAGTATCGAGTAAACGAACGTTCAGTGATGATGCCTGACATAACACCTGAAGATTGAAGACAGTTAGTATCAAAGAGCTTAATAGGAAAAGTGTAGAAATTGTATACTCACCCTGTTCGAAGCCAAATAAAAACACTCCTATTGAAACGAATATCGAGGTGAAGTATAGTAACCTCTTCCCAATGAGTCTACCAGAAGGTTTCCTTTCGTAGTCTATACCTGGAGTCAGAAACGAAGGTCTGGCAGAACCATCTATGCCTATGTTATGTTCATCACTGGTACCACCCGACTCACCGTTGTCATCCACAAAGTCCCAGTCCGGTTTGTCGCCGTTGTTGTAGTTTGTGGATCTTCCAGATGGATCCAGGCGTGTCAGTCCAATGGCATCACCCTCATTCTCTAAATCGTAGTTGTCAAATGGATTTGCGATTGTATCTTTTGTTTTCCCTTTGGCACTTCCAACCTCAAACAGAAGCCTCGTGCTATTGCCGTCATCGTTATCCTGTGTATTAATTGGAGTGTCCATGAAGATGTCATCTTCAAACTCGTCATCTGAATCAAAGCCAGTTCTAAATGGGTTGGCTTCCTCCGATCCTCCATCATGACGGGCTGCATCCCGCACAGAGGATGTGTTCTTGCCAAGTTTGGAGTATCCCTGTCCAGACATTGTGATGGGTGTTTGTTTCAATGAATGTGTGCTAAGCTGTGTGGACGTAGAAGCAACTTCAACCTAACCATCGATACCAATTGAAGAGCGAAAACCGAGCACTTTTTTTTTGGCCTAGTGGAGTTGTAACAGGAAAGATGAAATCTCTAGTACACGCCAATAAATACCGGATAATGCAACTTTAAAAACGTAAATGAGAATACACTATAGCGTTCAACTAAGCCATAAGACCATATGTAGGATACCCCATATGTATAGCACCCCGCAAATCACTTGGAGAAGATGCAATCTACGATGCAAGCCAAATTGGTTTCAATCTTTTTCAAACGTGTTTGCAACTCTGTCAAAGCCTGCGATCTCACGATTTGTGATCTTCGCTAGCCTTATTGAAGGTTATCTAATTGGTGCCTTAGAGAGTGTAGCAACACCGGCAGCTAACTAAAAACCATCTCTCCCATACTTTGGAATGTGCGCGTCCCACTGCATCTTGCCCCTTACAATAGCTACAGCTAATAGGAGGGGCAGCGCACTATGACATCACACCAACCATGCAGGTTGGCAGCATGGATAAGGCAGTGTTAAGCGTAGATATCAATCAGCATACAGATGGACGGCGAACGGGTGAGTTCTATGTATCGCTGGGTATATATATATATATATATAGAGTTATTGATTAGTGGTACAGTTTAAATTGAGTATTCAATTGAAAGTATCATGATTATATGAAAGTATGTTCTTATGCTAGTGCTACTGACCGGAAGTAGTGTGTACGGCACGACGGATATGAAACATCTCTGCGGATGGCTCACGCGATGAGACCCCTTCGAAAATACAGGGCTGAAAGAACTCTAGGTGTGTGTTCTTATGTTTCTCTGGTCCATCGTTAGTTTGAATGGATACCCGTGGTGAAGATTGGCAAAGCTCAAGCCTTTTTCTGCTTCTCACCCATGATACCCTGCTTCCTAGCATAGCTCTCTATCCAGAAGGCGGCAAACAACATTGTGAGTGGGGTAAGGTAGATCACGTTGATCCAAATGGCGGCAGCTTGGTCCGAGTCCGAAATGCACGACTTGAAACTGCCCTCAATGACATCGAAGTATCTGACAAAGAGGTGGAACACAGCAAGCGAGCCACCCACCACAAACTGGGTGATCTGCATGGTAGTGAGTACCTGCTTAAAGATCTTTGGAACCCGGATGTGCAGGCAAGACAAGGTGAAGTAGAAGTACATTATGGAGTGGATGAAAGAGTTGAACACAACGAAAATCCAGATTGGGGGACTGGCGAAGCGCACACCCGACCACATGGAGAGCATAGCACCCGAATGGTGGTATGACTGAAGAAGAGATGACTGTCTTCCCTTGAGGAGGATGATGATGGTGTCAACCACCTCGTAGAACTTGGAGAGGTAGAACCAGTAACTGTAGAAGGAAAGACCCTTGAGGTTCTCCGACTGATTGTTGAACCAGATTCCATTGTTGAGGTCGCAAATCGAGTGCCAAAACAGGTCAGCATTGTGCTGAGAAAACCAGTCGGCATCTATCTGAGTAAAGAGCTTTGGCAAGACTGTGTGCGACATCTTGTGGATTGTGGTGGTCATACCGATAAAACTCCAAACGGAGTATACACATAGGAAGACATTGTGAAGGATGACGAATATCTTGAACGCCTGTGTCTTTGCAATGGCAAATGGGACTGCCGGCAGCTTCTTGATCTGTTTATCGGTGAGCTTCTTCTTATCAAATTTGGGGTCCTTGGCTTTGGCTGCCTTGATCTGCCTCGACTTCATGTACAGGTTGCACAGGTGTACTGATGTAAAGTAGACAAATGCAAATGTCAATGGCACCTGTGATTCGAGCGACCAGTGGTACAACTCCTCTGTGAAAATCGCATTAGGTTTGAATGGGATCACAGTAGCCGGCTTGAAGGAAGGGATATTCCACACATTGGGGTTCGGTAGGAACTTGAAGCTCGTCAGTTTCGTCAGCTCAGACAGGGAAGACATGCTGGTGGTCTATATGCAGTTTTCATACACCAGGCTGGATGGGTTAAAGAATATTATTAGTGCCTTGGCAGAGAGAAAAAAAGCTTTCCTCTTTCTCAGAAATATAAATATTGCTCCAAGATGTTCAGATCACCACATGAAGAAACTTCACAACTTGCGAGCTCTCTCTCGTTTGCTCACTTCCTTCGATTGTATGAGATAGCAGCCGTCGTATGCGTAGACCTAGCAATGAATCCTGCATAGCGGCCCTGTATATGCTCGCACGGACCGATTTGTTGGTATTATGCAGAGCAGCCCACTTTTGTTGAACTTTTTCGCTGCCAATATGCAGCTTTGACGCTAATGGACCTCGGCACCTATGCACCATTTGGCAGGCAAGAGGTAGACCTCGAGATAGGCCCCAACGGTATTTTCGGAGTTGTTCATATTAGCGAGGTCAGGTCTCAGATCACGTTGCTGCTAATTATGGAGCATATCACTCATTACGGAGCAGCTCACTCCACAGTTGTGCTTGTCGCTAGACTGATCATCTCATCTTGCTCGAAAGAGGAGGGGACTTGCAATTTCCCCACCAATTTCTGCATGCATTACTACACCACCCGAAATTGCCGATATTAGTGCAGATCAACTGCCTGTTCAGGCTGTTGGCTCGTTGGCGTTCTTTTTTGGCGTCTTCTAAGCAACATTAGACTGGACACTACCATCGATTATATGGTAGTGTGCCTGTGTATTCCCCGCAATGCGCAAGTAGCACCGACACATAATTTCCCCAACAAAATACACATCGCTGTCTGGCCTACCACCTTGAGCCCTAGCAAGGCAACTCCTGCCAGGGTTGCGGGAAGGAGGAACCCTGAGAATGATAACGAGGTGCGCTGTGGGCAAGCATGAAGGGTTCTTTTGTGAGTGAGAGGCACACTGCGATTTCCTAGTGGGACTGTAAGGCAGAAGACAACTGTCAATTATTTGCTACGATAGGTAAGGACAAATGGACAGAGTATTTCTTGGGCTATTTCACGAAAGATAATAGTTAAACCAAAGAGGTATGCAGAGCTGCTCAACTGAAATTGTCATATTGATACTCCATCTGCAGCCGTTTGCCTTTGATTTATCTCTTAGCCCTCATAGTTGCAAACAATTCACCGCCTCGATATTCATGCCTTCCTCACTGTAGGCCTCCTAGAGTATTACTGACTGAGAGACTGACCATGTTGCTGCATAAACGTTTCTCTTCTATTGTTGATCATCTCTGCTCTGCCCATAATCTCTCGACTAACAATGGCTCCTGTCAAATAGCCGGTTGCATTATCAAGGAATATTGATTACACAATCTAATCGGGTCACTAGATAAGGGGCTGCAAGTACTGCAAAGATATTCAAGCCATGAACCCACTTTCTGTGTTCTGATCGGACAGATTAATCACTCTGTGTGTCTTAACTGACGGGATTCCCGAAACAGCACCTCTAATCGCTACACCTCTCCGATGACGATAGAGAACCACAGTGTAAGCCTGCAGAGACCGTTTAATCTGAAGCCTATTGTGGAAATGTGCAGTGACCGAGAGCCAACTTTTGTTAGCGGTCGGAATTCAGCAGTTCCGGATTATGCATGATTACACACTGCAAGAGGACGTAGGTAGGATTCATTGAGTGAATTATCTGCTTCAGGGCGCCTAGTGGTGGGAAATACCTCAAAAGCGTAAGAAAGGGGTCTTTTTGTGCACTTATCAGGGTTTCAAACACCCACATAAATCCTATATCGACAGTCATCTATATAGTTAGACTTTCCCAGGTATATCTGATCCGCTTGGGTATCTTTCTTCTCAGCTGCGCTTCAAAACCTTATCGTCTTGATAGCGAAAATGCATCACGGAAAAGGATCTCTGCAAAATGGAAAAATATAGTCAACAGGGAACATCCCCACAGAGCGGGGAAAGTGAAGCGATTCTCGCTTCCGCCGCGACCCTAGAGAAGAAAGACACTCTCGGCATATCAGAGAAGACGAAAAAGGAAGAGGAGGAGGTCGGGGTTGAGGAACACGAATTAGAAGACCCTGACTCCACGAAAAACCTATCTGGCTACCATCTCTCAGAAGATGACATTCAAAAGTTCGGACGGTTCTCAGAAAAGAGAAAACTTGCATTTCTCGCTATCCTTGCTCTCTCGTCTTTCCAGGGACCCTTGGCTTCGAGTTCCTACCTCCCAGCTGTGGCAGATATCGCCGTGATGTTCCACACCACGGGAACAGCAGTTAACCTTTCGGGTACACTTTATTGTATCGTGATGGCTATTGCACCATGCATTTTCAACCCTCTCTTTGATTTCTACGGCAAGAGGCCAGTTTTTCTATTGAACTGCTCGATGTTGTGTATCTGTGGTGTTCTTGTTGCTGTGTCGAGAAATCTAGCGATGTTCTATGTGTTCAGGGCATTTACTGGGCTTTTCGGATCATCCTTTATCAGTCTATCGGCTTCCAGTATGGGAGACATCTATCCTCCTGTTCAAAGAGCATGGGGACTTAGTTGGTGTCTGACAGGCGTGCTGACAGCTGCAGGAGTTGGCCCAGTCTTGGGTGGATTAATCGTAACCTTCACTTCCTGGAGGGTGATCTTCTATGTCCAGGCAGCTATGGCTGGGGTCATTGGTGCACTAGGGTTTGTCTTCCTCCAGGAGACAGGATACAACCTCAAGTATGTAGCCTGGAAAGAAGAGACTGGAAAGAAGTTCAAGCTCGTGTATGTCAACCCACTTAATGTCATGGCAGTGAGCAGAGTTCCTACACTAGCTTTGATGGGGTGGACGTCATTTGCTCTCACCTACAACTTGTACTCCCTTTTGACACCTATTCGTTACGTTTTGGATCCTCGGTTCAATTTCACTTCACCCATTCAGAGTGCCCTCTTTTACCTCGCTCCAGGTGGTGGAATGTTATTATCTACTTTTGTTGCTGGGCGCTGGGCAGACCACGTCTTGAAGCGTTGGATTAGGCGCAGGAATGGTGTGATGGTGTCAGAAGATAGACTGAAAGCCGCGTATGTCGCTACGGGGTTTGCATTACCTGCATCCATCCTTATTTATGGTTGGTGTGTTGAAGAACGTAAGGGTGGTATGGCCGTTCCCATCTTGGCCATGTTTTGCAATGGATTTGCCCAGACAATTGCATTCACCACCATCAACACATACTGCGTGGATAGCTTGCCACAGTTAGGCTCTTCGGCTCTGGGTTCTAACTATTTCATCAGAAGCCTGGGTGCCGCGCTAGGGGCAGGTTGTTCTCTGCCTCAGTTCCTTGCGCTTGGCATCGGTTACTCTTCTCTCTTGTCTGCTGGTGCACTATGGAGTGGTTTTGCAACGTTGTATATCACATCAATCTACGGTAAAAGATGGCGTGAAGCCTGGCTAAGGAGGCATAACCTGCTCAACGATGAAGAGGAAGACACGGGAGAAGAAGACCTCGACGAGGTCCAGCAAGGAAAAAATGTACCGGCGGAGGATGTTTAATTCAAAGCATCCTGATGGTTTTCAAAAGACCAAGGTTAAAGGGTGTGTTTTATATTATGTTTTTAACTGTTTGCCTACAAAATAAAAAATTGACTACAGAAGCGTGTACTCTTATCAGATGCTTAATGTAGAGAGGATGATGCCCCGCGCTATTAACCGAATTCTCTTCTTTATACCGGCCGAATGGCTGGATTGGGTAATAGCACGCATGAGTGTGAACCTGTAGTTCCGACTTCATTCCGGCACGTCAGCTCCTGTGTCGGAATGCCTTTCCGTCACGCTTTTGGCAGATTGGTAGATTTTGGCAGGCTCTGAAGATTTTTATGAATTTTTTTAGGTTATGGACTTGACTCAACATAAGATGGAGAGTGCATATACACTTGCAAAAAAAAAACATCGGACAGTTTTTATGCTGATGGAATTTGTGCGATGTCAAATCTCCGAATAAAGAGCGGCATCGAAAATCTAAATGCCTTACTAATAGCGGTACATATATTTGAAAAAACTACGAGTTTGTTTAGGAAGCGATGCCTGCGATACTCTTATTTCGGGCATTTGCAAGCTATTTGAATACAATCTAGTAGGCAGCTACAAACTTTAAGCGCTGTCATAAAAGCCAGAAATGAATCATGTACTCTCGTATGGCCCATTAGAGCTGCACGGCGCAAGGAGTCCAAGCAGACACAATAGACTTGCAGAAACAGCTAAACAAATAGAGACGTCAACATCCCTATGGGGAGCCGTTTGAAAAGAAGGACAGTAACCGTTGAGTGTCCGGGCTTTGCATTGCGTGAAAAAAATGCAGCTCACGCGGCAGACTTGGTCAAAACAGAAATTATCTCTGGTGCGGAGCTTGTGCCGTGGTGTTATAGTTTAGTGACAAGCGACAGTTATGAGAGTTATTTTTGGGCTACTAATGTTTTTTGAATGGCATTGTTAGACACATAACGGTTAGGCATTTCTTAAGGTTTTATTCGCCGTGAGTTCGAATGCCTAAAGCATTGCCACATGAGCGGACATGTCTTTAACACGGCAACTGCCGGACGTGGTCAAGTCGAGGCCCTCTAGAGGTAGGCACCAGGCACATGCTGACATCATTGTGCGGGCAAGGCATTAGTGGCTACGGTACAGTAGGCAGTGCGAGGACTGAAAAAGTGCAGGAAATGAGCGTTTTTGCTTGTAGAGTGGAGAGGTTGGGATACACCCAACATGGACAAACGGCAACTTAGACATGCAGACGACTGTGCGATGGGAATAAAAGGCGTTCAACTCAACGGCTTTATTGATGGGGGGCAACCGAGAGCGACCCGACATGTGAAGAGCGTCTAGCTCATCACATTTCATATATGGTTTCACACCAGCAGTGTGGGTGGGTATGTGACATTCAGCAACGGCTTACTTGAGCGCACTTACAGACTTGCAGACTTACAGGACAAACTGTCGGACCGAGATGGTAGGCATTCGTGTTTTGAGCACCACTGCTTGGGGAATGTTGTGTCTGCGCAACATCCAATATGTCAAGCTGAAAAAACAAAAAAAAACCCAAAGATCTGAACAGAATCTCATAAGCCCAAAGATCTATATTTGGGAGATAATCCCTACATACGTTCACACGCAAATCTTTATGTGAAGGTTTGTTCGCTCTCTATTGTAGCTGTGGGTAAAATTTAGGACCCACAGTCTGCGGTCTCCAGTCTGGATCGGCCTGTGTCTGCAATCTATCTCTCCTTCAGTTATCCCCTAAAGGCTGGGCTGCTAAAGGCTGGGCTCGGGCTACGGTTTTAATTTCCATGCACGCACATTTATGCCAGATGTGTGGAAGCAAGCGGCCCCAAAGGGCTTTGTAGCTGTGTCGTCGCCTTTTTCTGCCATGCAAGGTAAAAGAAGCAGTGTTCGAGATTCTGCCACCCGAAGAATAGCTGCTGCCATAAGCTTCGGCAGGCTCTACACGGTTAACCTTCCCCGAGACAAAGCCACATGCGTGTGACCTACCTCGCAGCCGTTGGGAAATGCACACTCGTACATACGCCGCTCTCCCTTGCCTTTGCTCAACCAGAGAGCAATATGGTATGAGATGGCATTCCAAACACGGGAAGCCCGCAGGCGCCGAAATCTCGCCTCCTTGCCTCATAGTCGTAGGGACAAAGGTAAGCACAGAATGCTGCAGGCAGTGGTGTGGAACACTACCCATATTTCTTTTTTTGCTAGGGAGCGCTGCTGCACCCCCCCGCTGGAAAGCGCCGCTGCTGCTAATAAATTATTATGTGTATCATGCACTCTTGCTTCCTGTGCCATCCCGCCCTCCCAAATTGGTGGTATCGAATGTTGTATTCGGCATACCGTTCCGACAAGGATAGACCATACGTAGTATCCGCTCCAAAGAACAAGGGAGTTCAGGCAACTTCGCTAACCACTAACCGACTGCACAATATATCATTGAGCAGTGGTGGAGTCTGCTGGTTTTCTTTTCTTGACGACACAACTCTTCAACTTGTCTCTGTGTGTGTTGGCAAGCTAAGTGGTGGAATTGGGGAGACGCACTTTTTAAACTAGTCGCAAGTCATAGAGGGAGAGAGAGAGCAAGCTACTTGACAGCTGAAGCAACACACCACTTTGTGCTCTGTTCTTTTGGAAATTCGACAGTTGTGGTAATTACCAACAGGAGAGCACATATATGCCAGTCCTTTTTTTTCTCATTCACTTGTAATAAGTTACCTATCATATTCAGGTGCCCCTGTATAATACGCATTTCCCATGAGTTTATAAGAAAACACTTGGTATCCCCCGTTACCATACAAACATATTCCCACAAATAGACAAGATGATTGTCGCAAGCCACCCCCTATACAGCGACACGCTATCTGGGCTGGCTATACCCATCTCACCAGAGCGAAGTAATGTACTATCAGAGAAACACAACGCGTTCAAAACCTCAAACTCTCACCTCCTGGATGAGGATAACCACAGGTTCTTTATGGCGCTCAGCTATCCCGATGAGGATGAGGCCAGCTCAAGCAACACTGGCAGCACTACTTCGTGCCAGAGCGATCTTAGGAGAAACACAGATGCAAGCATAGGTTCATTGTCATTGTCTAGCCTCTCCAGTCCAACACCTGCGCTAGCAAGCGTAATAACCTCCAAAAGGCAATCGCTCTCATCGGTGAAGCTGACTGCGCAGTCAAGCTCAGATATGTCTTATTCGTTTGCGGATTCTCTTTCGGTTCTCTCTGTATCATCGGAGTCCTCAGACTTGTCCTCTCCGACATCACCGCTTCAGAGGAAAACAACTTTGCTTTCGACCCCTGCGGCTCTCACCACCATTTCAAAGAATAGCACCACCTCTCCTCATTTCCAGGTGGATATTCTGGAACACCCTCTGAATGAAGAGGACGAAGATGAAGAAGGTGACAGCGAGTGGTTTGATAGAACCTCTAGCTTCTCTGAGGATAACACTAGCGGCATTTCCGACGAGGCCAAGGGTGTATCACCACCCAGGTTTTCAAAGCGCAGGGCGTTTGTTTCCAACCTTAGCAAATCTCTCAAGGTTCTTTCTGGGTTTGCAGCCTCATTTTCCAATTCAGCTGCAAGGAGTCAGGTAGCGCTTGCAGCTTCAACCATGCAATTCAGCGCAAGAATGACAGATGACAGGATCCCAGGAAGCTCCTGCATCACAGATAACACAGCAACATTTCCAAGAAGAGGCTCCTTCAGTGAGCCTCCCGCACAAGCACACAGTCTTGACAAATCTAATCTTTCTGACATATTCAACGACTCATTTGATGATACAGAAGACACAACCGCACAGGACACAAGCATGGAGTACTCTGAGGAAGAGCAGATCCCTTCTATCCCTCTCCAGACATATGGCACTCACATGAGCGCTATTGAGGGTACTAAGGAGGCTCGATTCCTTTCCGTATCCCCACAGCCGTCCAACTGGCGCACCAGAGAGCCCCGTATTAATTCCACTTTCCTGAGGGTTTATGCCCACGACTACTCCTCTAGAGTTCAACATCTCCTTAACATTACAGAAGATGAGCTGGATGCTTATCAAATGCAATTGGAGGAGGAAGAGGTGGAGGAGGAGGAAGAGAAGGAAGAGGGCGAGGCTCGCAAAGACAACGGCAATGCTCCTTCGAAGCAACAGGGCTGCAAAGGCAGCAAGGAGGCTGTCTCATTACAAAGCAGCCTGTTATCTGAGCGTCGTGGTAGAAGTGAATCTAGGGATCCATCGCAGCTCTCCTATAAGGAGTCGTTAAGAGTGGGACTCATGGCCAGGGACAAACTATGGTCCAGCGTTATCCTCCTACCACGTGATGATCAGATTGCAGATAACACAATCACTAGGTCCAAGTATGTCTATGTGGATAATCACACCGGTCACAGGGCCAAAATCATGGACAACACGGCTCACTGCATGGCTAGTGGCTCAAGGACACGTCTCAATGGGTTTGTTCTTCCCTGGATCGACTACAAGACCGCTGCTAGCGAAAACTGCAGTGGAAAGTGTCTCAGACCTTACGGTGTTGTTGGCAATATGCAGTTCACTGTGAGAGGTTGGGCCAACGAAAGGTGGATTCCTAAATCTCCAAGACAGCATTAGCGTCACGGAACATGCTCTGCTTGCGTTTTCTATTCCTCGTTTGTGTCTGATAACGAGAGCCTAATCACGCTTCATCTCTCTTTTGGCTTGAATTTGTTTTTTCTTTTTTTTTGGAACTTTTCTTTAAGGATAATTTTGTTTTGGGTTTTTGGTCGGCGTTTACATTTCCTATACATCAATTGCTTTTGCCCAGGACTTCAAGAGATGATCAGCACTCCTCTAGCTGCATCTGGCTAGAGCCTCTACATCTCTCAAGTGGCTACGCTCCTCCCTATGTTTGCTATATACATATATATCTAGAATCAGCAAGCTACTATCATCAATAACACCCCCTGTTATCGAATATTTCAAGTCTTTTGTACTTTTTTTAGGCTCTTAGAAATATCACAATAGCGTCTTTGGCCATTATTATCTAATAGATATTAGTGCTACCATATTTGAAGGCTACTCATCTCTACACCTTCTGCAGCCCAGGCGTTACAGCAGTGCGATGAGCAGAGAGAAACCGAGAAAGAGACAGAAGTAAAAGGGGGAGCTCTTCTTTCTGCCATTTGGCTACGGTAATGCTTGGAGCTGAAAAATATCGCCTGGTGTAGTAGAGTAGAGAGTCTCTATAGTGTCGACAGACAGGGCATATCATAGTTTCAGGTCTCACTGTGTAGTGCAAACAAAAAAGGAGGTATTTATATTCACCTTTTGAAAGAACTGTGGAAAAGCAGAGAAGATATACTTTTTTTTTCCAACGTTGTGGTGCTCTGTAACTCTCAAGTCATGAGTATAGTGTTCAGATCCTTGAGGGTGTCATCTGGCATGACATCGTCTTCAGGTATGATACCTGTGGGCTTGAATGCCAGGCGTCAGTTTTCCGTCTCGCGCTTGGCAGAGGCGCCCAAGAAGAAGATGACTGCTGAGGATAACAAGAAGAAACAGGCCAGGCAGGAGGCCGCCCGTCGTCTCAGAGCCAGACAGCCAGCTGAAAAATCACCTTTATACATGGAGATCCCCCAAGCGCTGAGGTATCTGCGCGCTGCCGAGGTTGGAAGGCCCGCGAGTGAGGCGGTTCTGTCGATTCGTTCGATAATCATCAGCGAGAGAGGTACGACGCCGGTTTCTGGTGCTGTGAGGCTTCCAAGGCCGTTGAAGGAGACCAAGCTATGTGTGCTCACCACAAACAAAGAACAGCAGCAGTTGGCATTGGAGAGTGGAGCACACATTGTTGGAGGAGTGGAGTTGGTGGAGCAGATCAAGCAAGGTACCATAGAAGTTGACTTCGACAAGGCATTTGCCACTCCGGAAATAGTACCCCAGTTGAAAGACATTGCTCGTATCCTTGGTCCAAAAGGTTTGATGCCCAACCTCAAGAGAGGCACCGTGACAAACGACATTAAGAGTGTCATTACTGAGTCGGCAGGTACCTTGCCCTTCAGGCAGAAAACCGACTTTGTATCCATCCCAATTGCCAGATGCAATTTCTCGGACGAAGAGGTTATCCAGAACTTGATCGCAACCAGTGATGTTATTAGGGCCTCTGCTGCAGGTATCTCATCAAAGAAGCCCGTCGTCGTGGGCCAGACCGTGCTCACCTCAACTCATGGCCCAGGCATTGTCATTAACTTCTGAGTCAAAAAATGGTGGTTCACCCACTGCATACATGTACATATTGAATATAATGATAAGACATTCTCTAAGATAACACCTTCAGCCCCATAGTGCCTCTGTGAGTTTTGCCTCTAGATGCCATTATTAATCCCAGACAAACTGAAAGTATCTAAATTCTCACATCTATAGTGATGTCTCTAAATTATTGCTTTCAAGTAATAGCACACTTATCATAGCTGGATTTAACTAGAACTCTGTTTAGAAACTGTGTCCCTTGGCTCAATGCATGCACGCCTTTGGATCCAACGCGACAAGACACGACGTTCTTAGAGATGTGGAACCGATGCACCAACTCTTTGGCATATTGTTGGTGGAGTCTGAATATCTATCTTTTTAGAGTCTGATCGATATAATTTCAATTCCTTGGTTCTCCGTGTTGCTTTGTGATCGTCTTTCTGCCTCTGTTAGTCGAGGGTGTATGTGGAAAACAGCTGCTGACTGGCCATCAACAACATAGAAGCAGCTCAAAGAGATGTCTACAAAAGAAGCCGTTGTGGCTGTACCACCAGAACCACAAAAGGATATCTTATTGAGGAGACGGTTGGTGATTGCAATAATTGTGAGTGTAGTTACAGATCTAGAGAAGCCTGAGACTCCAATTTGTCTGTGCCCTCTCGATGATTGCTTCCATGTCGCTCTATTGTCTACTAACACTCGTGTCTAGTTGATAGCAGCCAGCTTGGGTTTGCCGTTATGGTACAGTACCACCTCTGTGTACAGGACAGAACTTCCAGAGCAGCAGATCTACGATTGGCATAATACCCTCAAGTCAAAAATCCATTATGATATCCCAGTGTATATAAAGCTGCCGAGGCCGCTTCGTCATCTAGTTGCCGAGACACAACAACTGATTGACGAGGAATTGATTAGCATCAATGGACAGACAGAGTTTGACGTTGATTGGCATGTGACATTAAAAAGTGGAGACGCTGTTGCGGATGCCTATGAGATAGAGCTCTTGGGGTCGGAATCACCCAGTGGGGAATCAATCTTCATATCCCCTTTCTCTAGAAAGACACAGATCATCACTAGCGACAACGTTGTTTCCAATGGTATGGTTGCTGATTTCATCATGAGAGTGATTCTGTATGAGATTTTGCAGTCTGAAATTGATTTTCACACCAAGGGCATCCGTTCAGACGGTGTCCGCAATGATGCCCAGACACACTCAAATGACGAGATTGCACTGCCATACAGTAGCAACTACCATATTTCTCTCTCTTTGCTGGCTGGCGGAGGACAACATGTATCATGGGATATACAAGAATGGCCAGAGTTCTTTGAGTCTTATCTTTCCATCCTGCAACCCTTTGCCAACTTTACCCTGGACTCTCAGGTTGTATACTACGCCCCACTTGCAGAGAACTCGCACTTGAACTGGGACGACTCCTCAAACAGCTACCTGTTAACCGAGAAAGATACATCAACATTCATCAATTTTGCAGAATGGGGTTTGGATGAAGACACTGCGGCTAAGACGACTGTGAACCTGTTGGCATACATCCCCGATGAGAACATCTCTCCTATGCAGATCAAGGGATCCACAACCAATTCATTCCTCGTCCCACAGTGGGGTGGAGTCCAGATTCTCAACAGCGATTCTTTTTCTAAGAATGGCTTGTCTGAGCTGCAATTGGGGAAAGAGGCTCTGCTACCGGTAGTGGAGGTGTTTGCATCTCAGCTATTCAGGCTTCTAGGTGCGCCGGACTCACCTAAATCACCATGGATCCGCGTGGATATACTTACCAGAACGCAGATACTGAGAAACCTGGAAGCTGCAACCAATAACCTGCTTTCTCTGGTGAAGCTGGCGAGTCAACTGCCCACAATTTCTATCCCTGATTTCACCCTCTCACATGTTAAAGAGGCATTGCAGGCAATTGAGGCGTCTGTGGATCATCTCAATAGAGGCGAATGGAATACCGCCAACCATTTCGCAGCAGAGGCTACAGTCCAGTCCAATGAAGCATTTTTCGAAAAGGACATGATCCAACAGATGTACTTCCCAGAGGAACATAAAATGGCCGTTTACCTGCCGCTTTTGGGCCCCTTCTTCACGATTGTTCTGCTAGGGTTCTTGAGGGTTGTTACGGAGCTCAGGAAAAAGTAGATAGAAAAAAACTCAATAAACTCAATCCATTTTAGTTAATTGCGTGTGCTTGATATATATGTTCAGAATATAGATGTTGCATTCAATGGGCACCTACTTCTTCTTTCCCTTCAGCTTGTTGTCTATGTTGATCCATGAGGCATGGACGCCCTTGCTAATTAGCAACTCCTGTACAATCTTTGAATGTGGCCCCTGCACAACAACCTCGATCAGTTTAGGATTCTGTACATTTTGTCCCACGGTAGTGGAGCCGGAACATTTCACCCTTAGCTCAGCGCTCAGGTCATCCGATCTGATGTGAAATGCTTCGAAGCCAAAAACCCTGGTCACAACCTTCCTGCCAATACGTGTCTCGGTCACTATGGAGACAGTTGGGATCTTTCCACGAACAGCGTTAACTGATTCAGGATCCTGCCCTGGTTTCAAGATCTTGTGGTACTCAATGAAACTAGTCTCGATGAACTTTGGACAAACACTGGATCTTTCGATGGCTCTGGTGACTCCAACTTCAACCTTGGGTTTCACAAGTGTCCAAAGCAAGTCATCCAGCAACACTGTCTTTTGGTTTTTAGGATTGACCAGATCTTTTGAGGTAATGTAGTAGTCTAACAGTACTCTAATTTCAGGGGCCGTGTATAACCTAGATGCTTCCTTACCCACCGCCTTGAAGAAATCTCTGCTTGAGGCATTTCCTTTATAAATGGACACTCCTTTGAGCTGATAGCTGCCCTTAATGGTGTCCTTGGAAGGGGTCTGTCCAGTAGCCTCAGTGGCTCCTGAGTGGCCATTAGGAGAAGCAGCACTCACCTTCTTTGCTTTCTTGACTTTGTACGGCACAAATTGCCTCACCCTCTCATGACTGGAATCTGCAAATTTGGTGATGTTTACATCGTCACCCTTGCCTTTAAGCTCAACTAGTTTCTGTTTTTCCATCGCCTTCAAGAACTTCGCAGCCTTCTTCCAAGATGTCTTCTTCATATTGACCATGTTGGGGTCCACAGGTGGAAGGTTCTTCAAGACATGTGCGGACATGAACTGAGACGAAGAGATGGGAGTTTCTGGGTTGTCCTGGGTTATCGACTGTAGTAAACTGCGGACAAAAAATTCGTCAATGTCCTCCACGGTCAGGTTGTATGTCTCTTCCACGAGTTCATGCACTTCGTCGTGTATATCGTTCTTCTCTGTGACCTGCTGTGGAGTTTCGGTGCCTGAGATTGGCTCAGTTGTCAGTGGTTCCCCAACAACCTCCTTCACCATTTCATCCTGCTGAACCAAAGCAGGGAGAGATGATGCTGTTTCAGCATCCGTAAGTGGTTGTTCTTCTTCTACGGCTGGCTTTAGTGGAACACTGAAAACTGATCCACGCTTTGTTATAGGTGGCACAATCTCCTGCTTCACAAACTTTTCGAGTTCATCTCCTGTGTAGTGGAGAACCTTCGCAGCCACGCCGGTCTTGCCAATCACTGAGGTTACCCCTGCTAATGTCATTGTTAGTATTCCCACGGCCATTGGAGCACCAGGGTTGTTTATATCCGAAATTGCAACCACAGCATCTTTGACACATCTATTGTCAAAAGGTGGAATAGTTCCTGGCAGCATGAGGTTTGCACCGCCTAATAAAATCTCGATGACTGGTCCATGGGTGTACACTATAGGCAGTGCATATGGGCATTTCCACAGAGTATACACGGTGGGGATAAAGGGTGAATCTAAGCTCTTGAACCAAACTGGAACACCTCCCTCGTCAGTGTAGATTGTCCCAGACACACCCAGAGGGCTTTTGAAATTAGCTGATTGGGTGGTTGATGGTACCAGTTGCTTCGCAGCCTCAGGATCAAGCTCATCCTTAGGCAGGCCATATTCAGCACAGATATCCGTTAGCAACCGTCTCCTCTCAGAGGATTTGATGTTTGAGAGCGCTCTCACCTAATCAACGTGGTTAGTGATTTCCAACTGCATTATGATCTCCCGTAGGTTTGTTGAGTGATGATAGAGCACATAGTGTGTTTAACCAGCATGTTTAACCAGCATGTTTAACCAGCATACCAATCTATATAGCCTCCACCATGCTTAACCTTGCAACCCTATCCATCCACAGCCCCCGCTTGCTTATACTCACCCCCGGGTCTTTTCTAAACATTTCAGCACACAAAGAGTCAGTCAAATAAAACCAATTCCATTCAGAGTAGCATCGAACGACTTTGCTTCAGGTTATACATCTCAAGCTAACCGAATGGTTTGCTCTCCAGACCTCTTTTAGTAGGTGCTCATCTCATCGCTTCTTGCCATACCAAATTGGGTTGCCTGGAGACGCGCAGCGCGCAGTCCCATGTTGTGGTAACGTGACAGATCGGTGAAATGAAAAGTCTGGGGACCTGGGGTACCACAACGGCTTTCGTTCTTGAGTTGCCGCTAGGTTTGAAATCCGTCACAAATATATTCATTACGCTGTGAAGCGCGAACAAAGGTATACACGCCAGGATCATTGGATCTGCTCTCGATCGCATTGCATTGTGAACTCTCTGTGACCATGATAAGAGAGCCTGATATGAGCATATGATATCATTGACAGACAACTGGCAGTAATTACAGATCACCTGCGGAACATACCCATATCTGTGGATTTATAATGTCGTTTTCCACATTGGCATGTCGGTCGCTTCCGCCTTCAGTCGATCCAGGTAGGATCTTGTCATGGTGTCCTACGATGGACCTCTTGGCAATGAGTGCTAGAGATGGAACCGTGCTGATCTATAGGTTAAGCGGACAAAAAGTGTGGACCATCTCCACCAAAGATATCCGAATCTCACGTGTTGAATGGCGTCCAGATGGTAAGTATCTATACGACCTTCCGTGGGCGGATGCTGTGCTCTTGACTGTCTTATACTAACACTATGCCTCCGTAGGTAAAATGTTTGCTACTATGAGTGAGAATGGGATATGCAAATTGTACGACTCTAATACAGGAAAATCAGTTGTGTCATTCAAGGAGAATTTACTCCCCCCTACATCGCCTTCACGTGATGAGGGTACACAAGCCTTCAGTTCAAGGGTGATAGAATGGAGCAGCAGGCCAGCATCTCTGGCTTCCATGGGGAAATTTGCCAGTCTGTATGAAGTCAGTTTGGAAGCATCACTCTCTCGGTTTGCGCCCCTGCCAAATAGCTCTAGTGAGGCATCATTTGCTGCCAGGTATGCTCTGGATGAGTTCAAAGCGTGCGACAATTCCCAGCTCGACCTTCTAGCAGTGGTCTCTTCGGCTTGCAACGTGGATATAACACTATATGGGCTATTCTCAATTGGCAGTTTTCATGTACCAAACCTGCCTGAGGGTAGTCACATTTCCAGTATAGCTTCACTCAAAAGCCTATCCTCTCATTTGCTGGTGATTAATTCTCACAAGGAGAAAGCGGTTGTGCAGTTGGATACACCGTTTGTAGAGAATTTTGGGTCGCACCTCCCTGTTCTTGTTGCTACTCTGTGCAAGATACAGGCGATCATGGTGTGTTTAGAAGAAGCCCTGCGACTGTTAGCTGAGGACTGTAAAGCCTTTGTGGACTACCAAAAGAAGCTGGTGGATCTGTTAGCCGAAGAGGCAACGCAAAAGGATAACGGAATCGATAGCACATTGGCTGTTCATCAGCTATTTGAACTACTTCTTACAGGTGTTGTCACCGATTCGACACAAAAGTGGCTGACAGATTATGTTGCTGATAGAGGAATCAAGCGTTGGACCAAGCTGGGGAAGCAGTCGTACGAAAGCGCAAGAAAGCTCCTTCTCTACCAATTTGTTCCTGCTACAGAAAGAATAATTGCTCTTCTATCATCATTGTCTGGCCTTGCTCAGTGGAAAGAGAAATCCCAGGGATTGGGTCTCTGTAATGATAAGATATTGCATTCAGCAGATGCAGCGACATCTTTGCTAACAAAGGTGTACCGGTTGGTCATGCATATAAATGAAGAGCAAAGGGTATTTGAGAAGTTCACCACCTGGCTAGCGTATTCTCTGCAAGAGTTGACATCAGACGATCATATTGAAGATCCCAAGGTCAAAGCTGGCGATGTCATGGAATTTTTAAAGGGCAGTCTAACTCGTCCTTGTCTCGCAGAGTTTGTATCTTCGGAAAAAGGTGCGGCAGTATCTACTGAGTGTCTCCACGGTGTGGTGGAACAGCTGAAACAGGCATGCTCTGCTGTATCAAACTCAGTGAAAGATACCATGCTGGAGGGAATAAAGATCGGACAGACTGTAAAAGTGTCTGACTATAACGATGCTTGTCAGCTCTCTTGGAACGTGTCCTCGGGTGAGGGCAGAAAAGAGCACGCACATCTGTTGTTGTGTTCCGGTGGTTCTGTAACACTGTACAGGTTTTATGTCTCGGCTGGTGATGATTTGATCGCTGAAAGTTTAGATTTGAACTTCTCGCAGCTGATTCAGCCTTTTGGTGAAGGTGCCACGGTGCAGGCTCAAATTTTAGGTGACTCGGAAATAGTGAGCCTTGTTGGTTTATCTGGCAAAGGATATAATCTTTCTACCTTTAGCTACCATAACCTGCCGTTTGGAGACTGTTCAAAAGTTGATATAACTTCAGAGCTACTATCCAAGAAGAGGTATTTTCCTTGTGAGGACAAGTCAGTTGCTGCACACGAAGGTGAACCTGAAGATAACATTGGAGACACTGCAGGTTTTGTTCCGGATAGGATGGCATTGAATTCTACTGCTGGAAGAAGGTTGGGTTGTCTCTTAGATAGGCAGCATCGTAAATATTTGGTGTTTGACCTTGATGGAGGTGCCGAAGATAGCTGAACCAACAGTAGCTGGTTTCAAAGATCTATGACAGTGCTCTCTCCGTTCCGTTACATAGATGGAACATTTGTAAAATATAATATAACTTGCATTATTGGTTCATTAGTTTTGTTGCTCCTGGGTGGCTATGTACATTGTTCAATCATGTCTCTAGTATTCTGAGGGATCTCTCGGCTCATTCCCTTGAATATCAATGGCGATATCACCATGGAACCACTCTCACTGAAGCTGAACTTTTCACGTGCAAAGACTACATAGCGCCGCTTGATCCTACGCATCACTTCCGGGGAGAATTTTCCAAAAGGTAGGAAGCAATCACAATCGCTCCTCGGAGACTCCAGAGCAACCTTGCTTATATGCATCAGATCTGTGTCCCTGATCAATGGCATTTTGCGAATGGCGTCTTTGATTTTCTTGATCCTTTGTTCGATTATGTTTTCTTGACGCCTATGAGCTATGGGTAGACCAAAAACAGTTGGTGGAATGTCTATACGAAGTTTGGGCAAGGGATATAGGGCTAATAGCTTCTCGTGTTTGCCGATATCCCTGTGCATTGAAATCACCTTTGATATAGTTTCTATACTGGGCATTAAACTTGTAGAAAACGGGCGAGCTAAGTCAGGCTCATCAGCCCTTATGGGTGGTTCAGTAAATGGGGTAATGATAATGCTCGGCGAGCCTTGCTTCTCCTGCTCAGGATCAGAGACTATATGGTTGTGCTGCCCATTTGGTCCTAGGATTTGCCTTTTTAAATATGTCTTGTACTGCTCAATTAGCTGCGAATCCTTTGATTTTGTGAGCAGCATGTGAGATGGTTGAACAATTTTTCTAAAATTCAAGGCCGGTGATATCATAAACTGTGTGTACCAGGACGGTTCCCTGGTTTTGGCATCCACTGCTTCGATGTATGCCAGATGTAGCAGCTCATTGGTGCACTTTGCATTTGCAGTGGTGGTAGTCAGCTCCATGATGCTGAGATAGTACCCTGCCAGCTTCAAAGAGTACTCAATATGGGCATATTTAATTGACTCCTTTGGCCTGAAGCTAAATCGTTTCTTGGCATACCGGTGGAGATTAGCGATGGCAATTGAATCCAATGGTAATCCTCTGATTCGCCGTATGAGGTGCCTATAGGTGGCTAAGGGTGTGGGAGTCATCTGATCGTACAGAAAAAAAGTACATTACAACAAAAACAATCAGGTGCCGCATACCATCTGTCCATCTGTTAGATAGATCTGCTACGCTTTTCGTATGACTGGTATTCTCAGAAATGTCAACCTATTATCTGGAGAAGTAGTGATAAAAAGAGTACCCTGCCGGCCTCGCGTCAAGGCTACAGCTCATCTGGGGCTGCGATGAGCTTCAATTGCCTATTGCAGCACAGATTGGGGCGGTCTACGCGTTAGGTGTTTACGTTTGTGCGCCTGGGATCGAACCCTACAGATGATAGCAGATATAAGGTAGAAATTAGTGTTGAGGGAGCCATAAAGTCAACATCGTCTTTATTGAATACATGAATAGGGACTATATACAGATCGGTACATCATGGCGTCTGTGGGTCCTCAAGACAAGGAGAATGTGGCTGGTCCTCGCTCCCTGAAGGCGGTCGCAACTGCTGCTGATACCACCAAGATCCATCCACAGAAAATAACGAAGTCAACTCTGGATAATGCAACAAGAGGCGATATCCAAGCGGCCCTCAGACAGAAAAGTTCAAACACAGCAAATTACAGCCATCCATCACAGAAACAAGATCTTAAACCACAGAAACATAGACGTCCTCAGCAGTTTATTGTATCACAGACCCTTCCCCCAACCCGCACAAATGTCCCTTCCAAGGCCGGATATCGCAACCAGATACCCCGTTTCAGCAGCGGCGATCCATTTTTGGAAAGCGGATTGGCAAATTTGAATACGGTACATAGCAAGAGAATAGCCGTTCGAATAGACGAAAACCCGTTCACGCCATTGGAGTCTGGTCGCGTGCGGGTGAATCCCAATCCGTTCCAGAAAAAGAGCGAAGTGAAAACTCCTTTGGCCAACAGCATCGCTGAGAATGATATAGCTGACTGCGATAGAGAAGTTGAGTATGTACCCAATGTAAAAACACAGCCATTGCCAAGTGTGCCGGATACACTTGAGGTCTTTGATACAGAGATGCTGAAGCGTATATACCAGCCGTGGAACTATCCCCCTAAGATACCAGTGGTATCTGATGCAGAAGACAAGCAGCAGAGAGAGTTGTTAATGAAACATCTTGAGGTCAAATTCCACGATGATGATATCAAAGTGGCTAAGCGCTTTGACGAATTCGGTGAGCCGGAGTATAGCGATGCTGAAACAGACTCAGACTGTGAGCACAGCGTCGCCATGAAACCTCCATCCATAAAGAAACGTAGGGATTCAGATGTATTTGGCGGGAGGAAGCTGTATAAACCCAAATGAATGTGAGGATGGTTTTTTTCATGCATAGCATATTATTTGGCTTTACTTCTATAGACAAGATTTATATATAACAACTCGCTTTGCCATATCACTCGAGAACCGTTATATTGTTCGTAACTGTCGTTAACCATTTCACTGTTGAGCACACTGTGGCACTCCCTGGGCTCCAGGGTCTGCGTAGAACCCGTTCTGGTACATATTCTCTGCATATCCGTACCCGTCGTCGCCAAGGTGATCCTCCTCATCATCATCTTCGTCGCTATCTTCAGCGTCGGCTGCTGTGGCCTCAAACTTCTTGATATCCGAAGGAACACTGCCCTGTTGCAATACCGAAAATACCACAGGATCAGACAAAGTCAAATCGTCGGTCGCTCCATCATCCTTATCTGCGGCTGCAGCGTTGCTTCCATTTCCGTAGTTTATTGAAAGAACGGACCTCAGTGTGTTGAGATCATTTCTCTCCAAGAACCAATCATCCTTGGGGAATACAATATTCACTCCTACGTACAGATCACCCATCTTCGTTTTGCCGTTATAGGTGGTATTGTCCTCAAGCGGCATTCCCTCGTTTGGAATTTTGAGCACATCCCCTGGTCTCAGCACTTTTCCTGGTGGAAGAGAATAGCTGAGCCACCTCCCATCCAAGTGTTTTACCAGCTTACGAGATTTGAAACCGCAGAGAGCATCCACAAGAGGAATGGTCACACTGGTGTAGAGATCGGAGCTGTTCTTTCTGCGCTTGAAAGTTGTGTGATGCTTGCATTTGAACTGCAGCACAACATCGCCGGTGATTTTTCCAGGTTGTTCATCAGACTCTCCCTTTAATACAACTTTGCCCTTCGTAGCTGCACCCTTTGGAATGACAAATTCAAGGATCTTTGTCTCTTCTACAACCCTCTTGCCATTGCACTTCTTACAGAGGTCCTTTGTTCTGAATGTGAACCCCATTCCTTTGCAGGTGGTGCATTCCAAATACTCCTGGGCATATGCACCAGGGCTGACTCGCCTCAGCCGGCGAATGGTTCCCGTACCCTCACACAGCGCACACGTTTTGCGTGCAACTGAAGCGCTCTTCGTTCCTCTACCCTCGCATGTTTTGCAGATCACATTTCTTGTTGAAGTTGTCTTGATCACTTTTCCTTTGTATAGGTCTTCCAGAGTGATCTCTACATCAATGGTGGCATCCTCTGTTCTCTGCTCTCTTCTTGTTCTTTGTTGGCCACCGGCTTGTCTAGCACCCTGGTTAAAGAAATTTGCAAAGTCCTCCGGAGTGAATCCATTTGCCTCCTCAAACCTGGTACTAAATCCGTTGTACGAATTGTAATCATTGCCATAGCCGTTGCTGTCGGTTGAACCAAAGGTGTCATAGTGTGCTCTTCTATCCTCATCGCTCAGGATCTCATATGCAGTGGATATCTCTTTGAACTTGATCTCTGCCTCTTCACGCTGAGATTCCGGTACTTTATCGGGATGATGTGCTAAGGCTAGCTTGCGGTATGCCTTGCGGATTTCCACCGATGTGGCGGTCCTCTCCACTCCCAGCACCACGTACAGGTCTTGCACTAAACAGAGAACGGGATGTTAGTGATCTCAAACAAAATCGGCGCGAATGATACACATTGGCTACATACTTGCAATTATTCTCGAGAGCTCTAAAGGGTGTGATTGCCGTCACCTCTCGCCATATGATCCTTGCCCATGAGATATAGAGGTCACCCCACCACAATCTGCTGCTCATCTTCTCCGGCCTTAGTCTAGAGCGCTTGTCAAGAAGTTTCAACACATATCATCGCACCCCCGATGAGCTGGGATGAACTTTTTCGTACACACACGCAAATGCTGTCAGAGAGTATAGGAGAGGTGAAATACTCAAATCTGCGATGAGGTAGAAGCTGTAATGCGAGATGCAGGGCCAGTCAGCTCACTCCACCAAGGGTGATGGATCAGTGAGTTCCTCCTACTCACTACTGAAAAAGAGAGACTGTTGACATTCATGTTGAGCAAATAGGCAAATTGTGATTGCTTCGCAGATGGAATTCGACGCGAAGAAACAGTGAGAGATGAGGGTGGTATAGCTGGGATATTGCTTTTAAGGTTTGACTATAAGTATAAAAACCAGGAGCATTCCAAGTTTCTCGGCCGACATTGGTATCAATAGTAGCAACGAAGATGTAGACAGTGCTCAGTGTTGCTGTCAGTCACTTTCTGATCCAGCCTGGTGTGAATATGCAGAGGCCGAGGCCTGCTCAGCACGCGTACGCACCGTTCGTGTATGGAGAGTAGGTGCTGAGATGAGGGATTTGCCTCTGATGTGAAGGTAGGAGAATTTTTGTTAGTACCCACAGTGTGCGGGATGTACGTGGGGGTGGAATCCAGACGGGTTCTCCGCTTCGCACTCCACTTCTGTGGGGCTCTCTCGACCCGCACGCACTACACGGAATTTGCTTATCCACAATAGACACGGTGGGTGAAATACTCTACAATGCAGAATTATCGTCGGCATGACCGACACCTTGGTCTTACAATAATTGGCGAAGAGAAAACGTGGTGGTGTCATATCGTGCTTGTGGTTTATTATGTGTTAGCGCGAATTAGGATTATGCCCAGGCAAACAGAAAAAAAATTGTGCAGTACGAGGAACCCAAAAAAGCAAAACTGCCTGACCCCTCTCTAGCCCCGCAAAGTCTACCCCAAAGGAAGAAAGCGAAAAAAGACAAACACCTCTCATTGCCGATCATCTACTACTGTATTAACAAAAACGACAAACTGAGGCGTTGCGTAATAAAAGTCGGTGTGACAGTCGGTAGATGACGGAAAGCAACGGGAAAGATGGTATTATACAGGCCCTGTTATCGGACAGAGGGGGGACCACCGCTTCTTCTGCTTGTAATCGTGCATGAGTTGCACGCCTGGGTGGGAACTCGTGCATAGGCCTGCGTCTCCTGGTGACTCTTAAGCGGTGTCATCTATCTCTCATGCCCCACAACCGGTTGCGAGAATTACAGCAATTACAAGCAAGCAGCGGCCCTGCTTACATCGAGGCCTCGATTTCTTCTCGTGTCTCTACACCCTCGCCCAGCACCATGGCTCCACTCCACAAATATCTCTCTCTGTATATATATTAAGCGATATCCCCGCATTTTCTGGCATGTTGTACTGCTGGTCGCCTGGTCAGTTTCCATATTCGTCCATTCTAACTTATATAAGCATAGAAGGCGATATATAGGGAACATATACATCCCTATACACATTCGTCGTGTGATCCATTTACATACACACACAAAGAGCTGGACTCAAACGCCTATTTCCATTTACATTTCTACATCCAAATAGCAGAGCAGCGCTTGCCTCCAAAGAAAAGCCAGTTCCCCCTCTCGGTCTGTCTCCTCTCACTAACTCACTCACACAACACACACCCGCTCTCTCGCTCTCTCTTTCTCCCTCTGTCCCCCCCACACAGTTACCCCTTCCAGAGAATCCCGCAAGGCATCTTCCCCTCTGCGTGCGTGCGTACGTTTTTTCGAATTTGTACCGATACACGCCCTTCATTGGATTTTTTTCCTTCTCCGACCCTGCGTGCGCATTTGCATCTGTGAGTCTAAGCGATGGCAGCTCCAACAATTATAAATCAGAAGCTCTCAGCAACAAGTGCTGAGGACAGGTTTCTGCCCAAGGAGGAGGTTTTACACATTGAAAACGTGGACTCGGTGTTACCTCAGCGTACCTCGGAAATGTCTCTTCGTGCACAGCTGGCTAAGCTCAAGTTCACCCCAGCCAAGAGGCTGACAGCAGCCGAGCTCAACCCTCACACTATCAACGCCAAGTATGCTGTGAGAGGAAGAATCCCCACCAAGGCTGAGGAGCTCAGATCGAAACTGGCTGCAGAGTCGCACTCCCTTCCCTTCAACAAGATCATCAATGCCAACATTGGTAACCCACAGCAGCTCGACCAAAAGCCTCTCACTTTCTACAGACAGGTGCTGGCCCTGCTGCAATACCCAGAGCTCGTGGAGAACCCAACGATCTCTCAGACAATCCCGAGTGATCTCGTTGAGCGTGCAAAGATTTTGCTATCCAAGATTGGCTCGGTCGGCGCCTACTCTCACTCCCAAGGTGTTCCACACGTCAGACAATCCGTTGCTGATTTCATCACCAAGAGAGATGGCTACAAGGCTGACCCTGAAGACATATTCCTCACTGCTGGTGCTTCCACCGCCGTCTCTTATCTCATCTCCATCATGGCCCTCGGCCCGGAGACGGGTTTCTACATTCCAATTCCACAGTATCCTCTGTATACTGCCTCGCTGGCTCTCAACAACGCCTCTGCCGTACCTTACTACCTTAACGAGGAGAGCGACTGGTCAGTTGACCCCGTTGAGCTTCGTCGTGTGATTGAGGAGAGCATTACGAGAGGTATAACCCCTAGATGTCTTGTCGTCATCAACCCTGGTAACCCAACGGGTGCTATTTTCAAGTCAGAGACCATTGCCGACCTTCTTGCCCTCGCTGCTGAGTACGGTCTGGTTGTGATTGCCGATGAGGTGTACCAGGAGAATATATTCAAGGGAGAGTTTGTCTCTGTCAAGAAGGTGTTGAGACAGCTCCAGGAAATTGACCCAGAACGTTTTGCCAACACCCAGCTTGCCTCGCTGCATTCTACCTCTAAGGGTATCTCTGGTGAGTGTGGTCAAAGAGGTGGTTACATGGAGCTTGTTGGCTTCGACAACTCTGTTAGAGAGGAGCTCTTGAAGCTTGCATCTATTTCTCTGTGTCCTGTTGTCACCGGTCAGGCCCTCGTAGACCTCATGGTGACTCCACCAACTCCAGGTGATGAGTCCTATGCTCAATACTACGCTGAGAGCTCTACTATCCACAAGGCACTCGGGGAGCGTGCGAAGATGCTCTACGATGCCTTCAACATCATGGAGGGTGTCGAGTGTCAGCAGCCAGAAGGTGCTATGTATCTATTCCCTAAGATCAACATCCCTGAGGACGCTCTCAAGGCGGCTGCAAAGAGCGGAATGGAGGCCGATGAGTTCTACTGTAACGAACTTCTCGAGGCTACGGGTATTTGCGCTGTTCCAGGCTCTGGTTTCGGACAGGTTCCAGGCACGTGGCACGTGAGAACTACATTTTTGGCCCCAGGCACCGAGTGGATCCAGCAGTGGAGCGATTTCCATGCCAAGTTCATGGAGAAATACAGATGAAGCAAGGACTGCCGCCATGTGCACAGTATAATATTTCCTGACGTTATATATTCATTTCTTGTATAATCATGTATAATAGCAGTTCTGGAGTATGTATAGTTTCCCATTGATGAAATATATTCATGTCAACACATCAGACATATTAAGGAGTGAACCAGTTGAGATCTTGAATCATCTTGTCGCTCTCGTTTTCTTTCTTTTATGTATCGACTTAATGCTTTTGAATTTTCCCTACAGAACCACTCTTCTGCTCCTGCTCCTGCGGTATGGTTGTCTCTACATTTGCGCTTGCAACAATCACCATGCAAACCCACACTGGTAACCATCCCAGACTCACTGCAATCCACGTCCAACAATGCAAAATGTTAAACCCTTGTACAAGGCCCCAGAATAGATCAACAGTAGCACTGACAATAAGGGGTACACCTGACCTCTCCACCTGCAGAAAATCCCACATGTCCGAAACCTCGCTCAGCTTGGTGATCACTGCACTCACCACAAAAAACAACCAAGGAGAAGCAAGAAACAAAGCTACCGAGTTTCTGAAATGGCGTTTTAGATCATCCGCAGGAGCAGCCACTCTCTTGCCATACTTCACGAACGTGAGGGGGAATGCACAGAAACCCATCACTAAGGCAAGAGCAAAGTGAACCACCAAGAGGGCAATTAGCAGAACGGTGAAAACAAAAAGGGCAAGAGAGTTGAGTGCCCGTATGCGTTGTTCATTTGCGAGTTTTGAGTTTGGGGAAATCCTCGATAGGGCCAGTGGGGCAAATGATGCCAATAATCCAGCTACAACAGTGAGATATGTAGGCGTAGCGTATACTCTCCAGAACTTCTCGTATGGATACACCAGGGAGAGGTAGATGGCAGAGGAACCAAAGATAACGCAAGCACCAAAAATGCTGGCAAATCTGATAAAAGTTGACACAACAGAGTCTGTGTCAACGAATGTTGAGTCCCAGTCAAAATACAAGTTACTGCGATGCTTGAAAGTGTTGCTGTTGTTGTTTGTGAGTAGAGCGCTGAGTGACGACACCGCAAACGCAACAGCCACCAGGACAGCTGATGGAAGGTACGTTCCAATGGAAACAAAGTTCCGTGGTGACATCAACAGGTAGAAGAAGAACGATTGATGGAATTTCTCTAGTGTGTTGTTCACCGCTCTGAACACAGCCTCGACAACACGGCCAAATGTTGTAATATCGGCCCCTCCTTCAGTACCCTTAGCCCTCAGCGTGATGGCCTGGATGTTGTATCCACTGAATGCCTCGCATCCATTGCCACCACCGCCAGCTAGCTTCGCAATTCCCGACAGAGCCAGCTCCACGATTCCCTTGACTAGAATTGTGGCCCTTGAGCTGTAGGAATTTTCATCCAATTGCTCCAAGGGAGTGTTTTGCAGCGAAATCTTGAAGCCCTCGTGTTCGGCGATGATGACAGCACAATTAATAAGATCCAAGTTGGGAAGTTGGCCATTGACTCCAGAATAATCAAGCTCGATATATTCCAAGTTGTCGGCCGCCGATGGGTATTCTACAACAATCGCGCTCTCTATGCTTCCAGCGGTCTTTTCCAGGGAAGAGTGGTATGCTTCCACCCACGAACGAAGTGCAGTCTGGCCATTCTGGGGAAACACGACGATGATGTCCTTGGACCAGATCGACAGTCTGTAAAAGTACCTCGCAAGCCCTAGAGCAAGTGCTATACCGCCAACATTTAGCTGCCTGTCTGCTGTAAGCCATGGAGCCGCCAACACCATTGCCTCTGTTCCATCTCCTCTGGGGCTATGGAATATACCGTAAAGCACATCCTGTTCCTCAGACCTATACACAGTCTCACCCACAAGCACGATCTCATCCTCCGTGTATCTGTGATAGGCAGTCTTGTAGCCGATATCCTCCAGCCATGACTTCAAAATCTCGTTGCGTTGGCTTAGTGGAAGTCCCAATATTCTGGATACCTCTTCCCTGTATCCTCGTAACATGTTCCACTCACTTTCCCTATAAAAGCTGTAAGCCTGCGACGGCATCAGGGCATTCTCAGATATATAAGTTTCTCTGAATTGACCTTCCATCGGTAGCACCATCAGCCAAACCAGTCCGATGATAAAGAACAGCACCGAAAACTTGGGCAGTGCCTTGAGGAGCTTGGGTATCAGACCCAAACGGTCCATCTTGCGATGTATTTTCTCTAAGAGAGCCATGGCGTTATAGTAACTGTAATGCAAATGGTATGTAATAAAGCTGGTACTTGGCACTTGGCAATTGAAACTTCAATCTTGCTGGAAAGAAGGGCACAGTTCACACTATACGTATTTGGTGTAAGGCAAGTATTAGAAGTTCCTGTTGGTCTCTTGATGTATCGACTGGGTAACAATTGACGGCGCACGCAAGAAAAAAACTCAGCTCTTGACCCTCGTCACATATATCCAAAACGCAGTGCAGATGGAAACTCAGATCAAAGCTTGAATCCGGGATCAAACACCCCACGTTAAGTGCTGTTTATTTCATTTGGCATCGAGGCTCTTGCCTACCACCTCATCTCTTCCATACGGGAACGAACACGGTATAGACGTGTGGTAGTGCGCATACAATATAATAGTACACATGTAATATCAACTTAGAGAACTGGATCTTAAGCCCGTATTTAAGATATATAGATTGGCTCTAATAAATGCATATATTCAGATACACAGATCTTCATCCATGCAAGGTACAGTTTTATATATATATTGAGCGGAGGGTGAACTCCATAGTTGTATAGCTAGGTGGTTCCTTACCTCAGAACCCTTGCATACTGCAGCTCTGTCTCCTTGACTAGCTGCTGCAATCCTATAATCAGAACTTGATGAGCAATGTTGGGAAACTTGTTCCTATGTAGACCAAACCATTCCAGCGGTGGTGTGGCATTTCCCAGTTCTTTTAGCTGAGGAGCTTCGATGATCGGCTCTTCGATTGGTACATATATGTACTTCTCATCCTGCTCGACATCTCTGATCTTGTTCTCGATATCAACGGTCTCAAAGATAGATCCAACCCTATCGTTTTCGTGTTCGCCTTCCTCCGAGAGTCTCATGGCCGCAAGACGTGATGACAATGCATTGGCATGTGTTGTCCACATCTCCCGAATGAAGTTGATGGAACCCAGGTTCCATCTGACATCCACCTTTCCCCCAAAAGAAGAGTTAAAGGTATACTCAACGACATTGGACAGTGGATTTTGCCAGATATTCATCGCAACAGCCAGAGAGGGGAACACAAAAATCGATCCTCCCTTGGCTTCATTCGCATGAACCACAAATTCCGGAACTTCGATGGAGGTGATGGTATCTTCATTGGCCTGCTTTCTGAACGATGAAAGTGCCACTGTGACGTCCTCCAAAGTGAGCTTGAGACGATCCTCCAACTGCGTGGCTGTTCTCTGAAAAAATTTGGCACGGGAAGTTCCCACGTTTATCACTAAAACCTGAGAGTCGAAGAGTGTGCTTGGGTACACCTGCAACTGTATGGCACCAACGGATACATCGACGAAGGCATCCAGACTCGTCAGTGCAGTCGATGCGAGAGAACTTACGGTATCCAAGTTGATTCCTGAATGATGTGTACCCTCCTTGTTAACACCAATTCTAACCTTCTGTGGCGGTTTCTGTGGAGGATGGACTATGGAGCCTCTTGGAGCACTGCTCTTTCTTCTCAGGAGGGCAGAATCATGAAGCACTTCCTTATAGGACAGCTTGATCTCATTTCTCATCCTGGCAACGGAAGCATAGATATCCATGAAGTTTGAAGCTGCCAACGCCGTGAGATATATGTTGATTCCATCAATAGCTGCAAAACCAACAAGCAAGTCATGGACAAAGCTCTCCCCACGTTGGTTGAAAATAGAAATCGCTGCCTTTCCCATCTCCAAGATAAAAAAGGTATGGAAATCAAAGGAGGTCTTCATCTGTATCCGACCCACGGATGCAGAAAGAAGAACCAGAGGCACATCCAACACTTTCCCATCTTGCGACTCCCAGGCTATCGCAGAGTCTAGTATCACCTCTGTTATGCTCACTTCTCCTCCTAGTCTACCTGTTGATGTCAACTGGGTCTTTCCAAATCCAAATTTGACAATTTGATCCCATGAGTGATCTTTGCACGAAAGTGCCCAAAACCTGTCAAGGGAGAGACGAAGAATACCCAATGACTTACCAAGATCCACCTCACATGCCACGTTGCTGATAAGGAAGGTGAGAGCCCATGGGAAGGCAGTTGAAGAAGCGTCTCTCACACGCGAAGCAAAGTTGGTTGCACGGCTAGTCGGAGACGGAAGTTGGCTCTCACTTTGCTTGGGCTCAATAATGCTGACACTGGAAACACTCCCACTGCCTGGGAATGCATCCTCGGCAAAAAGTTCTTTGGGGATCCAAATATCTCTGAATAGGTCCAGATCTTGAAGCTGGTTAACATTGACGTAGGCGGTGACATCCGAAACGCTTCCTGTCGATACAATTTTGTTCTCACCCTCAAGATTCAAAGACGCAGAGAGGGTTATATTCTTAATATCCAGCGAGCCACTTGTTTCACGTGAATACACGTGCTGCAATTTGGCACTCATCTGCTCAAACTGAACCACACCGCAGATGATTTCGGACTCATCGTTGGAGGTGACTGTGAGGCTAATGCCGGATATACCCACGACTGCCTTGACCATAGCAGTGGGTTCACACGACAGAGAGATCATTTGGGAGTCAATGGACAAACCAAAATGAATGTCGAACGAAGACAGCCATTCCTTGGGATCAAATGTGGATGGCTCTTCTGGATTAAGGGGCGATTCGCACACTTCACCATTCTTAGCCGTGGATGCCACCTCGTTTCGCAACATATCTCTGAATCCCTTGTAGATGTCCACCAAAACTGGAACACATGTGGCAGATAATGCATTTTCTGATGAGGAGACTGACACCTGTGTGCGCATGGTGTGTTTTCGAATAAGCACTCCTCCTCCAGAAATTGCCCTGCGGTATTCGGTGGAGATTTTCATCGCTGGAGAATGCAATGCAAGAGATGGAAGGTCACCTTCTGTGTCAATATCAGAGTTAAAGATCAGAAAAGAGGCTCCACCAAACACCATTATACAACGGACCAGCTCGAGATCAGATCCTACCACTGACCCACTGGCGCTACCAGATACACTCTTACGAGAGAAACTATGGCGACGTTGAGGTGGAAATGGCCGCGAAGGACGTGGTTGGCGCTTGGAGATGTACTCTTGGACCACCGCCATGGATTTTGCAATCTTTTCCAACATCTTGAAAGAATTGCTCTGAAGCCTCACATCAAGCGTTTTGCCTGTTAGACGGGAATTCAACTGACGTCCGCCACTCGAATGCGGCCCTCTATCCGATATAGTGTACATGAACTGAAAACCGGGGAAAAAGGCTCTGTTTGGCCTGTCGTACTCGTTCGAACTGCTGAAGAAGTCATTGTGTGAACTTCCATTGGCAGTGGATACATATGCATTCACCATGGAAATTTTGCCGAGACGTTGCTGACCAACCACATATGCTATCTGATATCCTGCAATCAATCCAGGAGCACTTTCGGGGTCATATTTGCTTGGGTTTTCAAACAGCCAACCAGCGCAGAAATTGTACGAGAGAATATGAACAGAGAAAGTCTCCAAGAGCGAATGGATAGTAGGAGATGTTGGAGAGGTGGGCGGTACAGGGAAAGATTGAGCGTTGGCGGAATTTGGTGGGGATGGCCATTTTACCTGCGGTAGCACCTCGACAGGCTTGGCGTTGTTGCTGATTATTACATCCAGCGCATCATAGAGCAATATGAGTTTACCCAGTGTTGGTGCATTCAAAACCACACGGCAATACTCGCTCTTCACCTGAATATTTCTCTCTGGGGCCGAGGCATCCTTGTCGTCCGAAGTAGAATCCGCGCTCTCTGGATTGAGAAACTTAGCATCAAAGTTAAAATCAACTACGGTAAACCCATCGCTGGCATGTACGGCAACTTTCTGTCTATCTCGTACGATCAGCCTCACCGCAGGCAGAGCCATTTCACCGTAGGTATCTGACTTGTAAAGCTGTGAAGAGTCATTATTGTGGAACGCGTAGTTGTATGTAGAAGCGGTGGGCTTTTCGGCTTCAAGGCATAACTCGACCCCACCAGACGTGGTCACAATGGCAACATACTCTCCCGAAATATCAGCCTTAACCAGCAGAGGTGGTGATTTTTCGTTTGCAGTGGGTTGCAGGGCTGCATTGTCCACACTGGTATTCTTATGCCAGCCACTTTTCTCGGACAACCTGTGGACTCTCTCGACCGCTGTTTGCAGCTTACGGATGTTGTTTTTCACCAATGTCTCGTCAACAAAGGCCATTTTAATTCCCTCGGTACATTCCTGTACCCAAAGTTTCGCTGTTCCAACGTTTAGAGCAGTTTCCACGGATTTATGCTCGGGGCCATTTGTAAATCTCGCGAATAAATTGAACTTCAACAGTTCGGTTCTCATATATTCATAGCCGGTATCGTAATGACTCTTCTTACTGAGCAATACCGTTGAAATCCTGTTGAAGTCAAGTTGACATGCCATGACATCCTCAATTGCATGAATGCTGGCACTGGCTCCCTTCACTTGGCCTGAATACTCCAATGGAGATATCACCTTCAGATTCCACGATATCTCCTTTATGGCCACCGACACTATGGCTGGTGGGGGGCTAGGGGGTTGTGGCATCGGCTCTAGAGTATTTGTTGGGTTCAAAAGTGGGTTGAGCATAGGCTTTGAATTACCCCATTTGTGCTCGAAAACCTTGATATGATCAAAGTAAGTTAACTCGTTATCCAATACCGTATTCACAAACTTGACATACTCTTCGGTACCTTGGTCACAGTGTAACGTCAGAGAGTCCGCCGTCACAGAGATATGTTTGAGTCCGGTGTCTGGGGGACCGTTACCAGAAATAACAATACTACCTTGAGAGATGGCATCGGAGAATATAGTAGATCCATCGAGGTAGAGTTCTGTGGTTAGCTTTTTTGCACCTAGAGCGACATTGAATGGGACATTGGGGTCTTCTACCGTGGAAACCAGAGCCGCTGCTGTGACCTCTTTACCCCATACGCCAAGTGCCGTTTTGTCGAGAATTACCTTGTGGTTAAAACGCTCCACGAAAAGTGTGAGATGGACAACAACTCTAGGAAGTGGGGATGCCCTCTTCCTCTTCTTCACCGACAAATCGCTCAACGTTGGTGCTCGTTTTAGAGGGTGCTGTGTAGTAGCTGTTGCTGCATCCTGGTGTGAGTAACCTTTCAAAAACTGCTTGATTTTTAGAAGCTGAAAGCTTATCCTGCTCCTCGAAGAGGCCAAAGTTATCGAGCTCTCTAGTTCCAGAGGTGATGAGCCTGGTTCAGCCAGCGAATGCAAAGAAACGCTGTTGCTGAGAAGGAGCTCAATTTCTAGGTAATCCAGGCACAGAAAGTCATCCTCGCGGTCAAAATCACAGAGTCGAACTGAAAGGCTCTCCACCCCCATTTGCACGGACTTGCGCTCAATAGGCTGCTGTACAGCCGTCTTCGAGTTGTCTTTCGGGGTGCTTTGTCCGAACACATAGCGGAAAAAAAACGAACGCTCTATGTCTGGAAATTCCCAACTACGCCAATCCGAATAGATACGAATCACTTCGGCTTTGGCAGAAGCAGGCGCAGTCCAGTCCTTGCTCTGGAAAATTTTCTCCGTACTGTTCAACCAACTTTTGGGTAGATTTTGAACAACATGCCTTAAACGGGTCACAATTTTCCAGGAATCATGGGACCTGACATGGTTCTTCGAGGCGCGTATAACATATGAAGGCTTAGTGATCACAGCAGGATCATGTTCAATTTGGCTCTCGGTACTTGCCTTATATAGGAGCTCGATCGCTGATTTCTTGGAAATTCCATTCACTTTGTCAAGCATCTTTCCCACGGCACTGGCGAATCTATTCAACTCAGCCACATAACCTCCCAGAAACTCCAGCTCTTCGGCTTCGAAATTGATATCCAACGTTCTGAGATTTAGGCTGGTTGTAAGACCAGACACCGTAGGTATATCCGTCAGCCAGCATTCGGCATCATGAAGCGTGAGAGCAACAACGCTTGAATCCTTCCGATATAGAGTGTTTTCATCCCAACTACGCTTCAGCATTACAATGAGCTCTCGTGTGTGAATCGCCGCAGTTATTTCTGTATCCGTCTTTGGCGACGATAGAGGTCTGCCCGGGTGCAGGTCCTGCTGCGGTTGTCTCATCATCTTCACAGAGAGCACTAGTGATGGGTTTAGAATGTCGATGGCAATATGATCAGGCAAATTAGAACTGCCTCCGAATACCTGCTCCAAATCAACTTGCGGGGAATGCGCATCTGCGGTCTTCTCTGACCATAGCTTGGCGTTGATAGAAGGACACACAAATCTCACATTTACGACGGCAAACTTCTTCAGCTGTATGAACGTGAGGTGGTTGATTATATCTCTCTGTAAAGCATCCATGGTGGTTTCAATGCTACAGTCCAGAAAATCACAGATAATCTGAGTCAATGCAAACGCAGCTTCACGAGAGCCGCAAGTCCTAACGCCGCCTACGTTGAGAATAATATTATCGTACTCAAACTCAGGGTCAGGCACAAAACGGGGGGTGAAGTCGGCGTCATCATAGGATGTCAGTGGTTCAAACTGTTGGCCCAAAGTTGTATAGTTCCCCGTGTGGGGATGAGAGTTCTCCCTCATTCGTGCTGTCCTAGCCACATTCTCGTTCAATAGTGAAGCGGATGAGTTATCAGTACCATCCAATATGGGGAGGGCATCCAGTACAGTATCAGCAGTTTCACTGTTGAGAGGCGGGGGCAGGTCCGGTAGAGGCAATGATGGGCGGATCGATCCATAGTCTCGATTATACTTTCCAGTACGATTCTCTGGGTATAGCACAAAGGGGGTCCTATGAAAGGGTCCATCGTGCAATCTGATGTGTTCCTGTTGCCGTCTTCTGTGTTCTTCAAAGTCCTTCTTTTGAATAAAATTGGTGAGGACAATAGAAGTGTCGAGGCTTAATATGGGACGACCAGAGTCGTATTCAGAGCGTGGGAACACAAACACCTGTACCTGTGGAATCTTGAGGGTGATCCTGCTGGTGTACCTACTGTTCGCCATGTCATTGAATTTGAAATCAACATTCCTCAAATGTAATCTGGTAATCGATCCATCGCGAAAGGTGTTCGCTTCTTCACAGTTTCCAAAGCTCTCAGAACGAATATCAGTCACTATCTCGGGACAGGTGAAACTGAAGTTTGTGATGTCGTAAAGTACTGGTTCCTCTATTTCCAGAGCATTCTCCACATCTTTATACCCAAATGCAATATTCTGGACAGCAGCACTGAACCCGGCAAGGAATTGCCCTTCACATAATGAGCTTATCTTTCCAGCGACAAACTCCCACCTGCAGAAATAGGTAGGTTCAGTGGGAGGCAGGCCAAATATACGGTGTCCATGGATAGCCAGCCCATCAATTCCCAAGTAAGAGGAATCGGACTTGCTGCCCATAATATCACGCTTCCAACGTTTCTCCCTTGTTCGCTCAAAAATCTCAGCAGGTGTTATATCTGTCACGTATTCTGCGACCACAGGAGAAAAGTCGGCTTGCATGTCCATGTAATAATTAGTGAATCTGATGTCAATATCCAGAGTCCGAAAGGATAATGCCATATGCGACTTGGAGTTGTAGATGTGCGAGGGTAGAACAAGACAACCGTTAGCAACGCAGAAGGAAAACAAAACGTCTGTCTCGTTGGTTGTCTTGAATTTGCCTGTCTCTACATCTGCTCGATTATCAACCACTGACGGAGAGCTCCCATGTATACTGCCACTTCCATGTGTATATTCGTCCAAAGTTCGAAAGTGAATATGATCACCAAAATAGTTTTCCTTCACAACCATGATATACCTCACCAAAAAACCATAACACTTTAGGGTGGTATCGTCACATGTGCAGTCAATCACCACAGAGTCTATCGATCCAATATCAACCGCGACATTGTATGTATAAGTACCTTTAATGTTGAAGTTCATGGCCATTCCCACCTCCCCAGTGTCCATGAAGTTGTTGGTGGTGTGCCATGGAGGGGCATCCAGGACCAATTTGAAACAATTGGTATGCAAATTATATGTGATTGTGTTAGACAAGCGGTGAACTGCAAGGAATGGAATCTCGGCCCCAACACTCAGTTCTTCTCCTTGAAAAGAAAGGTAGATGTTGTCGTTGAAATCCGCCGGATTGTTGATGATGTTGCTGTCATTGATGTTGAGAAATAGCTTGTAATCGATGAAGTTGAGGTTGATGATATAGGTGAAGGGCCGGAACATTTCGTATTGAAAGGGTATGTCGCCAGGAGACGCGAAATCATCAAACAAGTCAAGTATTAGAGTCACGTGTTCTCGCAGCAGGAAAATCTCTGCGGAGTAGGCGGTATTCTGAAAATTCCAAGTGGTATGGCCATTCCATTTTAATGGGGAGCCAATATCGGCAGACAACTCATGTTTGTCACATTTGAAAAACACGTCATGATTGATACTGGACCGAAGCTCCGGATGAGATAGTCGCACTTCCAATCTGTTCTTCCAACCGTCGGTCTCAGTGGGGATATAAGAAGCATCAGTAGACATCACAGAATCCTTATCAACCTTGAGCTCAAACCATGCAAATGGCCTGAGCACTCCGGAATTAGGAGCCTCCCCTGGAGACTGAAAGTTGAAGTCTTTGCTGGGCTCCCTGAATGGTATGCGGACCACTGCCTCGTCCAGGGTCTCGACAAAAATGCGGAAAGAGGTATAACGACGGATCTGGCCAATCTTGAGCTTCTCGAATGGCTCTGCATCCCTACATGCAAAAGGGAACATCATTCTATATAAAGACTCCCTTTGCCTATGAGTCCAAGGACCATAATGCACCATTGCACCTGAAATTGCTATGTTTGCACCTGCCTGTGGAGGAGCACCTCCATTGCCAATATCGGGTCCTTCTAAGGGATCTGTGGGAACAGGGTTAACTGGCACTATTCCTGGTACATCGTAATAATACTTTAGCGCAGCATAATCGCACCCTAAAACGTGGGTGTATTTTGCATACTCAAAGCTGGAGCTGCCTGTATTCCTTTCGAGTCCATCATCGTCTGTCACATATCGCCTTAGACCATGCCATATGGGGTCACTCTCTTTGGGAGTATCATCACTATCATGATTTCTAATGAAGTCGCTGATTCTGCGCAACACTTTCAATACCTTGTTCCTTTGGTGGGTGTCACGCACAGCAGAATTATCATATAAAGAGGCACCGACATCCTTGGTTGCATTTTGACAGCTGACATTGGGCTTCATGTGCACATTAAGTTTTCCAAATGAAACACTGAGACTCGTAGAGAAAAGGTCCAGCTCGCTTTTTGCAGGGGCGATATCTGCCAATCCCTCGGCTGTAGAATATGACACAACAAAAACAGATGACGTGGTTTCATTCCCAAACACAATTGATCCTCTTTGTATATCAAAGGATATGGGAAAGAGCTTGAGAATGGACAGACCAGTCGGTCTCTTTTGCCGTGTCCCAGGGTATTCCTCCGGATGTGCACTATGTTCCAAATGAGGTTCTGTTGTGCAATGCGTCTGTTGTGGGTTCAATGGCCGTGATGTGGCACCTACTAAACCATCCTCGTTTGGTAAAGCACCCAGTTCTGATATGATGGGGACAGTCACTGTCGATCCACTACGATTTGGTGTGCGTTGCGAGCTGCGATCGTCATTACTTGTATCTTCCGCATCATTGTAGGTTGTGGCTTTGGATTTATCTTGCTGTGCGTGTCTCCTTCTGAGCCCGTCATCTTGCATTCTACTGTGTTCTCTGCTAATGTTCTGAAACTTGGTGCCATTGTTTTTCAGGGCTTCTTCTTGTACTCTCTGTTGCTCGCGCTTGTCTGCCTCCAGTACAACATTCAGGACGTTTTCATAGGCGTCGCTTCTGTTGAAATAGAATATTTCAAGCCCGTATGCGGTGAACAAGAAACGGGACGGCAGTTTTTCGTTTCGTGCAAAAGCAGACTCCTTCTGCGGGAGTTCTATGTCTCCTTCCTCAACGGTGGTTGAGAATGACAATAGAGACTGCTTCACGTTTCCAAGCCAGTATCGCCAGGTAAACGAACCCTGATGCACCAGGACGATGTTGTCCTTGGAGATGATGGTGAGGTTTTTGAAAAATATGCGGCCTCCCAGAAAGGAGACTTTGAGCGATTGCACCTTGACTCGTATTCGGTGAGTTTTCCACAGCAACAGCTTCAGCGAGTTTGAAATGATGATGGCAACCAGACGGTTGAAGTAGAAGATGAGGCCGAGGGAAACCACCAGCGATAAGACCCAGTCAACTAGGAACACCCAGTTAAGGTTCTGCGTCGAGGCCACCGACAGAGATAGGAAATGGGAAGTGACATCCATTTTATGAGATTAGGCTGAGATCTGGTGGGGGGGTGATTTCTCGGAGGCCATCAGTGCACACACTGAATGGGTCGTATCCTATATGTCATGTATATAGATCAGTACCATGTAGATGCCAGTCGATGTTTAGAACCGCGGAGCTGTAATGGGGAAGGTTCAAGGGTGCTGGTATTGGTGCTGACTTGCTTTGTATGTCAATGCTTGATGATGATATTGCAACAATTGGTATATTTGCTTCTATGGCACACAGACCATACTCATCTAAAGAGATACAACGTACATACAGGTACAAACCATATGCATTTTAAGCATTTTATTAGGCGGGGCTATGTGTGCAGTACATAACGTGCGTAACGCGATGAGGGAACACACGGTTAAGCATAATGTGTGGTATAGCTGCTCTGCATAGAGAGAGGGAGAGTTGGAGGGCAGGCTCAGGTGGGGAGGGAGCGAAAATAGATACAATAAGTCAAAGAAGTTAGCTGCCTTTCATATATTATGTTCGATAATCTCAGGATGACTAGTGCATACTTTTGTGCTAACAAAAAGAAAAATTCTTTTTGTCAAATGCATTACTTGTAATTTTAGAAGGGTCATATAGGCAAAGCAAAACAACATTCTGTGCATTCGCAAATTAATTTTTAGAAAGTTGAGATACAGATGAGAACAATATCACCATTTCAGAAAATGCGTTTCTCAACTAAATTACCATGGAGGTGGATGAAATGTATATTTGTATGATATATACATAAAATCCAAAAGCCGATATATATATATGTACAGCTATTCATATTATCAACTATGACCTGAAAGTCACTCTACTGTTCACTGATGGTTTCTTTAGTTGAGTGAGAGATTTACTACCACATCTTCCCAGCTGCACACACTAAACCGGTCTGGTGCCCTTCACCTTGCGCTTCAGTCCCAGGGGCTTCAGCCCTTTGCCTTTCAATCCTTTGCCTTTCAACCCTTTGCCCTTCAGTCCCCCTGCCCTGCTACCTATCTCTACTTCTCTCCTCCTTCGGCGCCTACCGTTTAACAGCCCGATCACCTTGAGTCTCCACACTCCCATCAACGCGATGAGTAGGCGGCGGCCTCGCGATGGTTCGCGCCATAGCACAGACCGGCCAGCAGGAGGGGCCAACCCATAACGTGCACCAACCAGTACTACCTCCAAGACCGCCACCTGAAGCTCATCCATATACACAGGCATTGACGATGAAATGGAGGCTACGAAGCCATTTGGGGTGGTGAACATACGGCTTGCAGCAGTTTTAGAAGGTTATAGAGATCCTGACAATAACATACATCCTGTTTTTCGTCAAATAACTGAGATATATATACCAACATGTCCAGAGAAGCACCTTTGAAGGCGGAGAAGGACTTCACCGAAACGCTCGACGAGCAATTCCCACAGATCGATACTCTTGCCAAGGTAAGTGCGTTTTTTTGGCTTAGCGATTTCTGCCATTGGCATGATTGGTGTGTTCACAACGACCAATGCCATTGACCAATTGATCAAACGTCTGATTTCTAACACAAGTGTAGAATGACTACAAATCTGCACTGGATAAGCTATTGCTCTTGGAGAAGCAGACGAGGCAGGCCTCGGACCTTGCCTCCTCCAAGAGAATAGTGGTGTACCTTGTCGATTTGTTGGCTGGTGCCAAGGACTGGGAGACTCTCAACGAGCAGATGACTCTTTTGTCCAAGAAGCATGGACAGCTCAAGAACTCGGTCCAGACCATGGTGCAACAGGCCATCACACACCTCGATCAGATCGAGAGCTTAGATGTGAAGATCGAGGTGATTGAAAACATCCGTGCCATCACAGAGAACAAGATTTACGTGGAGGTGGAGAGAGCCAGAGTCACCAAGGCATTATCAGATATTCTCCTCAACTACAAGGATGACCTGGAACAGGCTACCAAGGTGTTGTGTGAGCTGCAGGTGGAAACATACGGATCCATGGAACTCGAGGAGAAGATCGAGTTCATCCTTAGACAGGTGGAGCTATGTAACCGCAAGGGTGACTACCAGTTTGCCAAGATCCTCTCGAGAAAGATCCTCGTCAAGTCCCTGGATAAGTTCTCCGAGCTCAAGCTGAGATACTACAACCTGGTGATTGCCATTGCATTGGATGAGGACGATTACCTGAGCATTGTCAAGTACCTGCTATCGATATACGAGATTCCAGCCGTCAAGGATGACAAGCAAGAGAAGGAGAAGGTTTTGAAGAACATTGTCTACTTCGTCATTCTTTCGCCTTACTCCAATCTCCAGTCCGACCTCATCTCTCGTGTGGTGCTAGACAAGGATCTGCCCAGCTTACACATGGAGCACGAGCTCATCAAATCTTTCACCACACAGGAGCTAATGCGTTGGAACGCATTCAAGGACTCCTACTCCAAGAGTCTGTTCTCACATGAGGTGTTTGACCAGAACACAGAGAAGGGAAAGGTGCATTGGAGCCACCTCCAGAAGCGCGTTATCGAACACAATCTGAGGGTTATCGCCAAGTACTATTCCCAGATAACCCTGGACCGACTTACCACGCAGTTGCAATTGACACAGGCTGAGGTGGAACAGTACATCACAACGATGGTCAATGAGGGAGTTATCTATGCCAAGATCAACAGACCAAACAAGGTTGTATCGTTTGTCAAGGCTCGTTCCGAGAATGAGCTTCTCAATGACTGGAGTCACTCCATTGATGAGTTGCTGGAGAACATTGAGGTGATTGAGCACCTTATCAACAAGGAGGAGATGATGAACGGCATAAAAGCCAGTTCGTAAGAGGCGTCTGGTGGTATTGTATAGGTAGGTACGTGATGTCAATGCAGGTTTACGTAACATAACTCCTAGAATTACATCTCATTACGATAGATAGTTAGAATGTGGATAATAAATCATTCCTAAAATTGTTCTGTCCTCTCAACATTATTTCTGAGTCTTTCTAGCTCTTTCCTCTTTCTCGCCCCCTCAACGAGACCATTCCATCTTTCTTTCAGCTTAACTATCTGGTTTTCCAATACCACCTTATCACCCTCGAGAGTGACAATCCTCTGCTGTAGCTGCGAGATAATCTTTTTGTACTGCTGTACGGGATGGTCCCCACTCTGCTCTTTTTGCGATTCCAGCGTCGCCCGACGGTTCGCCTCCATTGGCTCGGCCCATAGCTGTAGGGTCTTGTACAACTCCTCCACAAAGTGTTTCTGTGTATGCAACTGTGACAAGTATAGATGGTTTAGCTTCTTCAAAGATTCATTATCCTGTGAGTGAGGTGGAGCATCGGGGTCCACATTCAATGATCTTAACGCATGGTTGAGCCTCATCACCTCCTCGCTGTACGGGTTCGTCACGTCTTTGGAGGGGCGATACACCCCATCGTTCAAGTCAACGTTCAAATGTTTTATCATCACGGCATTGATATCGTCCAGGATGTTGTAAGTGACAGTCTTGACTGCTGCAGCCGTGTCTTCCGCATCTCCAAGAGCCGATTTTGCTTGGCTAGAATGTGGATGTTCAGAAGCGGGCGATTGGCTTCTCGTATTTGCGTTCTCGCCCAGTTTTTTCAACTGGGTAAGCTGCGATATCCTCCTTTCCGTTTGCACAATCAATGAATTCACTGCAGAGTACACGTTAAAATCATCAATTGCCTCATCACTAATGTCTTTCTGGCTGCCTTCTCCGGCCGATTTCCATTCTGCAAGGACGGCCTGGTAGATCTCTAGAGATTTCGAATGGCACTCAATGGCCTTTGTGAGGTCACCTTTTTGAGTGGCTCTCTGGGCCTCACTTTCTAGAGAGTATGCCTGGGTTGTTAGAATTAAACTTTTGAGTGATCACAGAAGGTAAATACCACAAACACCAACACCCAGCCCCCCCCTCACCCACACACACACGATACTCACTAAAGATAAGCTCACCATGGCGAAGAGGTGAACCTAACCCAACGGCTGTATGTCCAAATAATGATCTACAAATACGACGGAATGCAGGCTGGTCATGTTGCTGTGGTCTCGTCCAAACACACACAGCTCTTCCACTTTTCAACAACCCCACTCTTTTCATAAGATTCCCCTACATCACAAGATTTTATTATATATGCCATGCAACTGATAATCGCATCTGCATGATGAACGGTGTGGAGCGCAGGGCAGAGATCACATAGTGACTGAGATCACATAGTGACAACAGGCATCGCACGCTTACTACAGCTAAGTCTGCCCCCCCCGCCCAAGCAACGTTGGCACCACACGTACGATAAGCAAGGTGGCTCTTGCCGATATTGGAGGGTGTTCGACCCAGCCCGTCGTACCATACCCGCCCTGCTAACACAGATGGAACGCAGCAAGAGATGACGGAAGCACACCATATTTGACCCGGGAAGAGAGGGGGAGCGCAATGGCTACAGCTCGAACGGAAGTGGGCATCTTGTGCAGCTGATAGCATGGGGCTGTATGGACGGTAGGTAGGCCAAGAGGTGCTGTTACGTACGGGGAAGGATCCGCATGAATGCCCAGAGGGATGAACCAAGCAGGCCCGGATAACAAGATCCACGGCTGTGAGCATATATATAACTTGTGTGGTTTACGGCGTTTTGTAAGTATGACCATAACTGTATATGCGTACTTGTATTTTTTTTCCATTTCTATGAGTCGCTTCTGATTTAGTGATTTTGTTCATTTCATAATATGCATTAACCCCTCTTTTTAATATCCAACATCTTCAATCGTTGTGTTTCTTCTCTCTGATATCATCATTGTGTAACGAGTATGCTTTCTACGGGTTGTGCTGCTCTCACACTGTACTAGACCAAAACCGATGCTTATACACCAGGGCCAGCACGATCGTTTTTTAACATATCCTTATCATCTGTTTTTTGGACAGTAGCGAACCCGCTCATAGATATCGTCGTTCACCGTCACCACTGGCTGCATTAGCATTACAAGCATGGACATCCCGTTGGACAACGTGTCTAAGGAGCAGTTCTGGTCGCTCGCCAAGGAACTGCTATATGGTTATCAGGACAATACCGAGACTGAGCAACAATACTATGCAACAGACTATTCCCATGAGTACCAGTCATACAGCGACGTTCAGCCAGCCTCAGGGAGGAGGGCCTCATGCACGGCAGAGGAGATGAACATGGTGTTGGTGTCATATATAACGATGGTATCTAACTACTGTGTTGTGCTATCTGAGACTAGCTCTAACAACGAGTACGAGGAAGATGCGTTTGTTAAGCAGTGCGCGGAGATGATCATCAATTGTAACTATTACCAGACGAACATCAGCTTTTGCATTCGGAAGCTGCTATCCTTGTTGAATTATGTCGTGGAATCCGACAATAGCCTCGAAGCAGGCATGCAGTACGATGGAGGAGGAGATTATAAGTGTCAAATCATTGATACATTGACCGCGAACCAGAGAATGATCAAGATCATAGGATGTATTCTACTCGCCAACTACAAGAGCGATCCTGGCGTCTTGGGAGTGTTGAAGGAGTATCAGGGGTTCAACACCATGAGTGGTGCCCTCTCGAGTTACCACCGACTCTCCAAGAGAATTGGTACACTGGAAGATGAGTACCGTGCTCTGATTAAGTCCCATATGGAGGATCCATATCTGGTGACGTATTCTGCCTTCATGCAGCTGTTTTTTGAGCTGTGCAAGCACACTTCCCTAACGGATGCCGACCTCGAATCTATCGATGAGGATTTCATAGATTTCCTCTTCAAGTCAATACGGGTATTGACGAGAGATGAGGATGAAGATAACTACCTAAAGTTCAAGGTGATCCTCATTCTCAACGAGCAGTACATGGTGTCATACTACACTTCGAACACTCCGACGGCAGAGGAAAAAGTTGAGAACAAGGTGTTCTACAAGCTGATTCACGAGGATAACTTCCGCAATTTCAGCGAGTGCCTGATGCTCAACGTAAATAGGGAGATGGATCACGTTGTGCAAATCCTCATCCTCAAGATCCTCTACCTGATATTCACCACCTCCACCACATGCCATTGGTTTTACCTCAATGACCTCAAGGTGCTGGCGGATATCTTCATCAGAGAGCTCTTTAACCTTTCGGTGATGGAGGAGGAGCCTCTGATCAACACCTATGTGAGGGTGCTCTTTCCGATGCTGATGTTCACCTCTCTTTCAAGACACAGATACAAGACCGATAAAATAATAGAACTGTTACAATACCTGGTAAAGTGTGAGGATGCTTCTGACACATTGAGGAGGCTGGCGTCGCGTTGCCTCACCTTGCCCATTCTCACCCAGGAGGAGGAGACACACTCTGAGAATTCCAGAGAGAGTTCTGTGTCCTCTCTCAGCTCCTACACGGGTTCCCCCCTTAACCACTACTCCGGAAGTCGTGGTAACTATCTCTATCCAACAAACACGAACAATGATGATGACCAGGCATCTATCAACTCCACTTTCTCTGTGGGAAGTGAGCCCATAACCAACGCAAAGCCCCAGAGCCCACACCAACACAAGAAACCACCGCCTGTTCCGTTATCTCGCAAGCTGCCTTTCACGAGAACCAATAGTTCTTCCTCTGAGCTGGCTGTTGCGCGCAATGTGAGGTGATTGTATGGACTGGTTGGCATCTCTAGATATAGGTTTACAATGTATGCACTACTACCACATATTGAGCATTCTCCACTTCTCCACTTCTCCACTTGCTGTCCGTAGGGTTTATAAGACCGCCATTTCCTCTCCATGTAAACGTAAATCTAGACGCACACATCACTGAGTGATCACATTGTAATTCTGATTTCAAATATGATGACTGAAATTATAAGCATAACTCCCTCTCTACATAACTTCCTCTCAACACCCACACTCCGTATTACATGCCTTCATACTCTCAGTGAGTACACACCTTTAGGCATCTTCCTGCCATTCGACACGCCCTGCGTGCTTACCGATGGCTGTCGCCTTATCAGCGTACCGATTTATGTGCTTACGTTCGCAGTATTCGCAGGGCGTATCGCACCACCCACTATGACTAACCGAGGGCTGTACACGCACATCCGGGGTGCAGGCACAACGTGAAGGGCAGAACCCAAGGCCTGGAGGTCAAGAGAGTGAATGGGTAGGGGGACAAGATGTGGAGTTTTTGTTATCTCTTTAATTCTTCAACATAGTGGATCTCTGGTGATCCGGAAAATATATTTGGAAATAATGAGATCGCTTACGAGGAGAGTGCCATTGCTTGGCCGCAAGAGTATTGGTGGTGGTTTTGGGTTGCGGGGTAGCCATGAGCGTATGGGTGCAATTTGCCAATGCAGCGGTGTACGGTCAGTGGGTGGAAGTGGTGTTCTATCCATACGATCCCCACAAAAGACCCACAGCGGTACACATTTTCCCTCTTCTACTGGTACGAGGAGGCTGCATCGCTCCAAAAGAGCACTAGAGGGCCCCAATGCACCGGTCGCGTCGAATGGTGACTCCTCCCACTATGCAACCCCACCGGATGACGAGGAGACGGTGTTCTCTCTTGCTTCGCACGAGGCAATCACCAGGCAACACCAAATCCGCTCGTCCTTGGAAAGAGTGGTGTTTGATTTATCGTCCAAGCCGATCCCACAGATCACAATGAACGATCTGCTCAAGTTCAACTCCATGTCCAATCACCATGACAAGCAGTTGATGGTGCTGGAGAACGCCAATGAAACACTCGAGGACATGCTGGTGCTCATAGGAAAGAGACTAAAGGATTTCAGAAGCCTGCCGTACATTTGCATCCTGAATCCCAACCTGGCTGAGATCTACAACTCTTATCTGGAAACCCTGAGAGTTCTGCTTTCGTTCATTGCATCTGCCGACCCCAACATACTGGAGAGAGACTACTCCGATATCAGTACTGCCATCAGGAACTTCAGAATATCCTCCATTGAACAGAATGACGAGTTCTTGAAAGTGCTACAAGAGACAATCGATATCCACACAGACAACTTGGTCATCCTATCGAAAGGATTCGAAGAGATTGCCGGAATGAACCTCGCCGACGAGCGGACATTTCTTGACAGCCACCTCGAGGAACGCATTCTCATGAGATTGATCGCTACCCATCATATTTCACTATCCACACAGCTACAGGAACTCTCCGATTCAGATATCGAACCAGGACAGCTCTCCCGTATTGGGCTTGTGGAGAGAGATGTCGACATACTGGATGTTATCAAGAGTTCACTGCAGTTTGTGAATGACATGTGCTCTCTCAAGTATGATGAGCGTATTTCAGTTGTGGTTGAAGCAATAGTAATTCACAACGACAAAACAATGAATCAGAAGCCTATCTATTTAGGCACCGGTAGCCAACCGCCTGACATTCTTGATAACCCTCTTCAGCAGATCAAGTTCCCATACATAAAGACACACATAGAATACGTTCTCAACGAGGTATTGAAGAACTCGGCAAGAGCACAGATTGAAAATAAGGTAAAAAGCCCAATCGTCATCACGGTTGTGGTACGTGACCCCACAGAGAGCAATCAGGAAGGTCCCAGAAGCAACTATCTAGAGATTAGAGTGCGCGATCACGGTAAGGGAATTCCACCAGAAACCATGAACAAACTGTTCAACTACAGCTACACAACTTTTGACTCGGGTGAGGCAGGCGACTCATACAAAACTCTCAACAATACTGGCGGCAATGCCGGAGTCAATATCATCGCCGGTATGGGGTATGGCTTACCCCTTAGCAGGATATATGTAGACATGTTTGGAGGGTCGTTAGACATTCAGAGCATATATAATTATGGCGCCGATGTATACATAAAGCTACGGGGACCCGATATCCAACTTCTCCAGTGAGGAGTCGGATGCTGTTCAAGGGGTGAATCCTGAAGTACTTCCAATGGCTGTTTTTTGGGGTTTGCTACGATGCATATGATGTTAAAACTAGATAAGGGCTTTCATACAAGAAATATATATATATATATACACGTTACCAATGGCTCTCCAATAACCGACTTTTGTCCTCTCTAACCTCCTCTCTTCAAGCTGTATGTGGTGTCTCTGGAGACATTCGACAGCAATCCAGCAGCCCTACATCTCTTGATGGCCTTGGACAGCAGTCTCTGCTTCTTCATGCTGAGTTTGGTGATATCTCTGTGTAGGATTCTTCCACAACTGGTCATAAATGGCGACAGAACACTAGGAAGAAGATAAAAGTCCAGTGGGTTGACGTTCTTCGAGTTGAAACCAGACTTGGAAGTTCTTGAGCTGCTCAGTTGATCTTGGTACTTCTTGGCGAGGTTGAACTGGGCCATCGAGAAGTCAAATGGGTCGTATGTCTTGACCTGGGTGAAGTTCTTCACAAAACGAGGTGGAATGTTCACTGGCTTCTCTGGGATACTCTCCTTGAGCTGTCTGAGTGAAGCGCTAATTTGGTATGTTGCCGATGGCTCTGATTTGCCTGTCTTTGGGACCCAGTCACCGCTCTTGAACTGTGAGAAGAGCTCCTCATCGCTGTTCGACGGCCTCTTTGGTGATGGTGGAACAACACTCTTCAGTGAAAGACAGGAGGAAAACAATCTGACGGGTGAAGCCAGAGACCTCTTTGCTGTACTTCTGAAGACAGAGGTCAGCATTGTTGTAAGCGTGAGTCTGTGGGTTATATATACAGTAGTAGACTGACACTGATGGTACTCTGTGCTATGAATTCAAATAAATATCCGGCTGGCAATTATACACAAACCCGTCCACAGGAAGAAACACGCCAAATGAACAAAATTCACTATATCTCTCACCAGGTCAACTTCAAATTAGACGATGATGTGCTGGATTGGATACCTCTTTCTTTCTCTCTCTCTCTCTCTGTGTGTGTGTGTCTACCAACGAGCCTCTGCCAACCTGAAAAATATCTCTCCTTCACCCGCTATACCACCAAGTTCTCTCATCGCCTTACATTGCCAGCCATTTTCGGCTCCCGATGCCTGTTCAGGGTAACTTGACAGAACCTCAGCTCTGCAGGTATCTGTGCCTAACTTGCGTATATGCTGTGCACAGGGCCGAGCGTGGGCTCATCACGTTAGATTCTGCCTATCGTGGGGTTTAACTATGGTGTACTAAATGTCTCCTCTAAGGTGAAGTGACGTCAATTAAGCTGGCGTTGAGCCAAAAAAAAAGGAGTTGAGATTTCTGAAACATTTCAAAAGAGAACTGTTCCCTAAATGAGCATCGATGAGTGTCCGCTGTGCGATAACGACACCGACAAGGTGGAGATGCTCAACATCCAATGGATCCAATGTGAGATATGCAATCAATGGTACCACAACCACTGCTTACGCCTGCCTCTAGCTGAGGCAAATGCGATCAGAGAATTCCATTGCGAGGAATGCCAGAAGCGAGATGCGGGAGTAGGTCCTTCTGTGCTGAAGAGGAAGTCCTCTAGAGCCAGGAACAGCGTGGATTACGTGGCCTTGAACGAGGGAGAGAGCCTGAGGTACATCAACAGACACCCGCATATTGATAGGGTGAAAAGTTTCACAAACGATAGACCACTGAGGGACCTCATATACGTCCTGGACTCCGAGAGTGACCTGGTTCAGTCTGGGGAAGAGATTAATGATGATCTCTTGAAACGCTGCATACACTCTACAAAACTGGAGAGACCCATTTTGCTCGCGGGAGCAAATACAGGCATACGAGCCGGCCAAACCACAAACACAGGCACTCAGAAGTATAATTTGGCTTTCGATTTCCCCAATAATCTCACAGTATCCAAGGTTGCAGAGTTGGTGGGAGAAGACCAACCTGTAGAGGTTATGGATGTCCTCTCACAAAATAATTCTCCCAACTGGACATTGGGCAAGTGGAGAGACTATTATAATCTAGATGAGGGCAGCAGGGATAGGATAAGGAACGTGATCAGTTTGGAAGTGAGCGAGTCAAAGCTCGATGGAATGATTGATATCCCACAATTTGTGAAGGACATAGATATAGTTGAGAAGCTGTGGAGTTCACCAGCTTTCGTACGACATCTCAAAGAAGGAGCACCTGGGCTAACTCGGCCAAGAATCACAAAGTATTGTCTCATGTCCGTTAAGGACTCATTCACTGACTTTCATGTAGACTTTGGGGGTACATCTGTATACTATACGGTATTGAAAGGTTCCAAGACGTTCATAATGTACCCCCCCTCCGAACGCAACCTATCGGCATACGAAAGGTGGTGTCTGCAACAAGATCAGAATTTAGTATGGTTCCCTGACGTGATAGAAAGCATGAAGAGAGAACGTTTTAAAGGTCAGCATATTCCTGGGGCTGGCGCTCTTAAAATAGATATATCGCCCGGTGATCTCTTGATCCTCCCCTCTGGGTGGATCCATGCCGTTTACACTGGAGAGGATAGTCTGGTTATTGGAGGGAACTTCCTCACGTGTCTGAATCTACCCACACACCTGAAAATCTACGACATTGAAAGGGCAACTAGAGTGCCGACGAAGTTCACTTTTCCCAACTTCAGCAAGATAATGTGGTTGATTGGGTATTACTTCCTCAATGAGATGACACCAATACAGGCGGGGAAACTTTTAGATGACATCGAGAAGCAGTCATTGGAGAAACTGCTCATATTCTACAAGAGTCAACGCGCTGGTTCCTCTGACAACAAGAAGCATAAGCGAGCCGTAAGGGAAACTGTACCAACGTCTGTCATTGGCAGTATGGACACCTTCATCGATCGATTTGAGGAGTGGCTAGCCCACTTTCAGAGTGATGACAAGGTCAACACAGGACCCGTACCCGGAGATGAAGATGAAAAACACCCTTCTAAAGAAACAGTAGAGGTTGAGATGCTCAAAAACAGCAAAGTGGAGATCGAAACCTAACCATAATTAGACCTTAGATGAATGATGTAATTTGTATATGTACCTACACCGTATACTACCTAGCAACCAACAGGCAAGCTATCTATGTAAAAATTCTTTTGAAAATATCTTCTGTAAACAAATTAAATTGACGAAAATGACATACATAGTCTCCCTTGCTTTTGTTCAAACTCCTGTTCTACTCTTCACAGCTGCCATCTATGCTTACACCTTCTCTGCGCAGTTGCTCAACTAAACTCTAATTCTCAAACCTGAGGCAGCGGCTCCAATCAACGTCACTCCTGTCAGCTGTGACACCTTACCCTTCTCCGACACATGGTACTTGGAGCCAGTGAGAGCCTCTGTGACAAATGGCGAACCCTTGTAGATTGGCGTAAAAGTGTGTGCACATATGTCAAACTCAGCATACGGATCAAAGTCAATCTCAATAGCATCGGTAGCAACCTGGGTTGACCTCTGGATGATCTTTTGTGCCTGTTCATACTTGGGGCCAGATGTGACAATTTCACAGAACTGCGATGCGAAGAAAGAGGCAGACGTGAAGTTCTTGTGACGGAAGGACTGCGACATTGCGACCTGGAGGGCGTTGACACGGTGAGCACGGCTCAACTTCACCTTGGTGAAGTATGCAGCGAGCTCAAGGTTACGCTTGACATTTTCCTCTGGAAGGGAACGTCTCGAGAGCTCGATCGACAGACCCAGAATATATTCACGGCAAATCTCCACAGCCTCCTTACACTTCTCCTCCTTGTCTTTGGAGTCAACAGTAAGCACTGCGATAGTGTAGAGAATTTCTCTGAAAATGGCAATGGCCTCCTCCAGCTTGTTTCCTCTGAACTGCTTGAATGCCTCGTTCAGCTTGGCCTCAATGGTGTCGTAACCTGGAATGAAGGGCAGCACCTTGTTGCTGTTCTCCTCTTCTATATCGGCACGGATGTAAGCTCTGATAGGTGGAAGACCCTCAGCGGCAGGCACATAGAGCTTGGATGCTTGGTAAACTTCCATGAAACGCTTCTTCAGTGGGGCGAACTCTACCACACCAAGCTGCTTGTTGAGCATCTGAGCAGCTGGTTCAAAGGCACCGGCAGACACATAGCCAGCTGCAGAGTGCGAGTTTCTGATCCACTGGCCAATTTCACCAGCAGCAGCAGAGGCCGTGACGCTCTCCTCCAAGCCACCCTCAATGACCTCATCATCACTCTCAATCCCAACGTCGAGATCCTCATCGCCGAGATCCCAACCGTTGTCCTCCTCAGCAGCCTCATCATCATCAAAGTAACCCTCCTGTGCATCTGCGAAGCCACGGCTCTCGTTACCGTTCTCTGCAGCGGCATGGTCATCTGAGATGGCCAACGAGTCAACCTTACCCAGAATAGCCTGCTCGAAGAAAGAGAGAGAGGATTTCTTTAATGGCCAGTTGCCTGTAGCGGTGTTGCTGGAAGGAGATGGAACAGCTGTAGCGCCCCCGAGGGAAGGCAGCTGGATTGCAGACTCGTCTTCTATGCCCGCAGCCTCAAGGATCTGCTGGGCGACGCTCTCAAGACCAGAGGTCTTAGCCAAAGTGTATGCAAGGGGAGCCATGCCGGCGTTGAGGAAGAGGCCTATGCGCTTCTCCACAGAGTTGAGGTATACCGTGTTCTGCAACAACGAAGCGATGTCTCCTCTGTTCTCGGCGATCTGCTCCATCTTACCAAGCTTAACAAGGTCACCAGTGACCAAGTAAAGGAATGAGAGCTTCTCCAGTTGCTTCAACTGCTGGTATACCAACTCGACAACCTGGACATTTCCCTGACTAAGGGCCTCCTTACCGAGCTTCTCCCAGACTGGCTTTGCGTCAATTTTCTTGGCCTCCTCAAGAGCAATTTCAAGGTTGCCGCACTCAACCGCCAACTCAAAACGAGTCTCTGGATCCTCCACAAACTGAAGGGCAACCTCTGGGTAACCCTTCTTCTGCAGGTAACCAATGATGTTCTGACCAACAAGGTTAGAGTTACGAATAATACGTAACACCTCTGTGAAGTTGCGATTCACCAAGGCCTTCTTGAAGCGGAACTCTGTAGGGTCGATAGGCACAACTTCAACCTCACCCCTACGGGAAAGACAATAACAGAGCTTGCCCTGAATACGCGTGATGTAGAGGGTATTCTCAAGGGTCTTGATGGTACCGGAGTCACCGTTGAGCAGTATGTATTTGATGTGGTTGAGGGTGGAATATATCAACACGTTGGTATCATCCCAAGCAGCACTCTTGATGCGGATAGTCTCATGCATTGAGGTGACTAGCTCAAGTTTGCGTGTGGCAATGGTGATTGTGTGCTTCGATAGAAGAGCGACATATTGGCCATCGACAGACCATGAGGCGTACTTGATGTTATTGACTTGGATCTCGGCAAGCTCGCGCTTCTGCTGGACGTCATAGAGCACAACGGAGTTGGCTTTGAGGAGCAGCACAGTGCCCGGCCCTGCGTAGAGCACCTCCTTGACAGAAGCGTCAAGAGCCACAGTCTTGGTGCTCTGGTTGTTCAAATCCTTAACCTCAAGGTTCTTGGTTGTCTTCGAGTAGGTGACAAACCTGTTGCGGGCGATGAAGCAGGCAAAGTTAGCCTCCCCTTGACGCACATCCATAGGCTCAATGGCACCAGTCACATCCTTTGGAAGAGGAATAAGAGCATATAGAGCGTTGGCATCGTTATCACCGGTTGTAACCAGGATAGAGTGCTCTGCAGGGTTGTAGGCCAAGGTACGGATCTTGCTCCAGGCCTTACCAACCTTCTTCAAGGAGAGCATTGGCAGAGAGGTCTGCTGTTTCTCAAAGTCGTACATCTGAACTTGCTTTTCGGTGTTGACAAAGAAAAGCTTGTTCTGGAAAATTGCATGCGCGGGCCTTTCTCTGTCGAGCTTGAACACCATCACACCAGAGTCGTGACATGCAGCAAAGAGGTTGATCTCTGGGTGGGAAGCAATCATCCAGAACCTGTCATTTTCACGCTTGAACTGCTTCACAGGAGTGCGCTTGTTAAGGTCCCAGGTACGGATGGTGCGATCCTCACCAACAGACATGATCAGATCCTCATGTGGGTGGAACAACACGGCCAGCACATTGTTGGTGTGACCACGACACGTGTCAACCTCCCAGGCCTTTGTCTCAGACATACGCCAGATCTTCACTAGGCGATCATCACCACCAGAAACAATGAGTGGGAGTCTAGGGTGGAAAGAAGCCCAATTCACGCCCTTGTCATGACCCTCTAGCACATATTTGACAATGGCATCGGTGTTTCCAAAGATGTCCTGCTGGGGGGCATTCTGTCTATTGAGCTGATCTTCAAAGGAGCGGATGGTTCCTGGAGCGCTGTGCTTCTTACGCAATCCACTGATATCCCAGACACGCACAGTCTGGTCCATCGAAGCAGACACGATGAGATCGTCGGATGGGTGGAACTGGGCACATATCACATAGTGGTTGTGGCCAGTGAGACAGGCAATCTCTTGGCGGTTCTGCCAGTTCCAAATACGAATTGTCTGGTCATCGGACGATGAGATGATCCATGGCAGGTCATGGTGGAAGAAAACAGTACGGACGTAGTCCAAATGGCCTGAAAGAGTGAACATGCACTTGCGGGATGCAAGGGACCACACCTTGATGGTGTAGTCATCACCACTGGATACGAAAATTGGCTGGGTAGGATGGAAGTCAATACCACGGACTGGACCATCGTGTCCCTCAAATTTATCAATGAGGGTGCCCATACGGTAATCCCACAGTTGGATGGTGGAGGAGTGAAGTGACACGAGGACCCATGGACGCTTGGGGTGGAATGCCACACCCTTGGCACGAGACGACTTCGACTCAAACTATTGAAAAAGGGAAATATTAGTACGCGGTACAGACAATTGGCAGATAAATGGCCCAATGGATCGGCAGCAACACCTGTTCGTTTTGTTGAAGTACTCACCTTTGTTAGCATCTTCATCTTGGCGGTATTGATCCACTATCGGAATAGAGCTGATCCGTGTGGTGAAAACGTTCACTTTATATCAATAAGGCGTGCAAGATGAACAATGGAAATCAGAATCCACCTCTGGCTCAGCAGCAAAAAAACGTGTATCCCGAAACCGATAACTCTTTTTTTTGTTTGGAAGCTATGACGCGGGCTAGTCAGTGCCTTGAAATGGGGATGCTAGGCACGCTGGTGATCGATGCAAAAAGGGTAAAATTGATCTCAGCGACCACACAAGAACTCAGTCCAAATATGCTCTCTGAGGATACACACAGATACACAACTTGTGGATGAGACGAATTGTCTTTGATCAGGCCAATTTCAAACGGGTAAACTGCAATCCTCTCATAGACCCTTGCTCTCCCCTTCCGCCAGATCTCGTGTTGTCCTTTTGGATCTTCGTGTCCGACACTGGTCAACGGCTGCATTACCCGGCACACATTGGCAGAAGAATGGCGATGTGGGAGTCAGCACAGCTGGGAGCGCCCGTCGGATCGTCATAAAACAGGTAGTGTCACTACAACTGAACAGGCGGCTGCGGAACGGTAGGAAGAGCGCACGGGGAATACAGCATTTCGGGCTGCCCTGCCTGTCCCTTTGCCCGCGCTGCCCTTGGGTGACATTGGCCTCTTGCAAGAACGTGTGGGAATTGCAGCCTGGGCTGAGGCTGTGGGTTGAGGCTGTAGGAGCGTGTTAGAGAAAGTGAATAGGGAGAGTCGCGTCCAATTAAGTGAGGGTGATATTATAAAAAGGTGCAGTTGCGGAATTCATTCGTTAGTTGAGTAGCATTTAGGTGAACTTACTGAATTAAAGACCAACATCGCCACCCACCAGAATGCCAGTTACTGGAGTTGTATAGAGCATAAGGCATATAATGTTCCTCCGCACTGGCCGTGTATTTTGTAAGGTATGCATAACTTTATTTACAGCTCTGCATAATCTATAAGATGCGTATTGCACAATTGTAGAACATGTATATTTTCATTGGTATATGTGGGGGTGCCCTCGATTAAACCAGGGTACGTGTAAGAATCATAAATTATAAAAAGGCATAAATAACCCTAAAGGACTTTTAGATCAAAAATGACACAAAAACAGTAACAAGAGAAGAGACAACCTCCCAGAACACCAGACCTGAGCCATTCATGTTGTAGGCACCGTTGGTGGAGGCGGTAGTGGTTTGGCCCATGTTCTGGACAAAACCAGTTGGGGCAGCCGAGCTGGTGCTGTCAGCTGCGGTTGTGGCAGCGTCCGCTGCTGTTGATACATCAGTGGTTTGTTCGCCCTTGGACTTGGTGGAGATGCTTGTCTTGGTTGACACGATAAGCGATCCAGAGCTACTGAGAGTGGTCTTCTCAGTGACGGCGGTGGTGGTGGTGTCATCCTCCTCCTCTGCACCATAGTCAGGGTCGAACCCAGTTCCGGCTTGTGTGGAGAGATACGTCCTATTGTTTGTGATCATGATCGAGTCCTGGTCGAAGTCATCATTCTTGGAATAATAATAGGAGGTGTTTCCAACAATCTTGGTACCGGCTGGTGGATCGTAGCACTGCACATCGACGGATCCCAACATTGCATAGTAATAGCCAGGATCGACAATGTCAGGAGCATCCCAGTTGATCGGCCCTCCAGCCCACTCGATGGTACCAGGGGCGTTATCCGAAGCACCAGCGGGCCAGAGGGAGACCTGTATCCTTGATGGAGTCTGTGGGAATTGGTATGTATTACTCGATGCGTTGTATGTGTCTGCCTTTAGGAGCGTTCTCCCAATTTGTCCATCAATAGACCAAGTGATTTGATCCTCCTGCCAATCCACTTCATAGGTGTGCCAGTTGGCAAAGGTATCAGAGGTATTCATATACACAGCATTGGTGTAGTTGAGGAAACCCTCGTAGTAGAAATTCGATTCGCATATATCGAGTTGTGAACCAACAAATTCAACATCAATCTCATCCTGCACGTTGGAGAAGAGAATGGAGGCAGACACAACACCCGCATCGTGAGAACTCTTGAACACAGTGGTAACCTTACCGTACCACACGTAAAAAGTCGAGGAAATGACGGTACCCACAGACTGGTTTGGCATCGCCAGAATCATTGAGTCGTTGTATTCTAGAATATGACCCGAGTACACCCAGTCGAATTCACTTGTGTTACCCAGGAATGTTTCAATATTTTGGAGCATATCCGTTGAGCCAAAAGTAGTGCTGATATTCTTGCAAACAGGCATAGCCATACAAGCAGATGAGTTGAAGGAGTATCTTGGATCGCATCCACCGAGACAGAAGTCACCTGTACCACACTGACCAAACTCCGAGCAGCATGGGTATTCCTCAGGACAGTGTGCTGAAACGCCGCATGTTGGAACTGACGAGGCGTAAACTGTGCTGCTCAACCATGATAGTAATACGACTGTGGCTGGAATTAGAGAGAAGCTCTTCATTTTGCAGTCACTCTGTGTGTGTTGGCAGAGAAAGAGACAAAGAGAAGACAAGTAGCGAATGGGACGTAGCTAGCAATAGCAAAGAGCAAAGAACGGCTGCTATAGAGACGATCTCTCAGAGCTGTGTCAAAAATAGCCAAAAAGCGAAAGAAAGGTCAAAACAAAAGAAAAAACAAACTCCAGATACGGTATGCGAGTCTGAACCGTCAACACGTTAGTTGGGGGATCTGACAGGATTATATATCAGTTGAGATGCAAGAAGTATAAGCGAGAAGGGAACTTCAACTTTTTGTGTGTATAGTTTGCATGCGGGGGCGTGACCAATGAAGAGAAATATACTGCACCTGTGATTACTCTACGAGAAAAGAGAAATCAACATCATTAGCTACATTCAAGCAGGCACAGCCATGTCCAGCACAGGCCAATAACAGGTATGTTGTCCATATCAGGCGGTGTTGAGACAAATGGAGTGCGCACCGTAAGCGTGTTTTTCAACGATGCCTTACCCTTTTTGGATAAATTCAAACTCTGAGACGTCGAAGCGATGCCTTGCCAAAGGGAGACATCCTGCATGTGGCCAAAAATAGAAAAGAAGACACGTTAAATGATATGCCTCGGTACGCGCATTCAAAGCCTTTATGCGATGCCTGCACACTTGCAAGGCAGTAAGTAGGCGTGAGGTGTTGAGTGCATTTATTCTGCAGGCAGTTATGTATGGGATGTGTGCCATTAGGTGAAGCGGAACTCTTTTACAACCAAAAGAGGGTTAATGTTGTTTGGGGTATACGCGAAGCGGTACCAAAAACCCTAGCGAGGCACCGCGTGACGAAGCTGTCGGAATATGCAATATATTTAACGAGGTTCCACTCGGGAACAGGAAATGACTTCTGACACTTGCATCCAGATACCTATGCAGGGAAAACCGAGTAGGCTATATCTTCTTTAGGATGAAGACGAAAGTAGCAGTACCCAATTGGGAGTGTTACTCCTCCTTTTCTACCACTGGGGGGTGAATTATCCACACAATCCTGTATAGATTTTAACCCAATTGGGGGATACTCGCTTCAGAGGTGCCTCGAGGACTTCATCCCTTTTTAGTCTTCCACACTTCAGAGTCCCCCGCTTTAACTCTTAATTCCTCAAGTCGAACGAAAAGTGTCCTAGAGGGGGAGACACCAAGTGCTCTCAGTCGAGGATTAAAAACATATAAGCCGGCACGTATTAATGATGCACGGATCCAATTACTCTCCATTTAGTGCTTTCAAGAGAGCCATTGGTCAAAGATGTTCCCTCATTTTAGCCATTGACTATACAAATACTCAAATTTTCATTTTGTTGAACAGTGCCATTGAACAAGGCTAAGCAGGGAGAGTGTAACGATACTAGCTAAAAAAAAACCGGCAGAAGCCTCTAAGCATTAACCAGTCAAACACCTTCTCTGCCCCGCACAGCCTTACTGCGCTAAACTGCACACACGGACGAAACACGTCTGTGTAGTAAGTAGTACATAGTACATAGTACAATGAGGGATGGGAGCCACACACTCGTCTGTGACTATAGCATGTCTGTAGTATGTCTGTAGTTCGTTCCTCAGACTATGCCAACCAGGTTGACATGTGGAGCGGTGGTGCTTCTCGCTACTGCGAACAACGCAATGGCAGAGGCCACAGGATTGAGAGGACACAACTAGGAGAACCGGCACAGTTGGCAGGCCTTAGGAGTGGTTACAAGATTCGCAGCACTCACCAGACGTGTGCGGCAGGCTGCCTTGCCCAAGGATATGCTGACAGGAGTTTTCGGAAGTGTTAGAGCCATCCACCTACTGCCCCCCTTCCCGGAAACCCTAGAGTTATCGTGTGTGGCTCAAATACGACAGGGAGAGCTCTCATCCAATGGCAGCTCTTGCTAACCCACAGGGCTCATGACCTGAAAAGTAGTGCCTCTACCGCCAAACCGAGCCAACCAACCACCCTCTCTCTGAATTCTCAGTCGCTTCTGCGCCGGCAGAGAGCGTCCACCCAATCACTCCTCCTTCCAGGATGGATGCTACTTGTTGATCAATTCCTACCCATACAAGTTTGTAGCATTTCAGAAATTCACACTCTTCAGTGGTAATTTATTTCTAATATATTCCAACACCTGAAAAGATGCTCTCTGCTCGTCCAGCTCTAAGAGCTGCTCGTTCGGCCATTGCCGTTAACGTTGCTCGCTCAATTCCTCGTGTTGTAAGTACCAACCAGCACCTGAACGGAGGGTGAAAAACACAATGATCGAGGAGAAATCAAACAAAGATTTGTCTCGCAGACAGACACCACCGATCTACTAGTGATGAATACTAACAACGCCATAGGCTCGTCCATTGGTCTCCACTTCCATCAGATATGCTTCTGCCAAGGCTGCTCCTACTGAGGTCTCCTCCATCCTCGAGGAGAAGATCAGAGGTGTCTCTGACGAGGCTAACTTGAACGAGACCGGTAGAGTTCTCTCCGTCGGGTAAGTAAACCTTATTGATATACTTGGTTCTGCTATGTTTTGTGAATGTCATTGATTATGTCCACCGGCCTGTGGAGTGGGTTCAGCTCACTCGGCTGCAGATCATCAAGGAGGCCCCCACCACCATTCAACAACACTATAGCACACAATGGTCTAATTCCACTCCCAATCCATCCATAAAGGATACTCTGATCAGCTAATTGGATTGAATTCATCATTTCCCAACTGGTTGTGCCAATGTTGTTGTTGGGTCGCTCCTCTTTGATCATTTTTTCGAGCGTGTGTGGCTCAGCTTCTCAGCCAATCAGATGGCGGCATTTTTCGTGACGCCTGTTATCATCGAACTCAACGTCGGAGTAGGCTATACTCCTGTGAATGATTGTCATTGAAACAGCATATAGATCGAAGTTGTTATCTGGCGGCCACTTCCTGTAGTTTTGTATCCCGGTCTTTGCTGTTTTTTTAAGATTGAGCTCCTTATGCGAGAGAAGTGGTACCTGCAGCTTTTCATGGTCTCGTGGACAACCCCAATCAGACATAACACATTGCAGTGAAATCCATTGAACCTTTTACTAACATGTTACAGTGACGGTATTGCCCGTGTTTTCGGTCTTAACAACTGTCAGGCCGAGGAGCTCGTTGAGTTCTCTTCCGGTGTGAAGGGTATGGCTCTTAACTTGGAGCCAGGCCAGGTTGGTATTGTGCTTTTCGGTTCTGACCGTCTCGTCAAGGAGGGTGAGATTGTTAAGCGTACCGGTAAGATTGTTGATGTCGAGGTTGGTCCAGGTCTTCTCGGAAGAGTTGTCGACGCCCTCGGTAACCCAATCGACGGTAAGGGACCAATCGAGTCCGTTGGTACCTCCAGAGCTCAGCTCAAGGCCCCAGGTATCTTGCCAAGAAGATCCGTTTTCGAGCCAATGCAGACTGGTCTTAAGTCTGTCGATGCCCTTGTGCCAGTTGGCAGAGGTCAGAGAGAGCTCATCATTGGTGACCGTCAGACCGGTAAGACCGCTGTTGCCCTCGACACCATCCTCAACCAGAAGAGATGGAACGATGGCTCTGACGAGTCCAAGAAGCTTTACTGTGTCTACGTTGCTGTTGGTCAGAAGCGTTCCACCGTTGCCCAGCTCGTCCAGACCCTTGAGCAGAACGACGCTCTCAAGTACTCTATCATCGTTGCTGCCACCGCTTCCGAGGCTGCTCCACTTCAGTACTTGGCTCCATTCACCGCTTGTGCCATCGGTGAATGGTTCCGTGACAACGGTAGACACGCCTTGATTGTCTACGATGATTTGTCCAAGCAGGCTGTTGCTTACCGTCAGCTTTCTCTTTTGCTTCGTCGTCCTCCTGGTCGTGAGGCTTACCCAGGTGATGTGTTCTACCTCCACTCTCGTCTTCTCGAGAGAGCTGCCAAGATGTCTGACGCCCACGGCGGTGGTTCTTTGACCGCCCTCCCAGTCATTGAGACCCAGGGTGGTGATGTGTCTGCTTACATTCCAACCAACGTTATTTCTATCACTGACGGTCAGATCTTCCTTGAGGCCGAGCTCTTCTACAAGGGTATCAGACCAGCCATTAACGTTGGTCTTTCCGTCTCCCGTGTTGGTTCCGCTGCCCAGGTCAAGGCCATGAAGCAGGTTGCTGGTTCCCTCAAGCTTTTCTTGGCTCAGTACAGAGAAGTTGCCGCTTTCGCCCAGTTCGGTTCTGACCTTGATGCTTCCACCAAGCAGACCCTCCAGAGAGGTGAGAGACTTACCCAGCTTCTCAAGCAGAAGCAGTACAGCCCACTGGCTGCTGAGGAGCAGGTCCCAGTCATCTACGCCGGTGTTAACGGTTACCTTGACAACATCCCACTCGACAGAATTGGTGCTTTCGAGGACGAGTTCCTTGGTTACCTCAAGGCTAACGAGACCGAGATTCTCGATGCTATCAGAGTCAAGGGTGAGCTTTCCTCTGAGCTCCTTGGCAAGCTCAAGTCTGCCACCGAGTCCTTTGTCGCCACCTTCTAAATAGCATAGCCTGATGCGGGATGTTAAAGTTAGAGTCACGTTTCATTTTTCTCATGAGCAATAAATACCTGTCGTAGGTACAGTTATAAAATAAAATTTATGCAACTATATACAATTTCCATCTTTTAACATTCGTAGACTGTATATTAGTATATATATATATTATAGTAGGCCTACTCTGCCCGTCGTCTTTGTCATGGTGTACTCGTCGAGTGTAGCCATATAGTAAATCCCACTTCCAGGTTGGTCTTATCCCTCATCTGAAACCCGGTCATGTTAAATCATTTTGAAACTGTTGCAATATTTCACCCACATTGCAAGGTATGCATCGTGTCGAAGGTAATATCGCTTCGAAGATCACTAACCCTTGCCGTAGCGTCACCTATCTTCATCCACTATGTTAAAGTGTGTGCGTGCAGGCACAACGATAACGCGGGCTACATACATGGAAATATCGAGTGTGATGGGCTAGACCCATTTAGATATACCACAGATATACCATTCCATGAAGAGCTGCTCTCATATACATTTTGACCACCACCCGGTTTATTTTCTATCACATTGAGTGTTTGCATTCTCAAATTTATGTCTTGAGTTGCGGCTTTCACCTTTCACTGTGTTGCCAATGGTATCCAAGACTCCCACGCCTGTGCCTCAGACACCTAGGCCAAAGCAAAACGTCTCCAATGACGATCTATACAGGCGGTCAAGTCAGTACCGCTTGTGGTCCTTCACAGAAAAGGAACTGGAGGATAGCAGGATAGCGGCCAACAAATACGGCAAGAAAGTGACGGCCGAGAGGATTGCCCAGCTGGATGAGACGACGGACGATCTACGCCAGGTAAAGGCAGAGGGTGTGGATCTGATATCACCTGAAGAGGAGAAGGTGCTGGTGATATACTATGCGAGAAAGACGCGAGATCTGGCCAACTTTTTCAAATTCCCAGCACAAGCAAGAGCCACGGCCGTTGCCTATTTCAGGCGCTTTTTCTTGCGACACAGCGTCATGGAGTATCAGCCCCAACATATACTATACACCTGTCTCTTCATGGCTGCAAAGGCAGAGGATAACTTTATTGGAATCAAGTCATTTTCCAAGAGTATACCGAACACGACACCCGAGTCAATTCTCCAGTATGAGTATCAGGTCCTAGAGAGCATGAACTTCACACTCTTGTGCCACCATCCATATAGAGCTCTGTACGGATTTTTCCTGGATATACAATCGGTGCTGCCAAAGGTAGATATTTCCAGAATCGGACGCAACTACGATGCCGCCAGGGAGATGATTGGAGAAGCCTTATTTTCCGATGTTCCATTTCTCTTCACCCCTCCACAAATAGCGCTGGCTGCTTTATACCAGGCCGATGCATCACTCTTGGAGCGGTATTTGGCAAGGAAAGTTGGCCATAAGAGAAAGAAAACGGAGACAGATGCCACAGACAAGCCAGATAACCAGGAACTAAACACAATAAAGGAGGAAGAAGTTGCAGACGTCAAACCGGAAGCAGATGAGACTGCAGCTTCCAGTGGTGTGGTGGAGGCCATATGTGTCAAGGCAGAAGTGGCTGATTCCATTCCTGAGATTTCCGACGCTCTGGATGCCGATAAACCCAAGGTGGAATCAGGTGAGGCTTCATCCACATCGGAAGCACATTACAACAAGCTTCTGGATGTCATTAAAAAGTGCCACGCAGTTGCACTCGACTCACCCAACATATCCATAGACGAGGCAAAGGTTGTGTCGAAGAAGTTACGGTATTGCATTGAGCCTGCGCAATATGCTGTATTTCTGGGTAAGAGGAGGGCAAAGCTGGCAAAGCAAAACACAAATAGTGAAACTAGTACGGTCAGCAACGGCAACGCGGGGGATTTGAAGAGGCACGAGGAGCTTGAAGATAGGGAAGATGCAAAGCGGGCGAAGCTTCAATAGCTTCTTAAGGATTCAATATAGGTCTATCTTGTACTCCATACGGTAATCCTATTTTAATTCTATTTCAAGTACAAACATGCATTCATTAAAAATATCCCCATGCCCGGGAGTTGTATCAGATCCTTGGAACTGCAACTATTTTTTGGTCCACTTGACCCAGGTGCAGACACTGCTTCTCCTTTCCATTAACAGCCACCACATCTTGCAAGAAGTTGGACTCACCTCCCCTGCTCACATCCATCACAACATTACCAATCTTCAAAGAGAGTTTGCCGGACTTGTGCACACGGAGCTTACCTATCATGCCTTCTAAGCCCTCACTGGGCTTCTCTTCTGTTGCAGGAACCGCTGAAGGCTCTGCGGCCTGAACTACATCACCTTCAGTCTTCACAAGAGGCTCATCAACCGATGGCTGCTCTAACGGATTGGCTGCTGCCACTGTGAAGTCAGGAA